>CM068380.1:5961718-6592343 GCA_034770075.1 Aralia elata
TTTTAAAAAATAAATATTTCTAGTTTTTGTTTTATGAAATTAAATTTTTTTTATTTAATTTTTTTGAATCTATATTTTATGAAACTTTACTCATTTATAAAAAAAATTAAAAAGTTCTATTTTTTCTAAAAATAAAGTTTAATTTTTTGTTTTATTTTTTTGAATCCATATTTTATGAAACTTTACTCATTTTTTTAAAAAATGATAAATTTTCTAAAATTTTTTCCTGAAAATAATAATAATTTTTAAAACTTTTTAATTTCTTTTTTAAAAAAAATTGAATCATTTTTTTTTATTTTACATAAAAAATGAAAAAAATCTACTTTTTTTAAAATAAAGTTTAATTTTATATTTACTTTTTTTCAATCTATATTTTATGAAAATATATTTTTTCTTGAAAATAATAATTATTTTTAAAAATATTTGAAAATAATAATTATTTTTAATATTTTAAAATAAAATATTATTTTTAAAATAATAATAATTTAAAAAAGTTCAAATAATAATTATTTTTAATATTTTAAAATAAAATATTATTTTTAAAAGAATTTTGAAATAATAAATATTTTTAAAATAATTTTATAACTTTTTAGTTTTTTTAAAAAAAAATAGTTAGTGAAATTGGGTCGGGTCAAACTATGTCGGATTGTGTCAAAATTTGGTCAAAATGGGTCGGGTTTGGGTCAAGTCAGGGAAAAGGAACGGAAACGCAAAAAAATGCCACTTTAAAGACCCAATTGACGAAAAATGTACTTTATGGGCGACATTGAAAGTGAGTGACAACTTGGAGGGAGATAAGTGCCATTCAGCCCTAACAAAATTAACCGAAGCTATTGCTTAGAAGAAATTGATTGGAAGTTCTTATTAATTTCATGAGTTTGACCTTAAGCATATGAAAATTTCTAATGTATCATAACAGTTTGACACAATAAAGTTGTGATAAAGTCTCTGCTACAAACACTGCTACAACTTGTACAATACTACAATCTTAAGAATTGGCTGATCATTATCCTTGCAGACAAAAAGAATAATTAATTGAAATGTTAAACACATAAAAGCACGATACGAATGAAAATGAGTGTTGTAGATGAAATTGGGGATAAACGAATTCACATATAAACATGACTACAAAATCCTAGATTTAACAAAACTAAGCTTACCAAATCGCGATTGAAGAACGGATTGATAGCGCTTAGAAGCAGAAGATAGACGGGCGCTCCACGAATCAGCGTCCACGTTTGAAATCAAAGCTCTTTGGGATCAAAATCAGTTAGGGTTCCAACAAATAGGCATTCCCACTTTCACTCGAGTTGTGGATTAAAAACTCCTAAAAAGATGAGAAAAATTATAGATGAGAAACCCAAATTGGTTTTGTTTCATGCCTTGATCTTTTTCCTGACCACGCACACAACTCCTAAATTGGGGACTTTGTTCCAAAAAAAGAGTTTGATAATGTTTAAAAAAAACTGTTTTAGAAGTAATATTATATGTAAAAGTATTTTTTCAAAAAAACATAAATCTAAATTTAAATTTTTAGATATCATAAATTAATTATAACAAACTGAAATATAACTCTTTTGTAGAAAAAAAGAAGAAGTAATATTTTAACATTTATAATCTGTTCCACAAAAGGAGTCATAATTATTATAATTTTGTTTATTGTCAATTTACAATATTTTAAAATTTAAATTATTGTAACTTAGTATTTTAATTAATACTATTAATATTGTTACTTAAAAATTCTTTTTAAGAATAAAATTTCTATAAAAATATTAATTACATTACAATTTGAGTTTTAGTATATTATAAATTATAAATTAAAAAACAAACTCAAACTTAACTTTTTATGTAGAACATATGAGTATTTGTTTTTGACATTTATGTTCTATTCTACAAAAGAGCGCCGCTATCTTTTTTTTCTCTATTTTTTCTTTGTCATATCAATGTATGAAATTTTAGAGTTTTAACGTATGTAAAGTTATTTACTTTATAGTTTATTAAAAAAAATAGTCGATATTGTAAGTTACTTAAAAAGTGTTATTAAAAGTAAATTTACTACTGTAAAAATATAATATATTTGTATTACAATTTATATTCACCACAATTAATTCTAAAAAATTTATTTAGAACAAAATAGTGACCAATTTTATCTCTCGCAAAAAACCTCTGAACAATAGTATATAGTGAGTAATAATTCCTTCATTGATAGTTTTTTTCCTCGCAAATTTTCATCATAAATTAGCACCAAATATCCTTCTACCGCCTCAATTTTGTGAAAGAAAAAAATATAAATTGCGAAGGATGTTTCTTTCGCTAATAATTATATTGTCACTACATTTTTTTCCTTCACTGTTCATTCGCTAGAAAACTCCTCACATGAAGGAATGAATTCCTTCAAAAAATTTCCTTCACTACATCCCTAATTTCTTGTAGTGGGTGGCACAACTAGATATCAGTAAGAACCATCATATATACTACTATTTTGTGATTGCTAGTAAATTCCATCACCTAATATATTTGTTGGTCATATATGCTTGTTTTTTAGTGATTGCCTTGAACGTCACAAATAGTTTATAGTGATGGCAAAATTAGCTATTACTAGGAGCCGTCATCTATATTATTATTTTGTGATTGTTGAAAAAGTCCATCATATAATACCATTTTTTGAGATTGCTTTAAATGTCGTCATAAAGGTCCATCACATATGTTTTCTTTTCGTGATGGTCTTGGCCGTCACCAAATATTTCTTGAACTTTTTTCTTTTTGATGGCTTAAATGCAATCACGTTAAGGAGAAATATATAGGTGATGGTTGCATACCATCTCAAAAACTAAAAATTATTTTTAGACAATATTTGGTGATTGAAATAGTCGTCACATATATATCTACGATGACAAAATTAACCATCACTAGAGCCATCATATATATACTATTTTTTGTGATGACTCAAATAATCCATCACGAAATATTGTCTATTATGATTGCTTTTGAAAATCGTCACCAGGATCCATCACGCATGCTTGGTTTTCTAGCACCACGGTTTAAAATTTTTTACAGCATAAATTAAATTAACATAAAAATAATGGGACATAAATATAGAAGGGAGACTTGGCTAAGCTTAGGAATCATAATCCGTATAAATGCCCAATTATTTAAACTTAATTTTTCAGCGCATAAAACGTGTAATTTAGGGAATAATTTAATTAAATTACTACAACCTAAATCACTCCCACCAAGAACAAGGGTACATGTGTAATTACAACATAATAATTTAATTCCAAGCAACAATAATTACTATTCTAAAAAAATTTAACAAAGGGAATTAAATAATAGACAATATTACTCAATTAGTATACCAAGTATGCTATAAACACATTAAAATACTTCCAAAAAAATTTTAACAGTAGCTTATCATCATTAAAGGTTACCGTAATTTTCTGGATTTTTTTGTTGATAATTATGCTAATTATCACAACTAATAAACTATTATACAATTAAATTAGAAATTAACTAAAATTATCCAAATATATTAATATATATTAATTTTCCAAAAATTTCAGTGAAAATATTAATATTATGCCAATAATTAATTTCTATTAAATTTTCAAAATTTAATAATCATTATAATTATTTATTAATTAATTTTCATGAATTCATACGCCTCAATAGGTATATCTTTGGTTCTCCTTTATACGTAAACAATTGATAGCATACATGTAATTAAATCATTCACTGCCCTTTCTTGAGATGAGGATTTATTTACTCTTTCTCCTTTTAACCTACCAATGACAGAAAACAAGTTAGATGACAACAAAGTATTGTGAGCTACATAATGGCAAAAATAAAAAAAAAAATTGTGAGCTACTTACTGTTAGCTTTGATACTTTCTACTTCTGTACATTTTGTTCCCTAAGTTGAAACTTAACAAGGTCATCAAGTGATGGTTGAGTCATTTCTATTTCCACCTGTTTCTCACTTGGTTCCTCCTCCCTTTGTTCCTATTCCCTTGGTTCTTCCTCTTGCCTTGATTGCTTTTTGTGAGTCCTCTAATTATGAGCCTATTACCAACATATCCTGCATCTAAGTGAGACTTGATGCTTCTTCCCCAAACTTCCCACAGGAGGCTCATTTTTATTCCTTTTTCCTGAGTTTTTTCATCTTCTAGGCAACTTGTTATACTTGGGAGGAATTATAGTTGACATTTGCACTTGGGGTGGATTCCACATATCCCAACTAGGCATTAGTGTTATGCAAGGCTCATATATTCTTTTGCAAGTGCTTATCTTATACATGTCATTAACAAATGAGGCAGGACCCATGTTCCTATAGTTCATACAAGAAATGACATGGTTGCAAGGTACGCTAGTGATGTCCTATTTCCTATAGCTATACCCCAAAGTATTTAATTCCACTGTGTATTGAGAGCATGGATTGTTAACACTTGAAACATGTGATCATTGGCAGGGCTAGGTATGCAATCCCCAACTTTCTTCTTTGCTGTTTCCAACCTTTTCAATGCATCAGGACAAAATTCTTCCCACCACTTCTGAGACAAAGTTCTATTGAAAGCAAGTCTCTTCATCAATAAATCTCGTACGTCCTCTAACATAGAAAGAATAAGTTTTTCCTTTGCCTTTTTTCTCAAATTATTGAATGATTCACAGAGGTTGTTAGTGAGAATATCACACTTGGGGTCTTATTGAAGTGTGATCTAGACCCCTGTTATGGGGGTTTGTCATTCAACTAGTTAGCTACATCAGGTTTAGCCTTCTTAAGTATCTCAATGCAACTCTTAAACTTATTTGGATGAGTTGCAGTTGCACAATCCCATAAAAGTTCCCTCAGCCTTTATCCTTGATGGCCTGTATTTGCCATGTTTTGGTGCATGTGTTAAAAACAAAACCTATTCTTAGCATTAAGTACTAACTAATCAAAAGCCTTGATTAAATCCTTTTGTTCATTAGACGTAAAAGTCCAGCCATGCTCATTCTCTATCCCTACATCCTCTTTTAACAATTTTAAAAACCAAAACCTACTATCATAATTCTCTCATTCTACAATTGCATAAGCTAGTGGGTGCATGTTGTTATTTGAGTCAATTCCTTAGCAGTAAATAGTATGCCCCCATTAGTACTTTTTCAAGTCAGCTCTATCTACCCCAATAATAGGCCTACAATGCTTAAATCTTTCTTTTAAACCCCTTAAACAAACATATAGCCTCTTGAACACAGGTTTACCAGCAGTTAATGTCCCATGCTCAGCCTGCAACTCAACTGTTCTTCTAGGATTAAGTCTTTTCAACTCATTAACATACTACCACAATAAGTCATATTGGTCCTTTAGATCTCCCTGTATCATCTACAAAGCTTTAACCCTTGCCCTATATGATTAAACCTCTGGAATTTGAATGGTATGCTCTGTCTATAATGTTTGAACAAAGGTTGAAGCTAACATTTTTGGATTTTTCTCAAATTCATTAAAATACTGCTCAGCTAACCTCCTAGAGTTCACATGTTTCACTTTGTACTCTCTTGTGCATGTATGCATCCCTGTACATTTTTTGACTTATAGTGTGTTCTCTCTTTGCATTTTAAGGCATATATTTTCCAAGAACAAGGAGAAGTATAAATAAATCCTACATTCAGTGCTTCGTTCTTATACATCTCAAGTTGTCTGCCATGTTTCACCCCATGTGCCTCTAACTGTAGTCTTAAAGATTTTATTATCCTTAAAAAACATACCCTTTTCAAACTGTGGATCATCCATGCCTGTTTCTGAGTTAAAAACAGGCCATTCAGGAGTGGTGTCATCATCATCATCTCTTCTAATTGGAGGCAAATTATCAGTCATTAGATCATCCTCAGCTAACTCAAGTTGTTTCTCCTTTTTCTTGTTCTTATCAACAACATTCTCCTCATTTCTTTCCAATCCAGCTAATTCAACTTCTTTGTCTGTATTGGCTTCAAAATCTGCATCATCCTTCTTATTATCATCAAATGGTTCATATGTCTCCTCATCACTCTCTGAATATCTTCCACCCTCAGCACCACCATATATCAACCCTATCATTGTTACCCACATTTATATTAGCCCCATCATTGTTATCCACATTTATATCAGCCCCATCATTGTTACTCACATCTATATCAGTCCTGTCATTGTTACATACCCACATCTATGTCAATCCCATCATTGTCAGCTACATCTATATCAGTCTTGTCTATATTATCCTCATTATTATCACCCTCATATGTCCCTATAAGTGTGTAACTGCCTAGCACTTTTAATTCTTTTGCCTCTTCTGTCTCTTTAATCACTATACACATTTTAACTTCTCTAGATTCAGGGATGAAATTTATAATTAATACCAAGTCTTCAACTGAGTTAAGAATCCTATATCCCTTGTTATCAACATAATGATAAAATTTTAGACTTTCACTCAAACCTACTTCCATTGCCATGAGTTTCAATTCCCTCATACTTAACTGTTGTACATCAACATAATCATACCTTACAGTTTTGCCCCTAATATATGCTGTATTTGAAAACTTTCCCCACAAAACATTTTGATTGAAACTAATACTTCACCTTCACCTTGGGTCTCTACAGTAAAAATGAATGCATATATCACTTATACGTAACACATATACTTTAACTTCATCATCCCATATTAAACAATTAGAAAAAAATAGAGCATTATCTTAATTAGAAGTATATTATCTTAAACAATGCATTATCTTACTCATCCCCATGTTAAACAGTCAAAACATATTATTTTAAGGTCTTAAAAAAATAAAAATATACACGTGTACTCATCTACCCACCATATTATCAGCATGCAGAAGAAAACAAAGTATAAAACAATAACACAAACATATTTCAAGATAGATTCCTAGATGTTGAAAGCATTTGAGGACCACTGTATCAGTTCTTTAACAACACAAATGGGTTTAAAACATAAATTAGTAAGATATGAACATACCACCATATAAAAGA
Organism: Aralia elata; assembly: GCA_034770075.1. NCBI lineage: Eukaryota > Viridiplantae > Streptophyta > Magnoliopsida > Apiales > Araliaceae > Aralia > Aralia elata. The sequence goes on from CM068380.1 coordinate 5,968,715, forward strand.
GTACCATAACCATGAAAGTCGTACAAACGAAGATCCGACACCATTTTAAAAGCTTTCCAATATAGATTACTAGATGATCGATGTTGATATTTTGGTTTCTAGCTTTAGAATCGAACTAAGAAATAAGGCTTATACTTGAACAAAGCAAGATTAAACTAGGGTTCCACAATCGCCTCTAAATCGCCCTCAGTCTATGAACCCTATTTTGAATTACAAAGAGAGAGAAATGAACGGTCGGTTGGCTTCCATTCCTTTAAAAAGTCATATTTTACATGTTTTAATATATTAATACATGTAAAGACGTATTCATATATCGATAAGATAAGTCAAATTATTAATATATACGACCAAATCATATTTTTGGACACGTCACAAGCGTATAACGTATTTTCGGCAACAAATTGGGTCGGAATACTCATTTGGGTCTATTGTGCTTACTTAATACTATTTAATAGTCCATAATGGGAAGATTTTTATTTTGGAAGCCCAATATTATAACACGGATGGATGAAACTTAGAGGGTCTAAAGTGCAATTAATGCATATATATATATATACATATATATATATATATAAAATCTAGAGAGAGAGAAATGGAACCTCCTGCGACAGTGTATAAAATAAATTTTGTAGCCGAATAAAGACGTTTCTTTCCCCCCATATGGATAAAAGTAGATAAACTAGAATTAATTCTAACTCCCTGATAAGTGCATAATATTCGATAATTTTGATTCCTTTATATTTAGTTTTATTACATTTTTTATGTGTATATGAGTTAAATAAAATATTTATTAATTTCAGGAGGAATTGGAACTGAAAAGAGAAAAAGAGAAAAAAAAAAAGGATCAAAATGGGCTCGTAAAGAGAAAAAGAGAAAACGGACAGAACTTGTGAGCCGCGGTGCTCGCTAGGTGGGCCGCGACGCTCAAAGGCTGAGCCATGACGCTCGAGATCTTCCGCGGGCGCGTGGGCGCGTGGTAGTAGCGGATTTTCCCAGCTTTATTAATCTTTAAGGAATTTGACTCCAATTTGGATTGTTATTTTTTTAGAGTTTTAGGACCTTGTTCTAGGAGTATAAATATATGTTCTTAGTCTAGTTTTAGAGGTCTTGGATGCTCACAATTGTAAACCTTAGATTTAGGGGCAAGGTTGAAGACATGTCAAGCTAAGTTTTCTTATTCAGTTTTAAGGGATGTTGAACCTTATTTATAATTAATGGTTTAATTGAGTATTCATTATTTATCTATTCTCATATGAAATTTATTCTTGATAATCTGATTGAACCGTTGAATGTTGTTGATTTAATTGATTTAATTTCTGCAGGATTAAATTAGTTAACTAATAATATCTGCTAGATTAAGGTATAGTATTAAGAAAACGATATTATATCTGATCATAAGTAGTAATTAGTAATACATGATGGTGGAAATTTTTTATGTATTGCTAAGATTATCAGAAGACAGGTTAAATAATCCGAGCTTGTGTGATTATTGCTTGAAATAGTCTAATTCCCTAGTTCTTAATGCCGCTATTATATTAAATCTAGAGAGTTTGTTCTAGGTTGTATGATAGTTAGAATCTTGTAAAGAACTTGTTTCATTGAGTGATAATCAAAGAGAAATTTCGGATAGCAGAGCTTATTGTTATCTAGGACTATTAGTTTCATTAAATGATAAATATTGTTATACTTGATTACTTCATTATTGTAAAAAGACGATACTGAACTGAAGAACTGAAGTCTCTTATTCATTTCTTATTCTTATTAATTATTTTCTATTTTGTTAGTTAGATTAATTCAATTCAAACCCCTCCCAATTTATATTTAGTTGTATTAGGAAACATTAGGATAAATATAAAACAATTCACTCTCTGTGAGATAGACTCTTGCTTATTGCTATACTAATTTTTGTGTTAGGAGTGTAGAAGTAAGGTATTCATTTTGGAGTGTTAACGACAACTACCACTCCCAAATGATGAAAAAAGTAAAAAGTTCCGAAAAGAAAACGATCATATTTGCCCGCTGTACATTGCTAACATCAGTAAATGGAATAATCGAGAATCTCGAGTAACTGGCCAAGCCGCTAAAGTAACTAAAGTGATGATGAATCTCGTTAGTAAAATGGGTCTTATAGAAAGTCTATCTATACCTAATCTCCAATGAAAAGTAAAAAAATTGATCCAACTATATATATATATATATATATATATATAATATATATATAGGTGTGTGTTCATCAAAATTTTATTTTTCATAGTTTAAAAATTGTTTTGTTTTTCTATCAAATGGACAAAACACCACATCCATCACTTACCAATCCAAGTACTATGAAGGTTTCTCTCTTTACTATTTTGATTTTGGGTCTCAACAGATTTACAATTTTTGTGTATATTTTTTTGTTTAATTAATCAATAGTGAATACTCAAATGTATTATGCCTAGATTTTCTCCCCATTTTGAAGATCTAAAAAATTCAAGAAGAACAATTTGTGGAGAATTGGGTAGATGATCACGGTGTAGAGAGAAAAAATAATTTGTTTTTGATTAATAAGTATTTCTTTTTATTTTTATTTTTTTGATAAATGGGTAAATTAAGTACATCATCACTAAGATTACCACATCATCATTGAAGTAGAGTTTTTCTCTCCTAATTATATGTCAACTCAACCTTATGTTAAAAGTCATTCTAGCTTAATGAGTTTTGTGACCTTTTTTTAAGAAAATTATAATCGAGTTAATCGTTTAGTAGAAAAAAAAAAGTTGAGTGGGGTATTTGAAAGTTGGGGTAAAGTAGAGTGACCTAAAGAATATTTAACCCCCCCTACCCCTATTTTTTTGGAGTTCCGCAGGAGATTCGAAGATTTTGTAACATCAAGCCTCGAAGTATTATTAACTAGCAATATACCTCGTGCAAAACAACGAGTCTTATTCTTAATTCTTAAATTTTATATATATCCATTTTTGGTTAATATTTTTATATTTAAAATTTTGAATATAATAAGTAATATTACTTTTGACTTAAGTGGCTATTTCGTTTTTTACATTTTAATATTTTGAGCTTTTCTCAAATTTTATTTATTTAATTATTTATTTTTAATGATAAATTTTTCATTTTTTTATTAAAAAAAATAATCTTCAAGTTATTTTTTGTACATATTTTCTTATAATTTAGATTTTTAAATTTGTTTTTGAGCTATCTATGTTCAGAATTTTAATTTTGAAATAAAGAAAATTTGTAGTAATAATTATTCTTTAGACATGAACTTTTTTTTTTTTACCTTCGATTCAAAATATTTTAAGACCCCAAGTATGTTGCTTGGTGTTTATTTTCTTTCGTGTGAGTGGCTTGCAAATAATGCCAGATAGTATAATTAAATATTTCATTTAACAATAAACTCAATTACATACTATATTTATCGGATGGAACTAGGTAGGTCAAGTGAGGGCCAGCCGCCAGCGCCCCTACTAGGTTTTTTTAGGATATATGTATACTTTGTTCTTAGAGCCCCACTTCGTTTATATATTATTTAATTATTAAAAAATCAATTACATGCGAATTGTCTATAAACTAATATTTTCACACCCTTCTCCAACTTTGACAATTCTGTATTTTAGAGAAAATTAAGTAGTTTTATTTTTTTTAACGAGCTCTTCTATGCGGACATAATAATTAGACATGAGCTTTTATAATTTCACCTATTTATATTTTGATTCCCCTTTTTTATAATGGGGGTCAAAATATAAATAGGTGAAATTGTAAAGAGCTCATGTCTAATTATCATGTCTGCATAAAGTTTTTATTTTTTAATAGATTATGTAATATTAGTTACCATGCTAAAATCTATTTAGTTATTTTAATACAATCAGAACTCCTTGATTTTCTCTCAAAATGTAAAGTTTGACACTAGTTTATCGACATCACTATCTCATATTCCATTGGCCTTTACCCTAATCATGAGAATGAATTTACCCACTTAAATACTTAATACAAGCTATGGTAAAGATGTTGTTTCTCTTTCGTGGTTAATGAATTCACGGTAAAAATAAGAAAAAAAAATACTCATATATATATAGTGGTTAAATATTTATATTAAATATTTATATTTTTTATTAATATATTGTGCCAAAGCCCGCCCCCACTAGACGTAAATCATGGGTTCGTCCCTGACTATATTTATGCCATATTTCGATTTTAACAATAAATTGAGCAATGGTGGTGATAAACTCAATAAATACTATAACATACCAAATTATTACAAGGGTGGTGCAATAAAGTGAGACTTATAACTACCAAGTTGACGAGGAGATTGATTATTACAGGGTGTTTATCACTAATAAACTTGATTCTACGACAATATATATGTATATATAGATGGGTTAGTTTTTGACATATGTAGGAAAAGTAATTTTTGACCTAAAGTAGGGAAAGTAATGCTGTAGAAAAAGTAATTTTTGACTTAAGGAAAAGTAAAGGTTGAACAAAATTGTCTATTTAATTATAGTATATAGATAGATATATAATACTTCTAACATCCACACCCCTTGCAAAGCAGGTGGTCATTATAAAGTTATGATGTTCATGTAAATAAAGTTATGATATTCATGTAAATATTTTATAATTTTTTTATAAATATATTATTGAATTTATTAGGTAAAGTGGTTCTAATAAGAAAATACTTACCTTCTAAAATTATATTAATTATTTAATTCATAATAAGATTTTGCTTATACTTGAATATAATTACACTTATATTTTAATCAAGAGTCACAAATTTCAGTTAGGTAATACGAACTATGTGAAAAAAAAGAAAAAGAAATTTCTTCTAAACTATATTATCGAAGTTGTTATAAAGTTTTACTTAATAATGGTAAAAAATTAATATTAAGTAAGATGATCTTATAATTGTTTTGTTGTAAACTATATTACTAGTTTATATTTTGACTCGGTTTGAACTAAACGAAGGATCTTATTGTAAAATTATAATGTTATTGATATTTCGAATTTTATTTTTACGAACTCTTATTAGATAGAGTAATATATATTTTTATTTAATAATTGAATCATATGGTCAATTAGTATATTATATTTTTATTTTAATAATAATAACAATTATAGTGTCTAAATAATGATTTAATATTACTTATACTCAAAACAAAAATTATTCTTATATTTTAATAATAGTAACAAATTTAAGTTAGGTAAATGATTTTTGATGACAATTTTTCTTTCTTTTCGAACTATATTATCTAAGTGGTAATATAATTTTACTTTAACTTGTATTCTTGTATAGATATTTGAATAAAAGAACCCAATTAGTATTAGGTAAGACGATCTTTTTTGATTATTTCTTTATAAAACTATATTATAAATCCATGTTTTCTTATAAAACTACGATACTTATTTTTAAATACAAGTAACATATTAATATTAGGTAAGATGATTTTATCTTGATTATTTTTCTATAAATCTATATTACTAATTCTTGTTTTCTTATAAAATTACGATATTAATTTCAATTTCTGATTTAAATTGATATAGAATAAAAGTTGACTTACTGTAAGAAAAGTCAAATGTTAAACAAAAAAAAGAATGAATTAAATAATCTATTTAATTATAGTATATAGATAGATAGACAGATTGGTTTTGTGTTAGATATTTTAAGGATAATGGCATATGTTAGTTTCTAGAGGCACAAAAGATATCTAGAAGGGAGGTTGAATAGATTCTTTAAAACCTTTTAACTTGTTTTTAAAAGAATGACTTATCAGTTTGGTTGATTAACAAGTAATTAAGCACAACGGAATATATGATTGATAAAATCCCCCTTAAAAATAGAACAACTATAATAGATATGATAAGACCCTGATATAACAGTTATAGCAGTTATGGCAGTTAAGGAGTGCAAAGAGAGAGAGAGAGACAAGACTTTAAGTGGTTCGGAGCACACAAGACTCCTACTCCACTGATCTACTCCTCGAGTAGCAAATCCACTAAGAATATCATTATAACTGAATCATAAAGATTCCTTTAAGACCCGCAGTTTTGGAACTCTAGTACACAATATACTCTTCAAAACCAGCAGCCTTGGAACTTCTAGTTTACTTTTGAACTTCGTTAAGTCCAACAGACTTGGAACACTGTAGACTAAGACTCGCAGCCTTAAAATCACTAGTACACTGAGTACTCTTTAAGACCAGCAATCTAAAAACTGATACACCTTGTTAAGAGAGTGTGTTGAGCTACTAAGTTGCTTTAGGCATTAGTTCAGATGAACTTAGTAGTGAAGCACGATGTTTCCCTTCGGATTGTAGAATGATACTTTGACAGATCCCGATTTCTTTTTGTTCATACTTTCTTTTAATTTTCAATATGTTTGCCTCATATAGATGTTTCTAAAATCTTCCCATTGGAATGAGACCGTTGCATCTATTATTTCTGTTGAAACTGTGTTGCTGATCTTAGGAATAGTTTATTCCTTATTGACTGTAGTAGTGGGGTGAGTCAGCTTCCATTAGCTTGTACCAAGATAGTGGTAGAGATAGTGCCTTTTAATTCTGCATATCATGGCTGTTTGTCCCCACTAACTTTGATTCTTCTATTAAATCATTTAAGTAATCAACAACTGTCTTGGGCAGGTCATTATACTGATATGGATGTTGGCATTCCATTATGAGCAACTTAGAATATTCAATTCAGATATGGGTTGCTTGTCTGACGTGGTGACTCTACGATCTTACTAGTCGTTGTGTCGTCAGTGTGATTGTAAAGTTGTTTGTCTGAACTGCTCTATAATCTTTAGATAAGACTTGATGCTTGCAGACGTTCACTGTGATCTTTATATTTCACTTTGATCACTCTAAGATAACATCAATACTTTGCCTTATGTTCTTTTTCAGAAGTGTTGATTTAATCTTTGAAAACACTGGCAGAGAGAACTTTACGATTCTGCACTTGGTTGTAGACAACCTTTGGAAATCGTAGAGTGACTGGCTATGTTAACTCTATGATCCTGAGAGTTAGCATTGTGATGCCGAGAGAACTCTACGATCTTCCGAGCGAGCTCTACGTCCTGTCGAGAGTGCTCTACGTTCTGCCGAGAGAACTTTACGATCTGCCAAGAGAGCTCTAAGTCCTGCCAAAAGTGCTCTATGTTTTGTCGAGAGAACTCTACGATCTGCCGAGAGCTCTACGTCCTGCCGAGAGTGCTCTACATTCTGCAGAGAGAGAGCTCTACGATCTGGTGAGCTTCACTCTATATTTGCCTGACAAACTCTGCGATGACATACTTGACTCTGCGAAGTTGGCTGGACTCCAAGTTGACTGACTGCTCTACGATCCTTCACTGGATGTTTGTGCAGTATTCTACGATCAGTTTATTTTAGCGCACAAGATCAACTTAATAGTTTTGATCTTTTTTAATCTAAGTCCTTGTACATCATATCTTTTAAGGACTTTACAATTTAACTACTTAAACAAATATACATTAAGAACACAACATCAAGTTTAAACCATGTGATTCCTAACAATCTCCCCCTATTTAATGTTGACATAAACTAGTAGTTTTGAATCATATCATCAATTCTAATGCAAATGTTTATAACAATAAATATGTCTTATAGTACAGTGAGCAACTTTATTTCTAGATAAAATCATAAGTTTTATTTATGATCATATGAATATTACATTATAAGGCAGTTACATCAATAAAGAGAAAGAGAAAATTACAAAAAATTTCAAACCTTAGTTCCTTCTTCCTCTTGCTCCTCTTTTGGCCCTTGGAGGATTGGCCCTTTCATATTCATCTCTTCTTCTGTAGTTTCCCCTGCCTTCTTCAGTCATACGTTGGAAATCTTCAATCTGCTCTTAACTGAGGCCAGAAGAGGGTATATGACTTCCTCCTTCACCATAGGGGTGAGTCCCATGCAAGTGTCGATTTAACAATGTAGGATCACCTGATGGTATATGAACTCCTGTTGAAGTTATATCAGGTAGTCTTCTGTAGAATCCAGGGACTTCACTCCTTATGAGAATGGCATTTATGGGCTCTTCAATTGGAATTGATGACTCGAACTACCTTAGCTGTCTTGGCCTTGATTGCTCTCTTCCCCTGCTGCTGCTTGATTCTCCCTTTTCTTTGCCTTTAATTTTCTCCCCCTTTATGTCAACATCTAGAGTTCGAACCTCTTAGGAGAACTGTTGTATACCCTGCACCAATTCTTGCATTTGAGACCGAGACTGAGTGTTGTCAGCTCTTTGTTTAACTAATTGAGCTTCAGTCCTTTCCCGTTGTTGGTGCATCAGAGCGAGGGAATTGCCAGTCCTTTCTATCTGTTGGAGGGATAGGAGCTGTAAGTTATTGATGGAGGTGCTCAATTCAAAGAGTTTCTCAGTTACTATCTTGCTCTGAGCTATCTGAGACTCCTGAAGGGAAAAAATTGCGGATTTATAATCAATAATTTATTTTTGATAGAATCTGTCCCTTATGTCAATGTCTTCCATTAACTCTTTGATAATTGCTCTTAACTTCGTAGTCAGTTCAATACCAAGATTGTTGGAGTAAGCATTGGCAGCATCAACAAGTTCGTTAAACCTTCTATGGAGGGTGAGAGAATTGGCTTCAAGATTCTCCTCCATATCAGTTGTCATTTGAGTTATGAGGTTAGCCAGTTGATCCTTCGTGGGAAGGAGATTGACACGCTCCAGGATTTGCTTGATCTCTGATGAAGATTCTTCCTTATTGCTTCCTTGGAGATTTGCCAGAGCAATGGCCAGGTCAAAATATTCATTATGGGAGGAGGATGTGACATCAACCAAAATGGTTGGGGCATTTATTTGAAGTGTGGGAGAGTGAGCAGGTTGATTGCCATTCGTAGGGTCATCACACTTTACAATCGTAGAGTCGATCGTAGGGTAGGTTGACTCTTCGTTTTGAGTTTGGATGTTGAGCTTAGCATTAGTCGTATAGTTTAGGGACTCTACGACCGGATATGGTTGGGCATTTGGTCCATAAGGGATAGAGTTTTGAGACCCTATAAGTGGAAATGGATTCCTTGGGTCAAAGATGACCTCATTCCATCTTGGTATTTCATCAAAAAGAAAGAAATTTGGCAATGGGGAGTGATTTATCTTAAATGATGAAGGGATGAAGTATACCTTTTGCCTATTGCTTTGGAATGCACTGTTAGAAATCAACTTCTGAGCAAAGGTAACATTACTGGGACAAATTTGGGCAAACACTGAGATTACTGGGTAAGCTTTGTAGGCCCAGAACATATGATCCTAACAATTGAGAATTAGAGCTTGATGGAAGGACATCCTTCGTAAGTATGAGAACAAGCAGTGATAATTGATGTGCCTTTCCTCATCTCTGCCCTCAGTAATAATTTCCAGGCTTTTATCTTCATTTCCATTGCTTTCATCACTTATATCAACAACCTCAACTTTTTCAACCATTATCTCTTCCCCCTCTTCTTCTTTCTTTTCATCAATGATCTTCATTTGCCCTTCGTACTCCTCAGCATGAGTTCCAATTTCTTGAGGGATTGATGGATCTTCGTGATGAGCTTCTGATTGCTCCCCCTCAATCTGAGCAGTGACTGGCTCAGGGACATCAGGAGTCTCCCCCTCAATATAAGCATATCTTTGTTCAGCAGCTTCTTGTTTCTCCCCCTCAGTTGGAGTGACAGTTTGATCAGTGGCTAATAGTCTCTTTTTCTCTTCTTTGATCCTTAGCATTTCTTCATTGAGCTCCTTTTGAGCTAAAGTCATCAACTTTTTCTTCATTTTCTTTGGCTCGGGTTCAACAATCTTCCTAGCCATTTGTTCGTCATCAACAACTATAGAGTCAGGCTGATCAGCATCTTTAACATCGTCTTCAGCTCTTAACTCTACGATGGTAGAGTGAGGATTCTCAGCGATCGTAGGGAGGCTTTGCTTAGAGTTGCATTTTCCCTTCTTATGATACACTTTTAGATTTAGTGATGTTTCACCAGAAGCTTCTTTAGTTTGCTTTCTTTTCTTCTTCTCTGCTTCTGATGAGAGGGAAGGTTTTGGTTAAGCAACAGAAGATGCAGGTCCTTCATTTGATGAACCTTAAAGTTCCTCTTCAGTCTGGGACACTGCCTTCTTTTTCCCTTTGCTCTTTTTGGTTAAAGCTGGCACCTCATAATCCACCTCATTAGTTTCTTCTTCAACCACAAACATATTCTTCATTGAGGGCATTCTGACTTCACTTTGAGTTTTCTCACTGTCTTCTGTCTAAGTTGATCTTAAATTTTCAACTAGATTCCTTTTCTAGTTCACAAATAGCCTTTGGGTGATCCTTTTGTTGACATTTATGACTTCTCCTTCATTATCCCCAATTTGATCTCCTAGTGCATTCTGAAGAATGATGCTTATAAATCTGTCATAAAACATTTTCCTTGCTCCTTTGATCTTTCCATCATTCGAGACCCAATTTCCAATCCATTCTAGGAGCAGGGCACCATAGTTTATTTGGATCTTCTTCACAATAGTAGTCATGATTCTTAGCTGAAGGTCGCTGATAGAATCATGGGCTGAATCCTTACATAGACTGCATTTACCAACAACATCATCCAGAAATTCATACTTTTGAGGATTTTCCTTTTTCTTTAATCCCTTCAGCCCTGGGTTGTTCTCGTGGTGCATTTGCTTCATTCCTTCTTCGGTGTTGATGAACCGGAGAGTTATAAGCCCGATATTTTTGAATCCTAGGGCTACACTAATTTTTGAAGCACTTAGCTGAAGTGAAACCCCTTTGACCTTCGTGGATAGGATTACATCCCCAACAATTCCATTTGAGTAGAATTCCCTCACTAATTTTGAATATACTCGAGTATTGGTGTCTAGGGCTTCGTAGAGTCCTGATCGCTATAGCAGAGAGATAATTCTCTTGTATTTGGTCTCAGCCGTAGCAAAATTTTTGAAGTCGAGGGAGTTGTCTGAGATGACTAGAGAGGAAAGTATTTAAGAATTTCTTTAATTTTGCTGAACAAGAACGAAATTTGCTGAGAGTTTGATTGAAACAGAGAGCTAGGGTTTCAGTGAAGAGGGAGAGAGAGAGTTTTCAGATGAAATGAATTTGTAAAACTTCCCTCTTATTCTGTTGAGTGGGTCACGTGACAAGTATTGAATAAGTACACGTATTTTAGTCCAACGAAAAAGACTATTTTGCCCTAAGCTCCTTTTGAGCTCTACGATTTATCTTTGAGTCTTTTCTACTCTAAGATTTCGATCTTACTCGACGATCGTAGAGTGAGTCTCGGTAGCTTGGCTTCCCTTGTGCTCTACGATTTTCTAGTTTCACTCGACAATTTTTGATGTCATTCTATGAACTTTCTTTCTGCAAAGTTAGTAGGTTTCAAAGCATAATATCATGGATATAAATTTAGCATTCCTAGTTCACTTATCAGCATGTTAAACCTTGATTCATCTAGAGGTTTTGTAAAGATATCAACAAGTTGGTTTTTAGTAGGAATATAATGTAATGATATATTTCCACTTTGCACATGATCTCTAATGAAATTATATCTTATATCTATATGTTTGGTTCTTGAGTGCATGACAGGATTATGAGTTATAACAATTGCACTAGTATTATCACAATTGATGAGTGGGTTTTACACCTACGAATTGAGTACATTTGGCTTGATAATTTGTTAGTTCGTAAGTATTTTAAGTTAGTATTAGGTATTTATAGTGTTTTTATGTTGTTCTGTAGGAAGAAACAAGGAAACGCAATCTGAACATCTTTTGGAGTACAATAAGTAAGCAAATACAAGAAGGGAAGGTTGAAGGGCTTTTAACACTAGGTTGGATGCATGTTATTGGTTTGGAACTTGGATTGTATTGTAGATCTACTCCTTAGCTTTCCGGAACATCTTGAATCGTCACAATCGGAGTTCGGATGAGAAAGTAATGATCGTTTTACCAACGGACGTTGAACCTCAAAGTTTAGAGTTGCCATTTGCATTGCAGCCATTTTAAGCGCAATTTATACTTTGATCCAATCTGAATCTCTCAATTCTCAAAGAATGAAAGTTGTAGATCTCGTCAAGAGCTTCGATTTGATAGGTGGAAGGCCCCGTAACGCCTCCTGGATCAAAAGTTATGACCATTTTACCAACAGATGTCCGAGTAGATTTTGGTCGGGCGCGGCCGCGCCGGTTCCAAGTGTATTTTGGGCGCGACCGCGCTGGTCTGGAGAGTGAAAAATATGATTTTTGGCACTTGGGCGCGGTTGCGCTGCTTCCTAGGCCAAATATGGGTGCGGCCGCGCTGGGTCGGGTTATTGAAAAGCTTATTTTTGACCCAACTTGAATGAAACAAGGATTGTAACTTCTAATTGGTTTAGGATTTTAACTAGAACCTATAAATACATGATGTGAGGCATAGAATAAATGAGATCTTGCTACTTTTTGCTAACCCTAGTTTGGAGAAAGAGATGGAAGCTTGAAGCAATTGCAAGAGCACAAAAGATTCAATTAAGGAGCTGAAGGAGAGACTCAAGGATTGCGTTTACAGATTCGATTCTCTTCTCTACCTCTTATTTTGTATGCTTGAATGCTTTATCAATTGTGGATTATGGATTTTAATGCAATTATGAACTAATTTCTTTTTAAGATTACAATAGAACTTATTGCGTAACTTTTATTGATATGCTTCCTTGTTAATTATTGTTGATTATTATCGGATTATCTATTATGATTTGTGATTAATTGCTTAATTGCCTGATCAACAATTACCGTAGTAATCTATATGAACTCGAGAGATGGATTATAGATTTAGACCTAATCATAGTAGCATGTGATTGTGTTTTCTGCATATGATGGAATTCATAATTTGTGTTTAGGATAGAGATATACCTATACGCCGCATGTAATCTAAAAGAGAACCTAAGCTTTAAATCGTTTTTAATTGTAATTCACATAGAGATATAGTGAATTAGTTAACTAGGGTGTTCATCTTAATTCTATCTTTTGTGGATTTAAGTTGATTCGTTTATGATACATCGAGAGATGGTTATAAATATTGATGAGTTTTTGATTAACAATCCGGAATAATTAATATAACTTAACAAGAAGTGTATTAATTCAAGTGAAATATTAAGGGAAATTGTAATCTTAAGCCTTTTTATCTGAATTCAATTCTTGGTAGTTAGTAATTAGTTAGTTTAGTACTTTATTTTCAAAATTCAAAATCTTTTATCGAATTGTTTAAATAAAATTAATTTGATTATGAGTTAGTATTTGGTAATTATTATTAAATAATTCTTTGTGGGTTCGACACTCTCTTATCATTATATTACTTGTGGACTGCGTATACTTGCGTATTTTGCTAGTATAGATTTAGGCAAACAACAATGAACAGGGATAGACTTAAACTCAAATCCATAGTCAGCTAGCTGATTTTTCATCCATAGGATTTGTGCACAGCAACTGCCTGCAGCAATGTATTCAGCTTCTACAGTTGAGGTTGAAATTGAGTTTTGCTTTTTGCTGAACCAGGAGATAAGTCTATTTCCAAGCAATTAACATGTTCCACTTATGCTCTTTTTATCTATTTTACATCCTGCATAGTCAACATCTGAATATCCCATTAGATCAAAGGGTGACTCCTTGGGGTACCAAAGTCCCAAATTTGGAGTGCCTTTAAGATACCTGCAAATCCTTTTTACAACCATTAAATGAGATTCCTTAGGATTAGTTTAAAATCTAGCACAAATACAAGTGGCAAACATGATACCTGGTCTACTAGCAGTTAGGTATAAGAGAGATCCTATCATACCTCTGTATTGAGTTATATCAATACATTTACTTTTTTCATCTTTGTCAAGCTTAGTTGCAGGTGCCATAAGAGTTTTCATGATGGTGGCTGAATCCATGCCATACTTCTTTAATAAGTCTTTAATGTACTTGGCTTGGTTGATGAATATACCTTTATCAGTTTGCTTTACTTGAAGTCCAAGGAAGAAGTTCAATTTTCCCATCATGCTCATTTCAAACTTACTCTGAATTAGCTTAGCAAACCTTTCATATAACTTTTCATTAGTAGAACCAAATATAATATCATCCACATAGATTTGAACTAGAAGTGATTTATCCTTATGTTTCCTTAGGAATAAATGGCATCTACTCTACCTCTAGTTAATCCTTTTTTAGTGAGAAAGTTAGTAAATGTTTCATACCATGCTATAGGTGCTTGTTTTAATCCATACAATGATTTGTCTAATCTATAAACATAATCAGAAAAGGTTGGATTGATAAAACCTAGAGGTTGTTCTACATAGACTTCTTCTTAAAGTTCTCCATTGAGGAAAGCACATTTGACATCCATTTGGAAGACCTTGAATTTCATGTGAGCAGCATAAGCAAGGAATATTCTGATAGCTTCCAATCTTGCAACAGGAGCAAATGTCTCATCATAGTCAAACCCCTCTTCTTGTGAATAACCTTTGGCTACCAATCTTGCTTTGTTCCTTGTGATGACACCATTTTCATCCATCTTGTTTCTGAAAATCCATTTGGTGCCAATGACTGGATGGTGATTTGGCCTTTCAACTAATTTCCAGACTTTGCTTCTTTCAAACTGGTTCAGTTCTTCTTGCATGGCTTCTATCCAGCTTAAATCTTCCAAAGCTTCTTCTATCTTCTTGGGCTCCATTTGGGAGAGAAAGTTTAGGTAGAAGCATTCATTTTGAGTTGTTGATCTTGTCCTTACTCTTGCATTAGGATCTCCAATGATCAGATCTTTAGTGTGATCCTTTGTCCATTTTCTCCTTCTTGGAACATCAGTTTTAGTGCCTTCTTGTCTGAGTTCTTCTAGGTTAATTTCTGGTTCAGGTCGTAGAGTCTCATTGTATGGCATAGTGAGCTCTACGATTGCTTCTTATTGCTCTACGATTTCTGCTTCTGGCTCGACGATTATAGTGTCTACCTCTACGATTTTGGACTCTGCGATCGTAGAGTTCATCTCTGCTGGATCGTTGAGTGAGGTTAGCTTTTTTCTTTGATTCTGACTCATCAAATGTGATATGAATAGAGACTTCAACACTTAATGATTCCTTGTTGAATACTATGTAGGCCTTGCTGTCCATGGCATAACTGAGGAAGATCCCTTCATCTGACTTATGTTTAAATTTGGTCAGATACTTCTTGCCATTGTTGAGAATGTAGCATAGACAACCAAAGGTATGAAAGTAACTGATGTTTGGCTTCCTTCGTTTCCATAATTCACAGGGAATCTTCTTGAGGATGGAGTGAATGAGAGATCTGTTCTAAGTGTAGCATGCAGTGCTGACTGTTTTTGCCCAAAAAAACTCAGGAAGTTGAGCAGCTGTCAGTAGTGTTCTCCTTGCTTCAATTAGTGTCCTATTCTTTCTCTCAACTACTCTATTTTGTTGGAGAGTTCTTGGGGTTGAGAAGTTGTGATTGATGTCATTCTCTTCACAGTAAAGTTCTACCTCAGAGAAATCAAACTCTCTTCTATGGTCACTCTTGATAGCCTTGATCTTCTCCTCTTTCTCATTCATAACAAGTTTGAATAGCTTGATAAGATAAGAGCTGGTTTCATCTATAGAGCTCAAAAAGAATACCCATGTGAATCTGGTATAGTCATCCACTACCACCAGTGAGTATCTCTTTCCTCCAAGGCTTGCAGTTGGGATAGGCCTAAAAAGATCCATATGAAGTAATTTAAGGAGCTTATCATTTGTGTTCACTGCCTTGCCTTGAATGAGCTCTTTGTTTGCTTTCCAAACTGACATGCTTTGCAAGGTTTCTCTTTGATGAAGTTGAGCTTTGGCAGTCCTGCTACAAGGTTTTTGGAGGCAAGTTTTGACATTCTTTTGAAGTTTAAATGAGATAACCTATGTCATAGCCAACACTGATCTTCAGAAGCTTTGGCAAAAAAACATATTGCTTCATCAAGATTTAGCTCAACAAGGTTGACATTATAGACATTTCCTTCTTTAGTTTCTATCAGCTTCAATGAGTTGGTCTTCAAGTCCCTGACTTGACATTGATTATTGAGGAAGGTGACTTGATGACCTTTATCACATAATTGGCTGATGCTGAGAAGATTGTGCTTTAGTCCTTCAACATATGCCACTTTGCTGAAAGAGACAACACCATTTCCAGCTAGACCATATCCTCTTGTTTTTCCAGAATTGTTGTCTCCAAAGATGACTGCAGGACCATCTTTTTCTTCAAAGTTTGACAGGAGAGCCTTGTTGCCTATTATATGTCTTGAGCATCCACTCTCAAGGTACCATGTTGATTCAGTGGAGCTCTCTACCTGCAGAAAGGATCAACTTTCATTTTGGTACCCAAACTTACTTGGGTCCAGATTCGTTAGTAGCCCTGGGGACCCAAATCTGCTTGATTTTAGGTCTGTGCAGTACAAGATAGAAATAATTGAAATAACATTCTGCAGCTTTATGACCATGTTTATGACAAGTGTAACATTGAATATAATGCATGCTTGTGTGTGAGTATGGAGTCCTTCTTGTCTTAAACATACGTGGATAGTAGTGGTTCACAGCTTTTCCTTTTAGCTTAAATTCCTTCTTCTTCCTCACAACTCTACGATTCACAGTTCTCGTAGAGTGGAAGTCAACTCTATGATTCTTGCCAGGTTGGTTCGTAGAGTGAGTTTTGCCATACTCTACGATCCTTCGAGGCTTGATTGTAGAAGTTGACTTATTTTTTGATCTCTTGAATCCTAGACTGGTATGGGAACCAACAACTTGATTTGCAGAGTTTGAATGATTTGGATTAGCTGTCTGTGAGGATTTAACAAATATAATTCCCTTATTAAATTTAGGAGAACTGTTATCATTTGTTTCTATAGGTTTATCCACAAAGGTTTTTGAAGGAGTATTGCAGAAACCTAGACCTGACCTGTTAGCCACTGATCTTTGGCTAGAGATCATGGAGTCCATAGACAGAGAAGACTTGTTCCATGAAGAAATTGTCTTTTTCAGTTCTTGAATCTTGGAAACTAGAGCTAACTCTTTCTGAATGCTAAGCTCATTTATCTGTCTCAAGTTAGCATTCTCAGCCTCAAGACTGGTACAAGAGTCAATAATTCGTAGAGCAGTTTCCAACTCTACGATTGCCTTCTCTTTTTCCTTTTGAAGAAGAGAATGATCCTTTGATAAAATTCTGAAAATTTCATATATTTATGCAGTTCTATCATAGAGTCATGCATTCCTTCTCTAAGATCATCAATAGTTAAATCCGGAGAATAAAAATCAAATACCTCATCCACATTGAACTCTTTCTTACTTTCTCCTTCTTTAGCCATTAAGCACATATTGGCTTCTTGTGGTTCTTCATCTTCACCTGATTCAGGACTTGAGTCGTTATCTGAATCACTCCATGAACTTTCAGCGACGAAGCCTCTTTCTTTCTTCTTGGTCTTATAATGGCCTTTGAATTCTGACTTTTTCTTGTCCTTCTTTAGATCATTTCTTAGAGGTTTAGGGCAGTTTGCAATGAAATGTCCTGGTTGTTTACAGTTGTAGCATAAGTCATTAACTTGTTCTTTAGACCTGTTGCTGGACTTCGTTTGTCTGTTGTTTTTTCTTATAAACCTTTTGAAGTGTTTGACCAGTATAACAACTCCTTCATCATTGAGTTCATCATCTTCATCATCATCCGAGTCAGCTTTCTTTGAAGTAGATGCCTTAAGAGCAATTCCTCTTTCTTTCTTCTTTCCTTCTGATAGAGTTTCTGCTCATTGGGTCAGCTCCAATTCATAAGTAAGAAGATTGCCATATAACATCTGAACAGTCATTTCATGAAGATTCTTTGACTCTCTTATGGTAGTGGTTTTGACATCCCATTTGCTTGGCAGTGCTCTCATGAACTTTATGATGAGATCTTTATTTGGATAGATTTTTCCATATGCTCGTAGAGAATTGAGTAGCACATTGAATCTTTTATATGTGGAAGTGATGTTCTCCCCTGAGATGTGGGTGAACATTTCATACTGTTGAGTGAGCAAGGACTGCTTATTTTCTCTAACTTCTCCAGTCCCTTCATTCATGATCAATAGTGCATCCCACACTTCCTTTGTTGTTGTGCAATTGACAACGTTTTCAAATAGCTCATCTTCTAGAGCCATGAACAAAATATTTTTGGCTCTTTTGTCTAACTGAACTGTTTTCTTCTCTGCATCAGTTCAATCTTTCTTTAATTTGATTGAGACTTTATTTGGTTCTTTAGTAGTTAGCGTCAGCTTGGTTGGTACGTAGGGCCCACTGATGACAACATCAAATAGATCCTCGTCGATGACATCTATGTGCCGGTATATCCAGTTGGCAAATTTGTCTCTGTTGCACATAGGTGGTTTGTTTCCTCCACCTAGCTCAGAGCCATTTCTGGTTTATGCCATTGATCCACTCAAGCGGGTTAAGCTTTAAAAATGAGATCCTACTCTGATACCAATTGTTAGTTTGTAGAGGCACAAAAGATATCTAGAAAGGGGGGTTGAATAGATTCTTTAAAACTTTTTAACTTGTTTTTAAAAGAATGACTTATCAGTTTGGTTAATTAACAAGTAATTAAGCACAACGGAATATATGATTGATAAAATCCCCCTTAAAGATAGAACAGCTATAATAGATATGATAAGGCAGTGATATAACAGTTATAGCAGTTATGGCAGTTAAGGAGTGCAAGGAGAGAGAGAGAGACAAGATTTTAAGTGGTTCGGAGCACACAAGACTCCTACTCCATTGATCTACTCCTCGAGTAGCAAATCCACTAAGGATATATATCGTTACAACTGAATCACAAAGATTTCTTCAAGACCCGCAGCCTTGAAACTCTACTATACAACGTACTCTTCAACGCCAGCAAGCTTGGAACTTCTAGTTCACTTTTGAACTTCGTCAAGTCCAACAGACTTGGAACACTGTAGACTAAGACTCACAACCTTAGAATCACCAGTACACTGAGTACTCTTTAAGACCAATAGTCTTGGAACTGATATACCTTGTTAATAGAGTGTGTTGCGCTACTAAGTTGCTTTAGGTATTAGTTTAGATGAACTTAGTAGCGAAACATGATGTTTCCCTTCGGATTTGTAGAATGGTACTTTCACAGATCCCGATTTCTTTTTGTTCATACTTTCTTTTAATTTTCAATCTATTTGCCTCATATAGATGTCTCTGAAATCTTCCCGTTGGAATGAGACCGTTGTATCTATTGTTTCTGTTGAAACTGTGTTGTTGATCTTAGGAATAGTTTATTCCTTATTGACTGCAGTAGTGGGGTGAGTCAGCTTCCATTAGCTTGTACTAAGATAGTGGTAGAGATAATGCCTTTTAATTCTGCATATCATGGCTATTTGTCCCCACTAACTTTGATTCTTCTATTAAATCGTTTAAGTAATCAGCAACTGTCTTGGGCAGGTCATTCTACTGATATAGATGTTGGCATTCCATTGTGAGCAACTTAGAATATTCAATTCAGATCTGGGTTGCTTGTTTGACGTGCTAACTCTACGATCTTGCTAGTCGTGTCGTCAGTGTGATTGTAGAGTTGCTTGTCTGAACTGCTCTACAATCTTTAGATAAGACTTGATGCTTGCAGACGTTCACTGTGATCTTCATATTTCACTTTGATCACTCCAAGATAGCATCAATACTTTGCCTTATGTTCTTTTTCAGAAGTGCTGATTTAATCTTTGAAAACACTGACAGAGACAACTCTACGATTCTGCACTTGGTTGTAGACAGCCTTTGGGAATCGTAGAGTGACTGGCTATGTTGACTCTACGATCCTAAGAGTTAGCATTGTGATGACGAGAGAACTCTAAGATCTATCGAGAGAGCTCTACGTCCTGTCGAGAGTGCTCTATGTTTTGCCGAGAGAGAGCTCTACGATCTGTCGAGCTTCACTCTACGTTTGCCTGGCAAACTCTGCGATGACATACTTGACTCTGCGAAGTTGGCTGGACTCCAAGTTGGTTGACTGCTCTACGATCCTTCACTGGATGTTTGTGCAGTACTCTACGATCAGTCTATTTCAGCACATAAGATCAACCTAACAGTTTTGATCTTTTCTAATCTAAGTCCTTGTACATCATATTTTTTAAGGACTTTACAATTTAACTACTTAAACAAATATACATTAAGAACACAACATCAAATTTAAACCATGTGATTCCTAACAACATATATTGCAAATGTTTTATGTAGACTATTTGATTGTTAGTTACATGGATAAGTATTAGCGATAACTTGTTTGGAGAGATATATAATAAGTGGGACTATTTTATAATTTCTACCAATCCCATTTAGTGATAAGTTTCTGGTGTATTGTCGCAAGCAACCAAAAATAAAACCTTACTGTAAAAAATATTAATGTAGTAGTGCAAGTAAGAGTTGATCCCTTAGAGAATGATTAGTCTAAATTTATACTTTGTTTACCAAAAAGGGGGTTTGTAATTTTATTTAACTAATTAACTGAAACAGAATTAAAGTAATAAGAATAAAATAAAGACTTTAGTTCTTCTGTTCAATATCACCTTATCATAGCAATATGTTAGGAATCATGGTTTAAATTTGATGTTGTACTCTTAATGTATATGTGTATCAGTAGCTGAATTGTAAAGTCCTTAATGAAAGACATATGTACAAGGACTTAGAATAGATAAGATCAAATATGTTAGGATGATCTAAACTGTATTGAATATCTATCATATCTAAGCATATTTGTAAAGTATTGTAAAGTCCTTTGTTGAAGGTGATGTACAAAGGACTTAGAATAGAAAAGATCAAACTTGTTAAGTTGATCTTGTGTGCTGATCGTAGAGTACTGCCATACTCCTAGTAAAGGGTCGTAGAGTAATCAGCCCAACTTCGCAGTCAAAGTATGCCATCACAAGTTTGCCATACAGACGTAGAGCTTCCTCGGCAGGTCGTAGAGCTCCCACAGCAGGACGTAGAGCTCCCTCGGTAGGACATAGAGCTCTCTCTCGGCAGAACGTAGGGTTGTCTTTGCATCTCAAGACAAACTCTTAGAATCATAGAGTAGTCTCTGACATTACTCACAGACTAAATCGGCACCTCTAAGGAAGAACATAAAGGCAAAGTATTGATGCTATTTCAGAATGATCAAAATAAAGTATGAAGATCACAGTGAATGTCTACAGGCATCAAACGACTGTAGAGCTGCAACTTTACAAACACACTAGCGACACTACGACTAGCAAGATCGTAGAGTCAACACGTCAGACGAGCAACTCAGATCTGAAATGAATATTCTAAGTTGCCCACGACGATTAAACAGTAGAATGACCTGCCCAAGATAATTATTGAATATTAAACAAATCAGTGGGGAGCAAACAACTATAGTCTGCAGATATTCAGAGCACTATCCCTATCACTATCTTGGTATAAGCTAATGGAAGCTGACTCACCCCACTACTGCAGTCAACAAGGAATAAACTATTCTTAAAGCTCAGTAACACATCTCAATGGAAGGATTAGATGCAATGGCCACATTTCAACGAATTTTTTTTCCAGAAGCATCTACATAAGGCAGACGGATTGAAGTTTTAGATTAAGCAAGAACAACGTAAAGAAAATCATATCTGTCACATTATCATTCTACAATCCAAAAGGGAACATCTTGTTTCGCAACCAAGTTTATCAAACCATATTCTTCAAGCAACTCAGTAGCAATAAAACAATCACTCTCTATCAAGTGAAAGGGTCAAGAGATTCTAAGGCTGCTGGTCTTAGTTTATAGAGTTCCAAGGCTGCTGGCTTTGAAGAGTACGTTGTGTATTGGAGTTCCAAGACTGCGGGTCTTGAAGGAATCTTTATGATTCAGTTGTAACGATATCCTTAGTGGATTTACTACTCGAGGAGTAGAACAGTAAAGTAGGAGTCTTGTGTGCTCTGAACCACTTAAAGCTTTGTCTCTATCTCTTTGCACTTCTTAATTGCCATAACTGTTATAACTATTTTATCACTACTTTATTATATCCTCTATTACCGTTCCATCTCTAAAAGGGGTTTTTATAAATCATATTCCGTTGTGCTTAGTTATTTGATAATTAACTAAACTGATAAGTCATTCTTTTGAAAGCTAGAAAAAGGAAAAGTTTTAAAAGAATTTGTTCAACCCCCCTTCTAGATATCTTTTGTGCCTCTGGAAACTAACAATTGGTATCAGAACAGGTTCTCTTATTTAAAGCTTAACCCACTTGAGTAGATCAATGGCACAAACCAGAAATGGATCTGAGCTAGGTGGAGGAAACAAACCACCTATGTGCAACAAGGACAAATTTGCCAACTAGAAAGTTCGTATACAGGCATACATGGATGCCATTGACGAGGATCTATTTGATGCTGTCATCAGTGGGCCTTATGTACCAACCAAGCTGACGCCAACTGTTGAAGATCCAAATAAAGTCTCAATCAAACTAAATAAAGACTAGACTGATGCAAATAAGAAAATAATTCAGTTAGACAAAAAAGCCAAAAATATTTTGTGCATGGCTCTAGAAGATGAATTATTTGAAAATATGGTCAACTGTACAACAACTAAGGAAGTATGGGATGCACTGTTGATCATGAATGAAGGTGTGACGCCCTCGAAATCCGAGTCTTGCCTTAAACCCAATTCCGACGCGTCACGGTACAACCCATGCAACATAGGCTTACTACATGAATGTACTTACAATAATATTACAACATATCATCATCAAATCCCAAGCACAAAGACCTTCAATAATACACTTATGATCAAGGTTGAATAAATACCATGATCCTCTATAGAATCTCATGTGTGAACGTAAGGTTCAAATTCTAACTTTAGTCAATCCCTAAATATTCGCAAAATTATTCAATAACTATACATGCGTTATAAAAATGTCCTTTATTCATCATCGTCATCCTTGTAGTTTACTATAACAAGTAACTAATAATACCACGTCTTAACTACTATAATGGATACCCTTTATTTTTAAATCAAGGTTTACATAGTCAAATTCACGTACATCATATACCGCCATTACAACTAAATAATTACAATAAAGAAACTTTTAGCGACCTTCTTGTTTCCATGCACCTCTAATCCTTATCATCACGATATCAAGATAATTTCATTGCATTGTAAATCTGCAAAAGTTTTATTTTTGCAAGAATGAGCACGACGGCTCAGCAAGAACTAACAGTTTTCACCTTTCATGCTTCACGTAATACATAAGTTTGCATTTTATCCATGCATCATGATTCTCATACTATGCATATTACTTATGTATTATAAATCTTGCGCAATTCATCTATATATATATATATGCATCATGCATCTCATAACATACCTTATGTATCTCACATTGTATATTTACAATAATTCAAGTTCCACATAGAACAATATAGTCACATAATTGCACATTGTGCACACTTTAATCGTGCTCGCACATAATCCACATAATAGTGAAAGATTTAGTAATCAAGTCATGTACATCAATACATTTAAACAAGTCAACAAGTCACTGAAAGAACTTGCCTTAAGCATTCCTTGCCAAATTATGATGGCTCGTCCTTCAAATATCCTACACAGTTCATTTAACAATAAAATACCAATTAGCCACTAAAAAGGCTTCATATATTGGTGCACATTATAATAATTCTTATCTTATATTGTTCGCGCATTATAGACAATTAACGCAATTAACTCTAAAACATTTCTCGGCGTCGGTTCATTTGAAAACATTACGACCCTCATTATCATCAATCCTTATTGGTTATATTAACCCCATTCCATATCTTATAATGTTCGTTTCATTTGAATCGAAACACTATCTAAGTTCATTAACACTTACACGGCGTTTCGACATTTACACGTCACACGCCTAATTCGCCTCTGCTGCATCTGCTTAACATGCTCATCCATTGGGTTACAACACTCCATAATGTTTCATTTTATTAGAAACAAAAATATTAAACAAGGTTATACACACTTGTTACGACGCTTGAACGTCCATACGCCAAACTTGTCTACTTGAACGCCCAAGCGACACGCGTTTGCGCACGCTTAGCATGCCCATTTGAATTATCTAATACTCAATGGTTAATATTAACTATTATTATAAATCATAATAATCATGTTTTAGAACTTAGAACATCATTTAACATTGTAGGGAGCATTACACGTGCTTACGCTCATGCCCGACACTCTCTGATTGCCTCCAATTACACATCAGTCCTATAAATGTCCAATTTAGGCCATTCTACATACCTCAAATTGAAAAACGTAAAGAACACAAGTTGTAGGTCTACTCGTCCTCTTTCCAAATCATCTTGAATCAACTCAATCCGAGTTCGTATGAGACAGTTATGCCCATTTTACTAAAGGACGTCAGAGCTATTTTGCACAGTCTCTTGACTAGCGCCTAGGCGCCCAAAAATAACCTTTGGGCAGTGCCTAGGCGCTCTCTCACAGTAGCTCAGCTCGTGGCCAGTGCTTAGCCAAGCGCCTAGGCGCTTGGCCTGAGCCTCCCAACGCGTTTTCTTCCCGGATGCTCTGTTTTTTGTGTTCTAGACCTATCTTGCTTCCAACCACCATAACTCTTTCTATACACGTTCAAATTGGTCCGTTTCGGATTCTATGGACTCCTAAGACATAGAGCTATAACATATCAAAAATTCAGAGCTACCCATTAAGAGTAACATGGCCAAATCTTAGGCCAAAGTATCAACTCATGCTATATTTTCATGTTCTTGGTGTTCTTGGTGTTCTTCACCAAAATCATCATCAAATCTTTGATTTAACTTCTTTTTACTCCATTCCAACCGGGTTAACTTCGTAACCCATGGAAGTATAACATCATACCAACAAGCAAATTAACCAAATATAAAGTCAAAGCTACATATCCTCTAAAATTCGTCCGAATGTTTATATTATCCAAAAATGTCCAAAATGTTCATGTTCTTCATCCATTAAGCAAAGGTATGGATTTTTCTTCGTTTTTGTTCCACTTTCATGCTATTAATGGTTTATATAACCTCTTAACAACAGCAATAATCGTTCACCGCCAACAAAAATAACAAAAACAACAACAATCCAACCATGCATAGAAAAGCTCCGGGAGGAAAAAAATGAAAGCTTGAAAACATACTTTTTGATTCTCCTTCACATATGCATAATGATTATTAGGGCTTGGTAGAAATTGGGTAGAATCTCTCCTCTTGCTCCACGAGTCCTCACGTAGCCTCATGCAAGTTCCTCCACTCCACCCATTACTTTCTCTCTCTAGAATAGTTTCTCTTAAGCTTTTCTTTTTCTTACTTCTTCTTCTGCAGATCATCTCTCTACTCTCTCTTCTCACTCTGAAATTTCTGAGCTTGGAGGTAAGGAAGGAATGACATGGAAAGGGAAATGGGTTTAGAATACCCGTACTCCTCTTTTCTCTTTGTTTCTATGTAACTTGATTATTTCTCTCTCTCTCTCTCTATCTCTATGTTTATTGCAGTAACTTGGAATGGAAGAGGAGAAATGGCTGGTGGGAACATGCTTCGGGAGAATGGAGCTTGGGGTGAGAAACCAAGTTGGTGGGTTTGAAAATTCAAGAAGAATGTTGAGCATTAAGGAATTTCAAGGTGTTGGGTGTTGTAATTACCAACACCTTGTCGGCACCTCCCTCTTGTCACTCCTTCATTGGCTAGCTCCAACACTTGGCAAATTTGGATTGGCTCATAGGTTTAAATGATTCCCAAATTGTACAACACACCCAAAAATATATCCGAATACTCCCACTTTTGTACCAAATTTGCTCAATAACTTTACTCAAAATTAAAATGGGTACTCCCATAAAATATTAGGATGCGTAAAAATAATTATTATGGATTTTGTCCATTTATTCAGAACACCTCTATAATACATTTCGGATACGAAATAAATCTCGTTCGGGCTTAAATAACATTTCTGACGCTTGGAAAAATGATTTCTTTGCGTACACGTCTTAACGAAATTAACAAAAATCGAAAAAGACGTAAAAATATTTGGCGTGAATAGTGTCGTGAATAATGCCTCGGGAAACGTGCCCCTTAAATAGTGATTTAGCGATTTTTCGCGAGATCAATCTATTCGCTCCCACGCGACAACAACACTTTAAACCAACACATACACATAATCCAGGTTATAAATAACCTTAAAATACCTCTCATAAAAATAATATTTAATCTATTTAATAATATTAATAAACCCAAATTACAAGGGTATTCACGATTCGCGATCACTACTATTCCCGATTAACTCTCCATAAGCATATACATCAACGTACATATATCCCACCCATATTTTGGGTTAGCTCATTTACAATAAATAACTCGTTCAATAATATTATCCTTCAACTATTTATTTAATCCAATAAATAATACTCTAGCGATATTTCTCGAAACCACCAAATTAGCTTATATTAAAACTTTCATACTTACTAATCATCGTCTACACATAATCTAGGTTATAATATAACCTTTAAACGCTTAACACATAATATTATTAATAAAAGTCTATTTTATTCAATAATATTCATAAGCTCGAATTACCAAGCTACCCATGACTCGCGATCGTTACAATAATTAACTATTAACTCATTCATTATGAATCTATGTATATATTTCACATTTATCTATATACATATTAAGCTCACCAAATAAATCACATAAATATATATATATAATATTCAAACTCGAATCATAATAAGAATTATTCTATATTAAAATTTTATTATAATTATTCTCGAAAATCTGGTTGTCATATCCTTCCCTCCTTATAAGGATTCCGTCCTTAGAATTATAAATATCAAACCTCTCTTACTCGGTTTTCGTCTAATTTCTTCCGAAATTTTATTGTTGAACATTTCAACGTATCTTCCTTAACAAATTCTTGCAGGTTTTATTTTATAACCTTTATCAAACTCAATTATACTCTGAGTATTATCCTATCTTTAACCCATAAATTTCCTTTTCTAAGGATCATTATATGTCACAATCATCATAATAATTTAATATCATGATTTACTAACTCATAAACATTCGGGATATTACAGAAGGAATGAAAGAAGTCAAAGAAAACAAGCAGTCCTTGCTCACTTAGCAGTATGAAATGTTCACTCACATCTCAAGGGAAAACATCATTTCCACATATGAAAGATTCAACGTACTACTCAACTCTCTTCGAGCATATGGAAAGACCTATCCAAATAAAGATCTCATCATCAAGTTTATGAGAGCACTGCCAAGCAAATGGGATGCCAAAACCACTGCCATTAGAGAATCAAAGAATCTTCATGAAATGACTGTTCAGATGTTATATGACAATCTTCTTACTTATGAACTAGAGCTGACCCAACGAGCAGAAACTCTGTCAGAAGGAAAGAAGAAAGAAAGAGGAATTGCTCTAAAGGCATCTACTTCAAAGATAGCTGACTCAGATGATGATGAAGATGAGGAACTCAATGATGAAGGAGTTGTTATGCTGGTTAGACACTTCAAAAGGTTTATAAGCAGAAATAGCAGACAAAGGAAGTTCAGCAGCAGCTCTAACGAACAAGTTAATGACTTATGCTATAATTGCAAACAACTATGTCATTTCATTACAAACTGTCTCAAGCCTCCAAGAAATGATCTGAAGTAGGACAAGAAAAAGTCAGAATTCAAAGGCCATTATAAGGCCAAGAAGAAAGAAAGAGGCTTCGTCACTGAAAGTTCATGGAGTGATTTAGACAATGACTGAACTCCTGAATCGGGTGAAGATGAAGAACCACAAAAAGCCAACCTATGCTTAATGGCCAAGGAAGGCAAAAGCAAGAGAGAATTCAACGTGGATGAGGTATTTAACTTTTATTCTCTAGATTTAACTATTGATGATCTTACAAAAGGAATGCATGACTCTATGATAGAACTACATAAATATATGAAACTGTTCATAATTTTATCAAAGCATCATTCTCTTCTTCAAGAGGAAAAAGAGAAAGCAATCTTAGAGTTAGAAACTGCTCTACGAATTGCTGACTCATATTCCTGTCTTGAGGCTGAGAATGCTAATTTGAGACAGATAAACGAGCTTAGCACTTAGAAAGAGTTAACTCTAGTTTCCAAGATTCAGGAACTAGAAAAGACAATTTCTTCATGGAATAAGTCTTCTCTGTCTATTAACTCCCTGATCTCTAACCAAATATCAGTGGCCAATAGGCCAGGTTTAGGTTTCTGCAATTCTCCATCAAAAACCTCTGTGGTTAAACATATGGATACAAATGATGACAGTTCTCCTAAATTCAATAAGGGAATTGTGTTTCTTAAATCCTCACAGAAAGTTATTCCAAATCATTCAAACTCTGCAAATCAAGTTGTTGGATCTCACACAAATCCAGGATTCAAGAAATCAAAGAGTAAGCCAACTACTGCATTCAACCCTCGAAGGATTATAGAGTATGGCAAAACTCACTCTACGAACCAACCTGGCAAGAAATGTAGAGTTAACTTCCACTTGACGAAAACTTTGAATCATAGAGTTGTGAGGAAGCAGAAGGAATTTAAGCCAAAAGGAGAAGCTGTGAGCCGCTACCACCCAAGTATGTTTAAGACAGAATCTATACCCACACACAAGCATGCATTATATTCAATGTTTCACTTATCATAAAGATGGTCATAAAACTGCAAAATGTTATTTCAATTATTTCTATCTTGTACTGCACAGACCCAAAATCAAATAGATTTGGGTTCCCAAGGCTACTAATGAATCTGGACCCAAGCAATTTTGGGCACCAAAATGAAAGCTGATCATTTATGCAGGTACAAAGCTCCACTGAGTTAACATGGTACTTTGTTAGTGGATTCTCAAGACATATGACAGGCAACAAGGCTCTCTTGTCAAACTTTGAAGAAAAAGATGGTCCTGTAGTCATCTTTGGTGATAACAATTCTGGAAAGATAAGAGGATATAGTTCTACTTGGAATGGTGTTGTGTCTTTTAGCAAAGTGGCATACGTTGAAGGACTGAGGCACAATCTTCTCAGCATCAGCCAACTGTGTGATAAAAATCATCAAGTCATCTTTCTCAACAATAAGTGTTAAGGCAGGGACTTGAAGACTAACTCATTAAAGCTGATAGGAACTAGAAAAGGAAATGTCTATACTGTCAACCTTGCTGAGTTAAGACCTGATGAAGCAGTATGTTTTCTTGCCAAAGCTTCTGAAGATCAGTGTTGGCTATGACATAGGAGGTTGTCTCGTTTAAACTTCAAAAGTATGTCAAGACTTGCCTCCAATAACCTAGTAGTAGGACTGCCAAAGCTCAACTTCATTAAAGAAAAACCTTGCAAAGCATGTGAGTTTGGAAAGCAAACAAAGAGCTCATTCAAAAGCAAAGCAATTAACTCAAATGATAAGCCCCTTATGTTACTCCATATGGATCTTTTTGGGCCTATCCCAACTGCAAGCCTCCGTGGAAAGAAATACTCTCTGGTGGTAGTGGATTACTATACCAGATTCACATGGGTATTCTTTCTAAGCTCTAAAGATGAAACCAGCCCTCACCTTGTCAAGTTGTTCAAACTTGTCATGAATGAGAAAGAGGAGAAGATTAAGGCTATCAAGAGTGATCATGGAAGAGAATTTGATTTCACTGAGGTAGAACTTTACTGTGAAGAGAATAACATCAATCATAACTTCTCAGCCCCAAGAACTCCACAACAAAATGGAGTAGCTGAGAGGAAGAATAAGACATTGATTGGAGAACACTACTGGCAGCTGCTCAACTTCCTGAGTATTTTTGGGCAGAAGCAGTCAGCACTGCATGCTAGACTCAGAACATGTCTCTCATTCACTCATTCCTCAAGAAGACTCCCTACGAATTATGGAAAAGAAGGAAGCCAAACATCAGTTACTTTCGTGCCTATGGTTGTCTATGCTACATCCTCAACAATGGCAAGAAGTATCTGACCAAATTCCAACCTAAGTCAGATAAAGGGATCTTTCTCGGTTATGTTATGGACAACAAGGCCTATAGAGTATTCAATAAGGAATCATTAAGTGTTGAAGTCTCTATTCATGTAACATTCAATGACTCAGAATCAAAGAAGAAAACTTCTTCACTCAACGATCCAGCAGAGAAGAACTCTACGTTCACTGAGTCCAAAATCGTAGAGTTAGACACTATGATCATCGAGCCAAAAGCAGAAAGCACAGAACAAGAAGAAGCAAACGTAGAGCTCACTATGCCAGACAATGAGACTCTACGACCTGAACCAGAAATCAACCTGGAAGAACTCAGACAAGAAGGCACCAAAACTGATGTTCCAAGAAGGAGAAAATGGACAAAGGATCACACTGAAGATCTGATAATTGGATATCCTAATGCAAGAGTTAGGACAAGATCAGCAACTCAAAATGAATGCATCTACCTAAGCTTTCTCTCTCAAATAGAGCCCAAAAAGGTAGAAGAATCATTAGGAGATTCAAGCTGGATAGAGGTTATGCAAGAGGAGCTCAACTAGTTTCAAAGAAGCAAAGTATAGAGACTAGTTGAAAGGCTAAAACAACATCCAGTCATTGACATCAAATGGGTTTTCAGAAACAAGATAGATGAAGATGGTGTTATCACAAGGAACAAAGTAAGATTGGTAGCTAAATGTTACTCACAAGAAGAAGGGATTGACTATGATGAAACCTTTGCTCCTGTTGTAAGATTGGAAGCAATCAGAATCTTTCTTGCCCATGCAGCCCACATGAGATTTAAAGTCTTCCAAATGGATGTCAAGAGTGCTTTCCTCAATGGAGAACTTCAAAAAGAAGTCTATGTGGAACAACCTCCAGGTTTTATCAATCCAACCTTCTCTGATTATGTTTATAGATTAGACAAAACATTGTATGGATTAAAACAAGCACCTAGAGTATGGTATGAAACACTCACTAACTTTCTCACTGAAAAAGGATTCACTAGAGGTAGAGTAGATACCACTTTATTCCTAAGGAAACATAAGGATAAATCACTTCTAGTTCAAATCTACGTGGATGATATTATATTTGGTTCTACTGATGAAAAATTGTGTGAAAGGTTTGCCAAGCTAATGCAGAGCAAGTTCGAAATGAGCATGATGGGAGAACTGAGTTTTTTCCTTGGACTTCAAGTGAAGCAAACTGATGAAGGTATATTCATCAACCAAGCCAAATACATCAAAGACCTATTAAAGAAGTATGGCATGAAGTCAGCCTCCATCATGAAAACTCCCATGTCACCTGCAACCAAGCTTGACAAAGATGAGAAAGGTAAAAGCATTAATATTGCTCAGTATAAAGGTATGATTGGATCTCTTTTATACCTAACTGCTAGTAGACCAGATATCATGTTTGCCACCTGTATTTGTACAAGATTTCAAGCTAATCCTAAGGAATCTCATTTATTAGCTGTAAAAAGGATTTTCAGATATCTTAAAGGTACTCCAAATTTGGGAGTTTGGTACCCCAAGGAGTCATTGTTTGCCTAAATCTATACTAGCAAAAATACGCAAGTATACGCAGTGCACAAGTAATAAAGAGTAAGTGGAGTATCGTTCCCACGAGGAAAGTATGCAATTAATAATAATAAAAAACCAGTTCTAAACTAACTCAATTAAATTAAACAAGAGATCAATTGTGTGTTGGGTTGAGAATTTTAATAAAACTAAGTAAATAAATTTCGAAAACATATAGTATTGGAAACTTAAGATTACAATTTTACTTATTGTTTCATTTGAATCAATATATTTCCTGTTAAATTATGACAAGTAATTCAGATTGTTAATCAAGAACTCATCAATATCTAAAACCATTTCTCAGTGTATTATAGACAAATCAACTCAAATCTACAAAGGTAAGAATTAAGTTGAACACCCTAGATAACCAATTAACTATATCTCTATGTGAATTACAATTACAAAGGATTTGAAGCTTAGGTTCCTTATCAGATTACATGCGGTGTGTAGGTATATCTCTATCCTAAACACAAATTATGAGTCCCAAACGTAAGTGGAAAACATAATCACATGCTAATATGATCAGATCTAAACCTAAAGTCCATCTCTCAATTTTATATAGATTATCACGGTAATCACTGGCTAGGTAATTAAGCAATAAAGCACAAATCATACTAGACAATCTGAAAATAAATATCAATAATTAACCAGGAAGTATATTAGATTAAAACTACACAATAAGATCCATTGCAATCTTAAAAGGAAATTAGTTCATAGCTAAACTGAAATCCATAATCCACAAATTAAATAGCATTCAGAATTACATGCTAAGAGATAAAGAAGAGAAATAAAACTCTGATTATAGCCTCCAATCTCTTCTTAGCTCCTACGATGATTCCTATGTGCTATCCAAATTGCTTCAAGTCTCCAATTGATTACAAAATAAGATTGTGTCTCTTAATTTATAGATTAAAATAACTACTGAAAACTAGCTATTTATGATGCATACTAAACGTCCAAAACCAAAAAGAAGGAATAAGTTTGATTACAACTCAAATTCTGGTCTAAAACTAAAAAGTCAAACTCCCGCCTTTGGTCAACTCCCAACCTAGCACGATCGTGATAGGTCCCAGCACAAATCCGGCGCGCCCGCGCAGTTCTTCAGTAGAGCCCAACTCTGGCGCCTAGCGCGCCCGCTGATTCTTTTCATAAAATTGGCGCGACCGCGCTTCCCTGTTCCACCAACTTTTGACTTTTGCTTTTTCAGTACTCAATTCCCATCAACTTTGGTTCCAAATGCAAAATACCTACACAAACACAGAAAACACATGAAAAGTAACTAAAACTCAAAGATTTAAATAATAATGCAATCAATTGGTATCCAATTCGTAGGTATGAAACCTACTTATCAAATACCCCCAAACTTAAACTATTACTTGTCCCCAAGCAATGCAACATAATGCAAAATAACAAAACACAATGAATGCAAACTAAAAACTATCAATTCTATGAATCTAACCAACAGGTAGTTAGCAAATCCTTCCAAGCCTCAGAGATATCAACAAAGAAACTCAACAGCAAATCAAATCAATATGAAATACTAATCCCAACCAATCAGATAAATCAAACCTGTCATCACCCAAGTTGTGTGTGTGTGGTGCTTAACCATTAAACCCAACTACAATTCAAGTTTAGTTACATAAGTAAATTTCTAACAGGAATATGTCAATTCTCATTCAATTTCAGTAACAACGACAAATCCAGCAAAAATAGAGCAACTGCTAAGTATAAAGGCAAGCTGAGGTTTATTTCTACTCTAATTCTTCCACGAGTGCGTTTTACGCTCCATCTCGTGGTTATGCTTTACAGTGCAATGTCAGACTCTATTAGGCTTTTCAAAGTCACCCATGTAGCGAGTTTTCAATCAATGACTCCCAAACTAGACGGTTTTAGGGCACTAGGTGTTGAGACACCCCTAAGGATCTAATTACCCAAATGACAAAGGCCACAGAGTCCAACTATTCAAAACATTTATTCATCTTTTTTTTTCCTTTTTTAGTTTTTTTTAACTACCTCATAGATACCCCCAAACTTTAGCTTTTACCCAATTCTCACCTTCATTGTCAAGTCACCGTTTTTTTATTTCCAAGAATATCCCAAATTAGAAAAATGATCATATAACCCTTGAACTATAGTTGAGCAAAACAATTAACTTTGGTGTTAACCGGTAACTTAAGTTTTAGACAGGCATAACTATCCTTATAATTAGAACAAAGACTCACATATTAACTATCAATGTTGTTTAAGTTAACAATAAACATAACTTCATCATTGGCCTGGTCAATAGCATACTACTCATCAATTGGATTCATGCAATACTAACTAAATGCAAACACATACTACATGACATGCACAACTAAATATAGCTTTAAACTAACATGTTAATTCAACTTAGACAAAAACACAAAACTAACACATAAAACTAACCCCCCCAAACTCATGATAGACAATGCCCTCATTGTAAAAATTAAAGCACCAGGGGAAAGAAAGAAACTCCCCTAAGTAGCAGCATCATCTCCCGCGCTAGGCTCATGAGGAGGATCAGGTGGTGGGTATGAACTGGTGGAACCAAAGATTGGAAACTGAACCTGCACTCCCAACTGACCAAAAGCCTGCGTCAATGCTCCAGAAAAGTCAATAGAATAAGCCCAGAAATTAGCATGTAAAAAATCCATCCTCCTCTGAAGACGACGCATATCCCTCTCCTGGTGTGCGTACATAGCAAGCATCACTGGTACTGAAGCCTCTGCTTCTTCTTCTACTTCTTCCTCATTTCCCAAAATAAAACCCAGTCCTCTAGGATGAGACTCGCCACCATCCCATACTACATACCTCCTGATGTGATTATGATCAATATCCTTCATTGGTAGCAATAAAGTCTTGTTCTCCCACTTAACCCCAGCTGCTAGACAA
The DNA here is from genome assembly GCA_034770075.1 of Aralia elata. Classification (NCBI taxonomy): domain Eukaryota; kingdom Viridiplantae; phylum Streptophyta; class Magnoliopsida; order Apiales; family Araliaceae; genus Aralia; species Aralia elata. The sequence goes on from CM068380.1 coordinate 6,003,182, forward strand.
AGACGACTAACAATCGAAGCATGTATGATTCCTCTAGAGGTACTCCCTCGCATAGATCGTAGCATGGATGAGTAAATGAGGGCTCCCACATCAAATGATTTGCCCTTGAGAATCCAAATAGCAGTATAGCTCGTTCTTTTGTAACATCATTCTGATGCCTCGTAGGAAGCATACTTGTACATATGAAGTTATGCCACGTCTTGGCGTAATGATTGACAACAGTGTGTGGGAAGTGGAGTTTCTGGGTAGTTCCAACTTTAGTAGTCCATTGTGTACCCGGCTTGCACATCACTGAAACGAGCATATCCAAATCAATATCAGAACTCTTGTAGGCCAACCAGTCGGAACCATCTTCAGGGAATGTTGGCAGTCTATACAAATTATTGATGGCTTTCTTATCATATCTCACTTCCATGCCCCGTACATAAGATATGTTGTTCTGTGTTTCACGTGCGTTGGCATAAAATTCACGAACAATTGTCCTCGGTGTTGGCATAGGTGATTCAACAAATAATGCCCATCCATGCTCAATAATCTGTCTCTTAATCATCTCATCTTCATCATTAGGCTTCAACCCTCTTTCCACAACAAATTTTTTTCCAAGCCAGACATCCAAATAATTGTGTTGAGCCGAAAGATTCACCAACCGATGAGTGTCCAACACATCCCTAGCATTTATTTCCTCATCACTACTACTCGATGAGGACACCACACAAGCTTTCTTTGATACCATTAAAGTTTGTCTCGCAATGTAAAAACTCAGCAAATACCACAGAAATCTAACAATTTAACCCAATACAGAAATCCCAAGTGCTAGCAATTTTCACTATATTGCAATTATATAAATAACCCAATTCAGCAGAAAGCAGTTGAAAAGAAAATACCAATACTTGGAACGTGGTCAGTGAAATCCCAATCGTGCACCAAATCTCCTGATATGTAGCTGTAGCGTCTGATCATGCGAATAATGGTGGAGAGGTGGATGTTATAAAGATAACTATTAGAAATCGTGGGGAGAAATTAGGGTTTAAATTTGAATGTAGGTAGATGGTATAAGGGATTTGACAGAAGATAGAAAAAGGGATATGGATGAAGAGGTAATAGTTGAATGGGAATAGGATTAGGAAGAGAAGGTTAGGCTTTAAGTTGATTTGATGAATGAAATTTGGTTTGGGGGAAGAAATTCGAATTTGGATCAGAATGGGAGTGTTATTTCGATTGTCTGGTAAGGAATAATAACTAGGGCACAATTGGGTCGGGTTAAAAATAATTATTATCCGGGTCCAGATCGCAGTGCGCCCGAGTAGCTTGTTAGTATAAAAACGGCGCGCCCGCGGCGGTGTGGCAGAGAGCCAAAATTGTCTTCTGTCAGACTGCGCGGCCGCACTGCCCTGCATCTTGCTTTTTATATTCTTTTTTCTCTTGACTTCATGACTACTAATTTGACAAGATACAACCTGCAAAGGAAACGTTCACATATTATACTCCTAAACATTAATTTAACTACTCTAACTCCGATTAAAAATACAAAATAAATAAATAAATGGGTTGCCTCCCATTAAGCGTATGATTTTAAGTCTTTCAGCCTGACTACTCCCTGTTTCATTCCGGATTGGAGAGAATAACTGAGGATTTCTGGCAATCGTAGTCACCACCCCAATAATGCTTTAAGCGCTGTCCGTTGACTTTGAATGGCTCGTCCGACGTAGTCCTAACTATCTCGACTGTACCATGTGGGAAGACTTGTTGTATAATGTACGGGGCCGACCATCTTAATTTTAGCTTCCCAGGAAACAATCTCAGTCTAGAATAGTACAACAACACAGCTTGCACCGGTTCAAACTTTCTTTGTATGATCTTTTGATCGTGCCATTTTTTAGTTTTTCTCTTTGTAGATTCTGGCATTCTCATAGGCTTGCAAGCGGAATTCGTCCAATTCATTGACCTGTAATACTCGCTTTTCGCCTGCACCTTGTACGTCAAAATTCAATTTCCTGATAGCCCAAAATGCTTTATGCTCAAGTTTAACTGGGAGATGACATGCTTTACCGAACACAAGCTGGTATGGTGACATCCCAATCAGAGTTTTAAATGCAGTCCGATAAGCCCAAAGAGCGTCATCTAACTTAAATGACCTATCCTTCCGATTTGAATTTACCACCTTCTCAAGAATCCGTTTCACTTCTCTGTTTGAAACTTCTGCCTGGCCACTTGTTTGGGGATGGTAAGGGGTTACAATTTTATGCTTAACTCTATATTTGGCCAAGAGAACTTTGAAAGATTTGTTATAAAAATGGTTCCCTTGGTCACTAATGACTGCCCTTGGTGTGCCAAATCTTGTAAATATGTTCTTCTAGAGAAATTTCAGCACCACCTTGGCATCATTCATTGGTAGTGCAACTGTTTCTACCCATTTCGGTACGTAATCCAATGCCAGTAGAATGTATTCATTGTTAAAGAATTTTGGGAAAGGATCCATGAAATAAATACCCCAAACATCAAAAATTTTAACTACTAAGATCATGTTTAAGGGCATCTCGTTATGTTTAGATATGTTACCCATTCTTTGGCATCTATCACATCTCTGTATGAATTGATGGGCATCCTTGAACAACGTTGGCCAGTAAAATCCCGCTTGTAAAACCTTGGCCGCTGTTTTCTCACCTCCATAGTGTCCTCCATATAACGAGTCATGATAATGATGTAAGATGTTATCTGTTTCGCATTGAGGAATACACCGTCATATAATCTGATATGTGCACTGTTTGAATAGAAACGGCTCATCCCATATGTACCTCTTAACATCATGTAAGAACTTCTTCTTCTGCTGATCTGTCAAATCTGGGGGATAAATGTTGCTAACTAAATAATTGACAAAATCTGCATACCATGGAATCTCTGAGTTTATTACCAACAATCGTTCAACCGGGAAGTATTCATTGATCATTGTTTTATCATTTTTTGCATATTCCTCGTTCTCCAACCTCGATAAATGATCCGCCACTTGATTTTCCGTCCCCTTCCTATCCCGGATTTCCAAGTCGAATTCCTGGAGTAGAAGAATCCATCTAATTAGCCTCGGCTTTGCATCTTTCTTCGAAATCAGATATCGTATAGCTAAGTGATCCGTGAACACCACCACTTTTATTTCGATTAGATATGAGCGAAATTTATCAAAAGCATACACTCCCGCTAGCAACTCTTTCTCGGTAGTCGTATAGTTAACTTAGGCATCGGAAAATGTTTTGCTAGCATAATAAATGGCGTGAAAAACCTTTTCCTTTCGTTAACCCAAAACAGCCCCAATTTCATAGTCGCTAGCATCACACATTAACTCGAACGTCATTGACCAATCTGGTGCTACTATCACAGGCGTTGTGGTCAATTTCTTCTTTAACACCTCAAAAGCCGTCAAACACTCATCGTCAAGCTTAAATGGAACATCTTTCTCCAATAGACTGCATAAAGGCTTAGAGATTTTAGAAAAGTCCTTTATGAATCTCCTATAAAACCCGGCGTGTCCCAAGAAGCTTCGTATCCCCTTAACTGTAGTTGGTGGAGGTAGATTTTCAATTGTCTCCAGTTTAGCTTGATCTACCTCTAACCCTTTTGACGACACCTTGTGCCCAAGAATGATCCCCTCTTGTACCATAAAGTGGCATTTTTCCCAATTAAGCACTAAATTGGTTTCTACGCATCTTTTCAAAATCAGGACCAGATTTTCCAAACAACTATCAAAAGAATCACTAAACACTAAAAAATCATCCATGAATACCTCCATATTACATTCTACCATATCTGAGAAAATAGCCATCATACATCTTTAGAACGTCGTTGGTGCATTACATAAGCCAAAAGACATCCTTCTAAAAGCAAAAGTACCATAAGGACAAATGAATGTAGTCTTTTCCTGATCTTCGGGGGCAATCACTATCTGATTATATCCTGAATAGCCATCCAATAAGCAATAAAACTCGTGTCCAGCCAGTCTATCTAACATCTGATTAATGAAGGGTAGAGGAAAGTGATCCTTGCGGGTTACCTTGTTTAGTTTTCTGTAGTCCATACAAACCCTCTATCCGGTCACTGTCCTTGTCGGTATCAATTCATTATTTTCGTTCTCTACAACCGTCATACCACCCTTTTTAGGCACGCACTGTATTGGACTCACCCAACTGCTATCAGAAATGAGGTAAATGATATCTGCATCAAGCCACTTCAAAATTTCCTTTTTCACCATATCTTTCATGATTCGGTTCAACCTCCGTTGTTGCTCAATTATTGGTTTGTCATCGTCTTCCAAAAGGATCTTATGCATACAAAATGATGGGCTAATTCCTTTAATGTCTGCGATGGTCCAACCAATTGCCGATTTGTACTCCCGGAGAACTCGTATCAACTTACTTTCCTGTAATTCGTTAAGTACAGATGCAATGATAACAGGCAAAGTAGATGATTCACCGAAATAAGCATACCTGAGATGATTAGGTAGTGGTTTAAGCTCAAGTGTTGGGGGTACTTCTAGAGATGGCTTCAATCGCTCAAAGGGTTGTTCCGTACTTTTCAATGGTTCGAACGGGATTTTGAATTGATGTACCCTAGGCAATGCATCCAACATCTGAAGATAATCAATAATCTCAACATCATCTAAATCATCAACCCCTAATAAGGTAGTCTCCAATGGATCCCTAATCATCAGCTTCAAAAATTCATCATCCACGACTTTTTTTACTATATCCATTCTGAAACACTCCTCTTCGTCTGTAGGGAACTCCATAGCCTTAAACACATTGAACTTCACTTCTTGGTCTTGAACCTCATAGTTAATTCTCCTTTCTGCACATCAATGAGTGTTCTACCGGTTGCTAAGAATGGTCTCCCAAGTATGATAGGGATGTCCCTTGTCTTCTTCGTAATCTAATATGATGAAATCAGCTGGAAATATGAACTTATCAACTTTAACAAGTATGTCCTCCACAATTCCTCTTGGGTACGTAACAAACCTATCTGCCAGTTGAAGAGAGATGTTTGTAGGTTTTGGTGTAGGTAAACCCAACTGAAAGTATATCGATAATGGCATAAGGTTGATACTAGCTCCCAAATCACATAAATATTTGTTAAATGACAAGTTACCAATAGTGCAAGGAATAGTAAAGCTTCTAGGATCTTTCAACTTTGGTGGCAATTTCTTTTGGAGCATAACACTACATTCTTCAGTCAAAGCTGTTGTTTTATAGTCCTCAAGCTTTTTCTTCCTTGACAAGATTGTCTTCATAAACTTAGCGTAACTTAACATCTGCTCTAAAGCCTCCGCAAATGGTATTTTAATTTGTAATTTTTTGAAAATTTTGAGGAACTTGGAGAATTGCTTATCTTTCTTCTGTTTCTGAAGTCTTTGTGGATATGGAACTGGGGTATATATCATTGGTGGTGTTGTTTGTTCCTTTTCTTTTTCTGTCTGCTCAATTTCAGACTTCTTTCCTTCCTCCTTTAAAAGTTCTACCGTTTCAATTTCTGGTGGGCTACGCGCCCACGCTGCGTCCCCATGTAATTCAGGCGCGGTCGCGCCTGTTGGCAGTAATTGTTTTTCGCTTCTCAAAGTGACAACTTAGCATTGTTCCTTCCTATCTCTTTTCGGATTAACTTCAGTATCACTTGGGAATGCTCCTTGGGGTCGACTATTCAAAACATGAGCTAACTGTCCCAACTGATTCTCTAGATTTCTAATCAACACCGCCTGACTTTTCACATTCATATCTACTTGGTTTAACAGCTTATCCTGATCATTCATTCTCCTCTCAGAAGTTGTAATAAAATTCATATCTACTTGGTTTCTTCTCTGCCTGTTGTGGAACTTGATTTTGAAACCTGGGGGATTCTGTGGTCTTGGAGCTTGATTTTGAGCCTGTGTATTGTTGCTCCAAGAGAAACCCGGATGATTTATCCACCCCGGATTGTAAGTGTTTTGGTTAGGGTTTGGAGGTCGTTGGTAGCTACCCACAAACTGCACTGCTTTAGGATTAATGGGACAATAATCTGTATGATGTGATCCCACGCATAGCTCACAAACATAAGCAACTTGTTGAGTTTTTAACTCTGCTATAGCATCGATCTTCTTAGACATAGCTGCCATCTGAGCTGTTAATGTTGTGACTGCGTCAACTTCAAAAACCCCAGCTACCTTTTGTTGATTCATTCTGGAAGTCAGTCATTGATAATTGTTGGCAGCCATTATCTCTAACAGTTCATAAGCCTCATCAAACTTTTTATCCATAAGTGTTCCTCCTGCGGTTGCATCTATGCTGGATTGAGTATTACCACTTAACCCATTGTAGAATATGTCTGAACCTATAGCCACTTGGGTAGTCCATGGTGTGGGCATTTTCTCAATAAGTCCTTGAACCTCTCCCAAGTCTCATACAGTGACTCTCCATATTGTTGCTCATAAGTAGAAATCTCGTTCCTCAATTTGGCAGTTTTAGCCGACGGAAAGAATTTCGCAAGAAATTTTTGAGCTAAGTCATCCCAAGTCGTAATGGATCCCGGCGGTAGCGAGTGCAACCAACTCTTTACTTTATCCCTCAGAGTGAATGGGAATAGACGTAGTCTGACCGTATCATCCGAAACATTATGATATTTAAATGTATCACAAATCTCAAGAAAGCTTACCAAATGTTCATTTGGATCATCAGTGGCCAATCCCCCAAACTGCATCGAATTCTAGATCATCTGAATTGTTCCCGGTTTAATCTCAAAAGTGTTTGTACTGATAGCTGGCCTCGTGATGCTTGACTTGATCTTATCTATCTTAGGTATGGCATATTCCCTCAATAATTTCTGCTCTTCGTTATCCATGTTCACTTTCTCAATTGTCTCTTTGCAGAATTTCCTCAACTAGCGTAACTTGTTTTCAAGATTGTCCTCACACTGCACAAGTTTCGGTTGTTTTGATCTAGTTTGCATAAACAAACCAGAATCACCTGAAGAAGAAAATAAAAGAAAAATAAAAGTGAATGTTGTTTAACTAAAATTGAATCAATTAAACTGATAATTAAAAATTATAAACACAAATATTTCCCCGGCAACGACGCCAAAACATTGTTTGCCTAAATCTGTACTAGCAAAAATACGCAAGTATACACAGTCCACAAGTAATAAAGAGTAAGTAGAGTATCGTTCCCACGAGGAAAGTATGCAATTTATAATAATAAAAAACCAGTTCTAAACTAACTCAATTAAATTAAACAAGAGATCAGTTGTGTGTTGGGTTGAGAATTCTAATAAAACTAAGTAAATAAATTTCGAAAACAGATAGTATTGGAAACTTCATATTACAATTTCACGTATTGCTTCATTTGAATCATTATACTTCATGTTAAATTATGACAACTAATTCAGATTGTTAATCAGGAACTCATCAATATCTAAAACCACTTCTCAATGTATTATACACAAATCATCTCAAATCTACAAAGGTTAGAATTAAGTTGAACACCCTAGATAACCAATTCACTATATCTCTATGTGAATTACAATTACAAAGGATTTGAAGCTCAGGTTCCTTATCAGATTACATGCGGTGTGTAGGTATATCTTTATCCTAAACACAAATTATGAGTCCCAAACGTAAGTAAAAAACATAATCACGTGCTAATATGATCAGATCTAAACCTATAATCCATATCTCAATTTTATATAGATTATCACGGTAATCACTGGCAAGGTAATTAAGCAATAAAGCACAAATCATACTAGACAATCTGAAAATAAATATCAATAATTAACTAGGAAGCATATTAGATTAAAAACTATATAATAAGATCCATTGCAATCTTAAAAGGAAATTAGTTCATAGCTAAACTGAAATCCATAATCCACAAATTAAATAGCATTCAGAATTACAAACTAGGAGATAAAGAAGAGAAATAAAACTCTGATTGTAGCCTTCAATCTCTCCTTAGCTCCTACGATGATTCCTTTGTGCTATCCAAATTGCTTCAAGTCTCCAATTGATTACAAAATAAGATTGTGTCTCTTAATTCATAGATAAAAATAACTACTGAAAACTAGCTATTTATAATGCCTACTAAACGTCCAAAACCAAAAAGAAGAAATAAGTTTGATTATAACTCAAATTCTGGTCCAAAACTAAAAAGTCAAACTCTCGCCTTTGGTCAACTCCCGACCTAGCGCGGCCGCGCTAGGTCCCAGCACAAATCTGGCACGCCCGCGCAGTTCTTCAGTAGAGCCCAACTCTGGCGCCTAGCTTCACAAAATTGGGGTGGCCGCGCTTCCCTGTTCCAATAACTTTTGACTTTTGCTTCTTCATTACTCAATTCCCATCAACTTTGGTTCCAAATGCAAAATACCTACACAAACACAGAAAACACATGAAAAGTAACTAAAACTCAAGGATTTAAACAATAATGCAGTCAATTGGTATCCAATTCGTAGGTATGAAACCTACTCATCAGTCACCATTTGATTTAATGGGATATTCAGATGTTGACTATGTAGGATGTAAGATATACTGGAAAAGCAGAAGTGGAACGTGTTAATTTCTTGGAAATAGACTTGTCTCCTGGTTAAGGAAAAAGTAAAACTCAGTTTCAACCTCTACTGCAGAAGCTGAATATATTGTTGCAGGTAGTTGCTGTGCACAAATTCTATGGATGAAAAATCAGTTAGCTGACTATGGTTTTGAGTTTAAATCTATTCCGGTTCATTGTGATAATACTAATGCAATTGCTATAACTCATATTCCTGTCATGCATTCAAGAACCAAGCACATAGATATAAGATATCATTTCATTAGAGATCATGTGCAAAGTGGAAATATATCATTACATTGTATTCCTACTGAAAACTAGCTTGCTGATGTATTTACAAAACCCCTAGATGAATCTAGATTCAACATGCTAAGAAGTGAACTTGGAATACTGAATTTACATCCATAATATTATGCTTTGAAATCTACTAACTCTGCAGAAAGAAAGTTCGTAGAGTGACGTCAGAAATCGTTGAGTGAAAATTGGAAAAACGTAGAGCTCAAAGGAAGTCAAGATGTTGAGACTTACTTTACGATCGTCGAGTAAGATGTAAATTGTAGAGTAGAAAAGACTTAAAAATGAAACGTAGAGCTCATAAGGAGCTAAGGGCAAAACAGTCTTTTTCGTCGGCTTAATATGTGCACTCATCCAACACTTGACACATAGCCCACTCAACAGAACAAGAGGGAAGTTTTCACTAACTCATTTCAAATTGTTCATTTCATCTGAAAACTCTCCCTCTCCCTCTTCGCTGAAACCCTAGTTCTCTGTTTCAATCAAACTCTGAGCAAATTTCGTCCTTGTGCAGCAAAATTGAAGAAATTCTCAAATGGCATTCTCTCAAGTCATATCAGAAAACTCTCTTGACTTTGAAAATTTTGCCACAACGAAGACGAAGTATAAGAGAGTCATCTCTCTACTACAACGATCAGGACTCTACAAAGCCCTTGACACCGACACTCAAGTATATCCAAAATTGGTAAGGAAATTCTACTCAAATGGAATCTTTGGGGATAGAATCCTATCCACAAAGGTCAAAGGGGTTTTGCTACAGCTAAGTGCATCAAAAATTAACATAGCCCTAGGATTCAACAATGACGGGCTTACAACTCTCCAGTTCATTAACACCGAAGAAGGGCTGAAGCGAATGCACCATGAGAACAACCCAGGGCTGAGGGGATTAAAGAAAAAGGAATTTCCTCAAAAGTGTGAATTTCTTGCTGATGTTGTTGGTAAATGCATTCTGTGCAAAGATTCAGCTCATGATTCTGTCAATGACATTCAGCTTAGAATCATGACTGCAATTGTGAAGAAGATCCAACTGAACTATGGTGCCCTTCTCCTAGAATGGATTAGAAACTAGGTGTCAATGATGGAAAGATCAAAGGGGCAAGGAAGATGTTTTATGGCAGATTTATAAACATTATTCGTCAAAAAACACTAGGAGATCGAATTGGGGATGATGAAGGAGAAGCTATAAATGTCCACAAAAGGATCACCTAAAAGCTATTTGTGAACTGGAAAAGATATCCAGCTGGGAATTTAAATAAAGTCAGCTCAGACAGAAGACACTAAAAAAACTCAAAGTGAAGTCAGAAAGTCCTCCATGAAAAATATATTTGTGGTTGTAGAAGAAACTGATGAGGTAGACCAGGAGGTGTCGGCTCTAACTAGAAAGAGCAAAGGGAAAAAGAAGGCAGTGTCCCAGACTGAAGAGGAACCTCAAGGGTCCTCCTCAAATGAAGGAGCTACATCTTTTGCTGCTCAATCAAGGCCTTCCCTCTCTTCTGAAGTAGAGAAGAAGAAGAGAAAACAAATGAAAGAAGCTTCTGGAGAAACACCACCAAGTTTAAAGGTGTATCATAAGAAGGGAAAACGCAGCTTTAAGCAAAGCCTCCCTACAATCGCTGAGAACCCTCACTCTACAATCGTAGAGTTAAGAACTGAAGATGCTACTAAAGATGTTGGTCGGCCTGACTCTATGGCTATTGTTGATGAACAATTGGCTGGGAAGGTTACTGAACCCGAGCCAAAGAAAATGAAGAAGAAACTGATGACTTTAGCTCAAAAGGAGCTTAATGAAGCAATGCTAATGGTCAAAGAAGAAGAAATGAGACTGGCAAATCAAACTGTCACTCCAACTGAGGGGGAGCAACAAGATGAACAGAGAGATGCTCAGATTGAGGGGGAGCAATCAGAAGATCATTATGAAGATCCATCAAACCCAGAAGAAACTAGTACTCATGCTGAGAAGAATGAAGAGAATGTAGAGATCACTAATGAAAGGGAAGAGGAAGAGACAATGGCTAAAAAGGGTGAGGCTGTGGAGATCAGTGATGGATCAAATGATGAAAACGAGGATGAAAGCCTAGAAATTATTGTTGAAGGCAAAAATGGAGAAATCCATTTCAATTATAACTGCCTATTTGCCTACTTATCAAGGATGTCATTTCATCAAGCACTAATACTCAATTCTTGGGATCACATGTTCTGGGCCTTCAAGACCTACCCAGCCATTTCAGTGCTTGCCCAAGAATTCCCCAGCATTAGCTCCTTTGCTTAGAAGATGTTGACAAACCTTCCATTTCAGGTTAACGAGCAAAAGGTATACTTCATTCTTTCATCATTTAAGTTAAATCACTCTACATTGCCATATTACTATCGTTTTGATGAGATACCAAGATGGAATGAGGTCATCTTTAACCCAAGGAATCCACTTTGAGTTACAGGGTCTCAAAACTCTGTCCCTGATGAACCAAAAACCCAGCCATCTCCGATCATAGAGTCTCTAAACTCTGTGATTGATGCTCAGCTCACCCTCCAAACTCAAAATGTAGAGTCAACTCACACTACGATCGACTCTACGATCATAGAGTGTGAAGATCCTGCAAATGATAATCAAACTGCCTCCTCACCCACTCTTCAAACAACTACCCTAATCATTCCAGCTGATATTCCATCCTCCTCCCATAGTAAATATTTTGACCTAGCCATTGCTTTGGCAAATCTCCAAGAAAGCAATAAGGAAGCATCTCCACATGAGATTAAGCAAATTCTTGAGCGTGTCAAACTCATCCCCACAACAGATGAATTGACTGATCTCACTGTCGGCATGGCTAAAGATATGGAGGAGAATCTTGAAGCCAATTCTCTCACCCTCCATAAAAGATTCAATGAGCTTGTTGATGCTGCTAATGCTCACACCAATAATCTTGGTACTGAATTGACCAAAAGGTTAAGAGAAATCATCAAAGAATTAATGAACAACATTGACAGAAGGGACCAATTCTATCAAAAGGAAATTGTCAATCACAAATCTGCAGTTCTCTCCCTTCAGGAGTCCCAGACAGCTCAAAACAAGCTAGTAACTGAGAAACTCTTTGATTTGAGCACATCAATCAATAACTTCCAGCGCCTATCCCTCCAACAGATGGAAAGGACTGACAATGTTCTTGCCTTTATGCACCAGCAAAGAGAGAGGACTGAAGCTCAATTCGTAGAACAAAAAGCTGACAACACTCAATCTCGATCTCAAATGCAAGAATTGGTGCGAGGTATTGAACAGCTCTCCCAAGAGGTTCGAATGTTAGATGCTGACATAATGCGGGAGAAAACAAAAGGCAAAGAAAAGGGGGAATCAAGCAGAAGCAGGGGAAGAGAGCAACCACAGCAACCAAGGCAGTCTGAATCATCAAATCCAACAGAAGAGGAGCCCATAAATGTCATTCCCATAAGAAGTGAAGTCCCTGGATCCTACAGAAGAATGCCTGATGCAGGAGTTCACATACCATCAGGTAATCCTACAGTGTTAAATTTACACTTGCATGGGACTCACCCCTATGGTGAAGGAGGAAGTCATATGCCCTCTTCTGGCCTCAGTCAAGAGCAGATTGAAGAATTCCAGCGGATGACTGAAGAAGGTAGAGAAAACTACAGAAGAAGAGTTGCATATGAAAGAGGCAATCCTCCAAGGACCAAGAGAAGAGGAAGGAGGAACTAAGGTTTGAAATCTTTTGTAATTTTCTCTTTCTATTTATTGATGAAACTGCCATATGATGTAATATTCATTTAATCATCAATAAAATTCATGATTTCATCTAGAAATACAGTTGTTCACTGTACTATAAGACATGTTTATTTTTATAAGCATCTACATTAGAACTGATGATATGATTCAACTGCTGGTTATGTCAACATCAAATAGGGGGAGATTGTTAGGAATCATGATTTAAATTTGATGTTGTGCTCTAAATGTATATGTGTATCAGTAGCTGAATTGTAAAGTCCTTAATGAAAGACATATGTACAAGGACTTAGAATAGAGAAGATCAAATGTGTTAGAATGATCTAACCTGTATTGAATATCTATCAGAGCTAAGCATATTTGTAAAGTATTATAAAGTCATTTATTGAAGGTGATGTACAAAGGACTTAGAATAGAAAAGATCAAACTTGTTAGGTTGATCTTGTGTGCTGATCGTAGAGTACTACCATACTCCTAGTAAAGGGTCAGAGAGTAATCAGCCCAACTTCGCAGTCATAGTATGCCATCGCATGTTTTGCCATACGGACATAGAGCTTCCTCGGCAGGTCGTAGAGCTTCCTCGGCAGGACGTAGAGCTCCCTCGGCAGGACGTAGAGCTCCATCGGCAGAACGTAGAGCTCTCTCTCGGCAGAACATAGGGTTGTCTCTGCATCTCAAGTCAAACTCTCATAATCATAGAGTAGTCTCTGCCAGTACTCACAGACTAAATCAGCACCTCTGAGGAAGAACATAAAGGCAAAGTATTGATGCTATTTCAGAATAATCAAAATAAAGTATGAAGATCACTGTGAATGTCTGCAGGCATCAAACGACTGTAGAGTTGCAACTGTACAAACACACTGGCGACACTACGACTAGCAAGATCGTAGAGTCAACACGTCAGACGAGCACCTCAGATCTGAAATAAATATTCTAAGTTACCCATAACGATTAAACAGTAGAATGACCTGCCCAAGACAGTTGCTGAATATTAAACAAATCAGTGGGGAGCAAACAGTTATAGTCTACAGATATTCAGAGCACTATCCCTACCACTATCTTGGTACAAGCTAATGAAAGCTAACTCACCCCACTACTGTAGTCAACAAGGAATAAACTATTCCTAAAGCTCAGAAACACATCTCAACCGAAGGATTAGATGCAACGGCCACATTTCAACGGAAAGATTTTTTCAGAAGTATCTACATAAGGCAGACGGATTGAAGTTTCAAATTAAGCAAGAACAACGTAAAGAAAATCATATATGTCACATTATCATTCTACAATCCAAAAGGGAACATCTTGCTTCACTGCTGAGTTTATCAAACCATATGCTTCAAGCAACTCAGTAGCAACAAAACAATCACTCTCTATCAAGTGAAAGGGTCAACAGGTGACCAACTTAAGTTAAGTCTGCTGGACTTGTTGAGTACCAAAGGGTACAAGAGATTTTAAGGTTGTTGGTCTTAGTTTACAGAGTTCCAAGGCTGCTAGCTTTAAAGAGTACGTTGTGTACTGGAGTTCTAAGATTGCGGGTCTTGAAGGAATTTTTATGATTCAGTTGTAACGATATCCTTAGTGGATTTGCTACTCGAGGAATAGAATAGTAGAGTAGGAGTCTTGTGTGCTCCGAACCACTTAAAGCCTTGTCTTTATCTCTTTGCACTTAACTAAACTGATAAGTTATTCTTTTGAAAGCTAGAAAAAGGAAAAGTTTTAAAAAAATCTATTCAACCCCCCTTCTAGATATCTTTTGTGCCTCTGAAAACTAACACAATATTTATCCGTCAATGAAATTAATAACCCTAGATAACCGCAATCGCTAATTATCCGAAATCCTCCTTAGATTTTAAATTTAATGTGACAATCGCCCCCACTAGATCATAACTATTATATAACCTAGAACTATCAGTCTAGATTTAATATAACAGAAGCATTAAGAAATAAAGAATTAGGTTATTTCAAGCAACAATCACACTATCAGGGGTTATTTAACCTATCTTCCGATAATCATAGCAATACTCAAAAGCTTGATCACAATCATGAATTACTAACTGCTACTTATGATCAGATATAATATCGTTTGCTTAATATTATACCTTAATCTAGCTGATGATATTAATTAGATTAATCTAATTGGCCACATTAAATCACCAAAATCAAATAGCATGTAATCAGTGAAAACAGATTATCAAGAATAAACTTCATGTAAGAAGGAACCATTAGCCGTAAATAAAGTTTAATATCTCATTGGAACTAAATAAAAGAAATGAGAAGAGTTCATAGCAAATATGCAAAATATAATTTACAAGATATTCAACAATAATAGAATACAAAAATAAAGGAAGAGTTTAGAGAAGAAAAACTATGTTTTGACATCCGGCTGTCACTACGGATCACAATCTTCAATCTCCAAGCTTTCGCCTTTGATTCTTAACCTCCATAAGTGTTGATCCCTTGTTTGCTCTTGAACTATAAAAATGGAGAGGAGAGTAGCCTCCCCCTAGAGGTCTACTTCCTCTCCCTATTCCTATACTAACAAACTAATGTGGAGAATGGTTACAAGGAATTGGTGTATGAATTGGTGGTCAATTAGTCTCTAAATTAACTTCCATACAAGCCTAACTTCACTAAGTATTTATAGGAACTCATGGTGTGCTAACCTATCATCATAAATCAAGATCAAACACTCAATCTACTCATGTGCATCAGCCAACCAAGGAAGAAGCCACCAAAAAACGTGCACATGTGATGTGCTAAAAATTTAAATCTGACAACTAATATGATCAACACATTGCAGGCTATTTTTGTATTTGAAAACTATCGAATTGGACCTTGGACAAAGAATGCAAGTTGTAGCCCTGGATTTTTTAATGAATTTAGGCTTTTGAATAACTTGATTTGGAGTTAGGAAGCGTAAGTTATGGCCCAAATACTCCAACTGGTCCGAACAGGTATCCAGTCCACGCGGGATTCAAATCAGTTCACTTTGTCACACTGTTTGCAGGCCCAAATGAACTCGGATATTTGCTCACCATACCATTCCAGAAAGCTTGAGAAGTCTACTAAAATCTTCAAGAAGAACACATTCTCATTCGAGAACTCTAACACAATTCAAATCGCAAACGAAGCTCCAGAGGTCAATGTGTCCAACTGAGAAATTTTTTTGGAATTTTTAGCTTCGACGTCTGTTCGAAAATTAGCCATAACTCTCTCATCCGAACTCTGATTTAGACGTTTTAAGATGATCCGAAAAGATAGGAAGTACATCTACAACTTTTCTTCTTTGAGCATTGAGAGATATTGGTTGGACAAAGGACAAAATCGGACCTCAAGCGGACGGACTGATTTCAAATTAGTCCAAAAGTGCGAAAATAACTCATATTTTATTTAATGGCTCCATTTGTAACCTAAATCAGAATATAAGAATAGTGGGTACATTTAGGTGTCAAATAAGTATAAAAGACTAGATATTAAGAGATAAAACATAATATATTTTATACTTATTAGTTTCAAAATTGTAAGTCGACATAGATTTATCTCAATACATAACATAACTCATATTTTAAAATGGTATTAAAGCATGTCCTAATTCATGTGCAATTCCGTGCTCCACATTATCCAATATAATTGTCGACGACATATTATGCTTGAGTCCTGTTATACATTGCGAAAATTTTCAGCCAAATTATGATCGTGACATGTGCATACATGGTATAGTTAGAAATTAAGGAGAATCTCACTTTTTTTTTTTTTTTTATCTTATCGCATACACTTCCACGTTGGTCGCAATCTAACTTCGTTAAATATTTGTCGATATGTATATCATTTTCCTTATGCTCAAAATTACACGAGTGAATGTATCCAAAGTAAGGCTATAGTTTTTCCATGTTTTGTCACCAAATTAAAGTCAATTTTCAAGCTCATTCCTCAAAATATAGTTATATTTCAT
The DNA here is from genome assembly GCA_034770075.1 of Aralia elata. Classification (NCBI taxonomy): domain Eukaryota; kingdom Viridiplantae; phylum Streptophyta; class Magnoliopsida; order Apiales; family Araliaceae; genus Aralia; species Aralia elata. Next base: position 6,019,707 of record CM068380.1, read on the forward strand.
ATTTAGTCCACTTTAATTGTTTTATTTTTTAAGGTGGACTGAAATTGCAAAAAATATAAAATTTGAGGACAAACGCAAGAAACAACTTTAGTTTTGGGACTAGTTAAAGGATTATTCCTCTTTCTCACAAAATCTTTATTCTGTAAGAAAAAACACAAAAAAATGTTACCAAGCCTACTTTTTTTTCCCTACAAATATAGCTATAAGTAACTCCATTGTTAAGTTAAAATATTTTCCGCAATATACACAAACAGACTGTAATAATATTTTCTCAAAAAAAGAAAAAGAAAAAAGACCATGTAATAATATTTGATTCAGAAGATTATTTACTTAACCAAGTGTGAGAAGTAAGAGCTCATCTTAATTATCGGTAAAATCTTGAACCAGCAATGTGGTTTTATTCCAAAATATAATATCATTATTAATTTTTTAAAGTCAACTAAAAATATTTTTAAACTTAAAATTAAAATAATTTTTTTATTTTTTAATTTTAGTCAATACAATGACAGATATTGTAAATTATCTCAAAAGTACTATTTATTGTAGGATTTATTTTTTTCATCAATCTCTATATCTAAAAGCATATCTAATTAAATTTTAATTTGAAAACTCGATGAGTTGACTCAGTTGGTATTTGGTACATAGGTTCATTCGTTCACAAACTTTAAAACTCGGTGAGTTGACTCGGTTGGTAAATGGGTTCATTCATTAATTTGTTCTCCAGGAGATGTAAAATCTATTTTTTTTTCCGATATTAAGCGGTAATAATTTAAATGTGTAAACGTTATCTTGATTTGATTATAATTTATACATGTGTAATTTAAGATAAATAATGTACGGTAAATGAGAAAGAAAAAAAGTAAACTCAAGGAAGGAAATGATAAATTACTTAGTTTGAATCGAGGGGACAAAAGTATCCTACAAACACAATTAAACTCTCCCTTTCTATGTATGCACTCATCAAATAATATAAATTATTATTTTATTTGACACAATTACGGAGTATCATAAAGGATTTAGTGGGAAAGGGGGGAAAAAGGTTAAAATCTCTATAACATTAAATCTCATGCTCAAATCGAGTAATCATATTGTTCATAAATTTGCTGCAGTTATCTGATTTTGATGAGTTGATGCATATGCCCAAAGCATTTGTAAAATCCTGCGGAGCAAACCCAAATTATTAGTATTTTACATTCTGTCTATATAAAGGATTACGTCTACATATTGGTAGTAAATCATATAGGTTGAGAGGAACCAGTCTAATACCGTGTGAAATGAATGCTAAGGAAGCTAGAAATGGTGCGAGATATAGACCAAAAATGGATGAAGAAATTAAAGAAGAAAGAAATGAAAGAAGAGCAAATCGTAGAGCAACCTACATGAACAATATATCATAACGTCCTTGCGTAATAACACCTACGTACAGTCTAATATTAGTAATATACTAATATTTGTCCATTTACTTATGGATTCACTTGCTGTGTTAGCAATCTATTTAGATCCATTTTTTGCCGTAGACGTTTTATCAAATATTTGCTTTGTCTGGACAAATGTCCCAGATATAAATCATTCCCGTAAACTAGATCATGTCCGTCTTAAAAATCGCGTTAAGAGCGCACAAGCAACGCGGTGAATTGGTTGGTCATTGTTCGGACTTACAAATTCATTATTTACCGCATTAAGTTTTGATGTCTTTACCAGTCGTGTGTTGTATCTAAATTTTGTTACAGGAATTGCAATCGGTACTAATATTCAAACAAACTCGGTGACTCGATCACACGAGTTCACGTACTAGTAATCTTTAATAAATTATCTTAATTTTAAATTTAAAAATATATTAAATTAATTTTGAGTCTATCGTCTAAAGTATAATAATTGTTCTTAAGTTTATAGACATTTTTATTAATTTATTTTAATAATGGAAACTATTTTTCACTGTCTATTATACTTACCATTAAATAATTTTTCTTAATGTAAATTGACAGTTGATATTGTTAAAATAATAATAAAATAAAAGAAATTATAATTTTTACAAGTAAAATGTGATATCTCTATAAATTCTCTTTCACATGAGTAAGTTACCCATTTATTATTTATGTGGAAGAGACTTTGTAGAAATGTCAATTTCCTAAAGTAAATTTATATTTAACGATACTTTATGTAATTGTTCTAGTGACATTTTAAAACTTTTTAGCAATAATTAATTGCTTTGACATTATTATTTTTACTCTTGTAATATCAATCGCTTACTCATTTATGAACATAAATATTATATTTAACGACATAATAATATTTGTCGTTGATGATGTACTTAAAAATAATATTTATTTTGTTAAATATGTCCTGAGAGAAATTAAATGAAAAATATAATAAAGAGGATTGCAGTCCGTTCACATTTGTATGTACAATGGGACAACTTATATACTATACCAAATAGATTCAGGACTAGTTATTTAGTGAAAAATATTACTTTCATTACTTTTTGATATAATTTTTTTTTTTCCATTTGGTCTTCTAACCATGATTCATCTCAATATTCATTTTCATAGAAAATTTTGAAAAGAGACGTTGCAGTTGACTATTTTATAACTGATAATCGAAAGTGATTTTATTTTATTTTTTAAATTTATGCACAATCATTGGAACTCTTTTTTTTCTTATCTTTCTATGTAGACCTCCTTCTCTCGTTGAAAAAAAAAACTTTTAGAAACAAAAAGAATTACGTGCATAATATCCATCAATGTAATATTTTTTTGATACTTTACAATTAACTTAATCTTTATTGTAAATTCAATATCAATCTATTATAATTTGTATCATTTTTAATAATAGTCCGTACCTTGTCGATTATCAATATAGTAGATGAACAAATTTATTTAGTAGACACAAGGATGACTTGACTGACATTAAAGTGAACTGATCATCAATCCGATATAAATGTATTTTATTTCATTCAAATAAGGCTAGTGGATCTTCCTCTCTTAAGTCTCCGTTGAGAATCCTTACTGAAATTTCTTAATCAATTTACTTCTCTTGAATTTATTTATTTTTAATCAGATGAATCAAATATTGTATTCCATAGTTTCTATGGTATTTATTTAACTTCTTGTTGGTACCCGCAAATGGTGATTGCCATACAAGCTTTGAATGCACAGTCAACTAAGCAATTTGAATATTTGACCCCCTATATGTACATGAGAAAAGAGCTAGATAAACCAATGAATTACCCCTTAATGGATATGATAAACTTTTATGAAGGAGGGTTAAACAAGTGAGTTGGGCCTAAGGAATAATGGATAGATATCATCATGATATGACCCATGAAACATGAGGTTGGGACTTCATCCCTTAGACACGGGCCTATAGGGCACCCCCATAAGTGATGGAGTGACTACGCTTGAACCCAAGATACGGATTCATGGGTTGAAAATGTCTCCATGAGTGATGGAATCAAGGGCAGGAGCTTGCCTTAGGAAAATATTAAACCTTGGGCAATGTAACAACCCCAAACTTGGTCCTATCTTTAAAATCAGAATCTGGTGTTACTCATCCAATACATCTTATTACATCATAAGAATAAACATAATATATTTAAAAAAATAATGCAGAATCTTATATTCTACTCTAAAGTACGAAAACCTTAACTAATACATCATCTAATATTACCTTACAATATTACAACAATACTAATATTACAAATAATACAAACATTTCTCTACTCATTAACTCTTCCATGACTTCGACTTTACTGAATTCTGCAATCCGCTCTGACTTAGCTGCAAGATATATTTTAAGCAAGAGTGAGCATTTAAAATTGCTCATCAAGTAATAAACAGTAAATAAACAACAATCTCAAGAATGGAATAATATTCTTCTGAAACCTTCAACAACTGAACAATAGTTGTGAAACAGCTCAAATAAATAGGAATTTAAATTTCCCTATCTACTGATAGGTCGTCAGGACCTTCAGTCATTTCTATATCTATTGAGTGGTCGTTCGAACCATCTATCCTCTCATAACCTTTAAAAGAAAATATTCTCCTCATAACACTTTAGGACTCAGCCTAATCTATAAAAATACATATGTGAAAAGAATCACCTTCTCAACATATATATATATATATATATAAGAACAATACAACAGAGGTTTTCAACAATTAATAATATAGTGAACTGAGTGGCTCCCCACCAAAGAACTAATAAATTAGTTCTCCGTCTCATCAACACTGCCACCAATGTCTCCAGTGTGCTACACTGCAACGCGGTTCATTAATGAGTTAGATCGGTTTCCTAACGCATCTTAAACTTCTTCCCCTACAAAGGAGTCGTTTAACTTAATTACTACAAGCTAACGGTTAAAAAACATATGATTGCACATACACCTGAATATTTGTCTAACCGAAATATACAGCACAAACATACTTCTTAACATCATTCGCTAATTAATATACAAAATGTAAACTCCTAAACAGTTCCATTTTTAGAACTTTTATTCTTAGCTTTGCACATAAGTGCGGTTATTAGCCTATCACGTTATTACATATAACAGATAATAAACATTTCATTGCACATAGTGCAATCGTAACAACATTTACTCACATAACACATTATTGCACGGGATGCAATACATACATACTTGCCCAAATTATTTGGTTTGACACTAATAACTAATCACAATTTAAGAATTACCACAATTCATATCTCAACAATAAATATTTCAACTAGAATAGTTCAACAAATCGAGTTATGCTAAATTGAATGGCAATAACTCATTTTCATATCTCATATCTCATAATACGATGAATTTCATATAACAAATGAAACTCCATAATCTAAACTCATGTCTTGCGCAAAATAATAATATGTACAAGGTCATACAATACTTACATTCAATACAATTATCAAATGAAAGTTGAAAACTTGCTCAATTACAAAATTTAAGTAAGCTTAGAAAGCTTGCTTAATTACAGAAAATTAAACAAGGATCAGAGACTTGCCTGAAGCGTTCTTTAATTTATACGCTCAATCTTCCTTCAATTATCCTACATAATTTAATTAATAATAACATACCAATTAGTCACATATAGACTTCATGTTTTGGTTTACGTTATCTTACTTCTCATTTTATAATGCTCACGTTTTATAATTTAATTAACGCGAACAAACTCTAACATCGTCTCTCGACATCGCGACGTTTGGGGACGTCACGACCTACATAACTACCCTCTATAATGGTTTATATTCATCTTAATTTATAGATCACGATGCTCGATTTTTATAACTCAAAAACATCTTAGTACATAATGCACGACGACTCGGCGTTCGGAAGTCCGCATTCCTTAAATTACTTCTTGATTAGCCTAATTTATAATTTAGACTTACACTTCAAAGTCCCTCGATGTACATATTTTGGACATCGGGACACTCGACATGACCGACACGTGGCACGACGTCGCAACATTTGTAAACGACATGCTCGACACGCCCGAGAGGCACAACACCTCTCTGCGTCGCTTAACAAGCCTCGACATGCACAATGTCACTCCATGCACACGCCTCGACGTACACGTCGTTGCTCGCCGTTCGGAAACAGCTCGACGAGACGCCCGTGCACAGCCCCCCCACCAAACAGCCCAACAGCCCCCAGCAAACGAGGCCCCGACGCCCCCACACGCTTGCACGCCACGCCCCCGCGCACCCATCCGAGCTTGCGCACGCCTAGCAGCGCCTAGCCTATGCGCCCCGGCGCTGCTCCCAACACCCTAGCACTCACTCTCGACCCCAAAATCTTATTTTTTTTTCCTAGTTTTGGCAACTTTGATATACCTTCTTCAAATCTTCTAACTTACTCATCCGAAGTCGGAATGAGTTCGTTCTTGAGTCTACGGCTCACGTTTACTACAAACTACAAAATGTCCAGAAAATTCATATTTTTCGGAAGTATCTATTACCCGTTAACTTGGCCTGAAAGTCATACCAAACTAAGGTTTTCAAAGTTTAACGTCTTTTATTAAAAATTTCGCCATAACTTTGTTATGGCGTATTTTTTAATCCGTTCCACTTGGAACATTTTCATAACTCACATGAGTACGTTACCTTCTTCCTGGAATTCAACAATTCCTTATGGACAACAATTTATACAAGTCTAATTATAGTCCTCTACATAGTTTGTTCATCCTCATCCTTGGGATTATATTCATTATACATCATTTTCATTTATTATGACATGTATTAAACATATAATCTCCATCATAATCTTACTTATTACTTCGGATCCATCATGATCCCCAATCAAACCACAACAACAACCAACAACTAATTTACAAAACTTTAAAAAGAAACTAGATGAAAGAGGTTAGGGTTCTTAAGAATTACCTTTTTGATTCTTCCTCTTGATCTTGCTTAAGCTTGCTAATTAACTAGGTAGCTTTCTTTCCTCCTATTCTCCTCCTTGCCAATTCCGAGCTTCCTCTCTCTCTCTCTCTCTCTCTCTCTCTCTCTCTTTCTCTATTTCTCCATAGTTTCTCCTTTATGTTTTCAAAGGTGACGCTGGCCACGGTCCCCCTTAAGCGTAAGCTGGGAAGCAAAAAAGCACTGGCACCGGGCTGGAGAGATTAGTCGGGTTGCGATTCGGAAACTCCACATCAGCAAACAAAAAAAAATTGGTAAGGAATAAAGAGAAAATGGGCTTCTATTTATAGGAAGTTCAAAAGTTAGGGTAGATTGGTCATTTGACCAACCAATACTTTGGCTCTAAGTTTTAAATAGTGTGGCTCAACCCTAGCCAAGCCACACCCAACCCCTAGCCAAGCCTTTTTCAAATCCTAGGCTTAATTAGCTCGGTTCTTCCAAACTTAGTTTTGTTTCTGGTCAGGTTTTCTAACTTTTTTGGTTACATCTCATAACTCGTTCGATTAGCTGACAAAAGTCAATTTTGCCCTTTCATATTATCGATTAGGGTTTACGTCCCCAAACTTAGTCAATTACTCGTTTTCTTTTCGAGTTGGGTTTTCCTAACTCGTTCCGCAGTCAAAACTGCGAAACTTTTCTTTCGTTCATTTTATTAGAGATTTCATCTCATTTTCTCAAATAAACGCTATACGTAATTGGAAAAGTCGAAAAATGAAAAAGAAGTTTTTATTACCTTAACCTGTCTTTGACCTGAAAAATCAAATTTTCGTGTTTATAGTTGATTCCTACTAAAGTCGACGTTCCCAACGTTATGAAAATATCTGTTTCTTGAAATTCATTTTTGAATTTCGAGTTTGATTTTTTTTCCGTAAAAGTCGACCGTTGACTTTTTGGTCAAAGTCAACTCTAACACATTTTGTGTTTATAGTCTATTCTTATTAATTTCGACGCTCCAGACTCAACCGAGCCGTCCGCGTTTCAAAATTCTATTCTGAACTCAAATTCGAGTTTTGACTTACTACTCTTGTCTTTTATACAATTTGTTTTTTTTATTAGATCAAACTAGTTGAATTAATTAGGCTTGATCAGCTATTAACTTACATTCCTCGTCACTTAATTGTTAATAAATATATATATATATATATATGTATATATATATATATGTATATATATATAACACATATATTTATTCATTGAGCACATTTATACATCATAATATTCATAAAATTTTATTTATTAGATATTTACATCGAAAACTTAATTACAAGGCTATTCGATTTCTTGGGTCGTCACAGGAAATATTCCTTAACATCCCTCATGGATTTGGTTAAAGGCTTATTCATGAAGGAGTTATTATTTTTAGAGTGGTTCTTAAGGATGTGGGGGTATACCTTGGTCATACCCCGAGTGGTAAGCCACTTGGTCAATTTGGGGCTAAGGTTGGATAGTAATGGGCTGACTTGGTGACTACGAAGGGAAGTGTGACTTTAGGCCTTAATTACATGAGTTCTTTAAGGGCCTCCCATCTTCCCCTGGGTAGAGGATAGGAAGCATCCCTAAGGAAACTTACGTGGCTCAATCTCATCCTAATAAAGTATGAATGGAAGGTAGGTTTCAAGCATGGAGGATGCAAGGGCACACCTAGAGAGTACCAAGGGAAGAAAGGCATAGGGATTGATACTTATGTATGAAATGGTTGGCATTGTCCTTTCCCTAACCAATTTAGAGTAATCTCTAAGCTTGTCCCCCTAGCTCATATACTTGGGGGTTGTCTTAGATACCATATGAATAGTAGAAGACCTTGTTGCCTTATGTGAGACAAAGCCTAAAGGGAACTCATCCTAGGAAGAGAATGAAAATCATGGGAAAGAGGACACATATTCTAACATGTGGGAATTAGACTAAAGTGGTTGGTTGAGAGAGAGAGAGAAAGAACGAGAAAGAGATCAGAAAGTAAGGCACGAATGGTAAGTAACATATGGGAATTATAGTTATATCAGAATTGTTGACAATTTTTTATTTTTCATTTTCTTGTCAAAGACCGTTAAACTAGTTTTCTCTTAAAATATTTAGAAATATGATAAAAATATATAGTATGCTAACAATTTACTTCCAATTTTAGTGTTCATAGTCAAAGAGAGAAAGTTGATATTTTTTAATTTGCATCAATTAAAATAAACAAAGCCATTTTCTTTAAGTTTAAAATGGTCTTCGTGCTATCGTGACTTCTAGGAATAGTTCTTTTCTAGTTGAACATAACTCTTTAATGAAGAGTTAGATGCACTTTACATCCTTAAATTTATCTCACTTTACACATTGCAACTTATATTTTAAAATTGATATTTTACATTCTGTATTTTTAGCGAATCGGCATATAACACCCTCCGGCTCAAAATCTGTCGCTAAAAGTGATAGTGTTAGTGTTTAAAAGTGACAGATTTTACACTTTTAGTGACGTATTTTTGATCAGAGGATGTTGTGTGTCGGTTCGTTAAAAGTGCAAAGTGCAAAGTGTTATGTTTTAAAGTATTGGATGCAATGTACAAAATAAGATAAACTTAAAGAAAATAAAATGCATTTAACTCCTTTAATGAATTAATGTCCCAAAATAAAATATTAAAAATTTCAACTAAATCCAAATTACTGGTAGAAGTTACTCTTATAATCATAACAGTTGTATGTGTGATGGGTCCCAAGCTATTAGCTGATACGTCTCACAACAGTAACAAGTTGGAGAAGTGTTCAAAGAAGATAGGCTGGCTGCCTGTTCTCATCTCAATCTCAATTTTGACTAGTTCTTTTGGCTGCACATTACCTCCCCTTAATATTAGTTATAAATATATAAATAAATGAGTAAATAATTAACTAAATACTAATTGTACAATTATTACTCCTATTTATTTATTTAATAAGTATAATAATATTAGGTGCACCACCTACCAGTTAACCATTAGCTTTATCCTAGAAATTGTTTAATATAAAACTGCATTAAGCATTCATATTTCATCCCCCCATAATTATGTGTAGATAATTAAATATTTGCTGAGTTGTAGTTGCTTAGTAATAGTGACGAAACTAAAATTTTGTCTTTTAGTTGCAATAATTTGCCGGTAGTTTGATCGCCTAACACTAACAAGAGGAGGATGTGTCCCCAGCCGGCGGCCCATCACACATATAACTGTTATGATTAATGAAATATTGTTAAAAGTCACATATAATCCGTAGGTGTCAATATCAAATCTTAATTATGAAGTACAATCAGATCTTTGATGGTAAGTACGTTTTATTACTTTAAGAAAAATGAAATTAAGCAAGTGAGGGTGATAATACACACACCCAAAAAATAAAAAGTGATTGTGGTATTCTAGTAATCTAATTATGATAATCTTTATAGAATTAACCATTTAATCCTACATGTGAATATATATATATATATATATATATATATATATATATATATATATATAATAGCTCTAGATACAAAAATCACCATTTACGTAATCTAAACTCAAAATTCTCCCCATAAAATTAAATCAACGCTGATAGGGATAAGTTCATACCCGATGCACAAACACGTGAAAACCCAAGGGCCCAACCTCGCGGCCCCATAAAATTAAATCAACGCTGATAGGGATAAGTTCATACCCGATGCACAAACACGTGAAAACCCAAGGGCCCAACCTCGCGGTCTCAATTGATGCATGGTAGATAAGATAACAAATAACCTTGGGCCTTTAGTTGTTTAGTTGGATGGTGGACTGTTGGCTGGAGGCCTAGTCCTAAGAGAAACCACTAAAGGCCCACATAAGGGGACGAGCACTCAATGACGACCGAGTGCCGGAATGATAGTGTAAGTGTCCAATGGCTAAGGGTGGTGCGAGATGACTGATAAGATGGGGATCGCCCCTTCTATGAGAAGGGACCCACTGCTAACCCAGGTTGTGACATGACTTATCCCCTCAGATGGTATGACTATAAATAGAGGACATGGATAACAGAGAAAGGTTAGACACTTTAATTCACGCGCACACACAAAATTATAGTTGATATTTTGTCTTTCTAGTCGATTACTAACAGTCGCGCCGGATGTACTCCTCGGTGAAACCACCCCTTGAACTACTGTAAAAGTATAAATTGCAAGTCTGAAGTACGATGGAGAGTATCAAAATCTCTACAAGAACAATAGAGCATCATCAAACGCTATGAACAAGCTCCTTTCTTGCGTCTTTTGCTCGCTTTTGCTTTATTTCGCTTTTGCCCTAAAATACAATGCATGGATGTGTAGGTTAATGATGAATAATTAAAGCAAAGGTTGGAAAAGTCAAGGTAGACACTAGGCAGCAGTCAAGGTGAGCATTCAACGCTAAACTTTTGAGGTAAAAAAAACTAAAATTTCTATTTTTCAATGAATTTATTTTTAAAATGGAGCTCAAGTATTAGTTTGACCCCTTTGATAAGAAAGAAAGAAATTAAGTGAAATTAAAATTACATATATATATATATATATATATATTATTCTCTTTCTCATCAAAAGGATGAATAAAATATAAATTTCACATATACTAAGAAAAATAAAAGTAAAAAAAAGAGAGTAAATAAAGTTCTATTTTTTTTCTTAGTGGTCCTACAAGATTCATAAAATGATGAGCAATTTTGTTTTATAATAATAGACCCCACTAAATAATATAATTATCATTTACGTTATGTATTTTATTTTATCATTTTTGTACAAAAATAATTATACTTTTAGTCATTATTTCGAGGATGGAGAGAGTATATATATATATTATTATTTATTCCTGGGCACCGAGTAGATAACTTGGGCACCACATATTCTTGGCCTCCAAGAATATTAGTCCTATAAAAGGACTCTCGGCTCTCTCTTTCAAGATACACACGCGCGCACACATATTTCATTTCACTATTATCTCTTTCCTTTCCTTGTTATTGTGTAACATTAACAGCTTTTCTCCGCCTCCATTCTCAACTTTCACGAATCTCAAAATTAATCTCCAGAAAATGAATTATTTTTTGTTTGTTTTGTTTTGGTTAAAATATAGATATGGTGGGAATTGGTGTGCAGTGAGGAAAGCAAAACAGTGCTCCAAAGATGGTAGTACAATCCTCTAAGAAGTTCTCAGCACTCTTTTCTCTTTTTAATTCTCTTTCTCTCTCTTGAACATTTTATATGCAATTTTTTAAATTTTTTGTTGTGATTATGAAGGGTTTTTTTTTTTTTTTTTTTTTTAAAAAATTTGGTTGAATTAAGCGAGGTGATGATAAAATTCGTTGTTCTCACCACTGATTATATTTTGTTGGGAATCCGTACAAGTTCGCCGTTCTGATCGCTTCAAACATTTGTACTTTAATTTTAACTTTTTATTTATTTATTATATTTATATATATATATATATATATATATTCTTTTTGTTTGTTTCAATTATAAATTTTGTTTCCATTAGAAAGAGGGGCAGATGATGAATCCTTATTAACAATGATAATAATGTGGGACATACCAGGTGTATAATATTTCAATTATTTTCCTTTCTTTTGTTCCTTTGTGCTAGCCATTTCCTTTTTCTCTGATTGTGGACCAAGAATTTGCTTATATAATGCTAAGTGAGCAGAGGAAAGAGCTGCACCTTTTGATCCGCAATTATCTCTCTCTTACTCCTTAATTTTCCTTTCCTAATATTGTAAGAATAAGTGTATTTATCTAAACCTCCGCTCAAGTTTTATAACACGTTATCAACACAAAACTCTAATCAACTGAGACGGTGAATTTAAATTCTTGCAATTAATTATTATTAATTAACCAACCGATAATATAATTTTATTCCGACAATTCGTATTCTTTAATGCTTAATTATATTCTTGTTTAGTTGTCTATTTTTAAATTTTTTATTTATATATGGTACCACCTATCCTTATTACAAGATTTGGTGGGAATATTTTTACCTTTTATATACTTGTGGGAATAATCTGTTTACGAGGATTATCACATGCCGGGTGAAAATTCATTTTATAATTTTGTAGTCACGATTTTTATCCCAATGGGGTTTTCCTGACTAGGTTTTAACGAGGCAGTCAATTAAGATATAATATATTTTGTAAAAGATGTGTACTCTTTTTTCTTTCGTTAAGTTTTTTCCACTGGGTTTTCTTAACAAGGTTTTTAACGAGACATAATCTTATATCTTAGGAAATTAAGGTGGAGTATTATAATATGATTTCCTTTCTTTTGTTTTATTGTGCTAGTCATTTCCTTTTTCTCTGATTGTGGGTTAAGGATTTGCTTATATAGTGCAAAGTGAGCAGAGGAAGACGCTGCACCTTTTGATCCACAATTATCTCTCTCGTACTCCTTAATTTTCCTTTCCTAATATTGTAAGAATAAGAGTATTTATCTAATCCTCCGCTCAAGTTTTACAACAAGTTGTCAATTGTTGTTATTATCCGCAAGATGTGGGTACAATATGTGGTTGCAAAAAGAAGTTATAAGGAACTATCTGTTTATATATAAAAGCAGGACATAGAAAATTACATTCTCTCTCCAACTTGTTATATCTAATATTATTTTTCTTTCCTCAATGATAATTGATAGATTTTTTTAGTGAAATTGATTTTTTTTTGTTTTAAATTTTTTTTTATCTCCATTCCCTCTTTCTTATGATCTATTTATATTTTAACATTTCACTTATGTAATAGTCATTTCAAAACATTAAAAAGGAGACACATTTTATTTTTATAATTTAGTTTCTCCCTAACGTCTTAACAAAATTTATCTTTTATATAATTCACTTTACATACAATATATATAATATGTATCCTTACCCTGCAATATAGGAATACTTACACTCTTGGATATGTTCCTTTCCTTCTTTTGACTCTCCATATCTTAGTATTTACCGCACAATGTTATTAATAATAATATTTTGCTGACAATAAATTAGATACAAAAGAGAATAGAGAATTATTATTTAATCGATAAATTAATAATTTATTAATTTAAAAAGTGTTTTTCTATTCGGTGAACATAAATTTAATTACATTAAAATTATTGCATTTTATTGATGTTTATATCATACTTTTTTGATGCAATGTATCATACTTATTAAATTAATGTAATAATAGAATTCATTGTAAGTGATATTAATTATTTTTAATAATTAAATAATGTTCATTGTATCAACAAATTTTTATTACAATTCGAGAATGCAACACCTGAACTTTGGACGCAATGAGAAAAATTAAGGATGAAATTCAATTAGATTTGAATTTCAAGACAAAACAAACGAGAATAGAATCATATTTTACAAGATTACCCTAGATGTATTTGTAATTTAAAATAATTATTAATTTATGATTTTAATGGGACCATATATTTATATAAGGGTCTTTTTTAAAATTATTATTTTATTATTTTATCGAAATTATTAATTTATCCCATTAGCCCAAGTCGGGACTGGGAAAAAAATATTATTTTAGAGAGATTATTAATTTATCGAGTATTAATTTACAGAGGTTCTACTGTAGTAGTGATTGATAATTACTATATTAGTGACGGACTGTCTGTCACTAATATCACCACCGCTATTTTATTTTCAGTGACGACGAGCGGTTGTTATTAGCGACACGATTATTGTCGACGACGACAGACAATTCCATCACTGATTACGTAATTAGCGACAAAAAAGCCATGTTAGCGACGAATTTCTCCATCGCTGAAGATGCATATTCTAATAGTGTTATAACTATTGGATTTATTCATGTTGATGGAACATCAACTAATTATGATTCAACACATTATTTTGCAGCTATCTTTCGTCACATTAACATTATTCATTAGATGTATGCTTTTATCAATGTTATTGTTCATTTATTTAGAAATTATTATTACTTTCCTTAAACTTCTTGTGCATCTTAATTAGGAGATTAGACCTAGCTAGTTTATATATATATATATATATATATATATATATATATATATATATAAAGCAATTTTGTCAATTTATAACATGATAACTAGAGATTTAAAAAGAAAAGGTAGAATTTATTAGGGAATTAATATTTTTACTAAAGTTACTCTTATATAATGTGGAATCATTCACTACGTAAAAAATATCAGTTTCCAATTTAATATACTATCTTTAACTATACCATAAAGTAACAAATTTGAAGAGGGCTAAGCTGGTCCCCTACATGATGTAGTTATAGTTGGATGGGATTTTCTATTTAAAGAGGTCTAGCTCTAATCAAAAATCATGTAAACCACACAAGCTTTGATAAATCAAACACATCTACTATCACTAATCAACATCTTTCTCAAAACCCTAACTAAAAAAATAAAAATAAAAAAAATAATAGTTTCGCCAATGTGTTCCCCTTAGCATATCCCCTTCTTGGAGCTCTGTGGTGTATAATCCCCTTAGCAGATCCTTTCCTCCTCCTTGGAGCTCTCTGGTGGATAATCCCCATCATATCTCCACTAAAATGTCACCGTAAACTGCAACCAGGTCGTCGGGACTTACCAATTATCGGTTAATTATTAAGATTTACGTCAATATATGTTATAGTTAGAATGGATTACACACGCACACGACAGTATAGAATTAACACAGAGATTTACGTGGTTCTCCAAAATTTGGGTACGTCCACGGGCGGCTAGTTGTTTATTGATTCTCTTGATTGGGTTATATAGAGCTTTACAATAGATAGTATTTATAGCTACTAATCCTATTCCAACCCTACTTCATATTATGTCTTAAATACCCATAATGTCCTATCAGAAAATAAATAGGAAAACTGAGTTCGCCGAACGGCGCACCCCGTGCCGTTCCTTGGCTTCCACTGGCGCGCCCTGCGCTAGTCCTCCAGAACCTGAAACTCGCCACAGGCGCGCCCCGCGCCATTTCAAGTCCAGCAACGGCGCGCCCCACGCTACCCATGCAGAGCATCTTAAAAACTTTAGCGCGCCCCGCGCCACTCTGATGTTGTGCACTGGCGCACCCCGCGCCTTACCTACAGTAACTCTGTACCATACCCCCCACACCCCCCGCACCCTTCTATTCAGTTCCGATGGGCCAATGCGTCGCGAAGCTCCGCTCCGCTCCACACTCGGCCTTTTCCGTGAACTTCTCAGTTATGAGCCACAAGTTCCAACAATCTCCACCTTGGCGAATAACCTCGCCTATTTAGAAGATAAGCCACTTGTTCCAACCGGTGGGGGGTGATTCTCCTCTCTAGCATGTAGAGACATTAACCAAGTCCAAGCAATGCTTGAACTTGTCCGCAGTCACAGTCTTTGTCAACATGTCAGCTGCATTCTCTGAAGTGTGCACCTTTTCTAATATCACATCGCCCATAGTAATCAACTCTCTCACTTTGTGAAACCTTACGCCGATATGCTTGGTCCTTGCATGATACACCTGATGCTTTGCCAAATAAATGACACTTTGACTATCACAATACAGTTGCACTCCTCCTTAATTTATGCCCAACTCATTCACAAAAACCTTCAACCACAATGCTTCCTTTCTAGCCTTAGCCAATGCCATATACGCAGACTCAGTAGTAGATAGAGCTACTAGAGATTGTACCATGGATCTCCAACAAATCGGTCCACCTGCTAGTGTAAACACATACCTTGTTGTAGATCTCAAATCATCCAATCTCCTAGCATAATCAGCATCTACATACCCCACAACTGAAATCTGATCCTGTGGCTTCACAAACATAATCCCATGATTTGCAGTACCCCGCAAGTATCTGAATACCCACTTAACCGCTTTCCAGTGCTCTCTACCTGGATTTGCCATGTATTTGCACACTGTGCTGACTGCATGTGCCAAATCGGGTCTTGTACATACCATCGCATACATCAAGCAACCGACTGCGCTCGCATAAGGCACGTTCGACATATCCCGAGTCTCTTCATCTGACTTCGGACATTGTGCTGTAGACAACCTGATGTGACTTGCCAATGGAGTGTTGACCTGTTTAGCATTAGTCATACTAAACCTCTCCAACACTTTCTCCACATAATTTTTCTGTGACAACCATAACTTACCAGCTGTCCTATTCCTGTGAATCTCCATTTTATTTTCTTAGCAGCACCCAAGTCCTTCATGTCAAACTCCTTTCCCAACAAGGCCTTCAACCTGTTAACTTCAACCATACTCTTTGCAGCAATAAACATATCATCCACATACAGTAACAAGAAAATATAGGAACCATCCTCAAGGCTCTTAACATACACGCAACAATCATACTCACATCGAGTGAATCCGATCCGGATCATGAAAGAATCAAACTTCTTATACCATTGTCTTGGAGACTGTTTCAGCCCATACAGTGATTTCCTCAATCTACAAACCATGTGCTCAGTCTCTGGCTGCTTGAACCCCTTAGACTGCTCCATGAATATAACTTCCTCCAAATCACCATAGAGAAAAATTGTCTTCACATCAAGCTGCTCCAACTCTAGATCATAGCTAGCCACCAATGCCAATATAATCCTGATTGAAGTATGTCTCACTATCGGTGAAAACACCTCATCATAGTCAATTCCCTTCCTCTGTGAATATCCCTTTGCAACTAATCGAGCCTTGAATCTTTCCCTTTCCTTTTCTGTTACAGCTTCTTTCTTCTTGTATACCCACTTGCACCCCACTGATTTCTTTCCCTCAGGCAATTCTGTCAATTCCCAAGTCTCATTTTTCCTCAATGACTCCATCTCCTCTACTATGGTTGTTGCCCGATTCACAATCGACAATTACGTGCAAGTATACACGATCAACAAGTAATAAAGTGATAAGAAAGAGTGTCGAACCCATAGGAATTACTATGTTTTTAATCTCCAATTACCAATCTAAATTATGCCTATTCTATTAAACAATCACAAATTGGGATTTTTGATTAAGAATAATTAAATAAATACTAACACTGACAATTAATTCAAAGGTTGAAATTCAGATTTAAGATGATTAAGACTACAATATCCCCAGTTATTTATCAAAAACCAATCTATCTATGTTTTCCAATCATTCACTTCAATAGAGTTGTTAACAGAAATTCAATTGCATTTATAAGCCCTTTTCCAAGTGATCAAATAAATTTATCTAATCCAAATAACTATACTATATTCCTATGCAAAGTTAAAAGATTAAATTCATTAAGTTCCAATTTCCAATTGTTACATGCAGCAAGTAATATTCCTATTTACTTCACAAATCCAATTATTCAACACATGCAAATAATTGAGAATACATGCTATCTTATCCAGTTCTAACCCTAGATTTCATCTCCCGAATTCATCTAAAGTAACCCGCTAATTGTCGGCCAAACAATTAATCAATAAGCATAAAATAAGATAGACAACTCCCATCAAACTGAACAATTGAAATCAAATAGATACTCAACTCATAATTATAACTGGTTCAATTGTAGCCTTAATTAAGAATTTAGTTCATACTGACAATAAAGACTAGACTATCAAAATAAGACATCATAATTAATTACAAATCAGAGGATAAAAATTTAAAGAAAACTCAGTATAATCTGTAACTCTCCAATCTGAACTTCTCACAATGCTTGACTTGTCCTCCAATCTCCTTGCTCAGCTCTGGAATTCAATCTCTGAATAAGTCTGTGTCTCTAAATCCAAGTCTTGATCTTCTATTTATAGTCTCCTTTTGTCCCTCAATAAGTTTAATAGCAAGAGTCCTTAATCACTTCTATCTTTCCAACATAACAGCATTCCAGCAAAATCAGGATTTCCATCTACCGCTTCCTCGCCCCGGCGAGAAATTCAAAGCATAAGTTCTCGCCCCGGCGAGAATGCGCTGCACCCAGCCAATTTTCTACTTTTCATCCCTGCATCCAGCCATGACCTACAAAACCAATGCAAAACAAGTAAAAAGCTACCAAACACTTAAAAACAAGTAAAGAATGAGCCAAAAGACATATCAAACGCGTAGGTTAAAACCTTCTCATCAAATCCCGAAACTCAAAACTTTGCTTGCCCTCAAGCAAAACACAAAACATAGCAAAACCACAACTAAACTAGCTACTACATGAATGCACATGCATGACTAACCATACTCAAGCAATTAATCAATAGACATCATAAAAATCCGGCCTCAGAAATCAATAACTACCAGTTCAACAGAATTTCAACCTCACACCATCCAAAAGCCAACGATTAGTAATTATGAATCACTCTCAACCCTTCCATAAGTATGCAACATATATTAAACCAATCAGGGTATGAATCTAACTCTAGGTATCACAATGCTCAAAAAGAGACAAATTCACAGATTTTACTTTTAAACTCAATTGCTATTCACTTGCCTTCTCATTTTTTCCCTCTTTTTCTTTAATGAGTGCGTTTTACGCTCCATCTCGTCATATATCCCGACTAGTGCAATGTTCATCTTTATTAGGCTATTCAGTGCCACCCGTGTAGCGAACTTTCAACCAACGACTCCCAAACCAGACGATTTTAGGGCGCTGAGTGTAAAGACATCTCCTAAGGGTATACTCATTCAAATGATACCGGCCACAAAGACAAACTTAGTCAAGATCTGCTCTTATCTGTCAATATTCATTAATTCCTAGTTTTGTTGCACTTAGACAGACATCGAAGCAGTATTTATTCAAAAAATATTTCATTCATTTTTTTCTCAGTTTTCTTTCTTTTTTTTAGAGCCAACAAGTGATAACAATCTATATCTACATATGAGCATGTAATACACCAAAGAAGAACCAACCTAATTACTTTAATACACATTCGTGAAAAAGTAAAAACCAAAGGTCTCAAATAACCACAACTACAACAGTTAAACTCCAGATTTAGCAATAAGTATCCATCCCATTAAACTATAGTAGAACTAATCAAATTTCATCATTGGCCATCCCTAAATGACTTCCATCAATACATTGCTTGAATACCTCTAAATGCAATATCATATGATCCTATGCTACTAATTTTTTTGGATTTTCGGAGTTTTTTTTTCATAAATATAACTACAATGACACTCATGCAACTAAAACTACAAATTCAAATGAGCTAAACATGCAAATATGCAAACACACCCCCCCAAACTTAAACGAAACAATGTCCTCATTGTGCGAAAAAATAAAGGAAGTTAAGAACAGAGGACTCCCCTAGCAGTTCAAGCAGTAGGCTCGAACTCATCATCATCATTTGGGGACGGTGGTGGAAAAACTGGCAATGGCTGGGCTGCGGGAAACTGAACAGGATCCATCATCGGCTGCATATTGGAGTACATGTGTGCCATGGTTTGGGTGCAACTCTGCTGGTACGCATACATATGCTCATGCCGATCCGCCAATCGCTGGTTCTGCCTCAATATGGTCTTATGATGAGAATCAATAAGACGCTGCAACTCTTAAAACTGGAGGCTGAACTCGGCTTTCCGTGGCCCAATAGAAGTGGAAGGACCTGCCGAAGGACCCGCTCCCTCATCATCATCGGACTCATGTGCTTCTTCAGCGGGAGGAGAATGAACTATATAACCCATACCACGAGGATGGGATTCACCGCCTTCCCATTCCTTATAACGTGCAATCAAACGGTGATCCAAAAGTAGTAAGGGCTGCTGCAAAGCCTCCTCAGCTCCCCAACGAACTCCCGCACGAAGACACAAACCACATATCAACGAAGGGTGAGGCAAACCACCCTGACTATGCAAAGTCCGTATAGTACGGCGAATCGATGCCTCAATCAACTGACCCACATTTATCTCAATCCCTGTCACAATAGAATATAGTAACAACGCTTTCTCCTTGGGAACATCACTCACGTGCTGTGATGGCATCAGTTTAGCCGAAAAGAAGGCATACCATACCTTACCATACCGACTCAAGTCCTTGCTATGAAACATAGGAGCAGCACGTGGCCCTCTAGATATCTATGTCGTCTCAGGCCTGCATAAGTCAATAACTACCTTCTCCACATTGGGCCCCTCCTCAAGGAATCGAGTGTATCTACAACGTAAATTAGGCCTCAAGTTGTAATACTCATTGATCGTTTGGGCACTGAAGGACACTGGCTTCCCTCGGACTGTAACCTCGCATCTAGCCGCGTCCTCTGCATTAGCGTAAAACTCCTTGACTATAGCTATACATGCAGGCTCCGGATGGGCAGTGAATGTCTCCCATCCCCTCTCGACTATCTGATGCACCATCTCCCCATCAACCACCTCGTCAGGCGTGAGACCGCGCTCGGGAGTTAGAGCTTTACCCGATGTATACGTTTCATATCTGATAGCTGCCTCTGCACTGACAAACTTCCTTCTATCAAAGGCCCTGGATGGAGTAGACGATGATCCTTCACCACGTTGCCTCTTTGGAGCCATGCTTGATCTTTTGACAAACAACCCAAATACTACAATCCGCTATGCAATCACAATACCCCCCAAACTCCAACTTTTCTAACTCCGAAGTGATAAAAGCACAATCCAATGGAATAGATCTGAGGAGTAAACCCTAGAATACTTGCATGCAATAATAGAGCAAATAGAATCCTTAAAAACCACAGAGTATTCCGTCTAATGAATGAGAGATGGATTAGACAGAGGCTAGGGTTTGTTTTTATAGTGGTATGATTTAGGGTTTGCGTAGGATTTCAAGTATGGAAAGTAATTGGAAGGAAATTCGAAGAGAAATAGGAGGAATTTGGGTTGGGTCGGTCTTAGAGAAGGAGAAGTTGCATGGGAGTTGGAATGTTAAACATCAAATTAGAATCGGATTTTAAAAACTGAATTTCGCGATTCTCGCCGGGGCGAGAAAATAGGTCTGTGAACCTCGCCGGGGCGAGAAGTGGCAGAGAGGTTGGGGCTGGGGCGAGAAAAATCCAGGCCAGGGCGCGCTTCAACAGAGAGGTTCTCGCCGGGGTGAGAAACCTTAGTGCAATTTTCTCGCCGGGGCGAGAATCCTCAGACTTGAAAATTTTTCTGCTTTTTCCTCTTGATCCTCTTGTTCTCTCTTGTACCATCCCAATGAACATGTTTCCTCCTTCTAAATCATTCCCATAGATTGTATCCCTGTTTCAATAAACACCACATAAATGAGTTAAACACGGAAGATTGAAGACCATATTCAACAAAAACACATAAACTACTCCTAAAAAAAACATTAATGAAACTAATTCTATGAAAGCAATAAAATATCATGATTGGGTTGCCTCCCATCAAGCGCTTGGTTTATAGTCGTTAGCCCGACTTTCTCAGCAGTATTAGGCTTCAGCTTGATCGGGAACAGAAAGGTGAATCACTGATACTTGTCGATCCATATCGCCTCCCCAATAATGTTTGAGTCGCTGACCGTTGACTTTGAATGTGCGCTTTGAATCCGGCTCTTCGACTTCAATTGCCCCATAAGATCCTACAACAGTAATAAGGAAAGGGCGTGACCATCTAGACTTCAGCTTCCCAGGAAATAACAGCTTGTCCCGGTTCAAACTTTCGATCCACAATTCGTTTGTCATGCCACCTTTTGACTTTTTCTTTGTACAGCTTGGCATTCTCAAAGGCATGATGGCGAAACTCCTCCATCTCGTTCAATTGGAGTAACCTTTTCTCACCAGCGGCTTGAAGATCAAGGTTCAACTTGTGAATTGCCCAATAAGCCTTATGCTCAAGTTCGACCGGTAAATGACAAGCTTTCCCATAAACCATACGATACGGCGACATTCCGATGGGATTCTTATAAGCAGTGCGATACGCCCATAAAGCATCATCTAGTTTCATTGCCCAGTCCTTACGAGTCGGGTTTACCACTTTCTCCAGAATTTGCTTAATTTCCCGATTCGATACCTCTGCTTAGCCATTCGTTTGAGGATGATAAGCTGTAGCAATCCGGTGTTTGACTCCGTACTTAGCTAACAACTTAGTGAACTGCTTGTTACAAAAATGAGTACCTTCGTCACTGATTATGGCTCTTGGTGTACCGAATCTAGTAAAGATATTCTTGTGCAGGAACCGTAGAACCACTTTGGCATCATTGGAGGGTAATGCAAGTGCTTCGACCCATTTTGACACGTAATCCACTGCCAAAAGTATGTATTGATTGTTGAACGATGACGGAAAAGGCCCCATAAAGTCGATACCCCAAACATCAAATAGTTCAACCTCAAGGATGGTGTTGAGAGGCATTTCGTGCCGCTTCGAGATATTTCCAACCCGTTGACATCTATCACACTTAAGCACAAAGAGATAGGCGTCCTTGAACAACGAAGGCCAGAAAAATCCCGACTGTAAGACCTTGACTGCAGTTCTTTTTCCTCCATAATGGCCTCCATAATCTGACGAATGACAATGAGTCAAGATGCTCTCCATTTCTACCTGTGGCACACAACGTCTTATCATCTGATCCGCACAAGTTTTGAAGAGGAATGGCTCATCCCAAAAGTATTGCTTGACATCATGGAGAAATTTCTTTCTTTGCTGAGAAGTGAAATCTTGCGGAAGAACATTACTGACTAGAAAGTTCACATAATCAGCATACCAAGGGACTTCGGTGTGGATACCAAACAATTGTTCATCTGGAAATGACTCATTGATTACCACATCATTCTTTTTCTGCATGTCGGCATTCTCTAACCTTGAAAGATGATCAGCCACTTGATTCTCCGTACCTTTCCTATCTCGAATTTCCAAGTCAAATTCTTGCAACAAGAGGACCCATCGAATCAACCTAGGTTTAGCATCCTTCTTTGCAATCAAGTATTTGATAGCTGCATGATCAGTGTAGAAAATCACCTTGGTTCCAATCAGATATGCTCGAAACTTGTCAAAGGCAAATACTACTACAAGCAACTCCTTCTCTGTATTAGTATAATTCAATTGAGCTTCTGTGAGTGTCTTACTTGAGTAGTAGATGGTGTGAAAAACCTTATCCCTTCGCTGACCCAGCACAGCTCCTACTGCATAATCACTTGCGTCACACATCAACTCAAAAGGCAAAGTCCAATCGGGAGCAACTATGATCGGGGCTGTGATTAACTTATTTTTCAGCACTTCAAAGGCTTCGATGCGAGCTTGATCCATCTTAAAGGGAACATCTTTTTCAAGGAGTGAACACAATGGTTTTGAAATTTTTGAGAAATCCTTGATGAATCGACGGTAGAATCCTGCATGTCCGAGAAAACTTCTAATACCTTTTACAGATGTCGGTGGAGGTAGCTTTTCAATGGTTTCAATCTTTGCCCTATCCACCTCTAGACCTACGTCGGATACTTTGTGCCCCAGAATAATCCCTTCTCGCACCATAAAGTGGCACTTTTCCCAATTAAGCACCAGATTCGTCTCCACACAACGCTTAAGTACTAAGATGAGATTATTAAGACACAAGTCAAAACTATCACCGAATACAGAGAAGTCATCCATAAATACCTCCAAATTCTGCTCAACCATATCCGAGAAGATAGCCATCATGCATCGCTGAAATGTAGCTGGTGCATTACATAACCCGAAAGACATTCTCTGGAATGCAAACGTTCCATACGGACATGTAAAAGTTGTTTTCTCTTGATCTTCCGGAGCTATCACTATATGGTTATATCCTGAGTATCCATCGAGAAGGCAATAGAACTGATGACTGGACAACCTATCCAACATCTGATCAATAAATGGCAAAGGAAAGTGATCCTTGCGCGTAGCTTTGTTCAACTTGCGGTAATCCATACACACTCTCCAACCTGTGACCGTTCTTGTAGGAATGAGTTCATTGTTTTCGTTCTCAACCACTGTCATTCCTCCCTTCTTAGGTACACATTGAACGGGACTTACCCAAGCACTATCTGAAATTGGATAGATAATACCGGCGTCTAACCACTTAATAATCTCCTTCTTCACCACGTCTTTCATAATCGGATTCAATCTTCGTTGTTGCTCAATGACCGGTTTTGCTCCTTCTTCAAGCAGAATTTTATGCATGCAAAACGACAGACTAATTCCCTTGATATCTACTATTATCCACCCAATTGCTGTTTTATACTCACGCAAAACCCTTAATAGTTTTTCTTCTTGAGATTCATTCAACTGCGCAGAAACTATTACTGGTAGTGTGTCCGAGTCTCCCAAGTAAGCATACCGTAAATCAGATGGAAGAGGTTTAAGCTCAAGCATAGGTGGCTCTTCCACTGACGGTTTGGACCTCTTTTCTCCTTCGTTCGGCCAGTCAAGTACATCAAATTGCCTGCTGAATTTCCGAGGAATAGGTAATGAGTCTAGAACCTTGACATAATCCCACTCATCTGGATTATCAAAAGTCTCTATCCCAACCAGAGCAGCTTCTAATGGATCTTCAATAATAATTGCCCTGGTTTGTTCATTCACGATTTCATCAAGCAGGTCTATCCGTAAGCATTCCTCGCCCTCCTTAGGGAATTTCATCAATTTAAATACATTAAAGGTGACTTCCTGATCTTAAACTCTCATTGTTAATTCACCTTTTTGTACATCTATCAACGTTCTCCCTGTTGCTAAGAATGGGCGACCTAGAATTATGGGAATCTCCTTATCCTCTTCGTAATCCAAAATAATGAAATCAGCCGGGAAGATGAATTTATCAACTTTAACCAAAATATCTTCCACAATACCCCTCGGATATGTCACTGATCTGTCTGCCAACTGCAAGCTGATGTTCATTGGTTTTGGTGCCTTTAGCCCAAGCTGAGTGTAAACTGATAATGGCATTAAATTGATACTAGCTCCTAAGTCACACAATGCCATTCCCGAGAACTGGTTACCAATTATACAAGGGATAGTGAAGCTTCCTGGATCCTTTAGTTTAGGTGGCAACTTGTTTTGCAAAATTGCACTGCACTCCTCGGTAAGTGCCACCGTTTCGAATTCACCCAATTTCCTTTTCTTTGACAAAACATCCTTCATAAACTTTGCATAACTGGACATCTGTTCCAGGGCTTCTGCAAACAGTATATTAATGTGTAGTTTCTTGAAAACATCCAAAAATCTAGAAAATTGCTCGTCTAGCTTGGCTTTCTGCAATCTTTGAGGGAATGGTACAAGAGGTACTACTCTATCTGGCTTGAGTTCCTTTGACTTTACCTCCGAACCTGTATCCTTCACCTTTTCTGATTCAGTCACCTTACTTTTCACCGGGGCTTCCTTATCCTCGTTCTCCACAACTGTTTTTGGTTTAGAATTTCCTTTAACTGCATCTGGCAACAATTTACCACTTCTTAAGTTGACAGCCTTGCAATGTTCCTTTCCTTCCGTTCTTGGGTTAACCTCTGTATCGCTTGGAAGTGCTCCTTGTGGTCGAGTATTCAAGACTTGAGCCAACTGTCCCAGCTGATTTTCCAAGTTCCTAATTGACACTGCCTGGCTTTTCACATTCAAATCTACCCGAGTTAGCAACTTATCTTGACCATTCATTCTTTTCTCAGATGCTGTGATAAACCTTGCCAACGATTCTTCTAAATTCGGCTTTCTTTCTGCATGTTGTGGAGCTTGGTTCTGAAAACCTGGGGGATTCTGAGTTCTAGGAGCTGGATTTTGAACCTGAGTGTTATTGCTCCATGAGAAACCCGAATGATTCTTCCACCCCGGATTATATGCATTTTGATATGGCTGTTACTGTCTGTTATAACTCCCCACGAACTGTACCGATTCCGGATTAATGGCACAATACTCCCCAATTCAATGCATGTTCGAGTGTCATTATTCAGCCCATTGTAGAATGTCTGCACTTGTAGCCACTTGGGTAGCCCATGATGTGGACATTTTCTTAATAATTCCTTGAACCTTTCCCAAGCCTCGTATAGTGACTCTCCATGCTGTTGCCAAAATGTAGAAATCTTGTTTCTCAACTTAGCCGACTTAGTTGGCGGGAAAAATTTCGCTAGGAATTTCTGAGCTAAATCATCCCACGTTGTGATGGACCTTGGTGGAAGTGAGTGCAACCAGCTCTTTGCTTTATCTCTCAATGTGAACGGAAATAGACGTAATCTCACTGCATCATCTGTCACATTGGGATATTTGAAGGTATCACAAATCTCCAGGAAACTAACCAAGTGTTCATTTGGATCATCGTTAGCTAAACCCCCAAACTGTACCGCATT
Organism: Aralia elata; assembly: GCA_034770075.1. Classification (NCBI taxonomy): domain Eukaryota; kingdom Viridiplantae; phylum Streptophyta; class Magnoliopsida; order Apiales; family Araliaceae; genus Aralia; species Aralia elata. Next base: position 6,046,228 of record CM068380.1, read on the forward strand.
TTGAAGCATATGAATTGTTCCTGGCTTGATTTCGAAGGAATTAGCGGTGATGACTGGTCTCGTGATGCTCGATTTGATCTCGTCTATCTTAGGCATAGCATATTCCCTCAATGATTTCTGTTCTTCGTTAGCCATTTTCTCTTTCTCAAGTGTTTCCTGACAGAATTTTCTCAACTGACGAAGCTTGTTCTCAAGATTATCCTCACACTGCACGAGTTCCGGTTGTTTTGATCGCGTTTGCATAAACGAATCAAAAGTCACCTGAACAAGAAACAAAAGAAAAATAAGTTTGCTTAACTAAAACAGACTTAACTAAACTGATATTAAAAATTATAAACACAAATAATCCCCGACAACGGCGCCAAAAACTTGTTGCCCGATTTCACAATCGACAATTACGTGCAAGTATACACGATCAACAAGTAATAAAGTGATAAGAAAGAGTGTCGAATCCACATGAATTACTATGTTTTTAATCTCCAATTACCAATCTAAATTATGCCTATTCTATTAAACAATCACAAATTGGGATTTTTGATTAAGAATAATTAAATAAATACTAACACTGACAATTAATTCAAAGGTTAAAATTCAGATTTAAGATGATTAAGACTACAATATCCCCAGTTATTTATCAAAAACCAATCTATCTATGTTTTCCAATCATTCACTTCAATGGAGTTGTTAACAAAATTTCAATTGCATTTATAAGCCCTTTTCCAAGTGATCAAATAAATCTATCTAATCCAAATAACTCTACTATATTCCTATGCAAAGTTAAAAGATTAAATTCATTAAGTTCCAATTTCCAATTGTTACATGCAGCAAGTAATATTCCTATTTACTTCACAAATCCAATTATTCAACACATGCAAATAATTGAGAATACATGCTATCTTATCCAGTTCTAACCCTAGATTTCATCTCCCGAATTCATCTAAAATAACCCGCTAATTGTCGGCCAAACAATTAATCAATAAGCATAAAATAAGATAGAGAACTCCCATCAAATTGAATAATTGAAATCAAATAGATAATTAACTCATAATTATAACTGGTTCAATTGTAACCTTAATTAAGAATTTAGTTCATACTAACAATAAAGACTAGACTATCAAAATAAGACATCATAATTAATTACAAATCAGAGGATAAAGATTTAAAGAAAACTCAGTATAATCTGTAACTCTCCAATCTGAACTTCTCACAATGCTTGACTTGTCCTCCAATCTCCTTGCTCAGCTCTGGAATTCAATCTCTGAATAAGTCTGTGTCTCTAAATCCAAGTCTTGATTTTCTATTTATAGTCTCTTTTTGTCCTTCAATAAGTTTAATAGCAAGAGTCCTTGATCACTTCTATCTTTCCAACATAACAGCATTCCAGCAAAATCAGGATTTCCATCTGCCGCTTCCTCGCCCCGGCGAGAAATTCAAAGCATAAGTTCTCGCCCCAGCGAACTCCCGCCCCGGCAAGAAATATAACACACAAATTCTCGCCCCGATGAGAATGCCCTGCATCCAGCCAATTTTCTACTTTTCATCCCTGCATCCAGCCATGACCTACAAAACTAATGCAAAACAAGTAAAGAATGAGCCAAAAGACATATCAAAAGCGTAGGTTAAAACCTACTCATCAATGGCCTCCGTCCATCTGTCCCTTTCAAGACTATCAATGGCCTCCTGAAAAGTAGACGGATCCCCACTAGTGGTAGATAGAGCATATGCAACCATATCATCAAACATGTACCCCTTTGGTGGTTTGATATTGCGTCTGGGTCTCCTTGCGGCTATGCTTTCCTCCTGCTGCTGCTGATTACCATGTTCCATTAGCAGTGGATTGCCAGTGTCACAACTTTCCAACTCAATATGTACGTCCTGCTGCTGTTTGCTGGTTTCTCCCCCAGCCTCTGTTTTCTAAACTTCCCAATGTGCCTTTACCATGGAAGCTTCATTAAAAACCACATCCTTACTGATCACTACTTTCTTTGATTTCAGATCCCAAAGCTTGTATTCTTTTACGCCTTTCTTATACCCAAGAAAGATACACTGTTTGGACTTTGTATCAAGCTTTGACCTCTCATCACTGAGAACATGAACATAGACTGGACAACCGAATATTCTCATACCTGAATAATCTATATCTTTCCCTGTCCATACCTCCTGTGCTACCTTACTATCCAGAGCAGTAACTCGGCGACCTGTTTATAATGTAAACTGCCATACTCACTGCTTCTACCCAGAAATCCTTCGAAAGCCCTTCATTCAACCTAATGCACCGTGCCCACTCTGCTATAGTTCTGTTCATTCTCTCTGCCACCTCATTCTGCTATGGCGTCTTTCTCACAGTCTAGTGTCGTTGAATCCCATTCTCCTCACAAAACTTCACAAATGGCTCATACTTGTACTCTGTCCCATTATCTGATCTAAGGCACTTAATTCGTCTCCCTGTTTGGTTTTCCACTTCAGCTTTCCACACCTTAAACTTCTCAAAAACCTCAGACTGGTGTCGCATGAACTTGATGAGGGTCTTTTATATACACAATTTGGGTACCTTTGACCTTGATAGTTTGTTAGTTTTTGGGACTTTTATATGTTTTTTAGTTATTTTTTTCATATTTCTACATAATTTAGTTTTTAGTTATTTTTACATGTTTTATGTTGCTTTGATGCATTTTCATTATGTTTGTAGAAATGGAAATAATGACTACTCGGATCGTTGTTCGTATTGACTCAATGTCCGTGCTTGGACGTCTGTGCCCGAATGGTAGTGCGATGGAAATTAGTGCTTGGCGACGCTCGGTGCTTAATTTGATAACATTTGGTAGTTGTGCGTGCACGGCGTTCGGCGTCGGCCAAGCCACGAGGGCAAGCCCGTGCTTGGATATCCGCGCCCGAATGATAATACGGTGAAAAGTTGTGTTAGGCGATGCTCGGCGTTGAATTTGATGACATTTGGAAGTTGGGCGTGCATGGCGTTGGAAGGCATGCTCGGCGTGCGGCGTCGGCCAAGCCGCGGGCACGGCGTGCAGCAGCTAGGGGCATCATGCAGGCGCTGGGCGCAGACGCCATGCTGCGCGCGCGGGCGCATGGGCGCTCCGCGCTCGGCGGGCCTCGGCGCTGGGCGCTCGACAGGCCTCGGCAGCCAGCCTCGGCATGGGCAGGTGCATTGGGCGCGCGGGACTCGGCAGCGATTGACAACACTCGGCAGCCAGCCTCGGCATGGGCAGGCGCATTGGGCGCGCGCGCGCGCGGGGCTCGGCGGACTCGGCAGCGATCGGCGGGCTCGGTAGCACTCGGGCGCGGGCGCATGGGCGCTGGGCGCAGGGCGCGGGTGCACGCTGGGGCCTCGGCAGCTTGGGGCGCTTGGCGTGCGGTAACTTGGGGCGCTTGGCATGCGGCAGCTTGGGGCGTTTGGCGTGCGGCAACTTAGGGCGCCTGGAGTGCGCCAGGGCGTGGGCGCGGGCGCGCGGCGTTGGCGTGCGGGCGCGCGGCGTTGGCGTGCGGCAGCCAGCGTGCGGGAGTGCGGCACTCAGCATGGGCACGCCAACCAGGGCTTGGGCGTGCACGCGCTAGGCACCGTGCAGGCGGGCCAACGCCGTCCTGAGTGCGATCTGACACAGTTTTAGTGCAATCTGAGCTCCATTTTGTCCAACTTAGGGTAAGGTTTCTTGAAGGAGGCTATATATAATTTCTTCTAAGCTTCATATCAGACATCTAGAGAGAAGGAGGCTACAAAATACATCAAACAACAGGGCTAAAGGCTGCAAATTAAGCTGAATCAAGCCACAAGTCAAGGAACTCAGTCAATAAGAATTGCAAAACTAAGGAGGGGAGTTGGAAACCAACAACAACCAAAGGAATAACAGCTGAACAACTTCAAAAGTGGTTTCATTTTTATATTTTTAACTCCTTTGTAATTCGAATTTGACAATGTATAAATTGAAATTGATGTTTATTGTAGCTATCATGAACTAACCTTCTATTCTAAGATTGCAATGGAACCCAACACTTAAATTGAATTGATTTCTCTCTCTATTGATTTCAGTTATTCATTTGTGAATTGATTGTCATAACCTTTGCTTTCTAGATTAATTGTTTGGCCCGTAATTACCTTGGGAACCTATATGAACTTGACGAACGGATTATAGGTTAAGACCTAGTTATGATAACATGCGAGAGTATAGATTATTGTGGGTTATTAATTGGATTAAGTGACGTGTGTCTTATTAATTATCTGCAATAATAGGTATCTTGATAGTAGTTGGGATAGATATATACCTAATTACCGCATGCAACCAATTAAGAATCTAGTCTTAATGACTTCCGATGTGAAAGTTGGTCATTGAGGGGACGATTAATTAGATTGGTGACACGTGTCTATTAATCATTCCTAAAATTAGTCTTTTGATAGTGTATAGGATAGACATATACCTATGCACCGCTTAGGAAGATTCGTAATTGACCATCGACAGAGGCTCTTATGTAGTTTTGATTTCTCGGTTGTCAATTCGTATGTTATAATTGATTGAAAAGAGAGAGTTAAGAGATTCAAATGACGTGTTGGGGGAAATTGTAATCTTAGACCGCTCTATCTTGATTTTTTATCGCTTTTTATTCATTACTTGACTTGTGAACTCAACCAATCAACAAACAATCAAACCTTCATCGTTTAAATTAGATCAAATTGATATACGATTGGTACTTGGTTATTATTTGTCACAATTCCCTATGGGTTCGACTCATATCTTATCATATATTACTTGTGGGCCGTGTATACTTGCACGTGTGTGTTTATCGATTGCTAAATCGACCAACAAGTTTTTGGCGCTGTTGCCGGGGAATTATTTTTTTAATAATTATACCAATATCAATTTCAATTGACTTGGTCTCTTTTTAGACTTGTATATAATTTTTCATTTTGTTTTGTAGGTATTCTTGATTTGTATTCCACGCTCACGTGGTCTTGAGTTAACTCCTTACGATCCCGAGATCGAGAGAAATATTCGAAGACTACGAAGAGACAAAGTTCGGGGTTTACCCAATCAAAATACCATGGCTGAGGAGGAGCCTAAATCCTTGAGGGAGTATGTCATGCCTCTTGTCACAGATTTGCACTCAAGCATTTCCAGGCCAGCTATTGAGGCCACCCACTTCGAAATTAAGCCAGGCACCATCCAAATGGTCCAAAACTGTTTGCAGTTTGTGGGGTTACCCAATGACGACCCAAATGCTCATTTGGTGAGTTTTCTGGAAATATGTGACACATTCGAATACACTCAAGTTACTGACGATGCAATTAGACTCCGATTATTTCCTTTCACGCTTCGTGACAAGGCAAAGAGTTGGTTGCATTCACTTCCCTCGGGCTCGATTACCAAATGGGATGACTTAGCCCAGAATTTTTTGGCAAAGTTCTTCCCACCCGCGAAAACTGCAAGATTGAGGAATGACATCACTTCGTTTGTTCAATATAATCCTGAGTCCTTGTATGAAGCTTGGGAAAGATTCAAAGATCTAATAAGGAGATGTCCACACCATGGTTTGCCTCAATAGTTGCAAGTTGAAATCTTCTACAACGGGTTGACCAATGCCACTCGATCAAGTGTCGATGCAGCTGCAGGTGGTAGTTTAATGGGAAAGAGTTTTGCGGATGCCTATAAATTATTGGAAACAATGGCTGCCAATATTTATCAATGGCCTTCAGAGAGGAAAATGCCACAAAAGGCAGCAGGAAAATTTGAGATTGATCCTTTCACTACAATAGCCGCACAGTTAGCCGCGCTTACAAAGGAAGTTAAAATTTTAGGAACTCAATCTGTGCAGAGCATTTCTGAAACCTGTGAGTTGTGTTGGAAATCATCCTACCGAGCAATGTGCTATCAATGCAGAATCCGTACAGTTCGTTGGGAATTACAATAGACAGCAAAACAACCCTCACTCCAATCACTACAATCCTGGATGGAAAAATCACCCAAATTTCTCATGGAGTAACAACAACAACACCCAAAACTAATATTCTGATCCTAGGCATCAATATCCTCCAGGATTTCAAAATCAAACTCAACCACATCATCAACCCCAATCACACCAATAAGCCTCAACCCCACCCTTGCCACAACAGGAGAAAAAGCCTAGTGGGGATGATTTATTGGCTCAATTGGTTGCACAACATAGCGCTTCGATACGGAATATTAAGCTTCAGCTAGGACAGATAGCTAGTGCTATGCATATCCGTCCTCCTGTTGGCTTACCTAGTGACACTGAAGTTAACCCGAAAAGAGAAGGTAAGGAGCATTACAAGGCTGTGACTTTGAGAAGTGGGAAGGAACTATCGGAAGTTGTGAATGATGTTCCATCAGAAACAGTGATTGAGGATGTGAATGTGGAGAATGAGGAAGAAAAAAGAAAAGAAGTAGAAAAGAAGGAAAAGGAGCCAATGCCAAAACCAGAGGGGAGCAAGCAAGGCCCTTTGTATCCACCATGCCCGTTTCCACAACGTCAACAAAAAATAAAGATGGATAAGCAATTCTCTAAGTTCTTGGAAGTTTTCAAGAAATTGCACATAAATATACCATTTGCTGAGGCATTGGAACAAATGCCTAGTTATGTGAAGTTCATGAAAGAAATCTTGTCAAGAAAGAGAAGGCTTGAGGAGTTTCAGACGGTGGCACTAACCGAAGAATGCAGTGCTGTGTTACAAAGAAAGTTATCACCAAAGTTGAAAGATCCGGGGAGTTTCACAATTCTTTGTACAATTGGTAACCAATTCTTTGGCAATGCCCTATGTGATTTGGGGGCAAGCATCAATCTAATGCCACTCTCAATTTATCAACAATTGGGATTAAGTGAGGCAAAACCTACAAATGTTACATTGCAACTTGCGGATAGGTCTCTCACATACCCAAGAGGCATAGTAGAAGATGTGCTTGTCAAGGTGGACAAGTTTATTTTTCCAGCAGATTTCATTGTCCTTGATTTTGAAGAAGACAGGGAGATACCTATTATCCTTGGGCGACCATTCTTAGCCACAGGCAGAACTTTGATTGATGTGCAAAAATGGGAGCTAACCATGCGTGTCCAAGACCAAGAGGTAACCATTAATGTTTTTAAAGCAATGAAATTTCCTAATGTGCAGGATGAATGCCTCAGGATGGACTTAATTGACGAAGCGGTGGATGAGGTGTTCACATCAAATTATGTAGTTGACCCGTTTGAAGAATTGCTAGAAGAATCACTTGAGAGTGAACCTCTTATTGAGATGGTGAATGTGCTGAATGTTCCCCCACGTTTTATCAAGTATAAGCAACAGTTTGAACTGTTAGATAGATCGAGCAGTTCTAGTGCCATTACAAAATCCTCATGGGAAGAGCCACCCACCTTGGAGCTCAAACCATTGCCTATCCACTTGAGGTATGCGTATTTGGGTAATGCTAGTACTTTGCCTGTTATTGTGTCTGCTTTACTTGATGATGTGCAGGAAAATAAATTGCTAAGAGTGCTACGAGAGTACAAAAGAGCTCTAGGTTGGTCCATTGCCGACATCAAGGGAATTAGCCCTGCATTTTGTATGCACAAGATCATATTGGAAGATGAGGCCAAACCTGTGGTTGAGCATCAGCGTAGATTGAACCCCGTCAAGAAGGAGGTGGTCAAGAAGGAAATTATCAAATTGCTCGATGTCGGTATCATCTATCCCATCTCAGACAGTCCATGGGTCAGTCCAGTGCAATGTGTTCCAAAGAAGGGAGGCATGACAGTGGTGTCTAATGAAAACAACGAGTTGATCCCAACTAGAACTGTCACCGGATGGAGAATGTGCATGGACTACAAAAGGTTGAACAAGACTACATGCAAGGATCATTTCCCGCTTCCATTTATCGATCAAATGCTAGACAGGTTGGCGGGACATGAATTCTATTGTCTCTTGGATGGATATTCAGGCTACAACCAAATTGCCATTGCCCCCGAAGATCAAGAGAAAACGACATTCACTTGTCCATATGGGACATTTGCTTTCAGAAGAATGTCGTTTGGGCTATGCAACGCACCCGCTACTTTCCAAAGATGTATGATGGCAATATTCTCCGATATGGTTGAGCAAGGATTGGAGGTTTTCATGGATGATTTTTCGATTTTTGGAGATTCATTCGACTTATTCCTTGAAAACCTTGTGAAAGTGCTAAAACGTTGTGTTGAAACAAATTTAGTGCTAAATTGGGAGAAATGCCACTTCATGGTGCAATAAAGCATTATTTTGGGGCATAGAGTGTCTTTAAAGGGGCTGGAGGTTGATAAGACCAAGATTGAGACCATTTAGAAACTTCCTCCACCAACCAACGTCAAGGGCATTCGCAGTTTCCTTGGACATGCTGGATTTTATAGGCGGTTTATTAAAGATTTTTCCAAAATTACAAAACCGTTGTGTAGCCTCCTTGAGAAAGACATTCCATTTGTCTTCGATCATGCATGTTTAGAGGCTTTTGAGTTACTAAGGAAGAAGCTTGTAAGTGCTCCTATTATCATGGCCCCGGATTGGAATCTTCCGTTTGAATTGATGTGCGACGCTAGCGACTTTGCAATTGGTGCTGTTTTGGGCCATCGCAAACAAAACACTAACTGGAGCACAACTTAATTATACAACAACGGAGAAGGAATTGCTTGCTATTGTCTATGCCTTTGACAAATTTCGTGCCTATCTCATTGGCACCAAGGTCATTGTGTACACTGACCATTCTGCCATAAAGTACTTAATAGCAAAGAAGGATGCAAAGCCACGCTTGATTCGATGGGTTTTATTACTTCAAGAGTTTGATCTTGAGATTCGAGATAAGAAGGGAACCGAGAATCAAGTGGCGGATCACTTGTCAAGGTTGGAAAATGCAGACCATGAGGTGGGAGATGATGTCATGATCAATGAATCTTTTCCCGATGAGCAACTTTTTGCCATCACACATGAAGTGCCATGGTATGCTAACTATGTTAATTATGTGGTGAGTCATGTGCTAGCTATCAACAAAAAAGGAAGTTCTTGCACGATGTGAAGCACTATTTTTGGGACGAACCATTTTTGTTTAAGCAATGTGCAGACCAGCTGATCAGAAAATGCGTACCTCAATCTGAAATGGAAAGTGTTTTGCAACAATGTCATGCTTCAGCTTCTGGAGGACATTATGGTGTAGAGAGAACAGCGGCGAAAGTACATCAGTCGGGTTTTTATTGGCCAACGCTGTTCAAGGATGCCCATGTGTTTGTGCTGAAATGCGATTGATGTCAAAGAGTGGGGAACATTTCCAGGCGTCATGAGATGCCACTAACCACAATCCTAGAGGTTGAGATCTTTGACGTATGGGGTATTGACTTTATGGGTCCGTTTCCTTCTTCGTTCAATAATTTGTATATCCTTGTGGCTGTTGATTATGTGTCAAAATGGGTTGAAGCAGCCGCGACGCCCACCAATGATGCCAAGGTTATGCTGAAGTTCCTTCGAAAAAATATTTTCACAAGATTCGGAACTCTGCGTGCAATAATTAGCGATGAAGGGTCGCACTTTTGTAACAAGAACTTTAATGCCCTTCTTGCTAAATATGGGGTGACACATAAAATTGCCACGACCTATCATCCTCAAACAAGTGGTCAGGTGGAGGTATCTAATAGAGAAGTGAAAAGGATTTTAGAGAAGGTTGTGAACCCGAATAGAAAGGACTGGTCATTGAAGCTTGATGACGCCTTATGGGCGTATAGGACGGCATATAAAACTCCTATCGGGATGTCACCATATCAGCTTGTGTATGGGAAAGCATGTCACCTTCCGGTGGAACTAGAACATAGTGCTTATTGGGCCATCCGGAGGCTAAATTTTGACTTGAATGCTGCGGGAGAGAAACGCCTCTTGCAACTCAATGAGATGGAAGAGTTCCGTCTCCAGTCCTATGAGAACGTAAAGCTCTATAAGGAGAAAGTCAAGAGGTGGCACGACAAGAAGATAATCGATCGAAAGTTTGAGGTTGGACAACCTGTCCTACTTTATAATTCGCGGTTGAAGCTATTTCCCGGTAAACTAAAATCAAGATGGTCAGGGCCATTTTATATCAATCATGTTTTTCCGTATGGTGCAATTGAACTACGGGATGATAAGACAAACCAATTGTTCAAGGTGAACGGACAAAGAATTGAGCACTATTGGGGTGGCGACATTGAGCGCCAAAAGACCTCAATTAGTCTCGTTGATCCGAAATGATTGGGGAATAGTCAGGCTGAAGACTCTAAATCAAGCGCTAGTTGGGAGGCAACCCAATTTTTACTTTAAATTCATGAGTTGTCGTTTAAAAAAAATAAATAAAATTAAAAAAAATAAAAATTCAAGGATGATTTTCATCATTAATTATTTCTAATTTTGTTAATTTTGTTGCTACATGTAGGTATTTTCATCCAATTTTGACACGTGAGCGAACCATGTCAGCGGCACGCCAACAGCAGCACGCCCAGTAAGCCAGTCAGGCGCTAGGCGCGGGCGCAGCAGGCGCCGCGCGGGCGCGCGCGTGCCCCAGGCACAACACATGGGCTCTGACACTCGACTTGGGCATGGGCGCTGGCAGGCGGCAGACGCGGGCGCGGCAGGCGCGCGCGGGCGCGCCCAGCAGGATCAGCAGGCGGGCGCAGCAGGCGGGTGAGCAGCAGTCGCAGCAGGCAGGCAGCATGAGCAACAATTTGGCACGCGGGCTGGGCGCCCAGCAGGCGCGCGCGGGCGTGCCTCAGGCTGTGCGGCCGCACCAAGCAGCTGGTGCATGTTCTTTAAAGCTTCAATCTTGCTCATTTGTTTCCACCCATTTCTATATCTCTCTCCTCCAACTCCTTAGCTAACTTGCATGCATCCTTCCCAAACTCAAATTCGTGCATCATTACTTCAAATTGACATCCAATCTTGGCAACCCATCATCAATTTCATCTTCTTACTTGGATTTTAACAAGGATTTGAAGGTTTTTGAAGGATTCCCATGGCTTTTCAAAAGTTTTCCAAGTATAGGTAAAAAAGGGCTATAAATTACAAATTTTCTTGCTTGAGTGCTGTGTTTTGGTGATTTTTATTAGCAGGTACATAGCTAGCTCCCATTGCAAGGCTTTGTGGAGGGTTGAGCTTGCTATCCATTGCACTTACAACTGTGATTCTAAAGAGTGCACACCACTTGTTCGATCAATTGTCTGAGAGGGGATTTTGGGCTATTTTGGGTAATTTGCTTGTAGCTTTTTCTGGTATAGCTCCCAAACGTCAACGGGGTGAATCTTCATCGTCCAAGCCAACCAAAGCCTATGACAAGAAAAAGTTCGTTAGTGCGGAGGCATCCGAGTGTTACTAAACTGTCATGGCCACAAAAACATTAATTCTTGAGAGGGGTATTATACCGGACGCAACAAATGATTTTGGCATCGCTAACATAATTGCGGAAAGGGGATGGCAGACTTTCGCCGCACAACCCGAGCCCGCATGTATATCAATCGTCAGGGAGTTTTATGCCAATGCCATGGAGGCTGACAACTATGTAGTTATGGTTCGGGGAAAAATGGTGTCATTTGGCAATACCCATTGACTCCTATAGATAACCAAGCTATGCGCCACTACAAAGTCTGGAGGGGTGGGATGCCGGAGGAGCATGGAGCTGGATTCCTACCTTTGCTGCATCCTCACGAACCTGAAGATGAGGCCAACCCACCACTTAACATCGAGCACCCTGAGCCATCTAGCTCTTCAATCGACTTACTTATTGTTGAGATACGCGAGCTTCGGCATAAAAATCAGGAGATGAGGGCTGAAATGCAGCGGAATGCGCAAGAAAGAGAAAAGGAAGCCCGGGAGAGGGAGCGTGAATATAGGCGCATGTCACGACGCATTAATCATTCAATTCATTGTGTATTTATACTTCTGATTTTTATAATGCTACCACACAGGTGATCAACAACAACGGGTTCAATACTGGCCCACATGCGGTCTAATTCCCCACGACACCTATGTTCCCGGAGTATGACCTTGATTCGGGTGATGATGCAAATGGAGGCAATCACGCAAATAGAAACAGTGAGGATGGTGCTGCTTGAGTTCCTCAGTGAAGTTCTCTGTTTAAATTCTCTCTATTATAACATCGAGGACTATGTTGATTTTAAGTTTGGGGGTGTGGTAGTTTAATTTAGTTTAGTTTAATTTAGTTTTATTTTGTCTAAGTCGTGTTGTGGTGCAAGAATGGCCAATGATATCTTGCTGGTTATTGTGTTTTTATCTAAAGTAAGGTTTAAACATGTTTAGTTACTTCTTAACATTTTGGCTAACCACCCTACTCTTGGTTGTGTAAGCTCTTCACGTACACATTGTGCTTGTTTAGTTAGTTAGCATTGAGAAATCTCATTTACTTAAATGCTTGGGAGACTATACTTGAAATGTACTGAACTCGCATCAACAGCCTTTTATACTTATTTTTGACTTTCATATAAGTTTGGGGGAATTATAAAAAAAAAAAAAAAAAGAAAAGAAAAAATTATTATTATTTGTTGACCAAGTTTAATTACGTGGCCATTGCTACTCGAGTTAATAGATCCTCAGGGGTGTTTTTACACCTAATGCCCTAAAGCCATCTGGTTTGGGAGTCATTGATCAAACACTCGTTACGTGGGTAGCTCTGAATAGCCTAATGTGGTTAGACATCGCACGGTCATGCGTTTAGTTAAGGTGAGATGGAGCGTAAAATGCACTCACCAGTGTGATTACTCATTACTGCAATAATCCCTTGGGAACCCCCTTCTTATATGGTCGTCATGTTTGGTATTTATCAAGGTAATGATGAGTTTGTAGATTTATAGTATAATCCCTCATATATTGAGTTCATGCGTTAGCTCTTTCCTAACTCGCATAAATAGATAGCACATACACACACATTGCTGAGATCTTGAGTAGCTGTGAGCTTAGAAATTTTGTTAATTTGTAACTTTACGTTGTTCTTGGGCCCCTTTTGATTTTTTTTTCTTTGAGGCCAATTCTTGGAGTCGTTCTTTTCTAATTCAGTTGTCGTTTGTGCTTATTTCAATAAATTAGTATATCTCTGTTTGCTTGAGGAAAAGCAAAGGTTTAAGTTTGGGGATATTTGATGAGGGTGTTTTATACACACAATTTGGGTACCTTTGACCTTGATAGTTTGTTAGTTTTTGGGACTTTTATATGGTTTTTAGTTATTTTTATCATATTTCTACATAATTTAGTTTTTAGTTATTTTTACATGTTTTATGTTGCTTTGATGCATTTTCATTATGTTTGTATGAATGGAAATAATGACTGCTCGGATTGTTGTTCGTATTGACTCAATGTCCGTGCTTGGACGTCTGTATCCGAATGGTAGTGCGATGGAAATTAGTGCTTGGCGAAGCTCGGTGCTTAATTTGATAACATTTGGTAGTTGTGCGTGCACGACGTTGGAATGCGTGCACGGCGTTCGGCGTCGGCCAAGCCACGAGGGCAAACCCGTGCTTGGATATCCGTGCCCAAATGATAATACGGTGAAAAGTTGTGTTAGGCGATGCTCGGCGTTGAATTTGATGACATTTGAAAGTTGGTTGTGCACGGCGTTGGAAGGCGTGCACGGCGTGCGGCGTCGGCCAAGCCGCGGGGGGCACGACATGCAGCAGCTAGGGGCATCAGGCAGGCGCTGGGCGCGGACGCCGTGCGGCGCGCGCGGGCGCATGGGCGCTCGACGGGCCTTAGCAGCAGGCACGGGCATGCGGGGCGCTGGGCGCTCGGCAGGCCTCGACAACCAGCGTCGGCATGGGCAGGCGCATTGGGCGCGCGGGACTCGACAGCGATCGACAATACTCGGCAGCCAGCCTCGACATGGGCATGCGCATTGGGCCCGCGCTCGCGCGGGGCGCGACGGACTCGGCACCGATCGGTGGGCTCGGAATCACTCGGCAGCAGGCGCTGGGCGCCGGCGCATGGGTGCTGGGCGCGGGTGCACGCTGGGGCCTCGACAGCTTGTGGCACTTGGCGTGCGGCAGCTTGGGGCGCTTGGCGTGCAGCAACTTGGGGCGCCTGGCGTTCAGTAGGGTGTGGGCGCGGGTGCGCGGCGTGGGCGTGCGACACTCAGCATGGGCCAACCAGGGCTTGGGCGCGCGCGCGCCAGGTACCGTGCAGGCGTGCAAACGCCGTCCTGATTGCGATATGATATAGTTTTAGTGTGATCTGAGCTCCATTTTGTCCGACTTTGGCTAAGGTTTCTTGAAGGAGGCTATATATAATCTCTTCTAAGCTTCATATCAGACATCTAGAGAGAGGGAGGCTACAAAATACATCAAACAACAGGGCTAAAGGCTGCAAATCAAGCTAAATCAAGCCACAAGTGAAGGAACTCAGTCAAGAAGAATTGCAAAACTAAGGAGGGGAGCTGGAAACCAACAGCAACCAAAGGAATAACAACTGAACAACTTCAAAAGTGGTTTCATTTCTAGATTTTCAACTCCTTTGTAATTCGAATTTGACAATGTATAAATAGAAATTGATGTTTATTATAGCTATCATGAACTAACCTTCTATTCTAAGATTGCAATGGAACCCAACACTTAATTTGAATTAATTTCTCTCCATATTGATTTCAGTTATTCATTTGTGAATTGATTGTCATAACCTTTACTTTCTAGATTAATTGCTTGGCCCGTAATTACCTTAGGAACCTATATGAACTTGACGAACGTATTATAGGTTAAGACCTAGTTATGATAACATGCGAGAGTATAGATTATTGTGGGTTATTAATCGGACTAAGTGACGTGTGTCTTATTAATTATCTGTAATAATAGGTATCTTGATAGTAGTTGGGATAGATATATACCTAATTACCGCATGCAACCAATTGAGAATCAAGTCTTAATGACTTCCGATGTGAAAGTTGGTAATTGAGGGGACGATTAATTAGATTTGGTGACACGTGTCTATTAATCAGTCCTAAAATTAGTCTCTTGATAGTGTATAGGATAGACATATACCAATGTACCGCTTAGGAAGATTCGTGATTGACCATCGACAGAGGCTCTTATGTAGTTTTGATTTCTCGGTTGTCAATTCGTATGCTATAACTGATTGAAAAGAGAGAGTTAGGAGATTCAAATGACGTGTTGGGGGAAATTATAATCTTAGACCTCTCTATCTTTATATTTTACTGCTTTTTATTCATTACTTGACTTGTGAACTCAACCAATCAACAAACAATTAAACCTTCATCGTTTAAATTAGACCAAATTGATATACGATTGGTACTTGGTTATTATTTGTCACAATTCCCTGTGGGTTCGACTTATATCTTATCATATATTACTTGTGGGTCGTGTATACTTGCACGTGTGTGTTTATCGATTGCTAAATCGACCAACAGAAGTACACCCAAACCTTTCTCAAAAAATCATCGATAAACATTACGAAATACAGTGATCACGCTTTTGAAGCTACTCCTACTGGCCCCCAAATATCAGAATGTACATAGTCAAGTATTTCCTTCGTTTTGTTCACTACACGCTTAAAACTCACCTTACACTATTTTCCCAAAACACAGAACTTGCAAAAATCAAGCTTGCACGATTTCACCCCTTTTAATAGATTTCTTTTGTGTAATTCCAACATCTCACATTCCCTTATATGCCCCAACCGCATATGCCACAATGAAGTATCATCAATATCATCAGTTGTAGTGATAGCAGCTCCACCTACAACTATACTCCCTATCAACCGATAAATGTTCCCATTAAACTTAGAACCTTTCATAATCACTAGCGCACCCTTTGTCACTCTCATGGCTCCACCACCTGTTTTGTACTCACAACCATTAGAGTCCAGAGTTCCTAGTGAAATTAAATTCTTCCTTAAACCAGGAATATGCCTAACCTCAGCCAGAGTTCTCACAACACCATCAAACATCTTCACCTTCACTGTGCCTATTCCAATGATATTGCACTGTACCACAATTTACAGTCTTGTATGTGTCGAACCACTCTCTGTTAGGTGACATATGGAAAGAACGTGCCGAATCCAAAATCCATGAGTCTGCCACGTTTGTATTTGTTGAAACTGACAACATATCCCCATCCTCCGATGATTCTTCCACAACGTTTGCAGTCTTTGCTGGTTCTGTTTTCTTCCCTGTTCTCTCATCCTTATTCCTTTGCGGACAGTCTTTCTTGAAGTGCCCTGTCTCGTGACATTTGAAACACTTCAATCCCTTTAACTTAGGAGTCCTGCCCCTTGACTTCGATTTCCCATACGTTTCTGATTTTCCTCTTTTCGATTTTTTGCCACGTTGCTCTCCACCTTTTACCACCAGACCTTCACCCAAAACTCCCTCGGTCTGAAGCCTTCGCTGGTTAAATATTAGTAGAGCAGAAGTGACTTCCTCCAATTTCAGAGTCGCTTTCCCCCATAGAAGGGATGTAACAAGATTCTCCATGGAACCTGAAAAAGAGCACAACAACATCAATGCCTGGTCTTCCTCTTCGAATTTCACTTCAATCCTTAGCAGATCGCTAATTATCTGATTGAACGTATGAATATGTTGAATAAGATCCGAACCCTCGATCATCTTTAACCCAAACAACTTCTGCTTCAGAAACAGCTTATTTGTCAATGACTTTGATATATACATGGATTCCAGTTTAGTTCAGACACCCGATGGCGATTCATCACCGATCACGTGATACATAACCTCGTCTGCAAGACACAAACGAATTGTACTTACCGCCTTTGCCTCGAGTTTGTCCCAGTCTTCAGCCGACATCGCCGCTGGTTTCTTCTTCAACGCCTTCACCAATCCCTGCTGCACCAACAGATCCTTGACCCTCTGTTGCCATAGCCCGAATTTCCCAGTCCTATCAAACTTCATCACGTCAAATTTTGTAACTAATGATGTTGATGTCATCGTTCTTCGCGTGTTCAATCCAACCTAGCTTTGATACCAATTTGTTATAGTTAGAATCGATCACACACACGCACACGACAGTATAGAATTAAAACAGAGATTTAAGTAGTTCCCCAAAACTTGGGTACGTCCACGGGCGGCTAATTGTTTATTGATTCTCTTGATTGGGTTACATAGAGCTTTACAATAGATAATATTTATAGCTACTAATCCTATTCCGACCCTACTTCACATTAAGATTCTCTTGATTGGGCGGCTAGTTTGCCGAACGGCGCGCCCCGCGCCGTTTTTTGGCTTCCACTGGCGCGCCTCGCGCTAGTCCTCCAGAACCTGAAACCCGCCTGTAGCGCGCCCCGCGCCATTTCAAGCTCACTAACAGCGCGCCCCGCGCTACCCATGCAGAGCACCTCAAAAACCTTAGCGCGCCCCGTGCCACTCTGATGCTGTGCACTGGCGCGCCCCACGCCGTACCTACAGTAACTCTGTACCATACCGCGGGGGGCGGAGCCCCCCGCACCCCCTAAACCCTTCTATTCAGTTCCGATGGGGCAATGCGTCGTGAAGCTCCGCTTCGCTCCGCACTCGGCCTTTTCCGTGAACTTCTAACAATATATTATCATGATTTCAAAATAAACTACTCGTAGTAGTTTATTTTGGTGGTGTGTGGGGACCACACCTTGCATGTGGACCGACCAAGCAGTTTACATGTCAGTTCTCCTAAATCTTGACAGGCTGTAGCTAATTATCACTGTTTTCAATTTTATTTTTTTGAACAAAATAATGCATAATAAATGCTCAAAGTACACATTTTCCGAATTTTAATGATCATTTTAGTAATGGCTGGTTTAGTCCAGCTGGAAATTATAGTAATCAAACTTTTAGAATCTTATGATAAAAAGTGACATTTTTTAATTTTTTTTTATATCACATGTATAATACTCCTAAATAAATTTCGCAATAACTTGTGAAAAGACCTTACAAAATTATAAATATATTAAATTCGACAATATAATTATCTCTGTAGCTATTCATACTTCAATCGAATGGATCTTAACAGAACTTATTAGACATCTAAGAGAATCTTCATTGTATATATTAACAAAGTATTTTGTATCAGATTCTTATTTTAAAGTAAAAAAAATAATGCATTGTAAATGTTAGGGAGGAGGTTTGTGGTGGGTCCCATGTATCAGAATTTAACATTGCCAAATGATGGGGCCCAATAATCGAAAAATCTTTATAGCCGTTGAACTTGTTGGAAGGAAGCGGTTGATTGCTGTTTGGTTGATTGATGTGAAAGTGTTAGTAAACACTTCCACTACAATGAATGAGCTTATAACAATTTTATTTGAGAAGCTTGCCATGTCATTTGTGGGCCCCATTTAGCATCAATATCCAAGTATCTCCAATGGAGATGAGGGTCATGAGCCAACACGAAATAGATTCCATTATCGGAGTTGATCGAATGGTGGAGAATTAGAATATCTGTACATGGTGGTTAAGGAAAGTTTAAGGTTACACCCTATTGCGCCAGAGTCGTTCTACGACGACATTGCATTGGCGACATTTCTAGTGACCTTTTTTTTTGGTTTTTTTTGTTTTGTCTCCCAAATAATTTATATGATTTATTAAAACTAATTTTTTTTAAAAACAGTGATTTAGGTGTAATTTGGATACATACACAACACTTGATGAGTAGGTTTTAACCTACGCGTTTGATATGTCTTTTGGCTCATTCTTTACTTGTTTTTAAGTGTTTGGTAGCTTTTTACTTGTTTTGCATTAGTTTTGTAGGTCATGGCTGGATGCAGGGATGAAAAGTAGAAAATTGACCGGGGCGAGAATTTGTGTGTTATATTTCTCGCCGGGGCGGGAGTTCGCCGGGGCGAGAACTTATGCTTTGAATTTCTCGCCGGGGCGAGGAAGCGGCAGATGGAAATCCTAATTTTGCTGGAATGCTGTTATGTTGAAAAGATAGAAGTGATCAAGGACTCTTGCTATTAAACTTATTGAGGGATAAAAGGAGACTATAAATAGAAGATCAAGACTTGGATTTAGAGACACAGACTTATTCAGAGATTCAACTTTCAGAGCTAAGCAAGGAGATTGGAGGACAAGTCAAGCATCGTGAGAAGTTCAGATTGGAGAGTTAGAGATTATACTGAGTTTTCTTTAAATCTTTATCCTCTGATTTGTAATTAATTATGATGTCTTATTTTGATACTCTAGTCTTTATTGTCAGTATGAACTAAATTCTTAATTAAGGCTACAATTGAACCAGTTATAATTATGAGTTGATTATCTATTTGATTTCAATTGTTCAAATTGATGGGATTTGTCTATCTTATTTTATGCTTATTGATTAATTGTTTGGCCGACAATTAGCGGGTTACTTTAGATGAATTCGGGAGATGAAATCTAGGGTTAGAACTGGATAAGATAGCATGTATTCTCAATTATTTGCATGTGTTGAATAATTGGATTTCTGAAGTAAATAGGAATATTGCTTGCTGCATGTAACAATTGGAAATTGGAACTTAATGAATTTAATCTTTTAACTTTGCATAGGAATATAGTAGAGTTATTTGGATTAGATAGATTTATTTGATCACTTGGGAAAGGGCTTATAAATGCAATTGAATTTCTGTTAACAACTCCATTGAAGTGAATGATTGGAAGACATAGATAGATTGGTTTTTGATAAATAACTGGGGATATTGTAGTCTTAATCATCTTAAATCTGAATTTCAACCTTTGAATTAATTGTCAGTGTTAGAATTTATTTAATTATTCTTAATCAAAAATCCCAATTTGTGATTATTTAATAGAATAGGCATAATTTAGATTGGTAATTGGAGATTAAAAACATAGTAATTCATGTGGGTTCGACACTCTTTCTTATCACTTTATTACTTGTTGATCGTGTATACTTGCACGTAATTGTCGATTGTGAAATCGGGCAACACGTTTTTGGCGCCGTTGCCGGGGATTATTTGTATTTATAATTTTCAATATCAGTTTAGTTAAGTCTGTTTTAGTTAAGCAAACTTATTTTTCTTTTGTTTCTTGTTCAGGTGACTTTTGATTCGTTTATGCAAACGCGATCAAAACAACCGGAACTCGTGCAGTGTGAGGATAATCTTGAGAACAAGCTTCGTCAGTTGAGAAAATTCTGTCAGGAAACACTTGAGAAAGAGAAAATGGCTAACGAAGAACAGAAATCATTGAGGGAATATGCTATGCCTAAGATAGACGAGATCAAATCGAGCATCACAAGACCAGTCATCACCGCTAATTCCTTCGAAATCAAGCCAGGAACAATTCATATGCTTCAGAATGCGGTACAGTTTGAGGGTTTAGCCAACGATGATCCAAATGAACACTTGGTTAGTTTCCTGGAGATTTGTGATACCTTCAAATATCCCAATGTGATAGATGATGCACTGAGATTACGTCTATTTTCGTTCACACTGAGAGATAAAGAAAAGAGCTGGTTGCATTCACTTCCTCCAGGGTCCATCACAACGTGGGATGATTTAGCTCAGAATTTCTTAGCGAAATTATTCCCGCCAGCTAAGTCGGCTAAGTTGAGAAACGAGATTTCTACATTTTGGCAACTGCATGGAGAGTCACTATACGAGGCTTGGGAAAGGTTCAAGGAATTATTAAGAAAATGTCCACATCATGGGCTACCCAAGTGGCTACAAGTGCAGACATTCTACAATGGGCTGAATAATGACACTCGAACATGCATTGATGCAGCTGCAGGTGGAACACTTATGGATAAAAAGTTTGATGAAGCTTACACTTTGTTAGAGACTATGGCTGCAAATAATTATCAATGGCCGACTTCCAGACTAAATCAACAAAAGGTAGCTGGAGTTTTGGAAGTAGATACGGTCACAGCACTAACAGCTCAGATGGCAGCCATGTCTAAGAAGATTGAAGCTTTGTCTGAATCGAAAGTCCAGCAAGTAGCCTATGTGTGTGAGCTTTGTGCAGGAGTGCATCCGACGGAGTATTGTGCCATTAATCCGGAATCAGTACAGTTCGTGGGGAGTTATAACAGACAACAACAGCCATATCAGAATGCATATAATCCGAGGTGGAAGAATCATCCGGGTTTCTCATGGAGCAATAACACTCAGGTTCAAAAACCAGCTCCTAGAACTCAAAATCCCCCAGGTTTTCAGAACCAAGCTCCACAATATGCAGAAAGAAAGCCGAATTTAGAAGAATCGTTGGCAAGGCTTATCACAACATCTGAGAAAAGAATGAATGATCAAGATAAGTTGCTAACTCAGGTAGATTTGAATGTGAAAAGCCAGGCAGTGTCAATTAAGAACTTGGAAAATCAGCTGGGACAGTTGGCTCAAGTCTTGAATACTCTACCACAAGGAGCACTTCCAAGCGATACAGAGGTTAACCCAAGAACGGAAGGAAAGGAACATTGCAAGGCTGTCACCTTAAGAAGTGGTAAATTGTTGCCAGATGCAGTTAAAAGAAATTCTAAACCAAAAACAGTTGTGGAGAATGAGGATGAGGAAGCCCCGGTGAAAAGTAAGGTGACTGAATCAGAAAAGGTGAAGGATACAGGTTCGGAGGTAAAGTCAAAGGAACTCAAGCCAGATAGAGTAGTACCTCCCGTACCATTCCCTCAAAGATTGTAGAAAGCCAAGCTAGTCGAGCAATTTTCCAGATTTTTGGATGTTTTCAAGAAACTACACATTAATATACCATTTGCAGAAGCCCTAGAATAGATGCCCAGTTATGCAAAGTTTATGAAGGATGTTTTGTCAAAGAAAAGGAAATTGGGTGAATTCGAAACGGTGGCACTTACCGAGGAATGCAGTGCAATTTTGCAAAACAAGTTGCCACCTAAACTAAAGGATCCAGGAAACTTCACTATCCCTTGTGTAATTGGTAACCAGTTCTCGGGAATGGCATTGTGTGACTTAGGAGCTAGTATCAATTTAATGCCATTATCAGTTTATACTCAGCTTGGGCTAAAGGCACCAAAACCAACGAACATCAGCTTGCAGTTGGCAGACAGATCAGTGACATATCCGAGGGGTATTGTGGAAGATATTTTGGTTAAAGTTGATAAATTCATCTTCCCGGCTGATTTCATTATTTTGGATTACGAAGAGGATAAGGAGATTCCCATAATTCTAGGTCGCCCATTCTTAGCAACAGGGAGAACGTTGATAGATGTACAAAAAGGTGAATTAACAATGAGAGTTTAAAATCAGGAAGTCACCTTTAATGTATTTAAATTGATGAAATTCCCTAAGGAGGGCGAGGAATGCTTACGGATAAACCTGCTTGATGAAATCGTGAATGAACAAACCAGGGCAATTATTATTGAAGATCCATTAGAAGCTGCTCTGGTTGGGATAGAGACTTTTGATAATCCAGATGAGTGGGATTATGTCAAGGTTCTAGACTCATTACCTATTCCTCAAAAATTTAGCAGGCAATTTGATGTACTTGACCGGCCGAACGAAGGAGAAAAGCGGTCCAAACCGTCAGTGGAAGAGCCACTTGTGCTTGAGCTTAAACCTCTTCCATCTCATTTACGGTATGCTTACTTGGGAGACTCAGACACACTACCAGTAATAGTTTCTGCGCAGTTGAATGAATCTCAAAAAGAAAAACTATTAAGGGTTTTGCGTGAGTATAAAACAGCAATTGGGTGGACAATAGCAGATATCAAGGGAATTAGTCCGTCGTTTTGCATGCATAAAATTCTGCTTGAAGAAGGAGCAAAACCGGTCATTGAGCAACAACGAAGATTGAATCCGATTATGAAAGACGTGGTGAAGAAGGAGATTATTAAGTGGTTAGACGCCGGTATTATCTATCCAATTTCAGATAGTGCTTGGGTAAGTCCCGTTCAATGTGTACCTAAGAAGGGAGGAATGACAGTGGTTGAGAACGAAAACAATGAACTCATTCCTACAAGAACGGTCACAGGTTGGAGAGTGTGTATGGATTACCGCAAGTTGAATAAAGCTACGCGCAAGGATCACTTTCCTTTGCCATTTATTGATTAGATGTTGGATAGGTTGTCCGGTCATCAGTTCTATTGCCTTCTCGATGGATACTCAGGATATAACCAGATAGTGATAGCTCCGGAAGATCAAGAGAAAACAACTTTTACATGTCCGTATGGAACGTTTGCATTCTGGAGAATGTCTTTCGGGTTATGTAATGCACCGGCTACATTTCAGCGATGCATGATGGCTATCTTCTCGGATATGGTTGAGCAGAATTTGGAGGTATTTATGGATGACTTCTCTGTATTCGGTGATAGTTTTGACTTGTGTCTTAATAATCTCATCTTAGTACTTAAGCGTTGTGTGGAGACGAATCTGGTGCTTAATTAGAAAAAGTACCACTTTATGGTGCGAGAAGGGATTATTCTGGGGCACAAGGTATCCGACGTAGGTCTAGAGGTAGATAGGGCAAAGATTGAAACCATTGAAAAGCTACCTCCACCGACATCTGTAAAAGGTATTAGAAGTTTTCTCGGACATGCAGGATTCTACCGTCGATTCATCAAGGATTTCTCAAAAATTTCAAAACCATTGTGTTCACTCCTTGAAAAAGATGTTCCCTTTAAGATGAATCAAGCTTGCATAGAAGCCTTTGATGTGCTGAAAAAGAAGTTAATCACAGCCCCGATCATAGTTGCTCCCGATTGGACTTTGCCTTTTGAGTTGATGTGTGACGCAAGTGATTATGCAGTAGGAACTGTGCTGGGTCAGCGAAGGGATAAGGTTTTTCACACCATCTACTACTCAAGTAAGACACTCACAGAAGCTCAATTGAATTATACTAATATAGAGAAGGAGTTGCTTGCAGTAGTATTTGCCTTTGACAAGTTTCGATCATATCTGATTGGAACCAAGGTGATTGTCTACACTGATCATGCAGCTATCAAATACTTGATTGCAAAGAAGGATGCTAAACCTAGGTTGATTCGATGGGTCCTCTTGTTGCAAGAATTTGACTTGGAGATTCGAGATAGGAAAGGTACGGAGAATCAAGTGGCTGATCATCTTTCAAGGTTAGAGAATGCCGACATGCAGAAAAAGAATGATGTGGTAATCAATGAGTCGTTTCCAGATGAACAATTGTTTGGTATCCACTCTGAAGTCCCTTGGTATGCTGATTATGTGAACTTTCTAGTCAGTAATGTTCTTCCGCAAGATTTCACTTCTCAGCAAAGAAAGAAATTTCTCCATGATGTCAAGCAATACTTTTGGGATGAGCCATTCCTCTTCAAAACTTGTGCGGATCAGAT
This sequence comes from Aralia elata, assembly GCA_034770075.1. Lineage (NCBI taxonomy): Eukaryota > Viridiplantae > Streptophyta > Magnoliopsida > Apiales > Araliaceae > Aralia > Aralia elata. The sequence goes on from CM068380.1 coordinate 6,070,471, forward strand.
GATAAGACGTTGTGTGCCACAGGTAGAAATGGAGAGCATCTTGACTCATTGTCATTCGTCAGATTATGGAGGCCATTATGGAGGAGAAAGAACTGCAGCCAAGGTCTTACAGTCAGGATTTTTCTGGCCTTCGTTATTCAAGGACGCCCATCTCTTTGTGCTTAAGTGTGATAGATGTCAACGGGTTGGAAATATCTCGAAGCGGCACGAAATGCCTCTCAACACCATCCTTGAGGTTGAACTATTTGATGTTTGGGGTATCGACTTTATGGGGCCGTTTCCGTCATCGTTCAACAATCAATACATACTTTTGGGAGTGGATTACGTGTCAAAATGGGTCGAAGCACTTGCATTACCCTCCAATGATGCCAAAGTGGTTCTACGGTTCCTACACAAGAATATCTTTACTAGATTCGGTACACCAAAAGCCATAATCGGTGACGAAGGTACTCATTTTTGTAACAAGCAGTTCACTAAGTTGTTAGCTAAGTACGGAGTCAAACACCGGATTGCTACAGCTTATCATCCCCAAACGAATGGCCAAGCAGAAGTATCGAATCGGGAAATTAAGCAAATTCTGGAGAAAGTGGTAAACCCGACTCGTAAGGACTGGGCAATGAAACTAGATGATGCTTTATGGGTGTATCGCACTGCTTATAAGAATCCCATCGGAATGTCGCCGTATCGTATGGTTTATGGGAAAGCTTGTCATTTACCGGTCGAACTTGAGCATAAGGCTTATTGGGCAATTCAAAAGTTGAACCTTGATCTTCAAGCCGCTGGTGAGAAAAGGTTGCTCCAATTGAACGAGATGGAGGAGTTTCGCCATCATGCCTATGAGAATGCCAAGCTGTACAAAGAAAAAGTCAAAAGGTGGCATGACAAACGGATTGTGGATCGAAAGTTTGAACCGGGACAAGCTGTGTTGTTGTTCAATTCCAGGCTGTGGTTATTTCCTGGGAAGCTGAAGTCTAGATGGTCAGGCCCTTTCCTTATTACTGCTGTAGGATCTCATGGGGAAATTGAATTCAAAGAGCCGGATTCAAAGCGCACATTCAAAGTCAACGGTCAGCGACTCAAACATTATTGGGGAGGCAATGTGGATCGACAAGTATCAGTTATTCACCTTTCTGTTCCCGATCAAGCTGAAGCCTAATACTGCTGAGAAAGTCGGGCTGACGACTATAAACCAAGCGCTTGATGGGAGGCAACCCAATCATGATATTTTATTGCTTTCATAGAATTAGTTTCATTAATGTTTTTTTAGGAGTAGTTTATGTGTTTTTGTTGAATATGGTCTTCAATCTTCCGTGTTTAACTCATTTATGTGGTGTTTATTGAAACAGGGATACAATCTATGGGAATGATTTAGAAGGAGGAAACATGTTCATTGGGATGGTACAAGAGAGGACAAGAGGATCAAGAGGAAAAAGCAGAAAAATTTTCAAGTCTGATGATTCTCGCCCCGGCGAGAAAATTGCACTAAGGTTTCTCGCCCCAGCGAGAACCTCTCTGTTGAAGCGCGCCCTGGCCTGGATTTTTCTCGCCCCAGCCCCAACCTCTCTGCCACTTCTCGCCCCGGCGAGGTTCACAAGCCTATTTTCTCGCCTCAGCGAGAATCGCGGAATTCAGTTTTTAAAATCCGATTCTAATTTGATGTTTAACATTCCAACTCCCATGCAACTTCTCCAAAACACTACTTCTCCTTCTCTAAGACCGACCCAACCCAAATTCCTCCTATTTCTCTTCGAATTTCCTTCCAATTACTTTCCATACTTGAAATCTTACGCAAACCCTAAATCATACCACTATAAAAACAAACCCTAGCCTCTGTCTAATCCATCTCTCATTCATTAGACGGAATACTCTATGGTTTTCAAGGTTTCTATTTGCTCTATTATTGCATGCAAGTATTCTAGGGTTTACTCCTCAGATCTATTCCATTGGATTGTGCTTTTATCACTTCGGAGTTAGAAAAGTTGGAGTTTAGGGGGTATTGTGATTGCATAGCGGATTGTAGTATTTGGGTTGTTTGTCAAAAGATCAAGCATGGCTCCAAAGAGGCAACATGGTGAAGGATCATCGTCTACTCCATCCAGGGCCTTTGATAGAAGGAAGTTTGTCAGTGCAAAGGCAGCTATCAAATATGAAACGTATACATCGGGTAAAGCTCTAACTCCCGAGCGCGGTCTCACGCCTGACGAGGTGGTTGATGGGGAGATGGTGCATCAGATAGTCGAGAGGGGATGGGAGACATTCACTGCCCATCCGGAGCCTGCATGTATAGCTATAGTCAAGGATTTTTACGCTAATGCAGAGGACGCGGCTAGATGCGAGGTTACAGTCCGAGGGAAGCCAGTGTCCTTCAGTGCCCAAACGATCAATGAGTATTACAACTTGAGGCCTAATTTACGTTGCAGATACACTCGATTCCTTGACGAGGGGCCCAATGTGGAGAAGGTAGTTATTGACTTATGCAGGCCTGGGACGACATGGATATCTAGAGGGCCACGTGCTGCACCTATGTTTCATAGCAAGGACTTGAGTCGGTATGGTAAGGTATGGTATGCCTTCCTTTCGGCTAAACTGATGCCATCACAGCACGTGAGTGATGTTCCCAAGGAGAATGCGTTGTTACTATATTCTATTATGACAGGGATTGAAATAAATGTGGTTCAGTTGATTGAGGCATCGATTCGCCCCACTATACGGACTTTGCATAGTCAGGGTGGTTTGCCTCACCCTTCGTTGATATGTGGTTTGTGTCTTCGTGCGGGAGTTCGTTGGGGAGCTGAGGAGGCTTTGCAGCAGTCCTTACTACTTTTGGATCACCATTTGATTGCACGTTATAACGAATGGGAAGGCGGTGAATCCAATCCTCGTGGTATGGGTTACATAGTTCATTCTCCTCCCGTCGAAGAAGCATATGAGTCCGATGATGATGAGGGAGAGGGTCCTTCAGCAGGTCCTTCCACTTCTACTGGGCCAAGGAAAGCCAAGTTTAGCCTCCAGTTTTGAGAGTTGCAGCGTCTTATTGATTCTCATCATAAGACCATATTGAGGCAGAACCAGCGATTGGCGGATCGGCAGGAGCATATGTATGCGTACCAGCAGAGTTGCACCCAAACCATGGCAAACATGCGCTCCAATATGTAGCCAATGATGGATCCTGTTCAGTTTCCCACAGCCCAGCCATTGCCAGTTTTTCCACCACCGTCCCCAAATGACGATGATGAGTTCGAGCCTACTGCTTGAACTGCTAGGGGAGTCCTCTGTTCTTAACTTTCTTTATTTTTCGCACAATGAGGAAATTGTTTCGTTTGAGTTTGGGGGGGTGTGTTTGCATATTTGCTCATTTGAATTTGTAGTTTTAGTTGCATGAGTGTCATTGTAGTTATATTTATGAAAAAAAAACTCCAAAAACCCAAAAAAAATTAGTAGCATAGGATCATATGATATTGCATTTAGAGGTATTCAAGCAATGTATTGATGGAAGTCATTTAGGGATGGCCAATGATGAAATTTGATTAGTTCTACTATAGTTTAATGGGATGGATACTTATTGCTAAATCTGGAGTTTAACTGTTGTAGTTGTGGTTATTTGAGACCTTTGGTTTTTACTTGTTCACGAATCTGTATTAAAGTAATTAGGAGTTGGTTTTTCTTTGGTGTATTACATGCTCATATGTAGATATAGATTGTTATCACTTGTTGGGTCTAAAAAAAAAGAAAGAAAACTGAGAAAAGATGAAATTTTTTTTTTTTTGAATAAATACTGCTTCGATGTCTGTCTAAGTGCAAGAAAACTAGGAATTAATGAATATAGACAGATAAGAGCAGATCTTGACTAAGTTTGTCTTTGTGTCCAGTGTCATTTGAATGAGTATACCCTTAGGAGATATCTTTACACTCAGCGCCCTAAAATCGTCTGGTTTGGGAGTCGTTGGTTGAAAGTTTGCTACACGGGTGGCACTGAATAGCCTAATAAAGATGAACATTGCACTAGTCGGGATATATGACGAGATGGAGCGTAAAACACACTCGTTAAAGAAAAAGAGGGAAAAAAATGAGAAGGCAAGTGAATAGCAGTTGAGTTTAAAAGTAAAATCTGTGAATTTGTCTCTTTTTTAGCATTGTGATACTTAGAGTTGGATTCATACCCTGATTGGTTTAATATATCTTGCATACTTATGGAAGGGTTGAGAGTGATTCATAATTACTAATCGTTGGCTTTTGGATGGTGTGAGGTTGAAATTCTGTTGAACTGGTAGTTATTGATTTCTGAGGCCGGATTTTTATGATGTCTATTGATTAATTGCTTGAGTATGGTTAGTCATGCATGTGCATTCATGTAGTAGCTAGTTTAGTTGTGGTTTTGCTTTGTTTTGTGTTTTGCTTGAGGGCAAGCAAAGTTTTGAGTTTGGGGGTATTTGATGAGTAGGTTTTAACCTACGCGTTTGATATGTCTTTTGGCTCATTCTTTACTTGTTTTTAAGTGTTTGGTAGCTTTTTACTTGTTTTGCATTGGTTTTGTAGGTCATGGCTGGATGTAGGGATGAAAAGTACAAAATTGGCTGGGTGCAGGGCATTCTCGTCGAGGCGAGAATTTGTGTGTTATATTTCTCGCCGGGGCGGGAGTTCGTCGGGGCGAGAACTTATGCTTTGAATTTCTCGCCGGGGCGAGGAAGCGGCAGATGGAAATCCTGATTTTGCTGGAATGCTGTTATGTTGAAAAGATAGAAGTGATCAAGGACTCTTGCTATTAAACTTATTGAGGGACAAAAGGAGACTATAAATAGAAGATCAAGACTTGGATTTAGAGACACAGACTTATTCAGAGATTGAACTTTCAGAGCTAAGCAAGGAGATTGGAGGACAAGTCAAGCATCGTGAGAAGTTCAGATTAGAGAATTAGAGATTATACTGAGTTTTCTTTAAATCTTTATCCTCTGATTTGTAATTAATTATGATGTCTTATTTTGATACTCTAGTCTTTATTGTCAGTATGAACTAAATTCTTAATTAAGGCTACAATTGAACCAGTTATAATTATGAGTTGATTATCTATTTGATTTCAATTGTTCAAATTGATGGGATTTGTCTATCTTATTTTATGCTTATTGATTAATTGTTTGGCCGACAATTAGCGGGTTACTTTAGATGAATTCGGGAGATGAAATCTAGGGTTAGAACTGGATAAGATAGCATGTATTCTCAATTATTTGCATGTGTTGAATAATTGGATTTCTGAAGTAAATAGGAATATTGCTTGCTGCATGTAACAATTGGAAATTGGAACTTAATGAATTTAATCTTTTAACTTTGCATAGGAATATAGTAGAGTTATTTGGATTAGATAGATTTATTTGATCACTTGGAAAAGGGCTTATAAATGCAATTGAATTTCTGTTAACAACTCAATTGAAGTGAATGATTGGAAGACATAGATAGATTGGTTTTTGATAAATAACTGGGGATATTGTAGTCTTAATCATCTTAAATCTGAATTTCAACCTTTGAATTAATTGTCAATGTTAGAATTTATTTAATTATTCTTAATCAAAAATCCCAATTTGTGATTGTTTAATAGAATAGGCATAATTTAGATTGGTAATTGGAGATTAAAAATATAGTAATTCCTGTGGGTTCGACACTCTTTCTTATCACTTTATTACTTGTTGATCGTGTATACTTGCACGTAATTGTCGATTGTGAAATCGTGCAACAACACTGTACAACATTGTTTTGTATATGTATCCAAATCTATTAAATATACTAAATTGCAGTACATAACACCATTGCATGACATTTGTCATTCACAAATTGTAACACCTGTCCTACATAATTAATTTGCTCATCCATTAATATTTTGATTTTATAATCCCCTAAATCACTACAAATCTAAACTTTTCTGATATTATCATTACTGTTTTAATTATTATCTCCTGAAATCACTAATTTTAAATCTCAAATTAATATTTTGAATTTATAAGCCTCTAAATCACTATAAATCGAAACTGTTTTGGTAATGTTAATTGATATGATATTATCTTTTTCTACATAATTAATTTGGTCATCCATTAATATTTTGATTTGATAATCCCCTAAATCACTACAAATCTAAACTGTTCTGATATTATCATTACTATTTTAATTATTATCTCTTGAAATCACTGCTTTTTAAATCTCAAGTTAATATTTTGAATTTATAAGCCTCTAAATCACTACAAATCTAAACTGTTTTGGTAATGTCAACTGTTCTGATATTATCCTTTCTAATTTAATTATTATTTCCTAAAATCACTACTTTATGATATTATCATTACTCTTCGTTATTTACCCTAATTTTCTCCCTATAAATACATATCAACTATTACGCAACAACTCATGCTACAAATTATTATCTCCTTCTTATTATTTTCTGCTAAGCATTTATCTTATACTTTACAATTATCGAGAAAGATGACAACTTTATTGCTTCATCTTTGAGTTTTTAAAATGGATTATTTGGATGAAACTTCCTTATTATTGGATATTATGTAGTTTTATTATATGATTCAGTATATTCAACATGATTATGACATCTTACATAATATAAATCAACACAAAAAAAATAATAGAAAACTGATTATTTGGTCTTTAAAAAAAATACTATCTTATTTATACAATTGATTAATACTCTCTCATTAAAAGTACCCAAGTATGCCTGTTATGACACAAACACTGTGACCATGTCTGTTATGACAAAAACAATGTGAGTATGCCTGTTACAAAAACAATGTGATTTATGGCAGTTATGACAATAATATTTACCTAAGTATGCATGTTAACTGAGTATATTGTATGATGTCAAATACAATAAACAATCAAATTAAACTGGAGTTTCCTAACTTATTACTAATGTATTTTCACAAATTTTATGCTTATGCAAACCAATTATTATTTTTTAATTTCTCTTAAAATTATTACCTGACTTTAGTTAATATGTAATAAAAAAAATTCAAATAAAATTAATTAACGTCTGCATGCCATTCAAAACAAAAATTCTTATTTAAATAAAAAAATTGTACTTAATTTATAAACCTCTCTGAACCCTAACCCAACGCTTCCCCCCTTAAATCTCTCCATACACCCACAAAAAGTAATCCCCTAAACCTCCTAAACAAAACTCTCTCATGATCCTGAGGTTTATTGATCAGATTAATTATATACTTAGCTTGGATATGTATTTGCGCACAAAACTTTTACCCATCTCTATGTAACATATGCTATCAAAATTTGATTATCGCACAACAATCTACCATCTTCTTATTATATTTTAATTTATTAATTGTACGTATAAATTTATTATTAACAAAATGAATAATCTTGTCGCGACGTGCGGGTTTGTATCTAGTTACACCTAAATCACTGTTTTTTTTTAAATTTTAATTTCAATAAATCATATAAATTATTTGGGAGTCAAAACAAAAAAAAAACAAAAAAAAAGGTCGCTAGAAATGTCGCCCAATAATGTCGCCCTAGACTTATTGGTTGCGCCATTATTGGGTCCTCAGGAGTCTATGGAGGATATTACTATTAATGGATATTTTATACCTAAGAAGTCACGAGTAATCGTAAATTCCAAGGCACTGGAACGAGATCCTAATGTATGGTCTGAAAATGCTGAAGAATTTCTTTCAGAGAGATTTGAAGGGAGCAATATAGATGTTCGTGGACGTGATTTCCAGCTCTTATCATTTGGATCAGGTAGAAGAGAGACAACTAATGTTATCTCCATTGATACATGGGACCACACCTGATATCGATGTCGGAAAGATACAAGTAGAACACTATCGGATACAGGTCAATAATTCAATGCACACTCAACATACATTTTTTTAGAGCTTATTTGAAAGAACACTAACCCTTAATTATATTAATTATATTAGTTGAGTTCCATTATTACCTCAAACTAATTGATCATACCACTAGTTTATCAATGAGTACACAATATGAGTGAGTAGTTGTTTGTATCTGGGAATAAATAAATAAAAGCAAGTCATGATACTTCTTTGGTTTAAGTTTTCAAACCTATTTCTTGTGGGGGAGGAGAGAATTTTTGGAGTGATGTGCTTGGTTGGGGAATACACTAGTTTTTCTCTAATCTTCTCATTCTCATCTATTTCAAAAATTCAAAATATATGCTTTTCGTATGTTGTGAATTGTCATGGTAAGTCTTGATTTGAGGATATATTCTGTGCATTTTCCTTGGAGAACAGTTTAATTCCCTTTACATAAAAATAAACTAAAGCCATTTTCTTTAAGTTTGAAAATGGTCTTTGTGCTATCGTAACTTCTAGGAATAGTTCTTTTCTGGTTGAACGGAACTCTTAATGAAGAGTTAAATATATTTTATATCTCTTAACTTTATTTCATTTTATATATTACATTTTATATTTTAAAATTGATATTTTATATCTCACATTTCTAGCGAATCAACACATATCATCTTCTGGTTCAAAATACGTCACTAAAAGTAATAGGGTTAGTGTTTAAAAGTGACGGATTTTACACTTTAAGTGATGAATTTTCGGTGAGAGAGTATTATGTGTCGGTTCTCTAAAAGTGCGAAGTGTAAAGTGTTATATTTTGAAATATTAGATAGAATGTATAAAATGGGATACACTTAAAAGAAAACAAAATGCACTTTAACTCCTTTAATGAATTAATGTCCCAAAATAAAATATAAAATATTTCAACTAAATCCAAATTACTCGTAGAAGTTACTCTTATAATCATAACAGTTGTATGTGTGATTGGTCCCAAGCTATTAGCTGATATGTCTCACAACAGCAGCAAGTTGGACAAGTGTTCAAAGAAGATAGGCTGGCTGCCTGTCTCATCTCAATCTCAATTTTGACTACTTCTTTTGGCTGCACATATGTCCACTTAATATTAGTTATAAATATATAAATAAATGAGTAAATAATTAACTAAATACTAATTGTACAATTATTACTCCTATTTATTTATTTAACAAGTATAAGGGTTAAATACACTTTTCATTACTCTACTCGACTTCGGTTTACAAATGTATTACTATACTGATTCTTTTTACGGTCAACTCATTAAACTACACGCTATTTACAAAACGTGATAGAGCCGTTTGTGTCCATTAACCATTTAACAAAAAATTAACGTGACAATACTTGGCAGTATATAATTAAAATACATGGCAGCATATACTTACATGGATTAAATATATACTTAAAATTATTGTATTATTATATACTACTATTTTATTAATTAATGTTGTCAAGCACTTTATTTACTAAAAAAATATAGAATATTTACCTAGTGTTACCACTTATTTCATCCCTTCTAATTTCTTAAAATTATTCCCTAGAAAAACTTCATTCCCTTCAAAATTAAAAGATATATTTTTGAAGACATTATATTTTAAATGTATCTTGTAATGTTAGCTAAATATTTAAATTGATTCTAAGCGTAGCAAGAGTCTTTCCCTTTCCCATTATCCCAACTTTGTAAAAAAAAATACTCATCTTTTTTTTCTCTTGCACAACAATGGAGCTTAAATTGAAGAAAGTTTTATTAAATTAGCAAATTAAATTGCACACATCAAATTAGAGAACATGAAATCCTTTATCACACAGCTAATTTCAGACCATTAACCCATCCATGTAAATGACAAAACCCTAATCTCTCTCCCGCACCACTGTGATTCCTAATCCCCAGGTCAAACACATCTGCCATGGGTTTCATCGTAGATGCGACACTCGTCGGTTTGGGGATTATCGTGATAGAAGGATTCGAGAGGATTTTCTTCTCTCTCTAACTTGAGCCGAAGATCGGCCTTGGCCTGACTCACTTCATCCCATGCTACCACACACTTGTTTGAGCTCCGATCACTATCGCACGCCTCCTTCACTTCCATTACCTTTGCTCTCTATCATCTCCGTCAGTTGCTTCTCTCTCATCTGCGTTCCTTTGAAATTTGTTGTTACCTGCAGCACCAGATCTCATAGAGTCAATGTAATACCCGGTAAAATAATAATAATAATAATAAATAAGATTATATATATATATATTAAAAATATATATTAATTGGACCTTGTTATTTATTTGGGTCAAAGTAGTCATTAAATTTATGTGGGCTAATAATGTATTAATAAGCGTGACTAAATTAACTTGGTAAAGTTGGGGTTTAGACTAATTGGGTCTATTTTATATTTGTGTAATTTTAAATCCTATTAAAATTAGGAAAATTAATAAAATATATTGATAATTAATAACTAAACATAATCTTACTTTCATTAAAGGAACCGAGAACAAGAAAAAGGACGGCGACTGGGAGAGAACGGAATGGGAGCTGCAAGGAGAACAATTTATATTCAGTTGCTAAGTATTTTTTTAGTAAGTGATTGACTGTAATCTAATTAAGCCTTTGATTGAAATCATTATGCAGGTATGAGAATGGGTCTTATTATATATATTGTATGCTCTGGATTATAATTGCATGTACAGTAATAATCAAGTGAGGAAGTCATGGGTGGCTATTGTTTTTAATAATTAATTAATAGAGTTATTCACGTGAGCAATGATCAGTGCTCTAAATTTGTTTGGCTTTTGTTTGGCCTGTAATCATTGCACATCAAGTATGGAAAGTTGGATACTACATCAAGTATATATGGAGAATAAAAAAAAATAATTATCTACTATAGTTACAGAAGGTCAGCGTGTCAGGTTTGTATATAACACAAGCATGCAATCAAATTATATAAATAGAGCGGAAGCGTGATAAAACGATTTTTAAAATTTTTATACAAACCATCTCCATGATCTTTCCTTGTGTTCAATTATCAATTAACGAAAGAGATATAGATAGAGATAGAGAGTTATACCCTCGTGAATCAAAACTTCTGTGACACCCCCAAATCCGGGTACTTCGTTTCCTCAGGATTTGGTGTTCACTATCCAAATACACCACATCACATCTAACTACCCATTCAAATATAATGAAAACTCTTAATTAAAATAGAAATCTCCCATTAAAGGGTTACAATATCTTAACAAATAAAATCTCAGGTTATCTAACCTTAAATAAATATCAAATGCGGAAACATATTCAAGTCTATTACATAAACATCATTTAAACAAATATAACAAGTTTTCGTCACTTGTTTTCTTTTCCTTTGCCCTTACTAGTGGATGACTCGTCAGTTCTTTCAACTTTAGCTGCAATGTTATTATGCAAGGGTGAGCAACAATTGCCCAACAAGTAACACAACAACAATAATAATAACATGCGAAATAATCAACGGATATTGAATAGTCGAAGATTCAGCTTTTGAGTCAAGATTATAAGACAAGATTCAAAAGAACATCTGAGGGTCTTAAGACCACGAACTATGTCCCAGGTTATCAAGTATTTCTACTTTAAAACTTTTAGCAGTCGTAAGACTATACGGACCTTACTTCTCATACTTAGGGGGGATCAGCCCTTTGTACCATATATGTGCACGACATCTTAACGCTAACGCGTAAATAAAATCCCCTGTACAAGGGTTGTTCATCTCAGTTTGACATCGGAGTCCGCACCAAAGGAAGTTTTGTTTGGATTTACTTCAATAACGTTTCTAGAATTTAGAACGCTCATCAACTATGGACTAGTCGAATCGATAAGGGTTCGCTAGTCAATCAAGGTTCAATAAAAATGTAACTGGTATTCGATAATCAAAGACTAAATCTCACAAAAGATACAATTAAATGAACTCGAATTAAGAACTTACTCAAGTAAGTAATAACATTATAAAGCTTGCATGATAAAAGAATGAAGTTCAGGAACTTGCGTAGAAATAATTAATTAAGGATAAAATACTTGCTTTCAACGAAATAAAAAGATTAGGAGTAGTAAACTTACTTTCGATGAAATAAAAGATTAAGGGTAGAAAACTTGCCTTGTGCGTAGATTACAAATTAAAATTCACATTCTTTAATCAACCTATACATTTGGTTTATAAAGCAATAACAATAATTAGTTACAGTAATATAAACACTTCAGGATTCGTTCACATTCAATTTTCATTTTAACATCTCAATTGTTTTCTGGTTATCAATCTCACTTCAGAAGTTGTAAGCTTAATCATAGAAATATCATACTTACGAATTCCTAAAACTTAACGTTAAGTTAAGGTCCATCAATCTTTATATTTATAATCAACAAATATATGCTTAGCATCCAACTCAACGTCTTGGTATTCGTTCAACATATTAATCTAAGTTTTAAACATATATAGGGTGACATAGCATAACTACAAAGAATGAAAAATTTAACATTTCCTGCAGTGAGCTCATCACGGCGAGAATTCCTTCACAAAATCTCTCGCCAGGGCGAGAAATTCCTTCAAAGTTTTATCGCTGGGGCGAGAAAACTCAGTTCATTGAGCTCGCCGGGGCGAGAAACACGAATTTCAGTTTCTGCAGTTCGCGAAGAACACAAAAACAGGCCAAAAATTTCTAATCTTCTTATTCTTATATCAAATTAAACATACCCAAATATTATAATTCATATATAATCGCTACCCAAGCCTTCTAGCATGATTCTAACAACTTAAATCGCATAAACCATGAATCTAAGAATTAAAATTTGAGGTTTTTATCATTTTATCAAAGTTTCTTCAATTTCCATAAAATCACACATAACAGGTTCGTTATAACACCAAATTAATCCGTTTAAATCTTGTTTCCTTCATTTTTACATGCATAAACAAAATAAATTATCAATTTAACCGATTAACTTGTAACACAGACATCAATTTCATACATATAGTTCATATTTATATGAAACTACTCTGTAACTTTCAGAACTTCCAATTAAAGGCGTAATCTCATAAATTAATCCAATTAAATAATTTATAAACATCATACAGTAAATTATACATGCATTTAAACAATTATAAATAATTTACAATCAATTACACATGAAGCTTCATTATCAGAAAACTTACAGACTACTTTCATGGAAGAATATAAAACGTAAATTAAACTTAGTTAGAGGAATTACCTTCAATTAATAGTTTAGAATACCAAGGAATGATGAGAAATTCTACAATTTTTCCAATTTCTTCTACAACTCCAATTCTCTCTCAATTTTCTCTCTGATTTGGTTTTTAGGAATGAATGTACTGATATTAAGAATTAAGAATATGTAGAATAAAAGAAACTTATATAATCATGGGTGTCAGTTAATCCATAATGGTTAACTCGCTCCAACTTCCCTTAAGGCCTCGTTTGGCTTACTTAAAAACTCTTCTTTTGGTTTATTTTAATAAATTACTTATAATATAGTTAATGTCACATAATTAATTAGTTAAATAACCTCATTTAAATCAATTAAATAAAATAGGATAATTCTACATTAAATCACATAGTCACATAAATAAAATTCTCTTTTATTAATAATGACAAATTATTAAATCTCTAATTAATTATTAAATTAATTAGAAATAACATTATACTTATTTAAATAATGCATTTAATCAAATAAACTCAATTAAACATATACTTTGAATATAAAAATTATCCACATCAATTTAACTAATGTAACACATATAATTAAATTAATCTACCACAAATTCATCATTTAATCAATTAATTCAACAATCAAATCATCGAAAAATATTTATTTAATTCAATAAATATTTAAATTAAATTACAAAATCTCGTTCGTCACATCTTTCTCCCCTTAAAAGGATTATGTCCCCAGAATCACGACTCAATTAATTCGTCCCGTTATATTCTCTCCCCTTATAAAGATTCTGTCCCCAGAATCGCTACACATAGACTAAACAAATAGCTGTGGATAATTTCTCATCATCTGATCTTCGAGTTCCCACGTTGCTTCTTCAGCGTTGTGATTCCTCTAGATCACCTTAACAGAAAGTATAATTTTATTTCTTAGCACTTGCTCTTTCCTGTCAACTATCTGAACAGGCTCTTCTTCGTAAGAAAAATCTTTCTCAACTTGCAGGGGTTCATATTCTATAACATGCTTGTAGTCAGGTTTGTATGGTCGTAACACCGAGGCATGAAAGACATTGTGGATGTGTTCCAGCGTTGGAGGTAAAGCTACCTCATACGCGACCTCACCAACTCTTCTTAACACCTCAAAGGGTCCAATGAACCTCGGGCTCAGTTTTCCCTTCTTACCAAAACGAATTTTCCCTTTCCAGGGAGACACCTTCAAGAAAACGTAGCTACCAGACTCAAATTCTCTATTTTACGATGTTGATCGGCATATTTCTCCTGTCTATCCTTAGCTGCTGTCAATCTTGCCCTGATCACTTTGACGATCTCTGCAGTCTGTTTTACCAATTCTGGTCCTAACAATTGTCGTTCGCCAACTTCATCCCAGCATAATGGAGTTCTGCACTTTCTGCCGTACAACGCTTCGTAAGGCGACATGCCAATACTTGCGTGGTAACTGTTGTTGTAAGCAAATTCCACTAATGGTAGATGATCATCCCAATTTCCCTTGAAATCCATGATGTAAGCTCTCAACATATCCTCCAATGTTTGAATTGTTCTTTCACTCTGTCCGTCGGTTTGTGGATGATATGTCGTACTCATGCGTAACTGCGTCCCCATGCATTCTTGAAGTCGTTTCCAGAAGTTTGATGTGAAGCGCGGATCCCTATCTGAGACGATAGATATTGGAACACCGTGCCTCGAACCAATCTCCTTCACATATAACTTCGCTAACTGATCCAAGTTGAATCTAATTTTGATTGGTAAGAAATGTGTTGATTTCGTCAGTTGGTCCACGATAACCCATACTGCGTCAAAACCTTTCTGAGTCGTCGGAACACCTACTACGAAATCTTTGGTGATGTGCTGCCATTTCCATTCTGGGATTTCTAACGGTTGTAATAGCCCACTTGGCCTTTGATGTTCTACTTTAACTTTCTGACATGTCAAACACTTGGCTACACAATCGGCAACGTCTCTTTTCATATTCAGCCACCAGAAATGCTGTCAGAGATCTTGGTACATCTTCGTACTTCCCAGATGAATCGAATATCTTAAATTATGAGCGTCACTTAAAATTTCCTCCTTAACCTCTAGTACTGGCGGAACCCAAATTCTTCCCTCAAATCTTAATACTCCTTCGTTATCCACTTTGAATTTCACTTCCTTACCTCCAGATATTCCTTTCTTGAGTTTTTTACATTCTTCGTCCTGCATTTGTGCTTCCTTAACCTTATCCATCAAAGTTGGACCGATTCTCAATTGAAATAATTTTTTGTCAATCTCCTCCGGAAATTTTACCTCCAACTCCAGTTTTGCCATTGCTGTAATCAGCTCCTCTTAAGCTGTAATCATAGACAATTTCTCCCAACCCTTTCTGCTTAAGGCGTTGGCCATAACGTTTGCTTTACCTGGATGGTATAAAATCTCGCAGTCGTAATCCTTTATCAATTCCAACCATCTCCTCTGTCGCATGTTCAGATCCTTCTGTGTAAAAATATATTTCAGACTCTTGTGGTCTGTATATATTTCACACTTCTCCCCGTAAAGATAGTGCCTCCATATCTTCAAAGCAAACACTACCGCGGCCAATTCTAAATCATGGGTAGGATACCCCTTCTCATAGTCTTTTAATTGTCGTGACGCATACGCAATGACCTTACCGTTCTGCATAAGCACACATCCTAGTCCTTTATGCGATGCATCACTAAACACCACAAAATTTCTTGTGCTATCCGGTAGAGACAACACAGGCGCCGTACTCAACCTCTTCTTTAATTTTTGAAAATTTTCCTCACACTTCTCCGTCCAAACGAACTTCACCGTCTTCCTAGTCAAATTCGTTAACGGAGTCGCGATTTTGGAAAAATCTTGAATAAATCTCCTGTAATAACCTGCCAATCCGAGGAAACTCCTTACTTCCGATGGTATTTTTGGTTGATCCCAGTTAAGCACTGCTTCAACTTTTGACGGATCCACCGAAATCTCATCCTTGTCAATCACATGTCCAAGGAATTGTACTCTCTCTATCCAGAATTCACATTTAGAAAATTTAGCGTACAACTTCTCTCTTCTTAATGCTTGCAATGTCAACTTCAAATGCTCTGCATGCTCTTCCTTGGTTTTGGAATAAATTAGAATATCGTCAATGAATACTACGACAAACTTTTCTAAAAACGGCTTAAACACCCTGTTCATTAAGTCTATGAATGCTGCAGGGGCATTCGTTAGACCAAATGACATTACCAGAAACTCGTAGTGACCATAATGAGTCCTGAACGCTGTCTTCGGTACATCTTCCTTCCTCACTTTCAGCTGATGATAACCACTCCTCAGATCTATCTTTGAGAAATATCTAGCTCCTTTCAATTGATCAAACAAGTCGTCGATTCTTGGCAATAGGTATTTATTCTTAATCGTGACCTTGTTCAACTCTCTGTAATCAATGCAAAGTCGCATCGATCCGTCCTTCTTTTTAACAAACAACACCGGCGCTCCCCACGGCGATACGCTCGGCTGAATATACTTATTATCTAAAAGATCTTGCAGTTGTACCATCAATTTTTTCATCTCTACTGGGGCCATACGGTACGGAGCCTGCGATATCTGGGCAGTTCCTGGCGCCAAATCGATTACGAATTCAACTTCCCTATTTGGCGGAAGTCCAGGAAAATCGTCTGGAAAGACGTCTACAAAGTCCTTTACGACAGATATCTCTTCTAATTTCGGACTCTCCTTTCAAGTATCAACTATGTAGGCTAAGTATCCCACACAGCTGTCGATGTCGGTTCTCTTCTTTTCCAATTTTAGCCTTTTGATTAAATAATTTTTTGGAAAAGGTCGGCATTGATGTCGACGGGGTTTTGAAAGATCGTTTTTTTATGATGAGCCAATTAACCAGAGTCGCCAGTTGGTATATTTGAAATGGATGTACCAACTCATCCGAGTTTTCGTTTTTATATAAATCGATGGCTCATATGTGACTCCGAATTAATTGGTCTACGAACCGAGATTCATAGAGTTCGGGGGCTTGCTTAAGCGAGGGGAAGGTGTTAGGCACCCCCCGACTTCCGTGAAACACGGTTACCGTAATCTTGATACTTTCCTATCCTTTAATTCATGAAATGTGTATATGTGCGTGTGTGTGTGTGTGCCTATGTGAATATTGTGGTGAGTTTGTATGAAAGAATCATTTGGGGTTTTTTATGGAAAGTCGTGTTTTTGGGAGTGCTTTAGAATGTCCCTCGGCCTATACGAGAAAGCTTTATGAGAAAGGTTCGATTTTAATTGTCAAAACTATGAGATTTTCATTAGGTGTCGTTTTGGCAAAAACAAGAGTTTTCTAAATCTTCGTCAAAATAGGAATCGAGATCTATACGTCGCTTTCGTAGATGACGGGCAACTTCTAGGATCTCTTTAACCCTATGCACAAAGGTTTAATAAAACGTTTAGTTTATTCATAAAAACCATTTTTTGGTGATGTTTGAAAACGATTTTTTTACCTTCTCGTTTGAATAGGAATCGACATTCATTAGCACTTCCAATTTTAAGCCTCGTGAATCTAATAACCTAATTTGATTTATTTTAATGAAAAAACCTTCATTGTTTAATCTTTGAAATCATTTTTCGTGTCACAAAATCCAATCAAGCATAACCACGCGACGGGGCTATTCATGGGCATGTAAACCATCAAAATAACCCCAAAAGCTTACAATCACAAGTTTCACTAGTTCGGGGCCTTAAACCCGACCTCCGACTTGGTATCATTTTAAGGCCCGACGATTACATATTTAAAATGACGAATACATCTACCCGATTACATCATCGGATTTGGACCACGGGGTCGCGTTCCTAGGCTCACATCCGAACTTGTTGCACAACCGCAAAATGGACACAACGTAAATAAACAACCATAGGATGCCTAATGCTCTAGGATATCTTACAATAACAATTGAAATACACTACGAATGACACATTACCGTAATAGCTAAAATTTTCACGAAACGGACATCATCGGGCTATTAGGGGGAATTTCATTCCGATGAAACCCTTACTAATAGTCCCTAATCAAGATAATTCGGATGACAAAAAGCTTGGCAAAAATGGTATAACAAAATGCTAAAACAAAGGATTTTTCACCTTGCAAATGATCCCCACAATATGTATGAATTTGTGTATTGAGTAGAGTAGAAAATATGAGGTGTAATCTCACAAAATGGGTACAATTTCTCACTATTTCTCCCTCTTTTCTCTCTTAATTTTTGCTGTTTTCTTGCTGTTTTTCTCCTTCTCCCGAACTGCTGCTGCTGCTGGATTCTCTTCTTTTTGTTTCTGTATGCAAACTAGCCTGATAAGGCACTGCCAAGGGCAGCCGCAGATCAATCTGGGGTTGGCCACAGATTGATCTGCGGCTGACCCTTGGTTCTCCCCCCAGCCGTGCTCGAGTCCCGTGTCGTCTCGAGTTCCGTCCTTGGCCGCGGATTGATCTGCGGCTGACTGTATTGATTTTCTCATTTTCCGTACCTCGTCTCGATTTTCGTGTCGTACCATTAGTTTCCGCTGAAGGGCTTGCATTTTGCAGTCCGGAAACCGCCGAGAAACGTGCCATGTCATCCGGGTAAGCGCGGTGATCAGTAACCGACTCCCGACATTCGCTTGTTGTCGTGTCGGCTTCGATCTCGTCCCGTAGTGGTGGCTTTGCGTGTTCATCTTTATGTCCACCTTTTATTCTCGTGTGCCGGGTCAATTGACGATTTTTCCCTCCTGTCAGGGTTAGTATAGGAAGTGCAAAATTTGGGTGTCTACAGCTGCCCCTCTTTATCATGTTTATGCAATGTTAAATGAAATGAACAGGATAAAGAATAGACACTTGATGCATGAATGGCAGTGCACA
Organism: Aralia elata; assembly: GCA_034770075.1. Lineage (NCBI taxonomy): Eukaryota > Viridiplantae > Streptophyta > Magnoliopsida > Apiales > Araliaceae > Aralia > Aralia elata. The sequence goes on from CM068380.1 coordinate 6,089,393, forward strand.
AGAATGACAATACATACATGATGCAACACATATAACTTATGATGCAACGTAAGATGTAAGGCACGCAAAATATTCGTAAAAGGGTGTCAATGCAGATGATTATCTCGTCGGGGCCGGGTCTCGTATCCGGTCACCCATCTCGTAATCGCCGGGTCTCGTCGCCGGTCGATCGTCTTGTCGGGGCCGGGTTTCGTCGCCGGTCACCCATCTCGTAATCGCCGGTTATCGTCGCCGGTCGATCATCTTGTCGGGGCCGGGTTTCGTCGCCGGTCACCCATCTCATAATCGCCGGTTATCGTTGCCGGTCAATTATCTTGTCGGGGCCGGGTTTCGTTGCCGATCACCCATCTCGTAATCGCCGGTTATCGTCGCCGGTCGATCGTCTTGTCGGGGCCGGGTTTCGTCGCCGGTCACCCATCTCGTAATCGCCGGTTATCTTGTCGGGGCCGGGTTTCATCGCCGGTCACCCATCTCGTAATCGCCGGTTATCGTCGCCGATCGATCGTCTTGTCGGGGCCGGGTTTCGTCGCCGGTCACCCATCTCGTAATCGCCGGTTATCGTCGCCGGTCGATCGTCCTGCGAGTGCCGGGTCTCGTATCCGATCACTCGGTTGAATTGAGAAGCCGTGTTCGACATCCGATTCATCAAAATCTCGTATTTTATTACCAAATTAGGAGTCAAATGGGCTTTAGGATCGATTAAGCTTGTATTGGACCAAGGGGGGATCACTGGGCCCAGCCGCAGATGGATCTGCGGCCAAGATCGGGGCTATAAGCGGCCTGCCACTTCCCAGATCTGTCACTTTCATTCATACCCCACGCGATTTTCAGACCTTTGCACGCCCTTTTGCCGAGTTTTCCAACCTTTTTTGCAAAAACCGCTCCGGTTTGATCGATCTACGCGTTAAAGGTAACACTTTGACCGATTGTTTTTCAATTTCGTCAATGTTTTGCTATACATTTGCTATTCTGCACGTTTAGAGATATAAATGTATGCTTTAAAATGCTATGCCATGTATTATTGCATATATATGCTATGTATGAACTGCTCAAGTCACATTTTATGCTCATGATGCGGTCCCACAATCTTGTTGTTTCTTTTTGGAAGAAAATCATGCATTAGGGTAATTTTCATGCCGCAATTATCCATATAAATGCAATTTTGATCTGTTGTGGCTTGGGTTCTTTGAAAAACATGCTTGGCTATGCATGGGATGTCCATTTTATAGACGAAACTCTGCCGAATTTTTTTTTTTGACAATGCATCATTCTGCATTAATACTATGATGATGATAGGAAATTAGAATGTTTGTGACATAATTCAAAATAGAATTTACCTTCCCTTTCGCCTGTTCTATTCCAGCTATGGATCCTGACACTCCTAGTAGCTCCATTGCGTCTCGGACCTCGGGCGTTCGCCGCCGTAGGGCTGCACCTGCCCCTGCTTTACCTCGGACTCGCCAAGCTCGCCGACTGGCGGAGGCTGTCATCCGGCCCGATCATCCCGATGTTGAGGAGGCTGTTCTTCCGGACGCTGCGGTAGAGGGGCCATCCTCTAGCACACCAGCTCCCTCTTCTCATCGCGCCCTATCTGGCGCCTCTGTTCAGATACCCGATCTGTTGGGTCGGGATCTTAGTCGTCATCCCTCCGCATCTCTTGTAACTAACGAGGTATGCTTAAAGTACTCCTCTGAACTCATTCCCCAAATTCTGTTTAGATCTGGACTGATCCATTCATTTTTTGTCACAGGTGCCCGAGTTCACCCAGCCGAGGGGTAACTGGTTCAACATCTACTCCCTCTACACTGCCTTGCACAGCGATTACCGCGCGATGGTGGATTCCTGGGGCTTTCGTCATTTCTTCACCATCATTCCGCGCCAGTGCCCCTGGGGTTATATGCGAGCTCTGTCCGAGAGATGGTTTCACCAGACCCAGTCCCTTCACCTTTTGGACTGTGAGGTCGTGCTGACTCCCTGGGACTGGAGGTACATCACGGGTATCGAGTTCACTAGATCCCGCGTCCCTCTGGATCTTGACATCACTCCCGCAGAGGTCAGACTTTTACTGGGTTTCGCTGCGGATGACAGGGTCTTCAAGGCCCGCAGCATTCGGTCTGGAGCTTTGGCCGTGGACGCTGTTGGAGGCATATATGCGGCGCCACTCCCAGCAGATCGGGCCACTCGTGATATTCTGCTAAGACGTCTGTTCCTGACCATTATGAGGGGTTGTTTCCTAGGGAACAACTCCTCTACCATCCATTTCAGCGTCGTCAGAGCCGTTAGGGATGTGGACCGGATCGACGATTATGATTGGGGGTCCTTCACCTTTGCCTACTTCCTCCACGGTCTTCGTCTATGCTCGGAGGGTCAGACAGATGCTTGGCTCGGATTCTACCACTTTCTGTTGGTGAGCCTTCTTTTCCTCTTTTCTTACTGTATTCCTCTTCATTTTATTTCTCTTTTCTGCATTTTTATAGTTACTTTCGCCTTGTTTCTGTTCACAGTTCTGGGCCTACGAGCGACTTCCATGCCTGAGGCCTGTCACGACCCTCGGCTTGGACACTTATCCCAGGGGTCGTCGGTGGCACCACAACACCTTGGAGGAGGTCTCTGTGTCTGGCAGCTTTGCACACTGCCGCATTCAGCTGGAGCTGATCACCGCTGCAGATGTCATCTGGACTCCTTATCTTTCGGAGCATCTGGCTGTGGGGTTCACTGATGGATATCCTTCTGGCCCGGAGTTCGCACTTTCCACCCGTCGCCTTACTCTGCAGATCCGGCCATCCCCGATGATTAGCAGACATTTTCGCCATGATCTTCTTGATGTTCTTATTTGCAGCCTCCACTGCCCCATTCATCTTGGGGCGGTAAATAACAGAATTGAGGTGTTTGATCTTAAACTGGTCGCACAATCCCTTCATGAGGGCGTTGTTAAAATTCTTGGCATTGTCGGAGACTAAGACCTCAGGCTGCCCGTATCGACAAATGACATTATTCCTGATGAACCCGATGATGACCTCCTGAGTTACTTTGGGGAAAGAAGCTGCTTCTACCCATTTGGTGAAGTAATCGATCATGACGAAAATGAATCGGTGTCCGTTGCTTGCTTTGGGCTCTATCGGTCCGATTACATCCATTCCCCACATTGAAAATGGCCACGGGGAAGTCATACAGTGCAGTTCATTGGGAGGCGTATGGATCACATTACCGTGCGCCTGACATTGGTAACACCGTTTGACATGATCATCGCAGTCGGCTTTCAGCATTAACCAATAATGTCCCGTCCTCAAGATCTTTTTGGCCAGCATCGGTCCACTCATGTGTGGGCCACACACTCCACCATGTATTTCGTTCATAATCCTTTGGGCATGTGCCTCATCTACGCATTGTAACAGTCCCAACCCAGCATCCCTCTTGTAGAGTGAATCCCCACTCAGGTAAAATTTCATTGCCATCTTTTGAATTCTCATCCTCTCAGCTCGGCTTGCCTGGTCGGGAGTGGATCTATCCCTCAGATATTCCCTTATGTCGTGATACCAAGGCTGCTTTGGCAGAACCACCTCGTCTGATAATACTGCAACATGTTCCTCGTATGCCGGGGCATTCTGTACTGCTATCTCAATCTGTGGAACGTCCCTGCTCTTGATTACGTGGATTAAGGAAGCCAGAGTTGCCAATACATCGGCAAAATCATTCCGTCCCCGGGGGATATGTCGGAAAGCGATATCTTCGAACTTTTGCATTAATTGGATAACACAACGATGGTATGGAAGTAGCCAGAGCTCCTTTGTGTTGTACACCCCGATCGCCTGTCTGATGACCAGTTCTGAATCCCCGAACACCGCTAGTCTCTTCACTCCCATGTCGCGGGCAAAGCGGAGTCCCAATATACATCCCTCGTATTCAGCTGTGTTGTTCGAATTGCTGAACTGCAATTTAATGGCCACAGGGTACTGCTCTCCGGTGATAGAGACCAGGACCGCTCCGGCTCCTGCCCCTTCAGCATTCATGGCACCATCAAAATACAGCTTCCAGAACTGTCTCTCGTCATCACATTTCGTGTGTAATACCCAAAATATATCTTCACCTGGCAACGGAGTTTCTAACGGCTCCATCCCCCTTGACGGCGTTTTCGCCAGCTGATCCGCAATTCCCTGCCCTTTCATGGCTTTTTGAGTTACGTATACCATGTCGAACTGTTGTAAGATTAACTGCCATCTTGAAAGTCGACAGTTCAGCATGGGCCTTTCAAAGATATATTTCAAAGGATCCATCCTCGATATCAGGTACGTAGTATGCCCATGGAGGTAGTGCTGTAATCTCCCTGCAGCCCAAGCCAGAGCACAACAGGTCTTCTCGATGGGAGTGTAATTCTGTTCACATTGGCTAAATCTCTTGCTGAGGTAATAGATGGCCTGCTCTTTACCTGCCTCATTCTTCTGTCCCAACATACATCCCATTGCGATGGCATTGACCGATATATACATAAACAGAGGGATCCCGTCCTTCGGGGGTACCAGCACTGGTGCCTCTGTCAGCTGCTTTTTAATGGTCTGAAAAGCCTTCTGACATTGCTCATTCCATTCTTGGGAAGCACCTTTCCTTAACAATTTGAAAATTGGTTCGCATGTAGTCGTCAAGTGGGATATAAAACGGCTGATGAAGTTTATTCTTCCGAGGAATCCTCTTATCTCCTTCTTTGTGTGAGGTGCCGGCATATCCACAATGGCCTTAATCTTTGCTGGATCCAACTCAATGCCTCGATCACTAACCAGGAATCCCATGAGCTTACCCGACTGCACTCCGAAAGCACACTTTGCTGGATTGAGCTTCAAATTATACTTTCTGAGCCGATCGAATAGCTTTTTAAGATGGGTTATATGGTCAGACTCTACCCTTGACTTCACGATAATGTCATCCACATAGACCTCTATCTCTTTATGCATCATGTCGTGGAACAGGGCCATCATGGCTCTCTGATAAGTAGCCCCGCGTTTGTGAGACCGAAAGCCAATCATCTATAACAGAAAGTGCCCCAGGGGGTGATGAACGCGGTCTTTTCCCGATCTTCTTCCGCCACCATTATCTGATGATACTCCGCAAAGCAATCAACAAAAGAGTACATCTCGTACTGGGCTGTGTTATCCACCAGGATGTGTATGAAAGGCACCGGGAAGTTATCCTTGAGACTGGCCTTATTTAGATCTCTATAATCTACACATACCCTCACCTTCCCTCCAGGCTTAGCCACTGGGACTACATTGGACAGCCATTCTGGGTAAGTGGACACCATAATGATTCCCGCCCTGAACTGCTTGATGATCTCTTCCTTCACTTTTAAGCTCCACTCAGGTTTCAACTTCCTTAGTTTCTGCTTGACAGGCCTGAAACCCTCCTTGATGGGCAACCGGTGTACCACAATGTCGGTGGACAATCCGATCATATCCTCATGAGACCAGGCAAAGACATCCTCATATTGGCTTAGCAACTCAGTTATTTCAGCTCTCTGGCTAGGGGTAAGGTCCGTCCCTATCTTGAGTTCTTTTGGCTTGTCAGGGGTTCTGATATCTATAGTGATGGTTTGGTCCAAGTTGGGTTTATCCTCGACCCATCCTTTGATCTCGTCAGGCGCGTCGTCGTAATCTGTCTCGTCTTGTTCAATGCCCATTAAATCGAAATCCAGCTCAATGTCAAAATCATAATCATCATTCAAATTTCAAAGACCGTTTGTTAGGCAAGGATTACTCAAATTGGTACACCTGACATGAAACAAAATACTTGTCATATATAAGTTATTTTCCACAACGATCACATTTTCAGATAACATGAAGAAACGACATAATTATGCAAAATACAAAACAACAAAAATAAACTCCTTCACCCTCCCATCCTCTGGGGTCTATCACCCTGACGTCGGGTTTTACCCTTGTTTGGATATCACTGGTTTCATGGTCCAATTGTCGACGGTCAGGTCAGATGAAATGCGCTGGATAAAAGGGGGCCTCACATCGGACACTTCCCCGATGATTACGGCTACGTTGCCTGAGTCCCTCTTCCTACCTTCTTCAGGAATAATTAGCCCTGCCCAATCGATGACAGGCACATCTTGTTGGGCTCCTGGTGGCGTGACAACATCCGTCCCCTCTCCATTGCTTGTTAATTGTCCGGGGATATAGCACCTGGTTTCAAACTTTTGTGCGACCTCCTATAGGAAACTTTCCCTCTTGGTCGACTCATCATTTGCGGGGGTTAACCCCTCATTCCCTGACCCAGTCACAGGCTCGCTAGTCCCCTGTTCATTGTTGACCTTGGTCATCGGACTGCCAGCCAGTCGAATCGGAGCCGCACCTTGACGGTGTCTCCGTGCTACGCCTTCATGATATCCCAACCCTGCTTTACCTATCTGATGGGGTAGTTGAATGCGCTTGGTGATTCCTTGACTGCTCCTTCCTAACCCCTGTCCAAGCTGGAATTTCATTTTCATCATTTCTTTTGCAACGAAGGTATGTTCTGGAGAGACCCTAGGTTTCACGGCTGGAGCTCCCCGGCATCTGTAGTGGGGAGTGCTGATTTCCAGCGCCTGAAAACTGGCAGGTGCCGCCGACTCGTCCACATTAATCACTGGCAGGCCATTCCTGGGAGGAGAAGGGTCATCACATTCTGCCGAGATCGTTACCAAATTCCCGTCGATGATTAGTTTGATTTGTTGGTGTAGCATGGAAGGAACTGCCCCGGCCATGTGTATCCACGGCCTCCCCAATAACAGGTTATAACTGGCCGCAATGTCTAGGACTTGGAAAGAGATATCAAAAGTACAAGGTCCTATTTCCACCGACAATTCTATCTCTCCAATTGTATCCCTCCGGGAACCATCGAAAGCTCGCACCACCACATGACTGGCCCGTAGGCGCTTGAGATTGATGTTCATCTTCTGCAATGTACTGAGGGGACAGATATTCAACGCCGATCCCCCATCAATCAGCACCCCATTCATGATATAACCTAAGGAGATTACCGCAATATGTAGCGGTTTTCGATGCCCCCTTCCCTCCTTGGGGATATCGTCATCTGTAAATGATATTACATCACTCTCTAACAGGTGGTCCACCAGATGGCCGAAACTTTCTTTGCTAATTTCTTTGGGAACGTATGCCTCCTCGAGGACTTTCGCCAGGGTTTTGCAGTGATCATTGGACGATAACACCAAGTCCATGATTGATGTTAGGGTCGACTCCTCCCTTAATACCTGGATCCCTCTTGCTTCCGGATGATCCATCCTCTTCAAGAATTCTATGGCTTTCTCCTCGGAGATCTCTTAATTTTTCTTCGTTTTATTCTCAAGGACTCGTCCAGGAAGATACAAAGGATTCCCCCTTGTTGTCACAGAAGCACAACTGACCGCTTCCTCTGACACCCCCCCCCATAATTCCATGGTACCGTCTTTAGACTGCTGACAGGGATTTGCGGTCTCGCTGCAAGGATGAGGGGTTTCGGAGCCGCCAACTTGACAGGTCCCTCCGTGATATTTCTACTTACACCCATCAACCTAATTGGCACTCCCCATGCACTCCCGTGATCGCTTATCATGTTGATCATTTCATCAATTTTCTTCACATAATTCAGCCTTGGCGGCCCCTCGGCTTCACTGGCTTCTGCCACATTGACCCCCCTCCATCATGCCTAGGCAGGGGATTGATTTTAATATTTGGGGAGTCCGGCTGTTCCACCACAATTTCCCCACTATTAATCAAGTTCTGAATTCTGTGCTTCAGCGTCCAACAGTCCTGCGTATCATGACCCGGGGAACCTGAGTGATATGCGCATCGCTTGCTTGGGTCAAACCTTCTTCCCTTCGGGTCACTTGGGGGTGCTAAATCGACTATCTTCTTTTGGGCTATCAATACTGCTAAAACCCGCTCAAGAGGATCCCCGAGTGGGGTGAATACTCGACTTTGCGAGGTCTCGAATCTCCTTCGCCCTTCCGCCCTCTGATCAGTGAAGTTAGGCTGTCGGGATGGCCCCACTCTCTACACTTGTGCTGGAAGATTGTTTTCTGCCTTTCTAGATGACCCCTGTAGGATGAGGGAAACATCCTCCTCCTTTTTCTTTTGCACCCTACGGGAAGTGCTGCCATAATTTTCGCTCTGTATTTGTTCTGCAGCTGTTTCCAAAGCCGTGAAATCCCAGATTTTGCCAGATTTCAAACCCATATCCACCATTTCTCCGTGTTTAATCATCTCAGCAAAGGGTCTTCCAATCCCTGATATAACCCGCTCATAATAAGGAGCCTCTTGAATATCCACGAAGGTCATCACCATCTCCGACTCGCTCATTGGGGGATTCACCTGTGCGGCCATACCCCTCCATCGCTGCGCATAATCCCTGAAGGATTCCCTGGGTTGCTTCTTAACTTTTGTCATTTGGTATCTATTAGGGGCCATTTGTGCCTGGAAGCTATACTGTGTTAAGAAGGTGTGGGCCAACTCTTCCCAATTATGGATCTGGGCATTATCGAGACGGGCATACTAGATTCTCGCCTCTCCTGTCAGGCTTTTTTGGAAAAGTTGCATCCTTAGACCCTCGTCTTCTGCATAAGATCCCAACTCCCTAATGTAGATTTTCATATGGGTATAAGGATCCCCCTTCCCATTGTATTTCTCAAATTCGGAGATTTTAAATTTCTCCGGATATCTGGTTCCGGGGAAGACACAAAGATCTGAGTAATTAACTCTGCCTAGGGAACCTATGCCTTTCATAGATTGGATAGTTTCCTCCATTTGTTTCATTTTCTTTCGCAGGTCATCCGTATTTCCCTCTTCCGGGATAGTAATCACTGTCCTGTTAGGTACGGGAATGGCCTTTGGGACGACTGGCTCGCCCTTAGGTTGGGGTGGATCCTCTTTAGGTGGATCCTGTCGAGGTAGCAATTGTTCCTTCAGCATTATGGCCATCTCCAACATCTGTTTTTTAAAGTCATCAAATTCTTCCCTAGATATGGAACCAGGATTAGTGGGTGGGAGATCAGCCATTTCAGATGTAGAGTCTTGGGCCCTTTTAGACTGCGAACGGGTTTGAGGAGCAATCCTACAGAAACAATGGTTCGAAGTTCAGTCCTGGGGAATGAAAAATGTGGATGCATGCTAAAGCGGTAACTTTTGTGTTTTTGGGTTTTTTAATCTTCCCCTGTAAAACAGAAAGTTAGTAGTCCTTTAATGCAAATACAAATGCTAAAACGATTTTATTATGCTTCCCCAGCTGTTCCCTGCAAAACATAGAGGTTAGTAATTTCTCTTGACAGAAAGGGAGGCATATATGAATGGGATCATGACATTTATACGCGTGAACGTAAAAGGGCATCAAGAGACTTTTCCTGCATTGGGTTAATCTGAGGCTGACCTATCTTAGGGTTACTCTCACGGGCTTTTCGGCATGAAGGTCCCCAAATCTTCGCAATCTACTCGTCTGAGTCCTTTCGATTGGAGCGGATTTGGGTGGTGCGTTTCCTGAGCCATCTCCGGGGAGCAGCCCCTTCGAGTCCAGTAATAAGCAACCGACAGGTTCGCCTCAGGAGGAGGTACTCTCTCAACATACATTCACATTCATCGTCCTCACCGTATGCAAATGATTACTTTAAAGTAAAGCAATTCCATTCAATTATTCACCTATTGCACAAAACACACATTCACACAATAAAAATATCAAAATATCGCATGCACACACATATTCATGAATTTTAACGGATAGGATAGCATCAAGATTTGAACGCGGCTTAAGCCCTCTAATGTTCCCCAGCAGAGTCGCCAACTGTCGACGCCGGTTCTCGTCTTTTCCAATATTAGCCTTTTGATTAAATAATTTTTTGGAAAAGGTCGGCATTGATGTCGACGGGGTTTTGAAAAATCGTTTTTTTATGATGAGCCAATTAACCAGAGTCGCCAGTCGGTATATTTGAAATGGATGTACCAACTCATCCGAGTTTTCGTTTTTATATAAATCGATGGCTCATATGTGACTCCAAATTAATTGGTCTGCGAACCGAGATTCATAGAGTTCGGGGGCTTGCTTAAGCGAGGGGAAGGTGTTAGGCACCCCCCGACTTCCGTGAAACACGGTTACCACAATCTTGATACTTTCCTATCCTTTAATTCATGAAATGTGTATATGTGCGTGTGTGTGTGTGTGCCTATGTGAATATTGTGGTGAGTTTGTATGAAAGAATCATTTGGGGTTTTTTATGGAAAGTCGTGTTTTTGGGAGTGCTTTAGAATGTCCATCGGCCTATACGAGAAAGCTTTATGAGAAAGGTTCGATTTTAATTGTCAAAACTATGAGATTTTCATTAGGTGTCGTTTTAGCAAAAACAAGAGTTTTCTAAATCTTCGTCAAAATAGGAATCGAGATCTATACGTCGCTTTCGTAGATGACGGGCAACTTCTAGGATCTCTTTAACCCTATGCACAAAGGTTTAATAAAACGTTTAGTTTATTCATAAAAACTAGTTTTTGGTGATGTTTGAAAACGATTTTTTTACCTTCTCGTTTGAATAGGAATCGACATTCATTAGCACTTCCAATTTTAAGCCTCGTGAATCTAATAACCTAATTTGATTTATTTTAATGAAAAAACCTTCATCGTTTAATCTTTGAAATTATTTTTCGTGTCACAAAATCCAATCAAGCATAACCACGCGTCGGGGCTATTCATGGGCACAGTTTTACTAGTTCGGGGCCTTAAACCCGACCTCCGACTTGGTATCGTTTTAAGGCCCGACGATTACATATTTACAATGACGAATACATCTACCCGATTACATACATCCAAAAATGTCCATCATCGGATTTGGACCACGGTAGGGGTGCACAAAAAGCCTGCAGCCTGCGGCTTGGCCTTGGTCCGGCCTGGGCCCGGCCTGGTCAAAGTCTGGCCTGGTCAAAGCCTGGCCCGGTCAGGCCCAGTCTGAAGGCTGAAAAAAGGCCGCTATTTAGAAGGAAAAATCTGGCCTGGCCTGGATCGGCCTGTGGCAGACCTTAAGCCTGGCCTGTTTCACTCTTAGTATTTTTTTTTATATCTTAGCAGCCCATTGTCCCAGCCCAGCAACCCAACATGTCTTATGGTTTAAATAATTTTAAGTTGCAAGTCTGCAACCCACAAAGCACAAGGCACCAGTAACATATGTTTTTAAAAAAAATGGAGTGGTCCCAATTACAATAAATTTAGTATATTATTTTTTAAGACCAACAAGTTGGCCAACAACAGACAAAAAAAATAACACTGCCCTATGTTGCCATAGTGCCATGGATCATGACTCACTGTCATTCATCAGTGATTAGTCTCATCAGCAACGGCAACTAACTTAACCATTTAGCCATTTAGGATTTAGCAAACAAATTCACCAATTCTGTGCACGGAACAATCCATTCTTTTCTTATTTATCAAAAAATAAAATAATATTTACTTATCAAAAGTTGTAACTTATAAGTTGTAACTTGTAAGTTGTAATACATTATTTTTAATTAATATATTAATTAAGTTTAAAATTTTAATTATTTATTTTTAATTTCTTATCAATACATTTAATTGATATACTAGATAGTTGATTAAATTTTAATATTAATGTACTACTTAGTTTATTAATATTAATAAGTTAGTTGATTAAATTTTAATATTAATATAGTACTTAGTTTATTTAATATTCATAAAATTATAAGTTAGTTAATTAAAATATAATATTAACATACTGGTTAATTTATTTAATATTAATAAGTTAGACAGTTAGTTGATTAAAAGTTTATTAATATGTAATATTTATAAACATAATTACATAAATAATTAATTAAGTACAATAATATGAAAATAGTTGTGACTTGTAAAGTTGTAAGTTATTTACTTATAGACTTATAGTAGAGACTAGAGAGTAAGAGTCTAAAAGAGTAGGAGACAGGAGCCTGCCAAGTGCCAGCTTTGTCCTTTAAATCTTCAAAGTTTGGATAGATGATGGGATTGGACGGTTGGACTAAAAGGAAAAAATAAAAATAAAGAAGCTTAGCAGGCTAGCAAGTAGCAGTTAAGACTCTTAGCTGATAACAGGCCCAGATGGACCGCACAATAAAGAACATGTAGATCAGAAATGGATGCTGGACCGGACAGGTAGAATTAAAAAAAAAAAGGTGCAGGACCATACCGGACTAGCCTGGCCCAAGGCCTGGCCTGGCCTACAGGCCTTAACATATCAGTTTTTTGAGGGATAAGCCTGGCCTGGCCTGGCCTACAGGCCCAAAGTCAAGGCCTGGCCTGGTCTGGTCAACGGCCAAGGCCTGGCAGACCCAGGCCGGACCAGGCCAGGTCGGCCTGTTGTGCAACCCTAGACCACGGGGTCGCGTTCCTAGGCTCACATCCGAACTTGTTGCACAACCGCAAAATGGACACAACGTAAATAAACAACCATGGGATGCCTAATGCTCTAGGATATCTTACAATAACAATTGAAATACACTACGAATGACACATTACCGTAATAGCTAAAATTTGCACGAAACGGACATCATCGGGCTATTAGGGGGAATTTCATTCCGATGAAACCCTCACTAATAGTCCCTAATCCATGGTTTCACAATAACATGTAAGAAAGCTACATTCAAGATAATTCAGATGACAAAAAGCTTGGCAAAAATGGTATAACAAAATGCTAAAACAAAGGATTTTTCACCTTGCAAATGATCCCCACAATATGTATGAATTTGTGTATTGAGTAGAGTAGAAAATATGAGGTGTAATCTCACAAAATGGGTACAATTTCTCACTATTTCTCCCTCTTTTCTCTCTTAATTTTTGCTGTTTTCTTGTTGTTTTTCTCCTTCTCCCGAACTGTTGCTGCTGCTGGATTCTCTTCTTTTTGTTTCTGTATGCAAACTGGCCTGATAAGGCACTGCCAAGGGCAGCCGCAGATCAATCTGCGGCTGACCCTTGGTTCTGCCCCCAGCCGTGCTCGAGTCCCGTGCGCTCGAGTCCTGTGTCGTCTCGAGTTCCGTCCTTGGCCGCGGATTGATCTGCAACTGACTGTGCTGATTTTCTCGTTTTCCGTACCTCGTCTCGATTTTCGTGCCGTACCGTTGGTTTCCGCTGAAGGGCTTACATTTTGCAGTCCGGAAACCACCGAGAAACGTGCCATATCATCCGAGTAAGCGTGGTGATCAGTAACCGACTCCCGACATTCGATTGTTGTCGTGTCGGCTTCGATCTCGTACCGTAGTGGTGGCTTTGAGTGTTCGTCTTTATGTCCACCTTTTATTCTAGTGTGCCGGGTCAATTGACGATTTTGCCCTCCTGTCATGGTTAGTATAGGAAGTGCAAAATTTGGGTGTCTACAAGCCTTGTCTTAACAACTTCCTGGCCTGCATCATCGTCAGACAACTCGCTTGCCTAGGCGACTTGCTGCCGTAAAATACTACCTTTGACGGAGTCATAAGGTTAATACGTTTCTTTTGACAATCAATTATCGCCCCATAATTGAATAGCCAATCCATTCCCAAAATAACATCAAATTCCCCAAGTTTGATTGGGATCAGATCTACTGTCATCACGTTTCCCTTAATGTTCACTCTACAGTTCTTGTGTATGTACCTAACAGGAATTACTTCCCTATTCGCAATTTCTGTATTCAAAGGGTAATCTAATTCCTCCTTAGGCAATCCTAAGTTCTTAGCAAAGTCATCGGATATAAATGAACAAGTAGCACACGAATCAAACAATACATAAGCATCTATATTATAGATCGGAATGATACCTCACACCACATCGCGAGACTGCACGACGTCTTGCACAGTCATGTTGAAAGTCCTAGCAGTAGGTCGGTTTGTTGGTGCTGATCCGGTTATGGTTAATATATTACCACCACTGTTCCCCTTGTTGTCACCTGTTCCTGCTCTTCCCGCTGCCTTCTTGGGGCAATCTCTAGCCAGATGATCCTTCGATCCGCAAGTGAAATAAGCGCCCTTCTTCAGATTCGGACAATTCGGTGCTATGTGGCCCTCCTGATTACAATTGTAGCAAACCCTCTTCCCTTTCAGGCATATCCCCATATGGTTCTTCCCACATGTAACACACGCTTCCACTTTTTTCTTCTGACCTCCCTGTTGATTTCCAGTAGATCCATTATCATTCCACTTCCTCTTCTGGTTGTGACCACCACTGCCACCACTAGCCTTATTATTCTCATTATCACCCTTCTTCTTCTTCTTCTTCTGCTCCTGGTTATATTTGGTCAGAGCATCACTCCCACCTTCTACGATGATCGCCTTTTCTAATACTCCGGCAAAAGTGTTCAATTGGAACATTGACACTTTGTTGTACAACCATGGCTTCAATCCCTGTTCGAATCTCCTCGCCTTCCTTTCATCGGTGTTCACTTGATAAGTTGCGAACCTAGCCAACTCATTAAATTTCGCAGCGTATTCCGGTACAGTTATGGTACCCTGCTTCAGCTCCAGGAATTGAATATCCATTTGATTTCGCGAGCTAGTCGGAAAATACATCTCAAAGAACATCTCTTTAAACCTCTCCCACGCGATTACACCCTGACCTCCTCGAATCTTATTCGCTTGCCACCAGTAACTGGCCTCTGACTTAAGCATGAACGTTGCAAAGGCAGTCTTTTGGTCATCACTAACCCTACTAATGTCAAATACTTTCTCCGTCTCCATCACCCAGGTTTGGGCTTCGATCGGGTTCAGGGAACCCCTAAATTCTGGCGGTCCTACCGCTTTGAAGTCTTTAAATGACGTGACTGGTGGAGCTTACGGCTGATTCGCAAGTGCTCGAGCTAAAAGGTTTACCAACTGCTATACAAGATTAGCATTGGCGTCGTTGTTGTTATTGGTAGAGCTCTCCTGAGCTTGTTGACGTGGTTAGCGTCTTGGCGGCATTTTCTATTCAACAATATGCGCTTATTAAATCATCACTCAATTTCTTAAGTGTTCAACATTTAACTCAAACAATTCAGGTTAAACATTTAACACATAATATCTTCAAATAAAACTGATATTTCATTCATTCAAAAGTCTTAAACATAGAAATATAGTATCACTGCTATTTATATCAACTATCCCAAGATCGAATAATCTTTAGGATTAAATAGTTATATTTCATTGTGTATAATCACGCTGGAAGTTACATCATTAACTACCATAAATATTTACACATATACTTCAATACGTCTCCTATCACGGCCTACTAAGGCGTCGAACTGCCTTTCTGCGTTCTTCCTCCATGATACGGAGCATCGTCCTGCGATCCAACATGTACCACGGCAAGTCCTCGAACTGAACTGGATAGTGGAAAACTCGATCGTGGGCCCTATCAATCGATGTCTGAAAAGTATAGTCTGACTCTTCAATATTAGCCTTCTTTGCCCGTTCGCCTTCTTTGGAAATCTCTGCACGTCGAGCGGTGTTCATCCAAGCATCCTCTACTCTAGCACGTTCCGCTGACTCCTTACTTAGATCATCCTTTAATTTCTGAATCTCAAGTTTCATCTTCTCATTCTCAACTAAAAGGTCTTCCTTTTGGCTTTCTGTCTGAACTGACTTCAACTCCACGTCTCCAAGACGTATATCAAGATCCTCAATTTTCTTGTTCTTCTGGTCTATAAGAGTCTGGCGTCTATTTGCCTGACCCTCCAATTCTCTGACTCTATCCTACAACTCTATGGTACGATCATACAAGGCATCGTACATCTCAACATCAACAGAGGTAAGGGGTACCTCATCGGGATCCTCATCATCCTCCTCAGGCTCTGTCTCAACATCTTCAGAGTCCTCCACTGAATCAGTCTCAGGCTCATGCTCCTGACCCACAACAGTGATCAATGGAGATGGCTCTCTCTGTATCAACTGCTCCCAGATAACATGGATATCACGGGGCTCCTCCTCTCCATCCACTCGGGGCTCAACATCACTAGGCTGACTGAATCCTCCAACATCCGACATCCTAACAACAAAGTTTAAGTTTTAATTAATACTCGGTACTTAGTTGTAGCATATAGGTTGTTAACACATAAGCACATAGCACATAAAGTCTTTTATTATCTTTTAATGAATTTCCTTAATTCATTCATTAGAACTCGATAAGAGTTTATCACCACTATATTTTCTGTCTCTTAAAAAGGCTACTACCCTAAGGTTTCCCCACCTAAGGTTTATAACCTACAGCTCTGATACCAACCTGTGACACCCCCAAATCCGGGTACTTCGTTTCCTCAGGATTTGGTGTTCACTATCCAAATACATCACATCACATCTAACTACCCATTCAAATATAATGAAAACTCTTAATTAAAATAGAAATCTCCCATTAAAGGGTTACAATGTCTTAACAAATAAAATCTCAGGTTATCTAACCTTAAATAAACATCAAATGCAGAAACATATTCAAGTCTATTATATAAACATCATTTAAACAAATAAAACAAGTCTTCGTCACTTGTTTGCTTTTTCTTTGCCTTTACTAGTGGATGACTCGTCAGTTCTTCAACTTTAGCTGCAATGTTATTATGCAAGGGTGAGCAACAATTACCAGCACGTAACACAACAACAATAATAATAACATGCGAAATAATCAACGGATATTGAATAGTCGAATATTCAGCTTTTGAGTCAAGATTATAAGACAAGATTCAAAAGAACATCTGATGGTCTTAAGACCACGAACTATGTCCCAGGTTATCAAATATTTCTACTTTAAAACCTTTAACAGTCGTAAGACTATATGGACCTTACTTCTCGTACTTAGGGGGATCAGCCCTTTGTACCATGTATGTGCACAACATCTTAACGCTAACGCGTAAATAAAATCCCCTGTATAAGGGTTGTTCATCTCAGTTTGACATCGGAGTCCGCACCAAAGGAAGTTTAGTTTGGATTTACTTCAATAACGTTTCTAGAATTTAGAACGCTCATCAACTATGGACTAGTCGAATCGATAAGGGTTCACTAGTCAATCAAGGTTCAATAAAAATGTAACTGGTATTCGAGAATCAAAGACTAAATCTCACAAAAGATACAATTGAATGAACTCGAATTAAGAACTTACTCAAGTAAGTAATAACATTATAAAGTTTGCATGATAAAAGAATGAAGTTCAGGAACTTGCGTAGAAATAATTAATTAAGGATAAGATACTTGCTGGGAAGTTGTCGTCAAGCAAACCAAAAATAAAAACCTTACTTAACTCTACGAACTCAAAACTAAGCACAACATAGCAATAAGCAAGGGTCGATCCCACAGAGAATAATGTTGATTTTTAATCTATCCTAATGTCTCTAACAGTTTTAACAGTAAATAAAAGATTGGGGGTTTTGAATTTGTTTAACTAATTAACAAAAACAGATTTAAAAATAATGAATTTAACCAGTGAATTAAAACTTCAGTTTTCAAGTTCAGTTTCACCTTTGCACAACAATAGATCAATTAAGCATAACAATATTCACCCTTCAATGAAACTAATAGTCCTAGATAACAACAAGCTCTGTTATCCGAAATTCTTCTTAGATTGTCACTTAATGAAATAAGCTCTTCACAAGATTCTAACTATCATATAACCTAAAACGAGCTCTTTAGATTAAATATGACAGCAGCATTAAGAACTAAGGAATTAGACTATTCCAAGCAACAAACACATAAGCTCGATTTGTTTAACCTGTCTCCTGATAACCATAGCAATAAACCAAAAGCTTGACCACAATCAGTATCGCTAACTGCTACTTATGATTAGAAACAATATCATTTACGTAATACTATTCCTGAATCTAGCATATATTATCAACTAACCAATTTAATCCTGCAGAAACCAAATCAGTTAATCAAATAATATTTAACAATTAAAACAGATTATCAGAATAAGCTTCATATAAGAAGGAATAAATACTGTATATTTAATCAAACCATAAACTGTTACTAAGGATCCACGTCCCCTTCAAACTGAATAAAGAAAACTAGCCTGACATGTTTCTATGAACTCTCTAAATTTGATAAAACTCTCTCTATGATCTGATGATTGAATTCTAACAATTACAAGTATTTATAGATAAATATCTAAAGCTTAGAAGAATTCTAATCCAATTCTGCTTCGGAAGTCTTTCTCTCTGGAAATATGGTAGGATTCTAAATCCTTCTCAATCACTGAAATCCAGCTTTAAATAGTTTCCTTTTCAAATTAGATTTAGTTTCCAAATCCAAGTCTTCTTCTGTTTCCTTTTCTAATTCAGCACCAGTTCCCATATCTGCTTGGACTTAGATCTTCCATATCAGATTTTACTTTCCATGTAAGATTGTAACTTCATCTCCAAATCTTGTTTGAAATCATATCTTTAAGCTTCAATGTATCAAATCCTATCAGAATTGGAAATCTGTATGCCGACCAAAATCGTAGAGTAACACTCCCTCAGCACAACGTAGAGTAGACTACGCACCAGCTTTTATCGCGATCGTAGAGTAAACCTCGGAATCGTAGAGTAACTAGCTGCCGAGTAAACTTGTCAATCGTAGAGTTCTCTCGTCAGACGTAGAGTAACTTCGCCACTGGACTGAAAGCGTACAGTGTCGTGCCTGGCCGTAGAGTTCTCAGCCACCCAGCCATATAGCTCCCTCTCTACGAACGTAGAGTACTAAATCAAATCGTCGCGTGACTCTGCCTTAACCTTCCTGCGATCGTAGAGCTGCTAGACTACACCCTAACACTACGAATGTAGATCCCTCACTCAGCGATCGTAGAGTATTCTGCAAAACAACATAAAACTCAGCATTAAACTCCATATTCGCAAAATCACATCAATTCTTCATAAAATCTATAAACACCTTAATTCAACTCATAAACACAGAAAACATATAATAATACTAAGCATAAAGGAACTAAAAATATAGAATAATTTGCACATATCACTTGCTTTCAACGAAATAAAAAGATTAGGAGTAGTAAACTTGCTTTCGATGAAATAAAAGATTAAGGGTAGAAAACTTGCCTTGTGCGTAGATTACAAATTAAAATTCACGTTCTTTAATCAACCTATACATTCGGTTTATAAAGCAGTAACAATAATTAGTTATAGTATTATAAACACTTCAGGATTCGTTCACATTCAATTTTCATTTTAACATCTCAATTATGTTCTGGTTATCAATCTCACTTCAGAAGTTGTAAGCTTAATCATAGCAATATCATACTTATGAATTCCTAAAACTTAACGTTAAGTTAAGGTCCATCAATCTTTATATTTATAATCAGCAAGTATATGCTTAGCATTCAACTCAACGTCTTGGTATTCATTCAACATATTAATCTAAGTTTCAAACATATATAGGGTGACATAGCATAACTACAAAGAAAGAAAAATTTAACATTTCCTGCAGTGAGCTCGCCGGGGCAAGAATTCCTTCACAAAATCTCTCACCGGTCGAGACTTCGTCGGGGCGAGAAATTCCTTCACAGTTTTCTCGCAGGAGCGAGACTTCGCCGGGGCGAGAAAACTCAGTTCAATGAGCTCGTCGGGGCGAGAAAACTCAGTTCATTGAGCTCGCCGGGGGGAGAAACACGAATTCCAGTTTCTGCAGTTCGCGAAAAACACAAAAACAGGCCAAAATTTTTTAATCTTCTTATTCTTACATCAAATTAAACATACCCAAATACTATAATTCATATATAATCGTTACTCAAGCCTTCTAGCATGATTCTAACAACTTAAATCGCATAAACCATGAATCTAAGAATCAAAATTTAAGGTTTTTATCATTTTATCAAAGTTTCTTCAATTTTCATGAAATCACACATAACAGGTTCGTTATAACACCGAATTAATCCGTTTAAATCTTGTTTCCTTCATTTTTACATGCATAAACAAAATAAATTATCAATTTAACCGATTAACTTGTAACACAGACATCAATTTCATACATATAGTTCATATTCATATGAAACTACTCTGTAACTTTCAGAACTAATCTCATAAATTAATCCAATTAAACAATTTATAAACATCATACAGTAAATTATACATGCATTTAAACAATTATAAATAATTTATAATCAATTACACATGAAGCTTCATTATCAGAAAACTTACAAACTACTTTCATGGAAGAATATAAAACGTAAATTAAACTTAGTTAGAGGAATTACCTTCAATTAATAGTTTAGAATACCAAGGAATGATGAGAAATTCTACAATTTTTTCAATTTCTTCTACAACTCCGATTCTCTCTCAATTTTCTCTCTGACTTGGATTTTAGGAATGAATGTACTGATATTAAGAATTAAGAATACGTAGACTAAAAGAAACTGATATAATCATGTGTGTGTCAGTTAATCCATAATGGTTAACTGGCTCTAACTTCCCTTAAGGCCTCGTTTGGCTTGCTTAAAAACTCTTCTTTTGGTTTATTTTAATAAATTACTTATAATATAGTTAATGTCATATAATTAATTAGTTAAATAACCTCATTTAAATCAATTAAATAAAATAGGATAATTCTACATTAAATCACATAGTCACATAAATAAAATTCTCTTTTATTAATAATGACATATTATTAAATCTCTAATTAATTATTAAATTAATTAGAAATAACATTATACTTATTTAAATAATGCATTTAATCAAATAAACTCAATTAAACACATACTTTGAATATAAAAATTCTTCACATCAATTTAACTAATGTAACACATATAATTAAATTAATCTACCACAAATTCATCAATTAGTCAATTAATTCAACAATCAAATCATCGAAAAATATTTATTTAATTCAATAAATATTTAAATTAAATTACAAAAATCTCGTTCGTCACAGCTTCCACGGGTACAAGTTCACCTCCAATTCCTTCGCGTTCTCCTTGAATTCCACTGACTAAATTCCTTCGCTTGATCAACGTTAGCCACTCAACTGTTTGACCTCTAGAGGTGATCCACTAAGGAAGAATAGTTGTTCAAGAAGATGGGTGTTGGCAAAACCCTAGTTTCTATCTCTATAGAAATTTTAAGTACTCTCCACAATTTCTTATGCAATAGAGTGTAACCCTAATCTATGATAAGACTTCTCTTATTTATAAATGTAAGAAAACTCTTCCCTAAATTATTTAGGATTAGGGTTTCTATTATAATTAAACTCCTTTAATTAATTATGCTCCTAATCCAATTAGGAATTCATGAGAGAGTACTTCTATTAATTAATTCTCAATCCTTATTAGTAATTAAATAATAGTAATAGTAATAATAATAATAAGACTCCTCTTATTAATTTATATTTAATATTTTCAAAATATTAAATAATAAATATTAAACTATTTAATTTATTTTATCTTCATAGACTAAATTAAATACAGTTAACTTATTATTACAGTTATGTCATTTACTTCTTAAATAAATATTTTTCTTTTGCGGTGTGACCCTTTAGGTTCTCCATATTAAATCGGTTGTGAATAAATCAATTAGAACAATTCTAATTGTATTTAAATAAATAAATTAAACTATTTAATTCATTTAAATAAATAATATTTATTCTACAATAAGAGTAAGCCTCTTTAGCGATCAACGACTTTTCAGATAATATAGATTTCAACATTAATCACAAAAGAACCTTTTAGTGCATAGTTACGGTACAATTCAATCCTTCTACCATATAATGTCTCAATTAAATATAAGACATGGATTTACTGTCAACTCTTTTATTTAATTATATGTATTTCGATTCCCAAATGAACAACTCTAAATAATGTAAATTAAAAACTCCTTTCTAATTTCATTATGCCTTAGCCAAGGACTACTGAGTTGTCATTTATCGAATCACATAGGACATTCACATATTTTACTAGATGAGGTAGATTCTTTGTTGGTTATTCACCTATCTCCATGTACAACTTATTATACCCAATCATACCCTTTGATATACCCTAAATGTCTTAAGGGACATATCAAAGTATAACTTGTGACGCCCCCAAAATAGGTCCATACAACCCATTTTAAGTCGCCAATAATATTCTACAAAATACAAATACAAATACGAATTTTTCCATTTACAACTAATAAGTGTTGTGCAAAATACGACAACACAATACAAATACATCTTAAATTCTCACTACACTTATTGCCACATTAATAGTAATGTATTGAGATACTTCTATTGTCTCGGACCATCACCCCATTCCCCAGCTAGTCCCCGCTACACTCTCTTTTCCTGAAAAAAACAATGGAATAAAAAGGAAAAGGCACAAATATCCCAATAGGAAATATCATGACTAAGGTAATGAAGAATAAAATTATCTTTAGCCTTCAACCGAAATAAATCAGAGATTTAAAGATATTATAATTATTCAATAACAACAACTGCAGTGGAACGAACAATCCATTAGAAGAGTTAAGTAGATTATAATATCTACCATCTTCTATAAGTTAAAGGATCACCACCACTATTTTATCCCTATAACACCAATCAACAGTTCCTGCTTATGAACATCCAAATTAACAGTTTATATTCAACAGCCTCTCTTTCCACTATGTGCCAAAGATATTTATTTGTAACATCACCGGTCATGGTAATGCCAAACGCCAGTTCATCTTTGCACTACGGGTCAAAGAGAACTTTCACTATACGCTTTTGTTTATAACACCAAAAGTCATGATAATACCAATACACAGTTTGGTCAAAATCATGTCACGCCAGTTCATCTTTGCACTACGGGCCAAAGAGATCTATCACCACAATTTAAATATGAGGATGATGACAATGATATAAAATGAATACAGTGAGATCAAGAATAAGAATGAATGTTTAATTTATCCAGTGTCGAAGGTTGACCAGATTACCAACATGATGACCAAATTGTGGAGTCAAATTCAAGAATGATATTCAAGAATAAAATTCACGATTCAACTATATCGTATCAAACGAAATAGAAATATTCAGGTGGCAAGATATTAAATAAAACACAAACTATTAAGGATATTCTACAAATTTTCAGGGATTTTCACGATTTAAAAATAAGGTTTTGGAAACAAACAGAGATTTCTTATCATAAATGGAGAAATGTGAAAGAAAAAGATATTCCTTAAAGAGTACAAAAGAAATGATACGTTATACGAGTATAAAAGAATATATGAAACTACAAATGGATTTTCACCCGTCATGCGGTAATCCGCGTAGACAGATTATTTCCACAAAAGATTAATAAATAATGAATACGAAGGGTTATTCACCAGGCATGCGTCAATCCGCATGGACAGGCTATACCCACAGATTAATAAGGATAAATGCAAAGGGATATTCACTAGGTACGACACTCCATACATACAGGTTATTCCCCAGAGTAATAAGGAATTAATACAAAAGGATATTCACCAAGCATGCGTCAATCCGCACAGACAGGTTATCTCCACAAATTAATACGGAATGAATAACAACCTTTATGAGTATAATTAATATCACTTACGAACATAAAAGCAAATGATATTACACAAGAGTATGAAAAAAAAATGATATCCCCTACCTTCGTTAATAAGTGATTGGATGTTGCTTTCTATGAAGTTTACTAACTTGGATAATACTAGTATTCTCACAAATACTTACAATAGCCTAGCACACTTAGAGAACTCAAGAAATTTAGAGAGAGAGAAAGTATAAGCAAGGAAGGTATGAAGATTTCTTAAGATAATACTTTCTATTTATAGGAAAATTAAGTTTCATTAATTGTACAAAAGGGCTCGACTTATTACACTTTAGTACCTCCATCTTTGCCTCTATTTTTAATATAATCGCTCAAGTATTATCAATCTTGCATAACATCCCCTCATAGTTCCCACATGTGAACCAATAGTTCCATCATGTGAACCAACAGTTCATTGCACGTGAATTTTATAATTTCAAGTAGGTACCCCTAAGTTAGACTCTACATTTAATCCGTCAATAATGCTAAAATATCATATCAAATAATATGAGTTACAGTGCCATGACAAATAATAAAAAGTACCATGCAGATGCTATTATAATTATTGAATCAAAATACTGTGCAATTGCTACTTTATCAATTATTGAATCAATAATTTAAAATACTGTGCAACACCGTGTGCCTGTGAAATACCGCGTACTACTGTGGAGTAACGTGTTTTACTGTTCTTTTTATTACCAGGTATTTCAACAGTTACCGGTGATAATATTGTTGACAAAATACTGTCATTTTCAGTATCCGACAATGGGGCCCACTATCGTTGACAATATTGTCATTGTGGGGCCCACTAATATTTTGTTATTTCGGCGCTGTCGTACGGTACTGAATATAATATTCCCCAACAAAAAGAATATTCTCCGACATACTGTTTATCAGATAATTTGTAAATAACACCCTTAACTATCATTTATAACAATTAAGAACTTCAGTATTTAAAAAAATAATCATAAAGAAAATAATAAACTTTTATTTCATAAAGTCGGGATCTTACAATCTCCCTTCCTTATGAAATTTCGTCCTTGATTGACGTACATACCTGGCATTTCGAAAAGGTGAGGATACCTTGCTCTCATTTCAGATTCTAACTCCCCGATCATTTCCTCAACATCATGGTTTCTCCATAAAACTTTGACTTGAGGTATAACCTTTGATCGTAGAATATGTTCCTTCTTATCTAAGACCTTGACAGGTATCTCTTTATACGTTAAATCCTCTGCTATCTCATCTGGTTCTAATTCAATAACGTGGTTTAGATCTTTCACATATTTACGTAGCATAGATACGTAAAAAATATTATGAACACGAGACATGCTTGGCGGTAAGGCGAGTCTGTAGGCCACAGTTCCTACTCGGTCGAGGATTTCAAATGGGCCGATAAATCGAGGGTTAAGCTTTCCTCTCTTTCCGAATCTCGTAACTCCTTTCCACGGAGCAACACGTAAAAATACATGATCTTCGACATTGAATTCCTCGTCTCTTCGATGAAGATCGGAATAACTCTTTTGTCGATCTTGAGTTGTTTGTATACGTTGCCGGATCATTTGGATCTTTTCTGTAGTCATACGTATTAACTCGGGTCCCAACAATTTTGCCTCGCCTACTTCATCCCAACATGTTGGAGATCGACACCTTCGTCCATACAACGCCTCGAAGGGAGCCATGCCTATACTTGCTTGATAACTGTTATTGTAAGAGAATTCGACCAATGCCAAGTATTTGTCCCAACTTCCTTTGAAGTCTAGTATGCAGAGTCTTAATAGATCTTTGAGGGTTTGAATAGTCCTTTCCGATTGCCCGTCTGTCTGTGGATGGTATGCAGAACTGAATCGTAATTCAGTGCCCATAGCTTTTTACAAGCTGACCCAAAATCGTGAAGTGAATCTAGGATCTCGATCAGAAACTATGGATACTGGCATGCCATGTAATCTGATAATCTCGCTTATATACATACTAGCAAGACGCTCAAGTGAATAGTTTTCTCGTATAGGCAAGAAATGAGCAGACTTGGTCAATCTATCTATAATGACCCAAATTGCGTCCAAGCCTTGAGAAACTTTGGGAAGGCCTGTCACGAAATCTATGTTGATGTGTCCCCCCTTCCATTCTAGAATCTCAAGTGGTTGCAATGGACCCCTTGGTTCTTGATGCTCAGCCTTGACACGTTGACAAGTTAAACATCTTGCGATAAACTCTGCAATCTCTCTCTTCATATTGTTCCACCAAAATGTATGTCGAAGATGACGATATATTTTGGTACTTCCAGGGTAGATTGCAAATGGTGTGTTGTGTGCCGCCATCATGATTTTGTATTTCAAGTTAGAGTAGTTAGAAATACAAAGTCTAGTGTTGATTCGAAGTATTCCATCTTCGTCGACTCTTGCTTCTGGAATAGCACCTTCTTGTACCTTCATCTTCATATTCACCAACTCTGGGTCTGTAACTTGAGCAGCTTTAATTTTGTCAATTAAAGCTGGTTCTACCCGTATATGTGCGGTCTTCACGTGAGTTCCTAGAGTCTTTAACTCTATCTCCATCCTTTGTAAATCATCCAAAATGGGCCTTTGCGATGTCAGTAACACACTCGCACTTGCATATGATCTTCTACTCAATGCGTCAGCTACTACGTTCGCCTTTCCAAGATGGTATTGGATGGTATGGTCGTAATCTTTCAACAGCTCGAGCCAACACCGTTGTCGCATGTTGAGTTCCTTTTGGGTGAAGAAATATTTGAGACTTTTGTGGTCTGTGTAGATCTCCATTTTCTCTCCATATAAGTAATGTCTCCAAATCTTCAATGCGAAAACGACTGCTGCCAACTCTAGATCATGAGTAGGATAATTCCTCTCATATTCCTTGAGTTGCCGAGACGCATAGGCTATAACCTTCCCATGTTGCATGAGAACACAACCTAGTCCTTTGCTTGAAGCGTCGCTGTAGATGACAAATCCTTTCGATCCTGATGATATTGCCAATACAGGTGCTGAAATGAATCTTCTTTTGAGTTCTTGAAAACTCTTCTCACATTCTTCGCTCCATTTGAATGTTGTGCTTTTCCGAGTCAGTTGAGTTAATGGAATAGCTATTCGAGAAAATCCTTCTACGAATCTAAGATAATAACCAGCTAGACCCAGAAAGCTTCGTACTTTGGTTACTGACTTAGGTTATTCCCAATTTGATACTGCTTCAATCTTCGCCAGGTCAACCGAGATTCCTTATTTAGAAACCAAGTGACCAAGGAATGCAACTTCCTCAAGCCAGAATTCACATTTTTTCAACTTAGCATATAACTTGTTTTCACGAAGCTTTTGGAGTATCAGCCTCAAGTGTTGCTCATGATCTTCATGACTTTTAGAATATATGAGAATGTCATCAATGAATACAACCACGAAATGATCCAAATATTCCTTGAATATCCAGTTCATCATATCCATGAAAGCAGCAGGAGTATTAGTCAATCCAAAAGACATGACTAGGAATTCATAATGCCTATATCGAGTTTTGAAGACAGTCTATGGAATGTCATCAGCTTTAACTTTTAACTGATGATACCAAAAACGGAGGTCGATCTTTGAAAAGAATTGAGCACCTTGTAACTAGTCGAACTGTAATGACCTGAATTTCTAAGTCACATTGTAAATGTAATAAACACTTTGTAATGAATAGTGATTGAATATGTGTGACTAATTGAATATATCATAATTATATGTGTATTTATTTGTTTTTAATTAATTAGTTAATTCTTACATTTATGGATGGGTTCAAGTATTTAAATTATGTATTTATGGATTAGTCCAATTTAATTAATAAACACGCCCAATCAGATGTATTTTAAATAAGGACTTGTAGACTGGACATTAGTAATTAAATTGGTCCAACCTTGGTAAGTATGGGTAGCCATACAAGGGAAGGCCCAATAGGAATATAACATAAGTGACCCAACAAGAAGGATTAATAGCAGCAGCTGAAATGTGCCTAACCCATTTAGTAAGTCTAACATTGAGAAGGAATATCTTCCACAGTAATGGGACACTTGTATAAGCATGTGGGAATTTCTTCCGTGACTTGCACTCAATATATCCTAAAATCTAGTGACTCATCCCTTTACTTTGTTGTATCATCACCTATGGGTATGGCAGGGAGGAGGAGTCGGTAGTACTTGCTACCTAATCTCCTTATCCGATCAGCACAAGGTTTCCCTCTATTCACTCTTACCCAGCTTGCCGAGAGAGTTAGTCCGATATAGAGAGAAATAGTGTGAGCTTGAGAACAAAGAGGAAAGGAGAGACCGAGAAGGGGGAAGAAGCCAACTATCGGATGCTTTCTAGTTTCATCACGTACTGCGGAAGGAAGAGAAAAAGAGCAACGAAATCAAAAAGGTGAGAAGTATTTTAATCTCAGTGATCAAAGTCTATTTGTAGTGAGATTATTATCTTATATGTGTAAAATAGTTTAAAGTTTAGAAATGACTCATGAGCTGCTATTATGTGTTGACAGAGTAAGATTATTGACATGAGGATTGATGACCAAACCTAGTTGAACCATAGTTGTAAAAAAAAAAAAAAAACCAACCGATTGAGACCAGTGACTGTTGTGAGTCGAACTCAAAGTAGAACTAGGTAGCATGGCAAGCTTGAGATGATGACTATGTTGAAATTTCATGACTCGTGTATTGGTGTGCGTTTATGTGGAAAATTTAGCAAAATGCTTGAAAATATATTTTTTAAGACGAACAAAACGTAACTTGTACGAATAAATTGCACATTTGGAAATCTATAAATAATTTTTATAGTCTTTTTTTTTGATATTATATGGATAAGTTATGAGTAAAACCTAGTTGGAATCGTTTAAAAATAAGTTAAAATGAGCAAGATATGTATTTTTGATCAAAAATACCGCACCGCTAAAAATCTGTGCACAGCAGTCCACTTCTGGCCTATTTTCGGTAGTCAAAACAGGTCCAAATCTAGTGTTTGATGAATGAAAATTGTAGTTCGGGAAGATACGAATCAAACGAGTCTGATTGGGCCTAAATCGAAGTTGTAGATTTCATTCAATGAAGCTTTTAGTGAAGGACCCCGAATCTGGAAAACAAGTCTAAAAGCTATAGGAAATATTAATAAAACCGGTTTTCCGGTGAACCGGCGGGACTTTCCGGCGACCGGTTCACCTACTTTCCGGCCGGTTCCGGGGATGATTCCAAGACCCAAAATTTTCTAAAATTGTGAAGAATATTTTAATATTTAATGGGTAATTTTTCTGGACAGTTTGGTAATTACTAAATAATTAATGGTTTAAACTCATTTAAATCATTTATAACTTACTAATTAATAATTATTAACGCCACTAAATAATTATTAAACTAATTTCTTATAATCCAAATGTTATTAACTACTTAATTATTATTTAAAGAAAATTAAACAATAATTAAGTAGAGTTAGTATTAATAAACTAACTATTGATTATTTAATTGAAGTTAAATAATAAATAGAGTTAATTAATTGATTAATTATTATTTAATTTATATTAAATAATAATTAAAGAGTGATTGAGTAAAATTAGGTAATTACTCACTTTCATTATCATAATAAAATAATTATTTATTATTTAATATTGAATAATAAATAAGTGCAAATGTTAATTAATTATTCTTCTTATTAAGAAGAAAGAATAATTAAAGATTTATGAAGTAAACTAATTATTTACTATTCAAGGATAAATAATTTTTTATTTAATTAATATTAAATAATAAATAAAGAGAAATGTTAATTAATTATTCTTTAATAATAAATGATAATTAAAGACTAAAGAAATAAATAAAGTAGTTTTATTTCTAAGATAAGTAATTCATTAATTATTATTTAATTAATAATTAAAGAAGAATGGTTAGTAAATAATTAATTATTATTTAATTTATAATAATTAAAGATTAATAATAATTTGATTATCTAGTATTTAATTGATATTAAATACTAAGTAGATTTATGTAGTTATTATTTATTTTATAGTAACTAAAGGTAATTAAGTTATTACTATTTAACTAATATTAAATAGTCTTCAAGTGAAAGTATAGGTAATCAATAAATAGAATATTAGCAATTCATTAATTAAACAATTATAATAAATTGTTTAAAGGTTTAATAAGTGTATAACACTTAAGATAAATATTATTAAATTATTAAATTATTAACCTAAGATCAATTAAATGTCTTAAAAGGTTAATGATAGCGTATTATTATGTGTACCTTGTAATGAATATATCTACTAAATGAATAGCTGAAGTAGGTGTATTGAAGTACAATTATGTGCTATACTAATTGATAGACCGACATTATTACTGCTAGGTCACTCAACGAATTTTAATTAAAGCTAGATAGCCGTAGCTCGTCGAACAGGCAAGTTTCCTAACTCAACTCGAGTTATTACTTTCAACGCATGTTAGTGAATAATTATTGATGATTATTCACATCTTTAATGATTATTAACATTCACACTTTGTGCAATTAAATTCTTGTTCTATTATTATTGGACTGTGAATTATTTAAAGTTCTTACTTTGATGAACTGTTTATGAGCTGGATCTAAGCTAATTGTATCAGCTAGATCAAGTATGTTAAATTTGATAAAACTCAAATAATTTTTAAAAATCTAATCCAACCAGTTGATTGGTATGGATTCTTCGACTGAGAAAAGGACAATTTTACTAAAACATTAAATTGGAAAATAATTATTGCTCGATTATTAAGTGTTTATGCATAAATCACCGGGTATGAAAGGCTGATCCCCTTGATTACCAAAACTTATTAAAAGGACCAGTTTAAATACTGACAACCTTCGCATATGTTCATGGTTATTTATAACCACTCAGTATCTATTATTGAATTATTGAATCTTGTTAAATGTTCTTTCAATCGAATTTCATTGTTGAACATTGATAGCTAAATTCCTTCTAATCATGATATATCTCCTTTGTAATTAAACTTGCTAAGCAAATTAGTTGCTTACCCTTGCTATATCATGACGTTTATTTCAGCCAAACCAGAAAGTTCTACAAAGAAAGACAAAGGAAAAGGAAAAGTGCAGGAGTAGTTTACTATAAACTCTTAGGCCTTATATTGGATGTAATTATTATGTAAACCTTTTGTAATATTAAAGGTATGTGTTAAGTTAAGGTTAAGTAGACCTGGGAAGCATTGTTGTAGACTTTATTATAATGAACAATGTATGTTTATTATTCCGCAATAGTATATAGAATGTTTATGATGTTGATTGATCGTGAGCACCAAACCCGAGGTTAGAGAACTCGGATTTGGGGGCGTCACACGAACAGGTCATCAATGCGAGGTAACGAGTACCTATTTTTGATGGTGACATGGTTTAACTCCCGATAGGCAATGCAAAGTCTCATACTCCTGTCTTTCTTCTTTACAAATAAAATAGGAGCACCCCAAGGCGATGTACTCGGACGTATGAAATTGTTGTCTAACAACTCTTATAGTTGGACTTTTAACTCTTGAAGTTCAATAGGAGCCATTCGATGTGGGGTTTTGGAAATGGGTTTTGTACCGAGTTCAAGGTCGATACAAAATTCGATTTCACGGTCTAGGGGTGGGCCAGGAAGCTCTTCGAGAAATACGTCAGGGAACTCATTAACAACAAAAATATTATTCAAATCTGACGTACTTTTGTTTAAATCCGTTACATGCGCTAAGAAAGCTTGACATCTGTTTTTCAATAAACGAATGGCTTTGTGACTAGAAATGACGGTTATTGATTTTAATGGTTTGGTTGCTTGAATTCGCATAATAGGTTGATTAGGAATATGAAAACTAATGACCTTACGAAAGCAATCAATTTTAGCATGATGGGTAGTTAACCAATCAATTCCTAAAATCATATCAAATTCATGCATGTTCAAGGAGATAAGATCAACAGGTAATGTGAGGGTGCCGATTTGAACAAAACAAGATATATAGACTGTAGATATAACGAATGTTTGTGCTAATGGTGTTTCAACAGATAAGTCAAAATCTAATTTCTCAGGAGTTAAATCCAGACGTTGAGCACATGTTGGTGAAATAAAAGAGTGGGTAGAACCAGTATCTAGCAAGGCATAAACTTCACAAGAGTTAATAAGTAGTTTACCCGTAATAACTTCATTCGCATTCTGCGCTTTTTGGGATGTCACAACAAAAGCTCTCCCCTGAACCACAGACTTTGACTTGTCCGTGGCCGCCTTTGGTGTCATCATTGCAGCTGGACTTGACTTCGCTGTATAACAAAATCGAGCTATATGGCCTTCTTTTCCAAAATTGTAACACACTTGGGATGGTGGCTGTGTACAATTTGGATTGATGTGTCCTTCTTTTCCACACCTGAAACATCTAACTGGTGGTCGTTCTCCTCCCCTCGAAACTGGTACTAGTGATGGTGCTGATGCTGGTACCTTTCCATAGTTGCTGTTGAATTTTCTCTTCTTAGAATTATTGCTGCTTGTCTCACTCCTCCTGTTATCTGGGCCAGGATTACCACCGAAGTGGTTACCATTTCCGACGTGATGATTCCCTCCTCGCTGGTTATCACTATTTCGATGATTGTTGCCACCGTTACGATCATTATCGTAATTTTTCTCTCGATGTTGGGTGTTGCTTCCTGATTGTAGTGTTCCTCTCTCTTTCTCCACTACTTGAGCCCTATCCACGACATCTGAATATAGAAAAATTTTATGAGAAACGAGATATTTACGAATTTCTAGTTTCAAACCTCGTAGAAATATTCGTGCCATCCGTTCCTTAGTGTCCACCAAATAGGATGCAAATCGAGACAGCTCGACAAACTTGGTTTCGTACTGCGACACCGTTATGTTGTTCTGTTCCAGTTTGATGAATTCTACCTCATTCATATGGCGAATACTCTTCGAAAAATACTTCTCGTTAAATAATTCTTGGAACTCGACCCAAGACATCTCGAGTGCCGAGTGATGGGTACGTTTCACGGATTCCCACCAATGATCCGCTTCTCCTCGTAGCATAAAAGTGGCGAAAGGAACCTTTTGTTCGTATGTGCAATGCAGTACATCAAATATCTTTGTTAATTGTTTGAGCCACGCCTCTGCCTTGAGTGGATCTAGCTTGCCTAAAAATTCAGGTGGTCCCAACTCTTTGAACTGCTTGGCAGTGACCATTCGTATATTATCCGCGTTTCTGCCAGTATTATAGATAGGAGCTCTTCTCGCCTGGTTCTGCATGTATTGCATGAAATTCCTAAAAAATTCGGCATTCATCCTGTTGTTAGCATCATAATTAGCATCATGATGTTCTGAGTTTGCACCCGTATTATTTGTAGCTTTCTGATTTTCAGCCACAATTGTCTCATAGTGAATCTCTTGGTTTTCAGATACCATTCTGACATGTGATCACAAAACAAAGATTAGTTAAAGAAATAGACATGCAACATCTTCTCTCTATAACCAAACCAATTACTTAAATAATAAAATAGCTTAGGTAGGACACACTAGCGAAGAATTTTACTCGTCTCTCCCCTCCTAGTTCTAATCCCAGATCTCTACCAGAGATCATATCCCTAAGCTCTGATACCAACTGTAACGCCCCCAAAATAGGTCCATACAACCCATTTTGAGTCGCCAATAATATTCTACAAAATATAAATACAAATTTTTCCATTTACAACTAATAAGTGTTGTGCAAAATACGACAACACAATACAAATACATCTTAAATTCTCAATACACTTATTGACACACTAATAATAATGTATTAAGATACTTCTATTGTCTCGGACCATCACTTCATTCTCCGACTAGTCCCCGCTACACTCTCTTTTTCTGAAGAGAACAATGGAACAAAAAGAAAAAGGGAGAGCACAAATAGCCCAGTAGGAAATATCATGACTAAGATAATGAAGAATAATATTATCTTTAGCCTTCAACCGAAATAAATCAGAGATTTAAAGATATTATAATTATTCAATAATAACAACTGCAACGGAACGAACAATCCATTAGAAGAGTCAAGTAGATTATAATATCTACCATCTTCTATAAGTTAAAGGATCACCACAAATATTTTATCCATGTAACACCAATCAATAGTTCCTGCTTATGAACATCCAAATCAACAGTTTATATTCAACAGCCTCTCTTTCCACTATGTGTCAAAGATATTTATTTGTAACATCACCGGTCATGATCATGCCAAACGTCAATTCATCTTTGCACTACGGGTCAAAGAGAACTTTCACCATACGCTTTTGTTTATAATACCAAAAGTCATGATAATACCAATACACAGTTTGGTCAAATTTATGTCACGCCAGTTCATCTTTGCACTACGGGCCAAAAAGAACTATCACCACAATTTAAATATGAGGATGATGACAATGATATAAAATGAATACAGTGAGATCAAGAATAAGAATGAGTGTTTAATTTATCCAGTGTCGAAGGTTGACCAGATTGCCAACATAATGACCAAATTGTGGAGTCAAATTAAAGAATGATATTCAAGAATAAATTTCACGATTCAACTATATCGTATCCAACGAAATAGAAAGATTCAGGCGAAAAGATATTAGATGAAGCACAAACTATTAAAGATATTCTACAAATTTTCAAGGATTTTCACCATTTAAAAATAAGGTTTTGAAAACAAACAGAGATTTCTTATCATAAATGGAGAAATGTGAAAGAAAAAGATATTCCTTAAAGAGTACAAAAGAAATGATAAGTTATACGAGTATAAAAGAATATATGAAACTACAAATGGATTTTCACCCATCATGCGGTAATCTGCGTAGACAGATTATTTCCGCAAAAGATTAATAAATAATGAATACGAAGGGTTATTCACCAGGCATGCGTCAATCCGCACGGACAGGTTATACCCACAGATTAATAAGGAATAAATGCAAATGCATATTCACTAGGTACGACACTCCGTACATACAGGTTATTCCTACAGATTTATAATAAATGAATACAAAAAGATATTCACCAGGTACGACACTCCGTACATACAGGTTATTCCCCAGAGTAATAAGGAATGAATACAAAAGGATATTCACCAGACATGCGTCAATCCGCACAGACAGGTTATCTCCATAAATTAATACGGAATGAATAACAACCTTTATGAGTATAATATCACTTACGAACATAAAAGCAAATGATATTACACAAGAGTATGGAAAAAAATGATATCCCCTACCTTCGTTAATAAGTGATTGGATGTTGTATTATATGAAGTTTACTAACTTGGATAATACTAGGATTCTTACAAATACTTACAATAGCGTAGCATACTTAGAGAACTCAAGAAATTTAGAGAGAGAGAAAGTATAAGCAAGGAAGGTGTGAAGATTTCGTAAGATAATACCTCCTATTTATAGGAAAACTAAGTTTCATTAATTGCACAAAAATGGCTCGACTTATTACACTTTAGTATCTCCATCTTTGCCTCTATTTTTAATATAATCCCTTAAGTATTATCAATCTTGCATAACATCCCCTAATAGTTTCCACATGTGAACCAATAATTCCATCATGTGAAATAATAGTTCATTGCATGTGAATTTCACAATTTCAATTAGGTACCCCTAAGTTAGACTCCACATTTAATCCGTCAATAATGCTAAAATATCATATCAAATAATATGAGTTACAATGTCATGACAAATAATAAAAAGTACCATACAGATGCTATTGTAATTATTGAATCAAAATACTGTGCAATTGCTATTATATCAATTATTGAATCAAGAATTTAAAATACTATGCAACACCGTGTGCCTGTGAAATACCGCGTACTACTGTGGAATAACGCGTTTTACTGTTCTTTTTATTATCGGGTATTTCAACAGTTGTCGGTGATAACACTGTTGACAAAATACTGTCGTTTTCAGTATCCGACAATGGGGCCCACTATCGTTGACAATATTGTTATTGTGGGGCCCACTAAAATTTTGTTATTTTGGCGTCGTCGTACGGTACCGAATATAATATTCTCCGACAAAAAATATATTCTCCGACATACTGTTTATCAGATAATTTGCAAATAATACATTTAACTATTATTTATAACAATTAAGCACTTCACTATTTAGAAAAATAATCATAAAAAAATAATAAACTTTTATTTCATAAAGTCGGGATCTTACATAACTCATCATACACAAGATACTATGATGATCTCAAGTCCAAGGATCACTTGTACTACTATCACTAGAGGAATTCCTATTGACAGACAAGTAAAACTCCATTAGGTATTCCTTAGCGAGCCACGTTCAGTGAACTTATTCTCCAATAAGCACCTACATACTTGCTTTAGTGTCTCCACGTAAATGATTATGAGATAAATCATCCTCTTCCTAAGAGCAAGCAACGTATGTACTAATCTATCCGGATTCACTAATCCCTTTTCTAGTAATCCAATGATTAAGAACGATTTTAGTTTGTGAGCTATCTTGAATTTAGATCTCATTAGCATTATCACCATCATGATTCTAAAAACATTGCTCAAAATTATGGGTTTATTACATTTAATATGACAGCACTATGTAGATAATGTAAAATACCTTTTAAGAAAATCAATTCTTTTATTAATAAATGAATAAGATTACAAAGTATATGCTATACCATATTAAATATGATTGGCTTGTGTGCATACTACTTTCAATCTCCCACTTGCACTAAAGTCAATCGCCATGGTATCTAATATCCATTTTCTCTAAATGACGATCAAACTGCTGTTGTGTTAAAGCTTTAGTAAATGGATCTGCAATGTTGTCTTGAGAGTCCACACACTCAAGGGTGACATCTCCTCTTTTAATGATCTCTCTAATCAAATAAAACCGCTGCAACACGTGTTTGGATTTTTGATGAGACCTGGGTTCCTTAGCCTGCGCAATAGCTCCGGTGTTGTTACAGAATAAAGGTACAGCTCCTCTAATGCTAGGAACCACTCCAAGTTCAGTTATGAACTTCTTCATCTAAAGAGCTTACTTTGCAGCTTCACTTGCAGCTATGTACTCTGCCTCTGTCACTGAATCAGTAACTGTTTGTTGTTTGGAACTTTTCTAACTCATTGCGCCACCATTTAAGATAAACACATACCCTGAAACGGATTTACTATCATCTTCATCCGTTTGAAAACTTGAGTTTGTATAGCCCTCTTGTTTTAATTCAGACCCACCGTAGACAAGAAATACATCCTTAGTTCTTCTTATGTAATAACCCAAGGATTTTGATATATTAAAATAAGAAATTTTACGTATAAATTTTTTTTATTTTATAATAAAATTATTTTTATTATATATTAAAGCAAGTATGGGAATGCGTGCAAGAAAAAGAATGTGAATATGTAATATGTATATATATTTTTAGTTAATATATGGTTTCAAATAAATTTCTTATTAAAGAAATAGTTGATATTTATAAATTATATTCTATATTAAAGATATATTATTATTTATCTTTCATAAAAATATGATTAATATATTATTTTCTTGATAAATGTGTATTATAAGAATGATTATTAATATTATTATTATTACTTGGATTATTTCGTTATAATATGAATTTGTAAGATTAGTCAATTTATTTTAAATTGACTAAGTATGGTCAATGTGGTAAAGTGATATTACGGATCAAAACCCTAATTTGATCTATGGTCGTGTATTTTAATTTTAAATATAATTATTGTTGTAATTATATTTAAAAGGATTTATGTTTATATAATGGATATATGAATAATAAGAATTTATTTTCTTATGTAAATTCGAATATTAAATATACTAATGATTATATTTATATTTGAATGTGTGAATGTATATTATGGATATTAATTTTAAATAAAATTAATGATATAATTATATTTAATTATATTTAAAATAAAGGAATATGTATTTTGGATATTAAGAATTTATTTTGTTTAAGCAATTTAAATATTAAATATAATAATTAATTATTTTTGTATTTAAATGCATATATGTACATTATGTGAATAATGTAAATTAAGTGAAAAACCCTAATTTACAAATTAGGAAACCTTAATGTATATTTGAAACCCTAGTTTTCTATTGAAAAACCCTAATTAAAGTTTAAAACCCTAATTTTTGAATTACTATATCCTAATTAAATATTTATTAATTCATAAACTTAATTTCTTAAACCATAGAATTATTGGGCAAACCCTAAGGATTAAAACCTAAAGGTTAAACCTTAGAATCATGTGGGATGGACAAGTATGCCCTTAAAATTATTTATTAGATTACCAAAGTACCCTTTTGTATTTATTTATTTATAAAGTGTGCAAATCTCTCCCAAATCTTGTGACTCCTCAAATCTTGGGTTCTCCATGTGCTTAAAATCATTTCAATCATTAGATTTTGACACCTTGCACCAGCAAGTTCATTGAATCAAATGGGATAAGAATTAAAGAAAGAAAAAGAAAAGAAAAGCTCATATTATTTTCTAAACAAAGCCAAGACCCTTACTCTCTCTCCTAAGCCACAAAATTTTCTCCAAAATTCAGTCCAAAGATAAGCCAAAAATACCCCATAGCAAGCCAAGGTCAGAATCAAAAAGTGAAAATCAAAAATTTCTCAAGAAGGTATAAAATCGTAACCATGTTGCTAGATCTTGAAAGTTATGATAAATTTTGTGTTTAAATGTTTAAATATGTTGTATGTTATGTTATTTAGTGATCTGGGTTGTTATATCATGGATTCATAACATCTAGATGCACAAAATTGAAGATTTAAGAAAACTGTCAAGAACACTAAAATTGTGTGTGACAGTCCAAAGTTGGGGCCTATAAATCTCACCATGTAAATGATTTGTTGTGTTTAAAGCTTGTTATGTGTAGTCTATTATGTGGTTAGTACACTGCAAGTGGAATCACGATCATAGCATGTCTAGATCGAAAGTTATTCATGGTCAAAATTCATTGATCAATCATGGAAACTGTTTCTGGAAAACCTAGAAAATTCACTAAGTAAAGACCATGGTCTGACAGTCAAATATCAGAGGCCATAGATCTTGATCTATATATGGTTTGTAGTTGTAGTATGCCAGTAGGTTAACAATCTAGAAGTGGAATCACGATCATAGCATGTCCAGATCAAAAATTATTCATGGTCAAACGCCATTGACCGATCATAAAATCTGGATTCTAGGTTGTTCTTCATGGGCTGAAGAACACCTATAGCGACGCTTTCTGTCGCTAAAGCCCTTTAGCGACAGTTTTATTAAAAATTAATTATATGAATTAAAATAATAGAAATAAATAGAAATTAATTATTCAAAATTCATAAAATAGTTTAAAAAATTATTTTCAGTTATAAAAATTATCTTTTAATATTTTGACATAATTTTCATTAATAATTTAATTTATTTAATTATTAATGATAATTAATTTATTTAATAATTATATTAAATAAATCAGTTAAAAATGATTTTAATATTTTAAAAATCATTTAAAAATGATATTAATGTTTTTAAAAAGTATTTTAAGTTTTATTAAATAACTTTTAATATTTTAATAGAAATTTCATCAATATTTAATATTAATGAGAATTAATTTATTTAATAGTTATATTAAATAAATTATTTAAAAATGGTTTTAAAATTTTAAAATTCATTTAAAGGTAATAAAAATATTTTTAAAATATTTTTAATTTATAATAAATAACTTTTAAATATTTGACATGAATTACATTAATACTTTAATATTAATAGTAATTATTTAAAAATAATTTTAATGTTTTAAAAATCATTTAAAGGTGATAGTAATGTCTTAAAAATGTTTTAAGTTATAATAAATAACTTTAAATATTTTGACATGGATTTCATTAATATTTTAAATTATTTAAATATTAATGATAATGAAATTATTTAGCAATTAAATCATTATAAATGATATTAATGTTTGAAAAATTATTATAAATGATAATAATTATTTAAAACTTATTATGAGCTTCCGAAAAATATTATAAATGATAAATAAATTATCTAAATAATATTGAAGCATTTAAATAGAGTTTTCTTGAAAATAAACTCGTTGATTATCCGATAACGCAACTTGAACTTTGAAATGATACTGAAATAATACTAGATTGACATAATTTAACTTGATACATGTTCTTATATGTTTTAATGACCGATATGAATATGTGACAACGTGTTTACGCTGTATAGTGACTGCAAATAAGTAGTATTATGTGTTATGTGGCATTATTCTAATCAAAAGAATAATTTTATTGATGATAGGACTATGTATAAAAGTTTAAGTTAAATTTTATAGTAGTAAGCAGCGACAAAGACAAATATCTAAACCTTATGCAATATTTTTAATTCGTGCAACAGGTATATAATGTGCAAGTATTCTATCCTTTTAATTTATTTTATAAAATGGATCCGTATATTATGCAAGTACTACTATTTTATCGAATTTCTTTCGATTCATTCATTGTTAAAAGTATCTCATTACTGAATTGCTATGACTCGTATTTAAAATTTGTATTCTAAGTTTGGCTATGCAAGTGTCCCCACTTCTATGAACTATTGTACATTATCAATTACCCTTGAATTCAAAATTCTTTGACAAGTTCTGATACATACTATTAAATTTCGGTATGTATACCTAGTTTAAAGATTGTCTAAACTATTTAACTAGCTAGACCTAATTTGAAAAGCATTATTGAACATTATTGATTATGATAAAGTCGTCCAACTAAATTGTTTTAGTTAGGACTCCAAACTGAGTATGAACAACCCTAAATGGGAAAACTTTATGCGCTAATAGCGGTGATGAAATTTTTATGTGCTAATGGCGGTGATTTATTATATAGTGTTGATCAATACAGGGCACAACGGGACTGATCATCCTCCGTGTCCATAAGACTAGACAGTTTACAGATGAATTTCTGTTTAAACCTTTTCGAAAATGAAAAATGACAGTTCATGGTCTTTTGACTACTCAGTATTCAAAAGTCAATATATTGTTTCAAAAATTTTAAAATGATTTGATATGTTGTTAAGAATGGTTTCAAATGACTTCACCACTATTGATTCGTGGTAGAAGTAGTCCTCAAAGAAAACATTTACTTCTTCAGCGCATTATTATAAATGTTATTACTTGTTAAGCAATTGAATGCTCATTCTTGCTTTGACTTAAATGTTTTCAGTTAGGCGTGAATGTTCAGAAGACTCTGGCAAAGACAAGGGCAAAGGAAAGCTCAAGGAATAGGTTTTAAGGTGTTATCTGTAATAATTAGTCCTTTGTATTATGATC
This sequence comes from Aralia elata, assembly GCA_034770075.1. Taxonomy (NCBI): domain Eukaryota; kingdom Viridiplantae; phylum Streptophyta; class Magnoliopsida; order Apiales; family Araliaceae; genus Aralia; species Aralia elata. The sequence goes on from CM068380.1 coordinate 6,130,188, forward strand.
ATATATATTATGTCACATGTAAGGAATGTAATTAAAGGTTGTCATACCTGGGAAATAGACAACTCTGATATAAATATTAAGTTTGTAATATATTAAACAGCTTAAAGATGTGGTATCGTGATGCACCAAATACGGGTTTCAAGTACTCGGATTTAGGGGCGTCACAGCTTGGTATCGGAGTTATAGGTTAGAAAACTTAGGTGGAGGATTACCTTAGGTTATAACCTTAAGCTAGATAGAGACGTTGAAAAACGAATAACTCAAATAGAGTTTAAAAGAGATGAATTAAGGAAATTCATCGTAAAATAAAATAAAAGTAACTTATATAAACTATTGTTTGTTATGTGTATATATTACGTACTAATCAAGATAACTTGTGTATAGATGTCAGGTAAGAATGGATTAGGAAACTCTTATGTCGTGAAGAAGGAGCAAATCACTCCGCCTGAGCCAATATCCAAATCAATAGCTGAAATGGAGGCTCATACTGAAAGCAACCCTGATGAAGTGGTCATCTTGAAAAATATAGAACCAGAATCAGAAATAATGGTGTTGACAGAAAGTGATTCGGACACTGAAGTTGGAGCTGACCAGGCATTAACAGAAGTGCAAGATCCAAGGAATAAGGTGTTATATTTGGAAAAGTTATTGGAAATGGGAAGGGTGTTAAATAGTCAAATGCGAAAAGCGTTAATAAAAATAATGGAAGAATAAGATAAGCTGAAAAACCAAATTGATGTAATGGGAGCCAAATGCAGCAAATCGTCTGCAACTATAAGCTAGAAAGGAAAAAGAAAGATGAATGACTGTGACATTGAAAATTCTGACCAAGGAAACTTTAAGAAAGTAATAAGGTGTGCAAATTGCAAGAGAAAACATGAAGGGGTATGCATGAAAGGGCAGAATGTGTGTTACAATTGTGGACGTGAAGGACATATCTCTTCCCATTGTCCTGATCCGAAGCAATGTGTGTGTTTTGTATATAGAATAATAGGTCACCAGGCAAAGGTTTGCCTGGGATCTAAGGAAAGTGTAGGAAACGAGTAGGATAAGTGCTCTAGAATTATGTATGATATGCTATGTGTGTAATGTACTACTCCCGACTTTTGTTGTCATTAAGGGATAGTAAGTGGTTGTAACAGCATGTGCTGTATAATGAAAAATATGTTGTACTGTTGAACAAATATGTATATGAATGAAATGATATGGTTATATGTTTGTTTTGGTAAATAAACTTTAAGGATTTTGCTAATATGTTGTTTAAATGGAAAAAAAATATAATTCAGCAAGCTGCATTTGGGAATTCAGCAAGCTGAATTCATAAATCCAGCAAGCCGAAATGAACAATCCAGCAAGCTACATTGGGTAAGCCATCAAGCTGAATTGGTCTAAGTTTGGAACTTTGTGATGATACCCTGTAATACTATATGGCATAAAGGAATATGAAGGATAAGATAATAACTTAAGGTTTTTGATAACCAAGGAATGCTGTAAGACCCCGAAAATTTTAATAAATAGAATTTAATTTTCTTCTTAATATTATTTTAAATAGAAAGGTGTTAAATCGATAATGATAAAGTTACTAGTGAAATGTGACAATTGAGATGTCTAGTAATAACGCTAAATCACTATTCACGCGATCACTATTCATGGGGTACTATTCACGCTAAAACGCTTTTACATTTTCTTCGATCTTCGAATTACGTCATAACATTTATATAAGCTGGATACGAAAATTATACGGTATAAATACAAAAGTACTATTCATACGAATATACTATTCATTTATACAAAAAGTCAAACTACTATGTCGGGGAATATTCCTTCTGTCGGATATAGAAAGTGATAGAAATTGGCGGCAAAATTTTAACCGATAACTGTTGAAATACCCGGTGATAAAAAGAACAGTAGCACACGATATTCCACAGTAGTACACGGTATTCCACAGTATTTTATATTATTGATTCAATAATTGATAAAGTAGTAATTGCACAGTATCTTGATTCAATAATTGTTACAGTAGTATCTGCATAATATTTTATATTATTTGTCACGACACTGTAACACATATTATTTGATATGATAGTTTAGCATTATTGACAATGTCTAGAAATTCTGTCAAGGAAAGGGGTTATTTAATTGCGCGTCATTTTTATGGAAGGCCCCCTCTTTTCTGGGAATAATCTGGTTGTCAGTATTGCGAGTATGTGCTATCGGTGATATTAATACATTTAACACAATATACAGAAAAAGGGATTTATTGTGATAATGGAGTTATATTTTTATAATGGTTTTTTTTATAATGGAATTATCTTTTTGATAATGGATTAATCTTTTTGAAAAAATGGATGGATTAAAGAAAAAATGGATGGATGATAATGGAAGAAAAAATGGATGGATGATATAAATGGAAGAAAAAATGGATGGATGATATTAAAAGAATATGCCAAGGGTATAAGCATAATAAACCAAGAAAAGTTGGGAAAAAGACCAAAATGCCCTCACCTTGATTTTCCTATAAATAGGAAGAGTTTGCTTAAGAAATTTTTACACCTTCATTGCCTTCCTCTCTCTCTCTAAATTTCTTAAGTTCTCTTAGTGTGCTAGGCTATTGTGAGTATTTGTGAGAATACTAGTATTGTCCAAGTTAGTAAACTTCATAGAAAGTAACATTCAGTTAACAAAGGTAGGGAATATCATTTCTTTCATACTCATATATAATATCATTTGTTTTCATGTTCGTAAGTGGTATTATACTCATAAATGTTGTTATTCATTCTGTATTAATTTGTGGGGATAACCTGTCCGTGCGGTTTGACGCATGCCTGGTGAATATCCTTTTGTATTCATTCCTTATTATTCGGTGGGAATAACCTGTATGTACGAGTGTCGTACCTGGTGAATAACCCTTTGTATTCATTCCCTATTATTCTGTGGGGATAACCTGTATGTACGAGTGTCGTACCTGGTGAATAACCCTTTGTATTCATTCTTTACTAATCTGTGGGTATAACCTGTCCGTGCGGATTGACGCATGCCTGGTGAATAACCCTTTGTATTCATTACTTATTAATCTTTTGTGGAAATAACCTATCTACGCGAATTATCGCACGACGGGTGAAAATCCATTTACAGTTTCATATATTCGGTTATACTCGTATAACGTATTATTTCTTTTGTACTCTTTAAGGGATATCTTTTTCTTTCACATTTCTCCATTTATGATAATAAATCTTTGTTTGTTTCCAAAACCTTATTTTTAAATGGAGAAAATCCCTGAAAATTAGTAGAATATCCTTAATAGTTTGTGCTTCATCTAATATCTTTTCACTTGAATCTTTCTATTTCATTTTATACGTTATAGTTGAAGCATAAAATAATTTCTTGAATATCATTCTTGAATTTGACTCCACAATTTGGTTATCGTGTTGGTAATTTGGTCAATCTTTGATACTGATTAAATTATAAAGTTTTTCTTATCCTTAATCTCACTGTATCATTGTCATCATCCTCATCTTCATACTTAAATTGTGGTGATAGTTCTCTTTGGCCCGTAGTGCAAAGATGAACTGACGTGACATGATTTTGACCAAACTGTGTATTGGTATAATCATGACTTTTGGTGTTACAAACAAAGGCGTATGGTGAAAGTTCTCTTTTGCCGTAGTGCAAATATGAACTGGCGTTTGGCATGATCATGACCGGTGATGTTACAAATAAATATCTTTGGCACGTAGTGCAAAGAGAGGCTGTTGAATATAAACTGTTGATTTGGATGGTCATAAGCAGGAATTATTGATTGGTGTTACAGGGATAAAATATTGGTGGTGATCCTTTAATTTATAGAAGATGGTAGATATTATAATCTACTTGACTCTTCTAATGGATTGTTTGTTCCGCTGCAATTGTTGTTGTTGAACAATTAAAATATCTTTAAATCTCTGATTTAATTCTGTTCAAGACTAAAGATAAATTTTATTCTTCATTATCTTAGTCATGATATTTCTTACTGGGCTATTTGAGCTCACCCTTTTCAGTTTTGTTCCATTGTTCTTCTCAGGAAAGGAAAATGTAGTTGGGACTAGCCGGGGAGTGGAGTGATGGTCCGAGTTAGTGGTTGTCCTTATCAAGTTATGGCATAGTTTAATAATGATTGTACTAGAGACTTAAAATATGTGTTGTCATCTTTTTACGGCATTGTAATAATTTGGGTTTGGATACTGTGGTACCATACGGTACGATATTTGTATGGAAAGTCACAGTATGTGTGTGGTCGTATTTTGCACGACAAATATTAGTTGTAAATGGGAAATTCGTATTTGTATTTGTATTTTGTAGAATGTTATTGGCGACTCAAAATGGGTTGTGTGGACCTATTTTGGGGGCATCACAGTTGGTATCAGAGCCATAAGTGTGAAGAGCCCCGAGCCTCTCGCTGGTGACTTCCTTTGTGGGATGCACCGAAGCCAGACTCTCCGTAGGGGACGCCGACAATTAATAACGGTGGCAAGCTGATAGGTACCACTGTGAGGTGCTATCCGTGGTGTTGGATGTGAGTCACAGTTGGTATCAGAGCTTAGGGATATGATCTCTGGCAGAGATCTGAGATTAAAACTAGGAGGGGAGAGACAAGTAAAATCCTTCACTAGTGTGTCCTACCTAAGCTATTTTTTTTAAGTAATTGGTTTGGTTATAGGGATAAGATGTTGCATGTCTATTTCTTTAACTAAATGTTAGGATTGCGAAACCTAGGTTATAACCTTAGTATTAAACTCGTATTGAGTACAGTGGGAGATGAATCAGGAGAATTATTATATTTGGTATTTTGACGAGTTGGGGAATTCATCGAGTCGAGTAGTACCCAATGAAATATAACTTCATTCCTTCAATGAATATATTTTATTGCTGTACTAATGTTAGTTTAGTGTGTTTGTAGGATGACTACCGTAGGAGAGACCAGCGGAGTTCGAAAGAAGGAGGTATTCACTGACATACCCGTTGTTGCGGAGCAGCTAGTAGGTTACGCACCCGTTGCCCCAGTGATATCATCGAGTGGGTCCGAGCCTGAGAATGACTACTTGATGGATTTGGTAGAACCGGTCATGGGTGGAGTATTGAGATCCGGTAGTCAGGATAGTGAGGACCTGCTCGGGGATTATGCCGATCGCATAATGGAGCAGGAGCAGACTATCGAGCAGCAGAATGCTCGTATTTTCTACTTAGAAGAGGAGAATTCTGCCCATCAGGAGATGGAAGACCAGTATAAGGCGGAGGCGTATTCACTACAGTTCCAGGTAGCTGAGTTGAAGGCTCAGATTCAGCAGTTAGAGAGTGCTACACCTCAGTTGAGCCAGGCAGTGGAGCAGTCAAATGCCAGGGAGGTGGAGCTGCAGTCAGCGCTACAGGCTGCCAGAGCTGAGAGAGACCTGGAGCAGGCAGACAGGATTAGAGTACAGGAGTTCTGGGTTCGCGCAGCCACAAGGGTGGATGTGCTGGAGGGAGAGGTTCGAGATGAATCTGCTAGGGTTGATACATTAGAGTATGCTCTATATACGACCATGGCCAGACTACAGGACCGAGTCAGAAGATATCCTCGAGATGAGGGCAGTAGTCGGCGCATGATCAAACGCCGAGTGGTTGATCGGTTGGCTCAACAGGCACTCCGTCGGGCAGTTTGCCGTAGCGAGCATTGATTGATAGTGCAGTACCCTTGGGTTAGCTGGTCATTGTTATAATTCTCACTTTTGTCTAATAGAAACAGATTCTACGATCAAAAGTTATACCTCTAGTCAAAGTTTTATGGAGAAACCATAATATAAAGGAAATGACCTGGTAGTTAGAATCTAAAATTAGAGCAAAGTATCCTCACCTCTTTGATATGTCAGGTACGTACGTAAATTTCGGGGACGAAATTTCATAAGGAGGGGAGATTGTAAGACCCCGAAAATTTTAATAAATAGAATTTAATTTTCTTCTTAATATTATTTTAAATAGAAAGGTGTTAAATCGATAATGATAAAGTTACTAGTGAAATGTGACAATTGAGATGTCTAGTAATAACGCTAAATCACTATTCACGTGACACTATTCATGGGGTACTATTCACGCTAAAACGCTTTTACATTTTTTCGATCTTCGAATTACGTCATAAATTTATATAAGCTGGATACGAAAATTATACGGTATAAATACGAAAGTACTATTCATACGAATATACTATTCATTTATACAAAAAGTCAAACTACTATGTCGGGGAATATTCCTTCTGTCGGATATAGAAAGTGATAGAAATTGGCGGCAAAATTTTAACCGATAACTGTTGAAATACCCGGTGATAAAAAGAACAGTAACACACGATATTCCACAGTAGTACACGGTATTCCACAGTATTTTATATTATTGATTCAATAATTAATAAAGTAGTAATTGCACAGTATCTTGATTCAATAATTGTTACAGTAGTATCTGCATAATATTTTATATTATTTGTCACGACACTGTAACACATATTATTTGATATGATAGTTTAGCATTATTGACAATGTCTAGAAATTCTGTCAAGGAAAGGGGTTATTTAATTGCGCGTCATTTTTATGGAAGGCCCCCTCTTTTCTGGGAATAATCTGGTTGTCAGTATTGCGAGTATGTGCTATCGGTGATATTAATATATTTAACACAATATACAAAAAAAGGGATTTATTGTGATAATGGAGTTATATTTTTATAATAGTTTTTTTTTATAATGGAATTATCTTTTTGATAATGGATTAATCTTTTTGAAAAAATGGATGGATGATATAGATTAAAGAAAAAATGGATGGATGATAATGGAAGAAAAAATGGATGGATGATATAAATGGAAGAAAAAATGGATGGATGATATTAAAAGAATATGCCAAGGGTATAAGCGTAATAAACCAAGAAAAGTTGGGGAAAAGACCAAAATGCCCTCACCTTGATTTTCCTATAAATAGGGAGAGTTTGCTTAAGAAATTTTCACACCTTCATTGCCTTCCTCTCTCTCTCTAAATTTCTTAAGTTCTCTTAGTGTGCTAGGCTATTGTGAGTATTTGTGAGAATACTAGTATTGTCCAAGTTAGTAAACTTCATAGAAAGTAACATCCAGTTAACAAAGGTAGGGAATATCATTTCTTTCATACTCATATATAATATCATTTGTTTTCATGTTCGTAAGTGATATTATACTCATAAATGTTGTTATTCATTCTGTATTAATTTGTGGGGATAACCTGTCCGTGCGGTATGACGCATGCCTGGTGAATATCCTTTTGTATTCATTCCTTATTATTCGGTGGGAATAACCTGTATGTACGAGTGTCGTACCTGGTGAATAACCCTTTGTATTCATTCCCTATTATTCTGTGGGGATAACCTGTATGTACGAGTGTCGTACCTGGTGAATAACCCTTTGTATTCATTCCTTATTAATCTGTGGGTATAACCTGTCCGTGCGGATTAACGCATGCCTGGTGAATTGTGACACCCCCAAATTCAGGTACCAATACCTCGAATTTGGTGCTCACGATAAAATACATCCATACACCTCTAAACAACATAAATTAACTAATGCGGAATAAATAAACATATGTTGTTCATTACAAAAGGTTTACTGCGGTCCCAAGGTCTACAACCTTAAATAAATACATCGCAGAATACATTAATAATACAAAACTATTCCACGATTACACAACGGGATAGTATATATAACTATTCCTTAAGCTTTCCTTTGCCTTTGTCCGCTTTGGAACTCCCCGGCTTAACTGCAATAGGTTCATGATATAGCAAGGGTGAGCAACTACTTTGCTCAGCAAGTTTAAAAGTAAGAATGAAGATATATCATGAATGAATAAGAATAATAGCTGCATAGATCAATAATTTATGAACGTTGATGAAATAGCTGAAATGACATAATCAAAGTCCAAATGAATCAATGAATAATGATTATTTACTGCTGAGTGGTCCAACCGACCATGAACTTTTGGCCAAAGAGTCAATCATTCGACTAACTCTTTTAAAACCTGGCCCCGTCAGTTGTACTCGAGGGGATCAGCCTCTCGTACATCATGTATATGCATAACATTTAACTCTGACTGCATCGAATAACCGACACATTATAATCCCCTAATAAGGGTCGCTCTCTCAGTCCAAGAATCCGTACCAACTGCTGGTTTGGATAGCTTTTAAAATAATAACATGTACATGTCTAGCCGAAACAAATGGCATAGACTATTTCCTTAAACAGTTCATGAATGAAGAACTTAAATGTTTTCACAATCCAACAACAGATAATGAATTCAAATGCATAAACTGCGAATATCAATAATTATCTTGGAGGTGGAGTAATTGACAATAATTAATCCACTAATATGATTCAAAGGTAATAACTCCATTTGAGTCGTGAAACTTGTAACAATATACAACACCTGTATAAAATATGAAACCTGCTCAAAATATAATTCGAGTAAGGTTAGGGAAACTTGCCCAACACAAGGGTTAGACAAGCGTTAGGAAACTTGCCTGAAACGCTGCTACAATATTACAACACACGCTCCTTAATATCCTACACAATTAGGTACATATTCACATACAATTAGTCACATACCGGATATCAAATATTTGTTTATACAACTCTATAATATCTCATTCATATAAGAAACAAAATATTAAACAAGGTTATACCCACTAGTTACGGCGTTACGACGCTTGTACGTCTATACGCCAAACTTGCCTATTCGAATGCCCAAGCGACACGCAATTGCGTACGCCTAACACGCCCATTCGAATTGTCCAATACCCAATGGTTAATGTTAAGTATCATTATAAATCATAATAATCATGTTTTAGAACTTAGAACATCATTTAACAATGTCGGGAGCATTATACTATGCACACACGCATGACCGACGCCTACCGTCTGCACAATAGCCCTAAAAACGGTTAATTTCAAAATTGTTCCAGGTAATAAATTTCAATTCTAATTAATGGATATTGTAGGTCTATCTCTAAGCTTTCCGGATCATCTTGAATCGCCTAAATCCGAGTCCGTATGAGAAAGTTATGGCCATTTTCCCAACGGACGTCGAAGCTGAGTCGGGCAGCGCACACGCGGGCGGGCGGCACCAGGCGCACGGCGTGCGGCAGCGCGCGCGCGCGGGCGCGCGGGGCCTTGGTGCGGGCGCGCGGCTGGCCTGGTGGCCCATGTCAGACATCGCGATTTTGACCCTCCTTCACTCCAATCCTCATAACTTCTTCTCTAGACCTTCAAATTGGTCCGTTTCGGACTCTATGGACTCCTAAGACATAGAGCTACAACATATCAAAAATTCAGAGTTACCCATTAAGATTAACATGGCCGAATCTTAGGCCAAAGTATCAACTCATGCTCTGTTTTGCATGTTCTAAGTGTTCTTCACTAAAATCATCACCAAATCTTCGTTTTTACATCTTTTTACTCGATTCCAGTTGGGTTAACTTTGCAACCCTTGGAACTACAATATGATAACAACAAATAAACATAACAAGCAAGGAATCATAGCTACAAAGTCCTCTAAATTCGTCCAATAGTCCATGTTCATGTCCAAAGTCCATTGTTCTTCATGTTCTTCATCCTCCTTAAGCATAGGTACGGATTTATTGTGTTTTTGTTTCACTTTGATGTTATTAATGGCTTATGTAACCTCTTAACAACATATATAAACATCCAACACAAACAAAGACAACAAGAATTGCCACAAGAACTAACTCACAAGCACAAAAGCTTATAACCCATGAAAACTTTGAAAAACCTTAACCAAATCAAATGGAATGGATTGAGTTAAAGTTTTACCTATTGTAGCTACTTATTAGATGGTAGAACTCCTTTAGAGCTTTGTTAGAAACTCTCCTCAACCTCCTTGAGTTCTCCCGAAGCCTTTACTTCAAGTTAGCTCACACCCACTTCTTTCTCTCTCTAGAAGCTTTGAAGGTTGAAGATGTAGATGGTGAAGATGCTTAGCTTGCTATTCCTTCTTCCTCCTTGCTCAAAACCTGAACCTATCCCTCTCTCAATATGCAATGGATGAGTTTGTGAAGGAAAACTTGATTCTCCTCTTCCCCTTTCTTACTTCCAAGCCCTCTCTCCCTATTTGCTCTCCCTCTCTTAGAAAATCTGCTGAAATGAAAATGCTATGGCTGGAGGTGTTTGCCAATTGAAGATGTCTCTTGGTGTATTCAAGGCTTCTTGGAAGAGGGATGGAACATTTAGAAGCTCAAGATATTGGTCTAGCTTGGGAAATGAAATGGGAAACACTAGGTTGCATGGGAGATGGAATGTTTGGCATGCTTGTGCTTGGGAAATGAATTCCCCAACACTTGGTCTCCTCCCCTCCCAACCGTGCACTCCCCTTTCCCTTACACCAAATATGCTGATTTTTGTGCCCACATCCAACATGGGTCAAGTCTTGGGTCATGGGTTGGGTCATGGGTTTGGGTCACCCTTAATAAACATTTGGGCCCTTAAATAAATCACCAATGACTCCAAATAAAATTCTAACACTTGGAAAAATCCTAATACGCATATACGCATTAACTAAATTACTCAACATCGAAAAGGACACAAAATTTTATGACGTGAATAGTGCCTCGAGAAACGTGCCCCGTGAATAGTGATTTAGTGACGCTTCGCGAAATCAATTATTCACTTAAACTATAACAAGTAAAATTTCATGCATTCACATAACTCAGGTTGTCACACAACCTTTAAACATACAACACAAAAATAATATTAATAAAATAGAATATATTCATTAATATTCAAAAATTCGAATTACAAGGAAAATTCTAAAATTCCCGGTCGTTACATCCTCCCCTCCTTATAAGAATTCTGTCCCCAGAATTACAATCTAGAGGCGAAAAGACTTAACAGGGGTTCACTCAAAAAGATGCGGATAATTCTTTCTCATCTTCTCTTCTAGCTCCCACGTAGCTTCTTCAGCTGCGTGGTTCCTCCAAAGTACTTTGACCGAATGAATTACCTTATTTCTTAACGTCTGCTCCTTCTTATCCAATATTTGGATAGGAATCTCTTCATATGACAAGTCTCGCTCAACTTGAATTGGTTCATAGGATATCACATGTTTGTAGTCGGGTTTATATGGCCGCAACACAGAAACGTGGAACACATTATGAATGTGCTCCAGTTCCGGAGGTAAAGCTACCTCGTACGCTACTTCACCTACCCTCCTTAAAACTTCAAAAGGTCCTACGAACCTGGGACTCAATTTACCCTTCTTTCCAAATCTGATCTTCCCCTTCCAAGGTGATACCTTCAAAAACACAAAGCTGTCAACTTCAAAGTCTCGCTTCTGACTGTCGACGCCGGGTTTTCGCTTTCTAGTCTTTTCCAATTTTTTTAGCCTTTTGATTTAATGTTTCTTTGGAAAAGATCGGCATTGATGTCGACGGGGTTTTGAAAGATCGTTTTTATGATAAGCCAATTAACCAGAGTCGCCAGTTGGTATATTTGAAATGGATGTACCAACTCATCCGAGTTTTCGTTTTTTTATAAATCGCTGGCTCATGTGTGACTCCGAATTAATTGGTCTGCGAGTTGAGATTCATAGAGTTCGGGGGCTTGTTTAAGTGAGGGGAAGGTGTTAGGCACCCCTCGACTTCCGTGAAACACGGTTACCGCAATCTTGATGCTTTCCTATCCTTTAATTCATGAATGTGTGTGTGTGTGTGTGTGCCTATGTGAATGTCGTGGTGGGTTTGTATGAAAGAATCATTTGGATTTTTAGGGAAAGCCGTGTTTTAATTTGAGAACGTTTCGGAATGTCTTTTAATTTATACGAGAAAGCTTGGTTCGTTATAAGAAAGATTTGATTTTAATTGTCCAAAACTATGAGATTTTCATTAAGTGTCGTTTTGGCAAAACAAGAATTTTAAACCTTCGTCAAAATAGGAATCGAGATCTATACGTTGCTTTCGTGAAACGATCGGGCAATTTCTAGAATCTCTTTCACCCTATGCACGAAGATTTAATAAAACGTTACTTATTTGTAAAATCATTTTGTGTGATATTTTGGAAAACGATTTTCTTTAGCTTTCTCGTTAAATAGGAATCGACATTCGTTAGCACTTCAATCTCTTATCCTCGTGAAGCTAATAACCTAATTTGATTGATTTTATGCAAGTCTTCATTGTTTAATCTTTGAAATCATTTTTGTGTCACAAGATCTAATCAAGCATAAACACGCGTCGGGGCTATTCATGGGCATGTAAGCCATCAAAATATCCCCAAACGCCAACAATCACATATTCCATTAGTACGGGGCCTTAAACCCGATTCTCACCTTAGCGTCGTTTTAAGGCCCAACGGTTACATGTTACAAAACGAACATCTTGAATCTATCACATACACCAAAACGTCCATCATCGGATTTGGACCACGGGGTCGCATTCCTAGGCTCACACGAGATTAATACATGCCCACAAAATGAATACTACGTAACTAACCCACCCGGATTTATCTAATACACCATAACATCCGGAAATGATGATCTAAATAAATTACACTCAATGAATCACCATAAACAAACTAGAAATTTCGTCGATTGGATATCCTCGGGTTATCAGGAAGAATTTTATTCCAACGGAACCTTCACTAATAATCCCTAATCCAAGATTGTTCAACAATATGTATGAAAACTACATCTAATCTAACCAAGTAATATGATATAAATTGCTACAACAAAAGGGAGTTTTACCTTGCAAAATGATCTCAAATGAAGGTAAATTTGTGTACTTGAATAGGATAAGAAATATATTTGATACAATCAAAATTAAAGGAGTAAAATTTCTCTCTTTTTTCTCTCCTTTCTTCCTATTTTTATTGCAAAATCTAGCTATTTTCTCTCTATTTCCGTGCTTGGCTGCTGCTGAATTCTTCTTCTTCCTCAAAATTTCTCCAACCTCCTGTATGCTGCCCGAAGCTGGGCTTAAATAGGCTGGCCAGAGCCAGCCGCAGATCTATCTGCGGCTGGCCGCAGATGGATCTGCGGCTGGCCAGCTGGCACGCCTCCCATCGCACTCAGCTGCTGAGTGCTGATTTCCCGGTTTTCGTGCTGGCGCACCCACTTGGCCGCAGATCTATCCGCGGCTGGCGGGCTTGACTTTCTCGATTTTCATGCCACGCCTCGATTTTCGTACCGCAACGTCGGTTTTCGCTGACAGGCTCGTATTCCGCAGTCCGGGAACTTCCGGGAGACGTGCCACCTCATTCGGAAATGCCTGCCTCGGACGGTCATGCTGTCACGTCGACTTGGGCTGCCCAAATCATTTCGACGGTGCCGGGCGCTCGCCCTTGTGCCCGCTCCTTTGCTTCCGCAAGCCGGTTCAATTGTCGATTTCGCCCTCCTGTCATGGTTAGTAGAAGGAAACGCAAAATTTGGGTGTCTACAGCTGCCCCTCTTTATCATGTTTATGAAATGATAAATGAAATGAACAGGATAAAGAATAGACACTCGATGCATGAATGACAGTGTGCAAGAATGACAGTACATACATGATGCCTCACACATATAGCTTATGATGCAACATAAGATGCAATGCATGCAAGACATTCGTAAGAGTGTCAATGTATCAACCCCTTGACCGTGTTTGTTAGTCTTTGGGTTCACTCTTTCAATCTATCGTCTCGTTTGGGGCCGGGTATCGTCGCCGGTCACCCATCGCGTAACCCCCGGTTATCGTCGCCGGTTGGTTATCTTGTTGGAGCCGGTTATCGTCGCCGGTCATCCATCTCGTGATCGCCGGTTATCGTCGCCGGTCGATCGTCATGTCGGGGCCGGGTATCGTCGCCGGTCACCCATCGCGTTTGACTCTGATAGGCTAGGACCTTGACACCTGACCTGCTCGATTTTTTTCATTTCATGGATCACATACAGAATTATCATCTATTCATGCGTGTGACACAACATGTAAATTGAGAAAAAATGACCCCTGTACAGTCTTTTGATACTGTTCTACAGATGTCATCACTTGTAGTGGTTCGCTTGGATGCCTTCCCAGGTTGCTCACCACCTTGTGGTGGTTTGTTTGGATCTCAGCCCTTCCCAGGGTGCTCACCATCTTGTCGTGGTTTGCTTGGATGCCTTCTCAGGTTGCTCACCACTCTGTCGTGGTTTGTTTGGATGCCTTCCCAGGGTGCTCACCACTCTGTCGTGGTTTGCTTGGATATCAGCCCTTCCCAGGGTGCTCACCATCTTGTCGTGGTTTGTTTGGATGCCTTCCCAGGTTGCTCACCAACTTGTCGTGGTTTGCTTGGATATCAGCCCTTCCCAGGGTGCTCACCATCTTGTCGTGGTTTGCTTGGATGCCTTCCCAGGTGGCTCACCACTCTGTCGTGGTTTGTTTGGATGCCTTCCCAGGGTGCTCACCACTCTGTCGTGGTTTGCTTGGATATCAGCCCTTCCCAGGGTGCTCACCATCTTGTCGTGGTTTGTTTGGATGCCTTCCCAGGTTGCTCACCAACTTGTCGTGGTTTGCTTGGATATCAGCCCTTCCTAGGGTGCTCACCATCTTGTCATGGTTTGCTTGGATGCCTTCCCAGGTGGCTAACCAACTTGTCGTGGTTTGCTTGGATATCAGCCCTTCCCAGGGTGCTCACCATCTTGTCGTGGTTTGCTTGGATGCCTTCCCAGGTTGCTCACCAACTTGTCGTGGTTTGCTTGGATATCAGCCCTTCCCAGGGTGCTCACCATCTTGTCGTGGTTTGCTTGGATGCCTTCCCAGGTTTCTCACCAACTTGTCGTGGTTTGCTTGGATATCAGCCCTTCCCAGGGTGCTCACCATCTTGTCGTGGTTTGTTTGGATGCCTTCCCAGGTTGCTCACCAACTTGTCGTGGTTTGCTTGGATATCAGCCCTTCCCAGGGTGCTCACCATCTTGTCGTGGTTTGCTTGGATGCCTTCCCAGGTTGCTCACCAACTTGTCGTGGTTTGCTTGGATATCAGCCCTTCCCAGGGTGCTCACCATCTTGTCGTGGTTTGCTTGGATGCCTTCCTAGGTTGCTCACCAACTTGTCGTGGTTTGCTTGGATATCAGCCCTTCCCAGGGTGCTCACCATCTTGTCGTGGTTTGCTTGGATGCCTTCCCAGGTTGCTCACCAACTTGTCGTGGTTTGCTTGGATATCAGCCCTTCCAAGGGTGCTCACCATCTTGTCGTGGTTTGCTTGGATGCCTTCCCAGGTTGCTCACCAACTTGTCGTGGTTTGCTTGGATATCAGCCCTTCCCAGGGGTGCTCACCATCTTGTCGTGGTTTGCTTGGATGCCTTCCCAGGTTGCTCACCAACTTGTCGTGGTTTGCTTGGATATCAGCCCTTCCCAGGGTGCTCACCATCTTGTCGTGGTTTGCTTGGATGCCTTCCCAGGTTGCTCACCAACTTGTCGTGGTTTGCTTGGATATCAACCCTTCCCAGGGTGCTCACCATCTTGTCGTGGTTTGCTTGGATCTCAGCCCTTCCCAGGGTTTGTTGTTTTTTGTCTTTTTTCTTTTGTGGATATCAGCCCTTCCCAGGGGTGCTCACCATCTTTGTTGTGGTTCGTTTGAGTCAGTTTGGAGTATTTGATGACTCTTGAGTGATTTTCACTGATGACACCGCACCATTCCATTTCAGCCGATTCTGCCCCGAGTCGGGTCGCTGAGGATGGCCGGATCCGACTGGCCTTGATTACAACCGTTAGCCGAGCCATTTCTTTATTGGATCGTATTGACATGATGGGGCAGTAGATTGCAGGGGACGCCGATGCTTCAGATCTATCCACCACTTTATCCATCCTGCTTCAGTTAGTTTCAGATCTGTAGATCATTTTATCTCCTGCATAGATTATGTCAGTTTCATCTGTTATCGAAAAGGAAATCTTGTAACGAAATGACTTATAGATATAGACATGCATTTATATTCAGTCATTTTCCCCTTTTTTTCGTATCGTGGCCTTTCATCGGATCCTCATTTCATCCAGTCAACCACGATTTTGATATCTTGCCTTCTTTCTCTTCTCAAGTCTTGATGGAGATTTGACAGATACTACCGCACACCCTGTTGATTTCATCGGACTGAGTCTTAGATTTTTTTGACTAAGTGTTTGGTTGGGTCCGGGTTATGTCACTTGAGATGCAGCTGATCAGGTGGCTGACTTCGGGAAGGTTTTGAGGGTATAGGAAGGCTTTTCTGGTTGTTGGGAATTGGTTTTGACAGAAGAAAGTATTATTTTGTAAGGAATGGGACCGTGCCACGATGGCTGCCTACGTACCCCCACAAGTCGGGAGATCAGGTCCTACGTAGTTCGTTCTAAAGAACGACGAGAAAATGATGATGATGATGATTGTTTTTTTTTTTTTTTTTTTTTTTTTTTTTTTTTTTTTTTTTTTTTTTTAATGGAACCGCTTCACCGAGTCGGAATTGAGGGGTTATGGAAACACCTCTCCATCCCTCTCTTGCAATATGAGGGCTCCTCCGGACATCACCTTCTTAATCACGAAAGGCCCCTCTCAGTTCGGGGCAAGCTTTCCTTTGGCTTCGCCTTTTTTTTTTTTTTTTTTTTTTTTTTTTTGAGAAGGCATGCCTTTCTTTAGCACTAGGTCATTTTCTTTGAACTTCTGAGGTCTTATCTTTTGTCGTAAGATCGAGAGATTCTTTGCTGATACAACTGGCCGCGTGAAATAGCAGCCACCCTTTTCTCATCAATTAGGGCAAATTGGTCGTATCGACCTTGCATTCAACCCTCCTTGTTTATCTGAGCATCTCAACCTCAAATAGCAGAACTACCTCTATTCCGTACACCAGAGTGTAAGGGGTTGCCCCTGTAGAAATACGCACCGATTTTCGGTACGCCAGCAGGGTGAAAGGTAGCAGATCCGGCCATCCCCGATGTTTAGCAGACATTCTCGCCATGATCTTCTTGATATTCTTATTCGCAGCCTCCACTGCCCCATTCATCTTAGGACGGCAAATGATAGCATTGAGGTGTTTGATCTTGAACTGGTCATATAATTCCTTCATAAGGGTACTGCTCAAATTTTTTGCATTGTCGGAGACTAAGGCCTCAGGTTGCCCATTCGGCAAATGATATCTCCATACTGGCTTAACATCTCTGTTTTCTGGCTAGGGGGTCAGATCTGTTCCTATTTTGAGCTCTCTGGGTTTGTCAGGGGTTCTAATTTTTTATGGTGATGGTTTGGTTTGAGTTGGGTTTGGGGTTTGTCTTCGACCCATCCTTTGATCTCGTCAGGCGTGCCGTCATTATCTGTCTCATCCTGCTCAATGCCCATTAAATCGAAATCCAGCTCAATATCAAAATCGTAGTCAACTTTCGAATTTGAAGAATCGTTTGTTAGGCAAGAGACACTCAAATTGGTACACCTGGCATGAAACAAAATATTTGTCATATATAAGGCATTTTCTCGCAATGATCATCTTTAAGATAACATGACAAAATAACATAATCATGCACAATTTTAAAATAAGGAACAACAACTGGCATCTACTCATGGTCCTTCTTCATAACCTCTGGCTGCTCTACCACGATCCTCCCGCTATCGATCATGTTCTGAATTTTGTGCTTCAGCGCCCAGCATTCCTGAGTATCATGACCAGGAGAAACTGAATGGTACGCACACTTCTTACTTGGATCAAATCCTCTCCCTTTCGGGTCAATTGGGGGTGCCAAATCGCGTATCCTTCCCTGTGCTATTAATACCGCCAAAATCTGCTCGAGAGGCTCCCCAAGCGGGGTGAATACCCGATCTCTTGCTGTCTCAAATCTTCTTTGTTCATCCGACCTTTGATAATTGAAATTAGGTTGTCGGGGTGGCACGATTTTCTGTATTTGCACTGGAGGATTGTTCTCTACGTTTCTAGATGATCCCTGCAGGATGAGGGAAACATCTTCCTCCTTTTTCTGTTGGATCCTACGGGAAGTGCTGCCATAGTTTCCACTCTGGATTTGCTCTGCAACCACTTCCAGAGCTGTGAGGTCCCGGATCTTACCAGACTTTAACCCCATGTCCACCATTTCTCCATGTTTTATCATCTCGGCAAAAGGTCTTCCAATCCCCGATATCACCCGCTCATAATAGGGCGCCTCCTGAATGTCCACAAAGGTCATTACCATTTCCGCCTCGCTCATCGGGGGATTCACCTGTGCAGCCATACCCCTCCATCGTTGTGCATAGTCCCTGAAAGATTCTTTTGGTTGCTTCTTGATTTTTGTCATTTGATATCTATCAGGGGCCATCTGGGCCTGAAAGCTGTATTGGGTTAAGAAGGTATGGGCCAACTCCTCCCAGTTGTGGATTCGGGCATTGTCAAGGCGGGCATACCAGATCCTTGCCTCCCCTGTTAAGCTTTTCTGGAATAGCTGCATCCTCAGCCCCTCGTCCTCGGCATAAGACCCGAGTTCTCCAATGTATATTTTCAAGTGCGTGTAGGGGTCTCCCTTTCCATTGTATTTTTCGAACTCGGGGACCTTGAACTTTTCTGGATATCTGGTTCCGGGGAAGACACACAGATCTGAGTAATTAACCCTACCCAGGGAGCCTATGCCTCTTAGAGATTGGATGGTCTCCTCCATGTGTTTCATTTTTTTCCGAAAGTCGTCCGTGTCTCCTTCTTCCGGGATACTAATCACTGTCCTGCTAGGTATGGGAACGGCCTTTGGGATGACTGGCTCGTCCTTGAGTCGGGGTTGGTCCTCTTTAAGCAAGTTTGTACCATTTTTAGGAGGATTCTGATCATCCCCTGGTGGTGGAGTATTATGCGATCCCTGGTTTACCGGATCCTGTCTGATTAAGAACTGTTCCTTTAACATTGTGGCCATTTCCATCATCTGTCTTTTAAAATCATCAAACTCCTCCCGAGATATGGAACTATGATTGGGAAGATCAGCCATTTCAGATGTAGAGACCTGGGCCTTCTTAGACTGCGAACGGGTTTGAGGAGCAATCCTACAGAGACAATGGTTCGAGGCTTAGTCTTGGGGAAACGCAAAATGGATGCATGCTAAAACTGTAAATTTTTTGGTGTTTTTTTTTTTTGGGTTTTTTAATCTTTCCCTGCAAAAGAGAAAGTTAGTAGTCTTTTAGTGCAATAACAAATGCTTAAACATGACTTTATTATGCTTCCCCATCCGTTTCCTGCAAAACATGGAGGTCAGTATTCTCTTTTGACAATAGGGGAAGCATATATGAGCACGTTGCAATGGGATTATGACATTTATATTCTTGAACGTAAAAAGGCATGAAGAGACTTTTCCTGCGTTGGGTTTATCAGAGGCTGACCTACCCTAGGGTTACTCTCACGGGCTTTTCGGCATGAAGGTTCCCAAATCTTCGCAATCTACTCGTTTGAGCCCTTTCGATTGGAGCGGATTTGAGTGGTGCGTTTCCTGAGCCATCTCCGGGGAGCAGCCCCATCGAGTCCAGTAATAAGCAACCGACGGGTTCGCCTCAGGAGGAGGTACAATCTCAACATACATTCACATTCATCGTCCTCACCGTATGCAAATGATTACTTTTAAAGTAAAGTAATTCCATACAAACATTCATTTATTGGACAAAACACACAATCACACAACAATAAGTAAACATGTCAACATATCACATGTATACACACATTCTTGAATTTTAAAGGATAGGATAACATCAAGATTTTAATGCGGCTTAAGCCCTCTAATGCTCCCCAGCAGAGTCGCCAGCTGTCGACGCCGGGTTTTCGCTTTCTAGTCTTTTCCAATTTTTTTAGCCTTTTGATTTAATGTTTCTTTGGAAAAGATCGGCATTGATGTCGACGGGGTTTTGAAAGATCGTTTTTATGATGAGCCAATTAACCAGAGTCGCCAGTTGGTATATTTGAAATGGATGTACCAACTCATCCGAGTTTTCGTTTTTTTATAAATCGCTGGCTCATGTGTGACTCCGAATTAATTGGTCTGCGAGTTGAGATTCATAGAGTTCGGGGGCTTGTTTAAGTGAGGGGAAGGTGTTAGGCACCCCTCGACTTCCGTGAAACACGGTTACCGCAATCTTGATGCTTTCCTATCCTTTAATTCATGAATGTGTGTGTGTGTGTGTGTGCCTATGTGAATGTCGTGGTGGGTTTGTATGAAAGAATCATTTGGATTTTTAGGGAAAGCCGTGTTTTAATTTGAGAACGTTTCGGAATGTCTTTTAATTTATACGAGAAAGCTTGGTTCGTTATAAGAAAGATTTGATTTTAATTGTCCAAAACTATGAGATTTTCATTAAGTGTCGTTTTGGCAAAACAAGAATTTTAAACCTTCGTCAAAATAGGAATCGAGATCTATACGTTGCTTTCGTGAAACGATCGGGCAATTTCTAGAATCTCTTTCACCCTATGCACGAAGATTTAATAAAACGTTACTTATTTGTAAAATCATTTTGTGTGATATTTTGGAAAACGATTTTCTTTAGCTTTCTCGTTAAATAGGAATCGACATTCGTTAGCACTTCAATCTCTTATCCTCGTGAAGCTAATAACCTAATTTGATTGATTTTATGCAAGTCTTCATTGTTTAATCTTTGAAATCATTTTTGTGTCACAAGATCTAATCAAGCATAAACACGCGTCGGGGCTATTCATGGGCATGTAAGCCATCAAAATATCCCCAAACGCCAACAATCACATATTCCATTAGTACGGGGCCTTAAACCCGATTCTCACCTTAGCGTCGTTTTAAGGCCCAACGGTTACATGTTACAAAACGAACATCTTGAATCTATCACATACACCAAAACGTCCATCATCGGATTTGGACCACGGGGTCGCATTCCTAGGCTCACACGAGATTAATACATGCCCACAAAATGAATACTACGTAACTAACCCACCCGGATTTATCTAATACACCATAACATCCGGAAATGATGATCTAAATAAATTACACTCAATGAATCACCATAAACAAACTAGAAATTTCGTCGATTGGATATCCTCGGGTTATCAGGAAGAATTTTATTCCAACGGAACCTTCACTAATAATCCCTAATCCAAGATTGTTCAACAATATGTATGAAAACTACATCTAATCTAACCAAGTAATATGATATAAATTGCTACAACAAAAGGGAGTTTTACCTTGCAAAATGATCTCAAATGAAGGTAAATTTGTGTACTTGAATAGGATAAGAAATATATTTGATACAATCAAAATTAAAGGAGTAAAATTTCTCTCTTTTTTCTCTCCTTTCTTCCTATTTTTATTGCAAAATCTAGCTATTTTCTCTCTATTTCCGTGCTTGGCTGCTGCTGAATTCTTCTTCTTCCTCAAAATTTCTCCAACCTCCTGTATGCTGCCCGAAGCTGGGCTTAAATAGGCTGGCCAGAGCCAGCCGCAGATCTATCTGCGGCTGGCCGCAGATGGATCTGCGGCTGGCCAGCTGGCACGCCTCCCATCGCACTCAGCTGCTGAGTGCTGATTTCCCGGTTTTCGTGCTGGCGCACCCACTTGGCCGCAGATCTATCCGCGGCTGGCGGGCTTGACTTTCTCGATTTTCATGCCACGCCTCGATTTTCGTACCGCAACGTCGGTTTTCGCTGACAGGCTCGTATTCCGCAGTCCGGGAACTTCCGGGAGACGTGCCACCTCATTCGAAAATGCCTGCCTCGGACGGTCATGCTGTCACGTCGACTTGGGCTGCCCAAATCATTTCGACGGTGCCGGGCGCTCGCCCTTGTGCCCGCTCCTTTGCTTCCGCAAGCCGGTTCAATTGTCGATTTCGCCCTCCTGTCATGGTTAGTAGAAGGAAACGCAAAATTTGGGTGTCTACACTGACGATGCAAATCGGCGTATTTCTTCTGCCTATCCTGAGCTACTACCAATCGAGCTCTTATCACTTTGACAACATCCACGGTCTGCTGCACCAATTCGGGTCCCAACAGCCTCCGTTCACCGACTTCGTCCCAACACAGAGGTGTTCGACACTTTCTTCCGTATAATGCTTCGTACGGCGGCATGCCAATACTCGCATGATAACTGTTATTATAGGCAAACTCCACCAATGGTAGGTGATCATCCCAGTTGCCTTTAAAATCCATCACACATACTCTAAGCATGTCCTCCAGCGTTTGAATCGTTCGTTCGCTTTGCCCATCCGTTTGAGGATGATACGCTGTGCTCAACCTCAACTGAGTTCCCAACCTTTCTTGTAAGCTCTTCCAAAAATTCGACGTGAAACGCGTATCTCTGTCAGACACAATAGATACCGGCACCCCATGTCGCGACACAATCTCTTTCACATATAATTTTGCTAGCTGCTCCAAATTGTATCTTATCTTGATCGGTAGAAAATGTGCAGATTTAGTTAAACGATCCACGATCACCCAGATCGCGTCGTAACCCTTTTGAGTTGGTGGAAGCCCCGTCACAAAATCCATCGTGATATGCTCCCACTTCCACTCCGGAATATCCAGTGGTTGTAGCAGTCCACCCGGTTTCTGATGTTCTGCTTTTACCTTTTGACATGTCAAACATCGTCCAACACATTCTGCAACCTCATTCTTCATGTTCGGCCACCAGAAATGTTGGCGCAAATCCTGATACATCTTGGTACTACCAGGGTGTATCGAATACTTTGTAGAATGAGCTTCTTGCAGAATCTCTTCTCTCAACTCCGGAACCATCGGTATCCAGATCCTCCCTTCAAACCTTAGCAATCCTGTGCCATCAATTTTGTACTTTAATTCCTCTCCTTCTGAGATTCGCTTCTTTATGGCGATACATTCATCATCCTTTTCTTGAGCCTCTTTTATCTTGTCTAATGAAGTCAGACTCGCCTCCACTGTGAACAGTTTTTCATTTGCATTCGTCGGATACTTGACTTCCAACTCCAGTCTTTCCATATCCTTGATCAGTTCCTCTTGAATTGTCAGTATCATCAACTTATCTCTGCCCTTCCTACTTAGAGCATCAGCTACTACATTGGCCTTACCGGGATGGTATAGAATTTCACAATCATAGTCCTTGATCAACTCCAACCATCGCCTCTGTCTCATATTTAATTCCTTTTGGGTGAAGATATACTTCAGACTTTTGTGGTCTGTGTATATCTCACACTTCTCCCCATACAGATAGTGCCTCCAAATCTTTAGAGCAAACACTACTGCTGCTAGTTCCAGGTCATGAGTCGGATATCCCTTCTCATAATCCTTCAGCTGCCGTGACGCGTATGCAATGACCTTCCCATGCTGCATCAGTACGCACCCAAGGCCTTTGTGTGACGCATCACTATAAACCACAAATCCCCCTGTATTATCTGGCAGTGATAACACAGGTGCTTCACTAAGTTTCTTCTTCAACTCCAAGAAACACTCTTCGCACTTGTCCGTCCATGCAAACTTCACAGTCTTCCTTGTCAAATTTGTCAACGGTGTCGCTATCTTTGAAAAATTCTGAATAAACCTCCGATAGTAACCTGCTAATCCCAAGAAACTTCGAACTTCTGTCGGCGTCCTTGGCTGCTCCCAGTTTATTACTGCTTCTACCTTGGCAGGATCCACTGACACACCATCCTTGTCAATTACATGCCCCAAAAACTGCACTCTCTGTAGCCAAAATTCACACTTGGAAAACTTTGCATACAGCTTCTCCCTCCTCAGCGTTTCTAGGGCGATCCTCAAATGCTCGACGTGTTCCTCCTCCGTCTTCGAGTAGACTAAAATGTCATCTATGAAAACGACAACAAATTTATCTAGGTATTGCTTGAATACTCTGTTCATCATGTCCATAAATGCTGCTGGCGCGTTCGTCAGCCCAAACGACATCACCAAAAACTCAAAGTGTCCATATCGAGTTCTGAATGCTGTCTTTGGAATATCCTCCTGCCTCACCTTCAGTTGGTGGTATCCCGTCCTCAGGTCAATCTTCGAGAAGTATTTCGCTCCCTTCAATTGATCGAACAAATCATCAATCCTGGGCAATGGATACTTGTTCTTAATCGTGACCTTATTCAACTCCCGATAGTCAATGCAAAGCCTAAGCGATCCATCTTTCTTCTTTACGAACAGTACTGGCGCTCCCCACGGAGATACACTCGGACGAATATATCCTTTATCTAGCAGCTCCTGCAGTTGAACCATCAGTTCTTTCATCTCTACCGGTGCCATCCTATACGGTGACTTTGAGATCGGTGCGGTTCCCGGTACTAAGTCGATCACAAATTCCACTTCTCTATCCGGCGGCAACCCCGGTATCTCATCTGGGAAAACATCTGGGAATTCCCTTACTACAGGTATCTGACCTAGTTCACCCTCTACTCTTCGGGTATCAACCACGTGAGCCAAATAACCTATACAACCTTTCCGTAGTAATTTCTTCGCTTGCATCATCGTCAGACAACAAGATTGTCTCGGCGATTTACTACCGTAAAATACGACCTTCGACTTATTCGGAGTCTTTAGGTGTATACTTTTCTTCTGACAATCAATCATAGCCCCGTGACTAGACAACCAATCCATCCCAAGAATTACATCAAATTCTCCTAGTCGTATCGGAATCAAATCTACGCTCAGTTTATACCCGTTTATCCCAGCACAACAATTTCTATGAATATATTCCACAGGAATAACTTCTTTATTAGCTACTTCCACATTCATTGGATTCTCTAATTTCTCACGAGGTAAGTTTAGCCGTTTAGCAAATTCATCCGACACAAATGAACAGGTAGCTCCCGAATCAAATAATACATATGCATTAATATTATTGATCGAAATAATACCTGACACCACATCCTTTGATTCCATCGCATCCTGCACTGTCATGTTGAAGGTGCGTGCTACTGGTCTGTTCTGCTGTGTAGGTCCTCCGATAGTCAGTTTACTGTTGTTCCCTTGGTTAGCACTGCCTGCATCACTCTTCCTCTTTGGGCAATCCTTCTTCTGATGATCTGAAGCGCCACAAGAGAAACAACTTCCTGCCTTTGCCTTTGGGCATTGTGGGGCAAAGTGCCCCGGTTGACCACAGTTGAAACAGACTCCTTTTCCTTTCATGCATTCTCCAAAGTGATTCCTCCCACATTTCTCGCATTTATTGCCCTTCTTTGCATCCCCTCCGGATTTGCTTCCTGTCATCTGACTGTCATTCCATTTTCTCTTATTTGGGTTACTTCCCCCACTGCTACCTTCCTTATGACCATCATGGCTCTTCTTCTTTTTCTGGTCTTGGTTGTGCCTGGCCAAAGCTTCGCTTCCTCCCTCAGCAATGATTGCTTTCTCAAGTAACGTAGAAAATGTGTTGATCTGCAAAACCGCAACCTTACTATACACCCAAGGTTTCAGTCCTTGTTCAAACCTCTTCGCTCGCCTAGCTTCGGTGTCCACCTGATGTGGAGCAAACCTCGCTAACTCGTTAAATTTTGCGGCATATTCCGCAACTGACATGCCTCCTTGCTTTAGTTCCAAGAATTTTATCTCCATGCTTGCCTGCATGCTTGCTGGGAAGTAACTTTTGAAAAGCAGCTCCTTGAAACGAGCCCATGCAATCGTGCCTTCCCCAGCTCGACCCTTGTTCGCCTTCCACCAGTAATTTGCCTCACCTTTCATCATGAAAGTGGCAAACGATGTCTTCTGCTCTTCGACCACCCTTGCGACCTCGAACACCTTTTCCATTTCTTCCACCCATGTCTGGGCTTCTATCGGGTTTGTAGTCCAGCGAAACTCCGGTGGTCCTACCAATTTGAAATACTTAAAGTTCGCCATGTGACTTCCTGGCTGATCAACCGCAGTGGCTTGTCTGCCCTGCATTGCTTCAGCTAACAAGTTCACAAAAGTCCTCATAGGGTCTGCCTGACCCTCCTCGTTATTTACCGACTCTTCCACCCTTGTGTATCGGGGTTGTCTTCTCGGCGGCATTGTCTGTTTAAAAGAAAATCGTCGGCTATTACTAATAGATCTAGGCCTCATGTAATAAGTCATTTAAGTCAACAATTAAAAGTAAAAGCATCTATCAAACACGTTTGATTTAAATAAAACAACTGCATTTATAACCATATGTCACTGTCTTAATACAACCAGACTCAACATGTGGCATACTTCTAAAAATGCTAAATGACAAAGCCCCCAACCATTAACTATCCCCTAACGAACAAAATTGGGGAATAATAACCTTCCACCCCTCTATCAGGAACAAAATTGGGGGTTCAACTACTATCCCACGCACGCTACAAGCAGAGGGATTTACAACATAAGTAAGCCCCTAATACAATCAAAAGTGGGACCTACTGCAAACATAATGCTAAAATAACACATCACCGCCTACTGCGGCGGAGTGCAACTCGGAGCTCCCGTCGAGCCAGCCTGTCGACCACTCGACGCCTAATCACGCGCCTGCTACTCCCTTCGTCTCTGGGGTACCTCCTCACCCTGTCCCTCAGCCTGCTAATGGAAGTAGTCAAGCTTAAACGGAGGGAATCAATCTCTGTAGTCCGGGCTGCCAACTGTCCTATAGCCTCATCTCGCTCCAGGCGAGTAGTCTCTAGCAGATCCTCTACCCGCTCTATCTGTCCCACCAATACCACATTCCTCTCTAGGAGGTCATAAACCATTACACCAAACTGAACAGAAACCCCTCGGCGACCGTGAAGCCTCTAATTCGGCAATCCTCTGGTCCTTTTCCTGCAACTTCTGGGTCAACTCAGTCTTTTCCCCCAAAGTCTGGTATGCCAATGACCTGTACTGCTCTTCTCGGTCCTGGTGCTCCTGGTTCTGCTCCTCTAAGTGAGTTACTCTATTCTCAAGCTCCTCGTTCCTATTTGTCAGCTCTTCGATGATATCACTAGCAGTAGTGCCCATGCCATCTGCATACTCAGGTGGCTCCTCATCCTCCGTCACTGGATCCTCCTCGGGGTCCTCATCCTCCCCCTCGTCGCTTAACAGCCTCAGCACTCTTCCGGTAACTGGTTCCTCCTCAGAACCATACTCGGCCTCGGACTCATCCCTAGTGTCCATCATCTCTGGCTCACTCGGCTGCACCTCCACTATGGGCCCTACGTCCACATGAATGTCTGTGAACTCTCCCTCTCTAGCAGGACTGAACTCTCCCATCTCAGACATCCTACAGCCACAAACAGAAACAAATAGATAGCAAGATGTCAGTGTCACAATAAAATATATTCATTGATAAAATGAAATGATATTTTATCATGCACAACTCGGCTCGATGGATTTCCACAATCCACCTCCAGACATGACCATCAAATGAATCTCCCTGATCCATCACCTAGCGTACTCAATACGAGTTTAATACTAAGGTTATAACCTAGGTTTCGCAAATCCTAAAGTTTATAACCTAAAGCTCTGATACCAACCTGTGACACCCCCAAATTCAGGTACCAATACCTCGAATTTGGTGCTCACGATAAAATACATCCATACACCTCTAAACAACATAAATTAACTAATGCGGAATAAATAAACATATGTTGTTCATTACAAAAGGTTTACTGCGGTCCCAAGGTCTACAACCTTAAATAAATACATCGCAGAATACATTAATAATACAAAACTATTCCACGATTACACAACGGGATAGTATATATAACTATTCCTTAAGCTTTCCTTTGCCTTTGTCCGCTTTGGAACTCCCCGGCTTAACTGCAATAGGTTCATGATATAGCAAGGGTGAGCAACTACTTTGCTCAGCAAGTTTAAAAGTAAGAATGAAGATATATCATGAATGAATAAGAATAATAGCTGCATAGATCAATAATTTATGAACGTTGATGAAATAGCTGAAATGACATAATCAAAGTCCAAATGAATCAATGAATAATGATTATTTACTGCTGAGTGGTCCAACCGACCATGAACTTTTGGCCAAAGAGTCAATCATTCGACTAACTCTTTTAAAACCTGGCCCCGTCAGTTGTACTCGAGGGGATCAGCCTCTCGTACATCATGTATATGCATAACATTTAACTCTGACTGCATCGAATAACCGACACATTATAATCCCCTAATAAGGGTTGCTCTCTCAGTCCAAGAATCCGTACCAACTACTGGTTTGGATAGCTTTTAAAATAATAACATGTACATGTCTAGCCGAAACAAATGGCGTAGACTATTTCCTTAAACAGTTCATGAATGAAGAACTTAAATGTTTTCACAATCCAACAACAGATAATGAATTCAAATGCATAAACTGCGAATATCAATAATTATCTTGGAGGTGGAGTAATTGACAATAATTAATCCACTAATATGATTCAAAGGTAATAACTCCATTTGAGTCGTGAAACTTGTAACAATATACAACACCTGTATAAAATATGAAACCTGCTCAAAATATAATTCGAGTAAGGTTAGGGAAACTTGCCCAACACAAGGGTTAGACAAGCGTTAGGAAACTTGCCTGAAACGCTGCTACAATATTACAACACACGCTCCTTAATATCCTACACAATTAGGTACATATTCACATACAATTAGTCACATACCGGATATCAAATATTTGTTTATACAACTCTATAATATCTCATTCATATAAGAAACAAAATATTAAACAAGGTTATACCCACTAGTTACGGCGTTACGACGCTTGTACGTCTATACGCCAAACTTGCCTATTCGAATGCCCAAGCGACACGCAATTGCGTACGCGTAACACGCCCATTCGAATTGTCCAATACCCAATGGTTAATGTTAAGTATCATTATAAATCATAATAATCATGTTTTAGAACTTAGAACATCATTTAACAATGTCGGGAGCATTATACTATGCACACACGCATGACCGACGCCTACCGTCTGCACAATAGCCCTAAAAACGGTTAATTTCAAAATTGTTCCAGGTAATAAATTTCAATTCTAATTAATGGATATTGTAGGTCTATCTCTAAGCTTTCCGGATCATCTTGAATCGCCTAAATCCGAGTCCGTATGAGAAAGTTATGGCCATTTTCCCAACGGACGTCGAAGCTGAGTCGGGCAGCGCACACGCGGGCGGGCGGCACCAGGCGCACGGCGTGCGGCAGCGCGCGCGCGCGGGCGCGCGGGGCCTTGGTGCGGGCGCGCGGCTGGCCTGGTGGCCCATGTCAGACATCGCGATTTTGACCCTCCTTCACTCCAATCCTCATAACTTCTTCTCTAGACCTTCAAATTGGTCCGTTTCGGACTCTATGGACTCCTAAGACATAGAGCTACAACATATCAAAAATTCAGAGTTACCCATTAAGATTAACATGGCCGAATCTTAGGCCAAAGTATCAACTCATGCTCTGTTTTGCATGTTCTAAGTGTTCTTCACTAAAATCATCACCAAATCTTCGTTTTTACATCTTTTTACTCGATTCCAGTTGGGTTAACTTTGCAACCCTTGGAACTACAATATGATAACAACAAATAAACATAACAAGCAAGGAATCATAGCTACAAAGTCCTCTAAATTCGTCCAATAGTCCATGTTCATGTCCAAAGTCCATTGTTCTTCATGTTCTTCATCCTCCTTAAGCATAGGTACGGATTTATTGTGTTTTTGTTTCACTTTGATGTTATTAATGGCTTATGTAACCTCTTAACAACATATATAAACATCCAACACAAACAAAGACAACAAGAATTGCCACAAGAACTAACTCACAAGCACAAAAGCTTATAACCCATGAAAACTTTGAAAAACCTTAACCAAATCAAATGGAATGGATTGAGTTAAAGTTTTACCTATTGTAGCTACTTATTAGATGGTAGAACTCCTTTAAAGCTTTGTTAGAAACTCTCCTCAACCTCCTTGAGTTCTCCCGAAGCCTTTACTTCAAGTTAGCTCACACCCACTTCTTTCTCTCTCTAGAAGCTTTGAAGGTTGAAGATGAAGATGGTGAAGATGCTTAGCTTGCTATTCCTTCTTCCTCCTTGCTCAAAACCTGAACCTATCCCTCTCTCAATATGCAATGGATGAGTTTGTGAAGGAAAACTTGATTCTCCTATTCCCCTTTCTTACTTCCAAGCCCTCTCTCCCTATTTGCTCTCCCTCTCTTAGAAAATCTGCTGAAATGAAAATGCTATGGCTGGAGGTGTTTGCCAATTGAAGATGTCTCTTGGTGTATTCAAGGCTTCTTGGAAGAGGGATGGAACATTTAGAAGCTCAAGATATTGGTCTAGCTTGGGAAATGAAATGGGAAACACTAGGTTGCATGGGAGATGGAATGTTTGGCATGCTTGTGCTTGGGAAATGAATTCCCCAACACTTGGTCTCCTCCCCTCCCAACCGTGCACTCCCCTTTCCCTTACACCAAATATGCTGATTTTTGTGCCCACATCCAACATGGGTCAAGTCTTGGGTCATGGGTTTGGGTCATGGGTTTGGGTCACCCTTAATAAACATTTGGGCCCTTAAATAAATCACCAATGACTCCAAATAAAATTCTAACACTTGGAAAAATCCTAATACGCATATACGCGTTAACTAAATTACTCAACATCGAAAAGGACACAAAATTTTATGACGTGAATAGTGCCTCGAGAAACGTGCCCCGTGAATAGTGATTTAGTGACGCTTCGCGAAATCAATTATTCACTTAAACTATAACACGTAAAATTTCATGCATTCACATAACCCAGGTTGTCACACAACCTTTAAACATACAACACAAAAATAATATTAATAAAATAGAATATATTCATTAATATTCAAAAATTCGAATTACAAGGAAAATTCTAAAATTCCCGGTCGTTACATGAATAACCCTTTGTATTCATTACTTATTAATCTTTTGTGGAAATAACCTATCTACGCGAATTATCGCACGACGGGTGAAAATCCATTTACAGTTTCATATATTCGGTTATACTCGTATAACGTATTATTTCTTTTGTACTCTTTAAGGGATATCTTTTTCTTTCACATTTCTCCATTTATGATAATAAATCTTTGTTTGTTTCCAAAACCTTATTTTTAAATGGAGAAAATCCCTGAAAATTAGTAGAATATCCTTAATAGTTTGTGCTTCATCTAATATCTTTTCACTTGAATCTTTCTATTTCATTTTATACGTTATAGTTGAAGCATGAAATAATTTCTTGAATATCATTCTTGAATTTGACTCCACAATTTGGTTATCGTGTTGGCAATTTGGTCAATCTTTGATACTGATTAAATTATAAAGTTTTTCTTATCCTTAATCTCATTGTATCATTGTCATCATCCTCATCTTCATACTTAAATTGTGGTGATAGTTCTCTTTGGCCCGTAGTGCAAAGATGAACTGGCGTGACATGATTTTGACCAAACTGTATATTGGTATAATCATGACATTTGGTGTTACAAACAAAGGCGTATGGTGAAAGTTCTCTTTGGCCGTAGTGCAAATATGAACTGGCGTTTGGCATGATCATGACCGGTGATGTTACAAATAAATATCTTTGGCACGTAGTGCAAAGAGAAGCTGTTGAATATAAACTGTTGATTTGGATGGTCATAAGCAGGAATTGTTGATTGGTGTTACAGGGATAAAATATTGGTGGTGATCCTTTAATTTATAGAAGATGGTAGATATTATAATCTACTTGACTCTTCTAATGGATTGTTTGTTCCGCTGCAATTGTTGTTGTTGAACAATTAAAATATCTTTAAATCTCTGATTTAATTCTGTTCAAGACTAAAGATAAATTTTATTCTTCATTATCTTAGTCATGATATTTCTTACTGGGCTATTTGAGCTCACCCTTTTCAGTTTTGTTCCATTGTTCTTCTCAAGAAAGGAAAATGTAGTTGGGACTAGCCGGGGAGTGGAGTGATGGTCCGAGTTAGTGGTTGTCCTTATCAAGTTATGGCATAGTTTAATAATGATTGTACTAGAGACTTAAAATATGTGTTGTCGTCTTTTTACGGCATTGTAATAATTTGGGTTTGGATACTGTGGTACCATACGGTACGATATTTGTATGGAAAGTCACAGTATGTGTGTGGTCGTATTTTGCACGACAAATATTAGTTGTAAATGGAAAAATTCGTATTTGTATTTGTATTTTGTAGAATGTTATTGGCGACTCAAAATGGGTTGTGTGGACCTAATTTGGGGGCGTCACAAATGCCGCTAAGATGACAACACCGAAACCAAAGGGCAGAAGAATCTATTAACGATGCAGAAGGTCAGGCAGACCCAATGCAGAATTTTGCGAATATGTTTGCACAAGAAATGTGGAATCAAGCACCGGTAACAAGAAGAAATCGGCTAGATAACCAATTGGCTAACTTTAAAGACTTCAAGGTAGTAGGACCGCCTGAATTTAAAGGAACAACTGACCCGATAGAAGCCCAAACTTGGGTCAAAGAAATCGAAAAAGCGTTTGCAATTGCTAGGGTAGTGGAGGAACAAAAGACCGCCTTTGCTACATACATGATGAAAGGGGAAGCGAAATTCTAGTGGGAGGCTAATCAAACAAGGGCATGAATAAAAGTTGTCACATGTTCTAGGTTCAAAGAACTGTTCAATGAAAATTAGTTCTAGACTGGGATGCAGGCTAGGATGGAAATTAAACTTCTAGAATTGAAGTAGGATAATATGACCGTCTCGAAATACGCCGCCAAGTTTAACGAATTGGCTAGGTTCGCTCCACACCAAGTGGATATTGAAGCACGAAAAGCACGAAGGTTTGAACAAGGTTTGAAACCATGGATCTATAACAAGGTTGCAGTGTTACAGATTAGTACGTTTGGATCGCTCTTGGAAAAGGCTATCATAGCCGGAGAAGGAAGTGAGGCCATGAGCCTCTACAACAAGGAAAAGATGAATAAAGTCAAGGTTGAAGGAAGCAATGGAAGTGGAAAAAGGAAATGGAACAATGCTGGAAATTCTGGTAATAAGCAGGAAGGAATAAAGAAGCAGGTTAGGAAAAATGAAAATTGTGGAAAGAATCACTCGAGAGAGTGTCTGAAGGGTAAGTTTGTGTGCTACAAGTACTGGCAGGAGAAACACATCGTTCCTAATTGTCCCAGTCCAAGAAAGAACAATGGT
The DNA here is from genome assembly GCA_034770075.1 of Aralia elata. NCBI lineage: Eukaryota > Viridiplantae > Streptophyta > Magnoliopsida > Apiales > Araliaceae > Aralia > Aralia elata. The sequence continues at coordinate 6,163,212 of CM068380.1, forward strand.
TGTTTTATTTGCGGATCAACTGATCACATGGCAAGGGATTGCCCGAAAAGAAAGATCAATGGGAAAAGTACTAAGGCAGGGAATAGCAGCGGCAAGCTGGCGATAACTTATCCAACTCCGACAAATAAACCAACCGCAAGGACTTTCAACATGACGATTCAAGATACGATAGCAGCCGGGGATGGAGTTCCACGTATTATTCGAATAATAATTTATTCTTATATATACCGTGGGGTACGTTTACGTTTGAAAACATCGAAACTATAGGAAATGACCTAGATTAATAAATAAATAATACATTATTTAATAATAAATCGTTTTATTAACATATTTTGAAGGAGGAATTTGAGTTCTATTAGAAATCAAATTCCGTATAATCAGATAGATAAGCTTTATGTCGAATAGTTAAAGATCGATTCGATTGAATCAAATCGTGATCTACATCTGATATGAATGTGTATGATATTTACCCTCATGGGTGCAAGTGTTGAACAGTGATTCCAGGGACATAATCCTTATAAGGGAGGGTGAATGTAATAACCCAAAGATTTTGATATATTAAAATAAGAAATTTTACGTATGAATTTTTTTATGTAATAAAATTATTTTTATTATATATTAAAGCAAGTATGGGAATGCGTGCAAGAAAAAGAATGTGAATATGTAATATGTATATATATTTTTAGTTCATATATGGTTTCAAATAAATTTCTTATTAAAGAAATAGTTGATATTTATAAATTATATTCTATATTAAAGATATATTATTATTTATTTTTCATAAAAATATGATTAATATATTATTTTCTTGATAAATGTGTATTATAAGAATGATTATTAATATTATTATTATTACTTGGATTATTTCGTCATAATATGAATTTGTAAGATTAGTCAATTTATTTTAAATTGACTAAGTATGGTAAATGTGGTAAAGTGACATTACGGATCAAAACCCTAATTTGATCTATGGTCATGTATTTTAATTTTAAATATAATTATTGTTGTAATTATATTTAAAAGGATTTATGTTTATATAATGGATATATGAATAATAAGAATTTATTTTCTTATGTAAATTCGAATATTAAATATATTAATGATTATATTTATATTTGAATGTGTGAATGTATATTATGGATATTAATTTTAAATATAATTAATGATATAATTATATTTAAAATAAAGGAATATGTATTTTGGATATTAAAAATTTATTTTGTTTAAGTAATTTAAATATTAAATATAATAATTAATTATATTTGTATTTAAATGCATGTATGAACATTATGTGAATAATGTAAATTAAGTGGGAAACCCTAATTTACAAATTAGGAAACCTTAATATATATTTGAAACCCTAATTTTCTATTGAAAACCCTAATTTTTGAATTACTATATCCTAATTAAATATTTATTAATTCCTAAACTTAATTTCTTAAACCTAAGAATTATTGGGCAAACCCTAAGGGTTAAACCCTAGAATCATGTGGGATGGACAAGTATGCTCTTAAAATTATTTATTAGATTACCAAAGTACCCTTTTTTATATTTATTTATTTAGAAAGTGTTCAAATCTCTCCCAAATCTTGTGATTCATCAAATCTGGGATTCTCCATGTGCTTAAAATCATTTCAATCATTAGATTTTGATACCGTGCACCAGCAGGTTCATTAAATCAAATGGGATAAGAATTAAAGAAAGAAAAAGAAAAGAAAAGCTCACATTATTTTCTAAACAAAACCAAGACCCTTACTCTCTCTCCTAAGCCGCGAAATTTTCTCCAAAACTCAATCCAAAGATAAGCCAAAAATACCCCATAGCAAGCCAAGGTCAGAATCAAAAAATGAAAATCAAAAATTTCTCAAGAAGGTATAAAATCCTAACCATGTTGCTAGATCTTGAAAGCTATGATAAATTTTTTGTTTAAATGTTTAAATATGTTGTATGTTATGTTATTTAGTGATCTGGGTTGTTATATCATGGATCCATAACATCTAAATGCATGAAATTGAAGATTTAAGAAAACTGCCAAGAACACTAAAATTGTGTCTGACAGTCCAAAGTTGGGGCCTATAAATCTCACCATGTAAATGATTTGTTTTGTTTAAAGCTTGTTATGTGTAGTCTGTTATGTGGTTAGTACACTGCAATTGGAATCATAATTATAGCATGTCTAGATCGAAAGTTATTCATGGTCAAAAGTCATTGATCGATCATGGAAACTGTTTCTGGAAAACCCAGAAAATTCACCAAGTAATTAAAGACCATGGTCTGACACTCAAATGTCAGAGGTCATAGATCTTGATCTATATGTGGTTTGATGTTGTTAAAGCTTTGTAGTTGTAGTATGCCAGTAGGTTAACAATCTAGAAGTGGAATCACGATCATAGCACGTCTAGATCGAAAATTATTTATGGTCAAACGTCATTGACCGATCACAGAATCTAGATTCTGGGTTGTTCTTCATGGGCTGAAGCACATCTATAGAGACGCTTTCTGTCGCTAAAGCCCTTCAGCGACAGTTTTATTAAAAATTAATTATATTAATTAAATTAATAGAAATTAATAGAAATTAATTATTAAAAATTCATAAAATAGTTTTAAAAATTATTTTCAGTTATAAAAATTAACTATTAATATTTTGACATAATTTTCATTAAAAATTTAATTTATTTAATTATTAATGATAATTAATTTATTTAATAATTATATTAAATAAATTAGTTAAAAATAATTTTAATATTTTAAAATGATATTAATGTTTTAAAAAAGTATTTTAAGTTATATTAAATAACTTTTAATATTTTAATAGAAATTTCATTAATATTTAATATTAATGAGAATTAATTTATTTAATAGTTATATTAAATAAATTATTTAAAAATAGTTTTAATGTTTTAAAAATCATTTAAAGGTAATAAAAATGTTTTTAAAATATTTTTAAGTTATAATAAATAACTTTTAAATATTTGACATGAATTACATTAATAATTTAATATTAATAGTAACTATTTAAAAATGATTTTAATATTTTAAAAATCATTTAAAGGTGATAGTAATGTCTTAAAAATGTTTTAAGTTCTAATAAATAACTTTAAATGTTTTGACATGGATTTCATTAATATTTTAAATTATTTAAATATTAATGATAATGAAATTATTTAGCAATTAAATCATTATAAATGATATTAATGTTTGAAAAATTATTATAAATGATAATAATTATTTGAAAATTATTATGAGCTTCCGAAAAATATTATAAATGATAAATAAACTATCTAAAATAATATTGAAGCATTTAAATAGAGTTTTATTGAAAATAAACTCGTTGATTATCCGATAACGCAACTAGGACACTGAAATGATACCGAAATAATACCAGATTGACATAATTTAACTTGATACATGTTCTTATATGTTTTAATGACAGATATGAATATGTGACAACGTGTTTAAGCTGTATAGTGACTGAAATAAGCAGTATTATGTGTTATGTGGCATTATTCTAATCAAAAGAATAATTTTATTGATGATAGGACTACGTATAAAAGTTTAAGCTAAATTGTATAGCAGTAAGCAGCGACAAAGGCAAGTATCTAAACCTTATGCAATATTTTTAATTCGTGCAACAGGTATATAATGTGCAAGTATCATATCCTTTTCATTTACTTGATGAAATGGATCCGTATATTATGCAAGTACTACTATTTTATCGAATTTCCTTCGATTCATTCATTGTTAAAAGTATCTCATTACTGAATTTACTATGACTCATATTAAAAATTTATATTCTAAGTTTGGCTATGCAAGTGTCCCCACTTGTATGAACTATTGTACATTATCAATTACCCTTAAATTCGAAATTCTTTGACAAGTTCTGATACATACTATTAAATTTCGGTATGTATACCTAGTTTAAAGATTATCTAACCTATTTGACCAGCTAGACCTAATTTAAAAAGCATTGTTGAACATTATTGATTATGATAAAGTCGTCCAACTAAATTGTTTTAGTTAGGACTCCAGACTAAGTATGAACAACCCTAAATAGGAAATTTGTATGCGCTAATAGCGGTGATGAAATTTTTATGCGCCAATGGCGGTGATTTATTATATAATGTTGATCAATACAGGGCACAACGGGATTGATCATCCTCCGTGTTCGTAAGACCAGACGGTTTACAGATGAATTTCTGTTTAAACCTTTTCGAAAATAAAAAATGACAGTTCATGGTCTTTTGACCACTCAGTATTCAAAAGTCAATATGTTGTTTCAAAAATCTTAAAATTATTTGATATGTTGTTAAGAATGGTTTCAAATGACTTCACCACTATTGATTCGTGGTAGAAGTAGTCCTCAAAGAAAACATTTACTTCTTCAGCGCATTATTATAAATGTTATTACTTGCTAAGCAATTGAATGCTCATTCTTGCTTTGACTTAAATGTTTTCAGTTAGGCGTGAATGTTCAAAAGACTCTGGCAAAGACAAGGGCAAAGGAAAGCTCAAGGAATAGGTTTTAAGGTGTTATCTGTAATAATTAGTCTTTGTATTGTGATCATATATATTATGTAACATGTAAGGAATGTAATTAAAGGTTGTCGTACATGGGAAATAGATAACTCTGATATAAATATTAAGTTTGTAATATATTAAACAGCTCAAAGAAGTGGTATCGTGATGCACCAAATACGGGTTTCAAGTACTCGGATTTGGGAGGCGTCACATCTTAAGTTCTTTAGGATGTTTTTCACTGCCTTCTAGTGCTCTTCTCCTGGATTCGATTGATATCTGCTTGTTACACTAAGTGCATGAGCGACATCTTGTCTAGTACATATCATACCGTACATGATAGATCCTATTGCTAAAGCATAAGGAATCTTACTCATAGGATCTCTCTCCTCAGGTGTCTTTGGGGCCTGTTTCTTGGAGAGATGTATTCCATGACTCATCGGCATGAGACCTCTCTTGGAATCTTCCATGCTAAACTTCTTTAGCATCGAGTCAATGTACTTTCTTTGGGTCAAGCTAAGCATCCTTTTAGATCTATCTCTATAGATCTTTATCTCCAAAATATAGGATGCCTCACCCAAGTCCTTCATGGAGAAGTGTTTAGATAACTAAATTTTGATCGACTGTAGCATAGGAATATCATTCCCAATCAGTAATATATCATCAATATATAATACAAGGAATGAAACAGCGCTCCCACTAACCTTCTTGTACACACAAGGTTCATCCTCATTTTTGATAAAATCAAACTTTTTGATTATCTCATCAAAACGGATGTTCCATCTTCAAGAAGATTGCTTCAATCCACAAATGGATCGTTGTAACTTACAGACTTGGTTTGTTCCAACCGTTGAAACAAAACCCTCTGGCTGTATCATATATACATTCTCCTCAAGTTCTCCATTGAGGAAGGCCGTTTTCACGTCCATTTGCCAGATTTCGTAGTCATAATAAGCTGCAATTGCAAGCAAAATTTGAATGGACTTGAGCATAGCTACTGATGAGAAGGTTTCATCATAGTCAACTCCTTGTCATTGTTTAAAACCTTTTGCAACCAGTCAGGCCTTATAAGTCTCTACCTTGCCATCCACTCCAGTCTTTCTCTTAAAGACCCATTTACACCCAATAGTCTTAATACCCTTAGGTGGTGAAACCAAAGTCCATATTTGGTTTTTATACATAGAGTCCATCTCGAATTTCATGGCTTCTAGCCATTTCTCTGAGTTTTTTCTACTCATAGCCTCTTCATAAGTCAATGGATCATCATCATCTATGATGTGTACCTCATCATCATCCTCTATGATGAATCCATACCTATCAGGTATCTTCGGTACTCTTCCAGATTTATGAATAGGTTATGATACAGTAGGTTCGTCCACTTGGTCAGGTACCTGACTTTGATCCGTAGTATTTTGTGGTTCTTGAACTTCTTTAAGATATATCTTACTCCTACTGATTCCTTCAAGGATAAACTCCTTTTCCAAGAAGGCAGCGTGTTTCGCAACAAACACCTTTTAATCAGTAGGATGATAGAAATAGTATCCTAAACTTTCTTTAGGATATCCCACAAATCTACACTTATCGGATCTAGTCTTCAGCTTATCATGCTCAAACCTTTTTGACATAAGCTGGATAACCCCAAGTCTTAACATGCTTAATACTAGGTTTCCTCCCTATCCATAATTCATATGGGGTCTTTGGGACGGATTTGGTAGGTACCTTATTAAGCAGGTATGCAGTCGTTTCTAGGGCATAACTCCAGAAGGATACTAGAAGGTCGGTATAACTCATCATGGAACGAACCATGTCCAACAATGTTCGATTTCTCATTTCAGATACACCATTTAACTGTGGCGTCCCTGGTGGAGTCCATTGTGAGATTATACCATTTTCTTTGAGACAACTCAGAAACTCATTGGTCAAGTATTCCCCTCCTCGATCCGATCGATTTTAATACTCTTACCAGTTTGCTTCTCTATTTCACTTCTGAATTCTTTGAACTTTTCAAACGATTCAGACTTGTATTTCATTAAATACACATATCCAAATCTTGAATGATCATCAGTGAAAGTAATAAAATAAGAATACCCTCCTTGTGCATTCGTTGTCATAGGTCCACATACGTTTGTGTGTACCAATGCTAACAACTTTGCAACTCTTTCTCCTTTTCCACTAAAAGGAGATTTAGTCATCTTACCTATGTGACAAGATTCACAAGTTGGATATGATTCGTAATCAGATAGCTCTAAAAGTCCATCTTTATGCAACTTGGTTAATTTTGTTTCGTTGATATGACCGAGTCTACAGTGCCACATAAATGTATAATTAACATCATCTCTCTTTCTTTTCTTAGTTTGTTCAATTTGAAGTATATTTTAATGTAAGTCAAGTATGTAAAGTCCATTCAGTAAATTGCCAACACCATATAAAACATTTTTATTATAAATAGAACAACTGTTGTTCTTTATTATAATATCAAAACCATCCATATCCAATACATAAATTCAAATAATATTTCTAATGAGTGATGGAACATAATAACAATTATTTAAACTAATGAATTTGCTCATAGGCAGTACTAAACAATAAGTTCCTACAGCTAATGCAGCAACTTTTGCTCTATTTTTCACTCGTAGGATGACTTCTTCCTTGTTCAGCTTTCTACTTCTGCTTAGTCCCTGCATATTATTACATATGTGAGAACCACAGTCGGTATTCAATACCCAAGTAGAATGTTGACTTTCAGACAAATTAATTTCAATTATGAACAAACCTAGATCGGAAGTCGAAGCTTCTCCAAGCTTCTTATGCTTTTGATCCGCAAGATACTCCTTGCAGTTCCTCTTCCAATGTCCCGGCTTGTTGCAATGGTAGCAAATTCCTTTCCTATCAGGATCAAGTTTCTTTATATCCTTTCTCTTCGCCTTGCCGTTAACCTTCTTGTTTTTCTTCTTTTCAGAAGATACCTTGGGCCTTTTCCTTTTCTTGGAAGAATCATCCACTAGTAAGACTTGGTTCTTGTTGGATAAGAAGTGACCTTCTGCAGTTTTCAATATGTTGAGTAACTCAGGCAAGCTGACATCCAACTTATTCATGTGACAATTCACAACAAATTGTGAGAAGGTGTCCGAGAGTGACTGCAAGATCAAATCTTGACTTAACTCCCCATCCATCACGAACCCAAGTTGTCCAAGTTGTTCAATCAAATTCATCATCTTGAGGACATGAGTCTCAACGGTAGTGCCCTCGGTCATACGAGATCGGAAGAGCTCCTTAGATATCTGATATCTAGCAGTCCTACTTTGCTCACCATACAACTCTTTGAGGTGTAGCAATATAGTAGGAGCATCCATAGTTTCATGTTAACGTTGAAGCTCGTTACTCATGGATGCGAGCATGATGCATTGAGCCAATATTGTATCATCTTGTCACTTTCTAAAAGTAGCAATCTCTTCCTCAAAGGCTGTTTCTGTAACATTTGCAGGGACTGGTGAATTCAGGACATAAGAAATCTTTTCAGCAGTGAAAACAATCTCAGATTCCTTAACCAGTCCGTGTAATTCGGTCCGGTCAGTTTGTTAGCATCAAGTATGCTACGCAGTGATAGTGAGTTTGACATTTTTAAATTCTGCATGTGAAATAGACAACATTTTAGCATACATTCATTTTATTAATCATCAAAATAAATTAGGTCTTTATTTAAATTGGTATCTCCCACTATTTTCATCAAACTATATTACCCTCAATATATAGTTCGACAAATCTAATTAAAGATTTGCTAGTGAGAATAAGGATCCCATTTCAAATGTATATAGCCTTGTGTGTGCACAACAAACTATATATAAATAAATAGGTAGACAACTATTGTCAATTACATCACTATGTAACTCCTTGTATTTTGCCTCTTAGATTATAATGGTCAAGTGTGTGCACATCCGAACTAAAATAATCTAAGTTAAGTCCAACCTAGCACTTCCATATATGTGAAGAGAAAAAGATCGCCTTTGTGTGTGCACAACAAAGCAGTAATGTTCAATTCCTTAATAAGCATCAAATGTGATAAAACAACATCTTAAATATTTAATACTCGCCTTGTGTGTGCACAACAAACTCATATTAAATATTTAATACTCTATTATTTTACCATGCTAGAAGGCGATGTTCGATATTTCGAATATCTTTGAATGCTTAGGACTTAATATGATTTCTTTGAGGGGTTTATTTATTATTTGTCTCATCTTGTTTAGCGCATGCACATATATATATAAAATACGCGTCATATTATTTAACATACGAAGCATATTGTATAATATATAATATATACATAGTAATCATACACATAGAATACTATATTTCACCCGGATTGATTATGGACTTTTATTCTAGTTTGGTTCACTAGAGCTACCAAGTGAACCAAAAGGTCAAACCTAGGGTGCAAGAATTAAATTTAAATATAACTATTATATTTAAACTCGGGCTCCATTATAAACGAGTCTTCATGCGCTCCTTGCTCCTTTGTCTCTCATTCTTCAAAATAATTCTAACTAATCCTATTACATATATTATTTACAATAAATAGAAACCTTGATCAGCAGTCAAGGGGAAGTACATAGGAGGAAGATAGGATTTACATTAAGAAAAATTAGAGAAGACGAGGTACGCAGACCCCATTTATAAAAACTCATTTATTCAAGCATCCTCTAAAATAAATTCAATCACACATTGGTCAATAGTCCATAATTAATCTCATTTATTATCATACATATCTTCATATGCATCAATAAATAACAATCATCTTATGAATAATAAAAATATTCCATATATACATTGATATCATTTACTGGGCTTAAAAGTTTGCTATTATTTAGTTTTGAAACAAAATAAACTCTTTTATTTTAATCAAAAACCAAATCAAAAATAAACTCTTTTAATTTTAGCAATCTGAAATCATATATCAGATAAAAAAATCTTTATATTTTAAACTTTTATCAATTAAATAAACCATTTATTTTAATTGAGAAAAAATAAAAATTTTCAAAACTTGCATACCAGCGCGGTCGCACTCCAAAATGAACTAAGAGCGGCGCGGTCGCGCTGCACCCCCAGAAACGATTCCTGGGATCGTATCGCATATCAATTCATACATGGAATCACCAAAATCAATAATTAACACAAGGATTGACTCTGATACCACTGTTAGGTTTGTATATAACCCAAGCATGCAACCAAATTACATAAATAGAGCGGAAGCGTGATAAAACGGTTTTTAAAATTTTTATACAAACCATCTCTATGATCTTTCATTGTGTTCAATTATCAATTAACGAAAGAGAAAGAGATAGAGAATTATACCCTCGTGAATCAAAGCTTCCTCGGGTACAAGTTCACCTCAATTTCCTTCGCGTACTCCTTGAATTCCACCGACTAAATTCTTTCGCTTGATCAACATTAGCCACCCAAGTGTTTGGCCTCTAGAGGTGATCCACCAAGAAAGAATAGTTGTTCAAGAAGATGGGTCTTGGCAAAACCCTAGTTTCTATCTCTATAGAATTTTTAAGTACTCTCCACAACTTTTATGCAAGAGTGTGTAACCCTAATCTATGTTAAGACTTCTCTTATTTATAGATGTAGGAAAACCCTTCCCTAAACTATTTAGAATTAGGGTTTCTATTATAATTAAACTCCTTTAATTAATTATGCTCCTAATCCAATTAGGAATTCATGAGAGAGTACTTCTATTAATTAATTCTCAATCCCTATTAGGAATTAAATAATAGTAATAGTAGTAATAATAATAATAATAATAATAAGACTCCTCTTATTAATTTATATTTAATATTTCTAAAATATTAATTATTAAACTATTTAATTTATTCTATCTCCATATACTAAATTAAATACACTTAACTTATTATTACAATTATGTCATTTACTTCTTAAATAAATATTTTTCTTTTGCGGTGTGACCCTTTAGGTTCTCCATATTAAACCGGTTGTGAATAAATCAATTAGAACAATTCTAATTATATTTAAATAAATAAATTAAATTATTTAATTCATTTAAATAAAAAATATTTATTCTACAATAAGGGTAAGTCCCTTTAGTGATCAACGACTTTCTAGATAATATAGATTTCAACATTAATCACAAAATTAAGAACCTTTCAGTGCATAGTTACCGTACAATTCAATCCTTCTACCATACAATGTCCCAATTAAATATAAGACATAGATTTACTGTCAAGTCTTTTATTTAGTTATATGTATTTCGATTCCTATATGCACAATTCTAAATAATGCAAATTAGAAACTCCTTTCTAATTTCATTCTGCCTTGGCCAAGGATTACTGAGTTGTCATTTATCGAATCACATAGGACATTCACATCTTTTACTGGATGAGGTAGATTCTTTGTTGATCATTCACCTATCTCCATGTACAACTTATTATACCCAATCATACATTTTGATATACCCTAAAAGTCTTAAGGGACATGTCAAAGTATAACTTATCATACACAAGATTCTATAATGATCTCAAGTCCAAGGATCACTTGTACTACTATCACTAGAGGAATTCCTATTGACGGGCAAGTAAAACTCCATTAGGTATTCCATAGCGAGCCACGTTCAGTGAACTTATTCTCCAATAAGCACCTACATACTTGCTTTAGTGTTTCCAAACAAATGATTATGAGATCAATCATCCTCTTCCTAAGAGCAAGCAATGTATGTACTAATATATTCGGATTCACTAATCCCCTTTTTAGTAATCCAATGATTAAGAACGATTTTAGTTTGTGAGCTATCTTGAATTTAGATCTCATTAGCATGATCATCATCATGATTCTAAAAGTATTGCTCAAAACTATGGGTTTATCACATTTAATATGACAGTACTATGTAGATAATGTAAAATTCATTTTAAGAAAATCAATTCTTTTATTAATAAATGAATAAGATTACAAAGTATATGCTACATCATATCAAATATGATTGGCTTATGTGCATACTACTTTCACAGTGGACCATTTTAACTAGCATACGTGTATATATATCTATATATATATATATATAATATTTTAATAAATATTTAATCATAGTGTCAAGGTTATAAACCGAATTGAAAATTGTGTTTATTAATTCAAACTAATTAATTTTATTGATAAAATTATAAAATTTACTTAATAATAATTTTAACAATATTATGTTATTAATGGTTAAATTTATAATAAAATTTTATTTATTTTATTAGATTGGACTGAAGGAGACTAGCATAATCTTATTTATAATTTCGGGTATTACATTACTTAATCCAGGTACGGATTCCGTACTCTTTTAGCGAGACTCTTTTATTTTTAATTTGTTCGTTTTGCTATTCGTTTAGAAATTTGGTATTGCCTCTCATTATTATTTCTTGTCAAATTCATTATGATAGTTTCATTTTGACGTTGATACTGGAACTCATATTTGTACTCTTTAGACTACTGCATCTTGTCTAAAATTTATTTTGATATTTGTAAAATGTACATGTCAATATATTTTGGAGACCTTGTGCTGATGATTCGTTCGATTTGACATGTATATATTAGAACCACCTTTGTGTTGATATTGTGTCGCATGTGTTGGAATATGATATCTTTGTTAGAATATACCGTAGGGTATACCTGAGCTATAACCACTTGTGGGGGTACCACAGGCATGTCCTCTTGGCACCGAGGCATGACAACTTCTGTGGCGGTGTGATCAGTCCACGGCGTCTCCGTTTTGCGCTCCGGTAGGAGTTGGACATTTGGTGATTTTGTTTTGGGAGATAATTTTCTATTTTGTTCTGTAGATTGGTGATGTTTGTGCCGAACACGCCTTCCGATTTTATATATATCTGGATCTGGCCGGTCTGATGTATGTTATGCCTGTGTGACATTATTTTGACTTGCCTGTGTGGCATTATTTGAATTACTTGTGTGGCAAGGTATATTTTTGTTTTGTTCTAAGCTTGGTATGAAATAACACCCAACCATTTGATTCAGCCTATTATTTTATTGTGTTAGTTTTGTTCGTTTCAGTTCAGCTTATTGATTGAGTTAGTTATTTCTGTTCATTATTCTTGTACTCTATATCCGTACTGAGCATTTAACTCAAGTTGTGTTTTTCTTCCAGCAGGTAATCAGGGGGATCAAGGGCAAGTGTGATGAGAGCTCCCTTCTTTCTAGTGGTTTAAATATTATGTTTAGGCTATGATACATCAGTTTATTTGGAGTTGTATTAATTATTTTAGATTGTGGTTTGAACCAATTTGGCAATTTTTTTTGGTTTGACTTGTGATAATTATCAGTTATTAGAGATATTCATTTTGTGGCATAGAGCTCTCGATTTGTTTTGTAGTTTTGTTATGTGTTGTGCGTAACCCCTCTTTCTATTTCGAAAAAGGGGTGTTACAATCAAGACATCTAGTTGAATTTAAGTTTAGTTTCAGACCTGAGATTGAAGCTACCTTGAAGAAATGGTGCTTTCTCTTAGAAATTGGTGACCTATTCGCTTTCTCTTTAAATCTCTGATTCAATATGTATTCAATTATTTCAGATTTATCTATCTCCTCTCTATGTCCCTTTAAAATAAGTTATATCACCAAGACTCGATTCTACCGTTACAATGATTAGGATTAAACAAGTGAAATAGGTGACGTGTAATTGGATGTGGGGTCATCCTTGTCTGATGTAATACGTTTATGTTAAAAGTCACTCATTTAACGGATTTTGTAATAATTTGATAAATATTTATAATTTACTAACTCGATTATTAAAATTTTCAATCCAATAATACATTTGTAAATTAAGATCGAGTAGAGTGAAGAAAAAAAATATTTAACCCATAAGTATAATAATATTAAGTGCACCACCTACCAGTTAACTATTAGCTTTTTATCTTAGAAATTGTTTAATTTAATACTGCATTAAGCATTCATATTTCATCCCCCATAATTCTGTGCAGATAATAATTAAATATTTGCTGAGTTGTAGTTGCTTAGTAATAGTGACGAAACTAAAATTTTGTCTTTTAGTTGCAATAATTTGCCATTAGTAATTTGATTGCCTAACACTAACAAGAGGAGGATGAGTCCCCGTCGGCGGCCCATCACACATACAACTGTTATGATTAATGAAATTTTGTCAAAAGTCACACATAATCCGTAGGTGTCAATATCGAATCTTAATTATGAAGTACAATCAGATCTTTGATGGTAAGTACGTTTTATTACTTTTAAGAAAAATGAAATTAGGCAAGTAGGTGATAATACACACCCAAAAAATAAAGTGAAAGTGGTATTGTAATAATCTAGTTATGATAATCTTTATAGGATTAACCAAGTAATCCTACATATGAAAAAAAATATATATATTTGCAAAAAACAAAAGAGAAGTGAACTTGATTATCATAATTAGATTATACAAATAATCTCTTTCGTACACCCCCCATATATATACATAATAGTTTTAGATACAAAAATCGTCATTTACGTAGTCTAAACTCAAAATTCTCCCCGTAAAATTAAATCAATGTTGTTAGGGCTTGTACTTGAGGCCCAAACACATGAAAACCCAAGGGCCTAACCTCGCGGTCTCAATTATTTAAATGTCTGGTGGATAAGATAGCAAATGACCTTGAGACTTTAGCTGGATGGTGGACTGTTGACCCGAGGCCCAGATAGAAAGAAATCCTAAGAGAAACCACTAAAGGCCCACATAGGGGGACAAGGGCACTCAATCACGACCTAGCGCCGGAATAATAGTGTAAGTGTCCAATGAACAAGGGTGGTGCGAGATGGCTGATAAGATGGGGACCGCCCATCCTACATGAAGGGGCCTACTGCTCACCCGAGTTGTGACATGAGTTGTCCTCTCAGATAGTATGACTATAAGTAGAAGACAGGGAGAATAGAGAAAAGTTAAATACTTTAATTTATACATAAAAAATTATAGTTGATACTTTATCCTTCTGGCCGATCACTAACAGTTAGGATTGAGCAAAAAACGGATAAAACCGAATAACCGAACTGAAAATTTTTAACCGAATTTTTCGGTTATTCGGTTATTTTTTGTAATTCGGTTATATTCGATTTTATTTCCGATTTTCGGGTTCGGGTATGATTTTTGTTTTTTTGTTATTCGGTTAACCGAATAACCGAAATAAAAAAAAATAAGGCTTAAAAATTAAAGCAGTAATCTCTCACAGTCATACGCTCTCAGTCTCTTTAGACTCTAATCTCAGAAGACTCGACTCTCATCTTTCACCTCTCACTACTCAAAACTCAAGCAAAACCCAAATCGATCTCTCATCTCTCACTGTTAGATCTCAGATCTCGATCTCGATCTCTATCTCGAATTCTCGATACTAGCTCCCTCAGCCCTTGCCCCTCAAATCTCTCACTCTCTGCCCTAGTGCCCTAACCCAAAACCCTTAAGGTAGAACCCCAACTCTAAGAACTGTCCATTTCCTAAAACCCTCTGTAAACTCCATTACTGGACAAAGCTTGAAGCTCCCTTCACTTTCTCTCTGCTCTGAATTTGAGTGGCCCGTCAAGGTTTGCTTCAATGGGTGGCACAAAAGCCCTTTAACGAAATGGATAATATGGGTTTATAGCATGCCTTCAAAATATGAATCTATTTGGAAGAAATCTGGGATTTATGAAGCTATGATGGCTTCTACTAACCATATTCGAAGAAATGGTGAGGTGATTTTTGGGCTTGCAGAAAGATGGTGCTCTGAAACTAGCACATATTTGTTTTCTTGGGCTAAAGTAACAATTACTTTGGAAGATATGATGATTTTGGGGGGATTTTCTATTGTGGGTAGCCCTGCTTCAATGCCTCTTGAATCTAAAGAATTAAGGGAAATTGAAGAGAATTTGGATAATGCAAGGAAATCAATCTTCAAGTCAAAACCCCAAAAGGTTGATCACTATGAATGGTTGAAATACTTTATGGAAAGTGGGAATGAAATGGAGCATGAAGCATTTCTTTCTCTGTGGTTATCAAGGTTTGTTTTCCCTAGAAATGTGCTTGATACTATAAATAGAGATGATTTTTCTATTGCGATTTACTTGCTAGAGGGATAATTTGCAGACTTATATAAATTTGCAAACTATTAAATTCGATTATTAACCGAATAACCGAATAACTAATTCGGTTATTCGGCTATTCGGTTATCTTGCATTTCGGGTTGAAATTTAGATACTTAAAACAGGAGAATATATATATCTAATATGTATCCTGACCCTACAATATAGGAATAATGTATATTGTAGTGATTGATAATTACCATATCAGTGACGGACTGTCTGTCACTAATATTGCCATTGTATTTTATTTTTAGTAACGGCGAGCGACGAGTGTTATTAGCGACACGACTATTGCCGACGACGACAGGCAAGTTCGTCACTGATTACGTAAGTACCGACAAAAAAATCATGTTTAACAACGGATTTCTCCATCGCTAAAGATACAAATTCTAGTAATGTTATAACTATTGGACCCACTTATGTTGATGGAAGATCAACTAATTATGATTCAACACAATATTCTGTATCAAAATTTTTGTAGCTATCTTTCGTCACATTAACATTATTCATTAGATATATGGTTTTATCAATGTTATTGTTTATTTATTTAGCAATTATTATTACTTTCCTTAAACTTCTTGTGCATCTTAATTAGGAGATTATATATATATATATATATATATATATATATATATATATATATAGAGAGAGAGAGAGAGAGAGAGAGAGATAGATAGATAGACAGATACACGGTCTGGCTCTTCAGCGAACCAAGAGAAGTGAATCTTTCTTCATAACCTATTGAGAGTTTATGTAAGTTGTGCACTTAAATTCTAAAATTTATGATTTTTTTTAGTCTTCAAGTATTTGAGTTTAATTTTGCTATTGTTTGTCTCATTTGTTATCTCACTCTTGTGCACTGTTCTCATTTAATTTTATCTATCTATCTATAACAACTTTATAACTAAATAAAAAATATGCAAAGAAAAATACAGAAGATGAGATAATAAATGAGACTAAAATTAAATAAAGCAATAAATTTAATTTCTTAAAAATTCAAGATAAAATTTCCGATCTTTTTACGCTTTTGAGTATAATTAAAAAAATTAAGAGAAAAGTAAACAAACGAAATTCTTTGTAGTGATTAAAAAGGAAAAAAAATATTATTGAGCAAACTACAAATTTTACATATATTAAGAAAAATAAAAATAGAAAAAAGAGACTAAATAAAGTTCTATATTTCTCTTTATTGGTTCCACAAGATTCATAAAGTGATGATTAATTTTTTTTATATAATAATAAACTCTATTAAATAACATAATTACTCTTCACGTCATGTACTTTAATTTTTTTTTTTTTTTTTATAAAAATAACTATACCTTTAGTATCATTTTGAAATTTTAAACACGGAGGGAGTATATTATTATGCATTATTGGGCACCAAGTAGATATCTTGGGCACCACATATTCTTCGCCTCCAATAATATTAATTATTATTTATTATTGGGCACCAAGTATATTATTATGTATTCTTGGGCACCACATATTCTTGGCCTCCAAGAATATTATTCCTATAAAACGACTGTCGGCTCTCTCTTTCAATATAAGACACGCACACATATATATTTCATTTCTCTATTATCTCTTTCCTTGCCTTGTTATTGTATAACATTACCAGCTTTTCTCCGCCTCCATTCTCAACTTTCACAAATCTCAAATTTAATCTCCAGAAAATGAATTATTTTTTGTTTGTTTTGTTTTGGTTAATATATAGATAAGGAGGGAATTGGTGTGCAGTGAGGAAAGCAAAACAGTGCTCCAAAGATGGTAGTACGTACAACCCTCTAAGAAGTTCTCAGCACTCTTTTCTCTTTTTAATTCTGTTTCTCTCTCTTGAACATTTTATATGCAATTTTTAAAATTTATTGTTGTGATTATGAAGTTTTTTTTTTTTTTTTTCCGTTTTGAATTTAGCGAGGTGATGATAAAATTCGTTGTTCTCACCACTGATTATATTTTGATGGGAATCCGAACAAGTTCGCCGTTCTGATCGCTTCAAACATTTCTACTTTAATTTTAACCTTTTTTTATTATATATATATATATATATATATATATATATATATTCTCTTTTTCTGTTTTTTTTTTGTTTCAATTATAAATTTTGTTTCAATTAGTAAGGGGGGCAGATGATGAATCCTTATTAACAATGATAATTGAATATTTCAATTAGCAATGATAATAATGTGGGACATACCAGGTGTATAATATTTCAATTATTTTAGTTGTCATGTTATCTGGAAGATGTGGGTATATTAATATGTGGTTGCAAAAAGAAGTTTCAAGGAACTATCTGTTTATATATATATATATATATATATTCTCTTTTTCTGTTTTTTTTTTGTTTCAATTATAAATTTTGTGTCAATTAGAAAGGGGGGCAGATGATGAATCCTTATTAACAATGATAATTGAATATTTCAATTAGCAATGATAATAAAGTGGGACATACCAGGTGTATAATATTTCAATTATTTTAGTTGTCAATTGTTGTTATTATCTGGAAGATGTGGGTACATTAATATGTGGTTGCAAAAAGAAGTTACAGGGAACTATCTGTTTATATATAAAAGCAGAAGGATATAGAAATTTCATTCTCTCTCCAACTTGTTATATCTAATATTATTATTCTTTCCTCAATGATAATTGATAGATTTTTTTAGTGAAATTGATTTTTTTATTTTAATCTTTTTTTATCTCCATACCCTCTTTCTTATGATCTATTTATATTTTAACATTTCACTTATGTAATAGTCATTTCAAAACAATGAAAAGGAGTCGCATAATTAAAGACTGTTATTCTTTTAAACAAAAATACTTGAGAAAGAGTAACGTAAAGACTCTGTTTTCTTCTTTCTTATTACTATTAACGCTGTTGTTACTATATATATATATATATATATATATATATATATATATATATATATATATATATATGGCGGATCAAGAGCATAACTTTTAATTAGCATAACTAGCAGAAGTTTAGCGACGGATCGACGACGGTTTTATTCGTCACCATAGCTTTAAGCGATGCTATATGTTGTCCGTCGCTAAAAGCTATGACGACGGACCAGACCTATGGCGACCGACAGAATCGTCGTCGATCCGTCACTAAAGGTAATTCTGCTAGTTATGCTCTTTAAGAGTTCTGTTCTTGAAATGTTCCAATATATAGTACATTTCAAGAGCATACCCCCTTAAATGACAAACCAAACATACCCACCTTTAGCAACAGACTGGGCGACGGTTTGGTCCGTCGTCATATGTCCGGTCCGTTGCTATAGCTTTTAACGACGGGTCTGTCGCTATATCCGGTTCGTCGTTAAAAGTTTTAGCGACGGACCAAACCGTCGCCCGGTCCGTCGCTACAAGGGGTATGCTCGGTATGTCATTTAAGAGGGTATGTTCTTGATCATTTCTGTGTATATATATATATATATATATATATATATATATATATATTAGATATATCTAATATGTATCCTGACCCTACAATATAAGAATAATGTATATTGTAGTGATTGATAATTACCATATCAGTGACGAGACTGTCTGTCACTAATATTGCCATTGCATTTTGTTTTTAGTAACGACAAGCGACATGTGTTATTAGCGACACGACTATTGCCGACGACGACAGACAAGTTCATCACTGATTACGTAAGTACCGACAAAAAAATCATGTTTAACAACGGATTTCTCCATCACTAAAGATACAAATTCTAGTAATGTTATAACCATTGGACCCACTTATGTTGATGGAAGATCAACTAATTATGATTCAAGACAATATTTTGTATCAAATTTCATTAGATATATGGTTTTATCAATGTTATTGTTTATTTATTTAGAAATTATTATTACTTTCCTTAAACTTCTTGTGCATCTTAATTAAGAGATTAGACCTAGCTGGTGTGTGCGCGCGCGCGCGTGTATATATATATATATATATATAGACACACACACACACACGGTCTGATTCTCCAGCGAACTAAAGGAAGTGAATAAAAAACGAACTAGTTATAGCGACGGTTTTATCCGTCGCTATACCGACAATTTTGTTCGTCGCTATAATATAGAAAACCGACGATCTATGCTATAGCGATGGACAAAATCGTCGCTATAATGAGTTCATCGATTTTCTATACAAAGACAGATAAAACTGTCGCTATAGCCGGTTCGTTTTTGTTTCACTCCTCTTGATTCGCTAGAGAGCTGCACTCTCTCTCTCTCTATAAAACAATTTTGTCAATTTATAACATGATAGCTCGAAATTTAAAAAGAAAAAAGTAAAATTTATTAGGGAATTAATATTTTTAGTAGTCACTCTTATATAATGCGGAACCATTCACCACGTAACATTTTAATGTCAGAAATAATATCAGTTTTCAATTTAATATACTATCTTTAACTATACAATAAAGTAACATATTTGAAGAGGGCCAGCTGGTCCCGTACATGATGTAGTTATAGTTATCCCATCCCAGTGGGATTTCCTATTTAAAGAGGGCTAGCTCTGATCAGAAGTCATGTAAACCACACAAGCTTTGATAAATCAAACACATCTACTATCACTAATCAACATCTTTCTCAAAAACAAAAATAAAATAAAATAATATGTTTCCCAATATGTTCCCCTTAGCATATCCCCTTTTTTTCCAACACCTTGGAGCTCTGTGGTGGATAATCCCCGTCATATCTCCACTGAAACGCCACCGTAAACTGCAAACAGGTCGCCGAGGCTTACCAATTATCGGTTAATTATTAAGATTTAGGTCAATATACTAGAAAATTATTTTCTTCCAACAGTTCACACCAATCCCATGTCATAAAAAACGTCTTGGGCTCTTTCTTGTTTTACTTTTTCTTCGGGACATGTGTGTGTGTGTATATATATATATATAACAGACTGATGTCATATAAACAAAAGTATATATTTATATACATGTTTTAGTGCCTGTAAGAGGAGAAGGAAAATGGTGTCTTGTTGAAGAGTTGATATATTAGTTCTGGTTTCAGTTTTGTTTCTCTGCCCAGTTGTTCATGGTTGGGGAATCGATGGACATCTCACAGAATTTGCAGGATTGCCCAGGTTTTTTAATCTCTCTCTCTCGTTATATATATATATATATATATATATATATATATATATATATATATCATAAATTGGTTTCTAACAGTATAAAAGTTTGCTGAACATCTAAAATAAAAAAGTTTTATTGTTGGCGTTGATAATTTACAAAGTCTCAATATTGCTTTCAAGCAGCGACTTTATTGATGATATGTTGTCCTTAAAGAATTAAGGCCTCAAATGCCCATGATGAGCTATCAAAAGTGATTGATAGATCAGTCATTAAAGCTATCATGATAGACATTATCTCTGCAGCTATTCATACTTCAATCGAATGGATCATAACAGCACTAATTAGACATCCAAGGGTCATGAAAAAGTGCCAACACGAAATAGATTCCATTGTCGGAGTTGATCGAATGGTGGAGAATTAGAATATATGTATGTTAACGTCAAATTTTGTACGCAAATCACCAAAACAACAGACCAAAAAAGTGTTAATAGTTACTGGAATAGTGGATTGTGTTGTTGTAAAGTCAAACTCACGAATACACTCAGATAAACATACACACATTATTGTAAGAGATATAAAATATGAATACAAGAATTTTACGTGAAAACTCAATTGAAAAAAAAAATCACGGGGAGAGATAAGAAATCTACTATAAAAATAATATGGCGAGTACAAATTGTTTATTCCTCTTTTCTTTCCCCTCACACTTCGTATTTTCTCACATTTCTCTGTTGTATGTTATTGTGTTCTCCTCTCAAACCCTTGCTTATTGTTGTATTTAATTTATAGATGTCATGTCCAGCCGAATCCAATTAGGAGTAGAGCCTTTTTAAAATTACCTTGTAACTGCAATTAATGACTGATCGATTTCTTCCCAAATTAGATCTCCTTATCTCTCCCAAATAAGAAAATACAATCTTACTTTAATAAGGTCTCTCCCACTATTTGAGTAAGTTGTTAAAATAAATGTACATGGGCCAACACTAGATTCGGACCATTAAATAAATTGGGCTACACCTTGGCCAGACCTAAATAATCACATCCAACTATTGACCCCCACTCTCCTGTTATAAAGAATTTATAATAGGAGAGCAATCAAAAGGTCCACCATACCCTCCGATTGTCATGTCGGTAAAACTGTTGAACCCACCATATCTACTGCCGAACTCATTACATCTACTGCCAAACATAAGAACCTCCAACATTCTTGAATCTGCCGAACCCTAAAACAATAAGAAGAGAGATGCCTCTAAAATGCCCCTGGAAATCTGTCAAAGCCACATCCAAAACTCAAATTCCTGAATTCATTCCCTTAATTTAACTACCACCTCCGAACTACCTCCCAAATATCAAATCAGAGAAAAATCCCCAACTCCCGAACTGCAAGCCAAACACACCTCTCTGAAGTAAATTACCCGAAGTCCATCGATATATAAAAGCCTTTCATGTTGCTGAATGCCTAGAACCATCAAGAGCTACCTGAACATTGAATTTATAATCAGTTACCCACTGCTCGATGTCATTACCATCAGAATCCCACATTGAAAAACCCACTAACTTCCTCTGCAATTGACGAATCACCTAGGTACAAAATCCAAGATGATAACAATTATTGCCCCCAACTACTCCTGAATCCGATCCTCTTCAGAAAATATTTATTCTATCACAAAGCATGTCAATGTTTGTCCTTCAATTGCCATTCACAGCTGACCACCCAAGACGAACCGACTCAACTTCACCACCCTATCAATGCCTCATTGAGCCTCTGCACAAAGCACTGACTCTGACTCAGACATGTCGTAACCTCCTCAATTGCTATAAATTTTTCTGTCCGCTCATAGGCGTATGACAAGTCTTTAAGTGGATTGATTAGGATATCCTTCATAAGCTTTTGTGAATAACTAATGATACTATATCGATCACCAAGTGAGGATTTAGTCTGCCGATGTCGAGTGAGTTTTAAGTAAACTGTTGCCTGATCTCTATAAGATGTCCGCTTTTTGTCCCCCCTCCTTATATCATCATTGTTTGCCTACCTTGTTTCTTTTTGTTTTGTCCATTCCTACCTTATCACACCAAAAGAATGCTCCCGAACGCTAGAGAGGCTTTAATTTAACCTTATATAATCATTCGACCTACCTTATATCGTCATATATAATAGTCGTCCCGACCCTTGTGAAGGCATCGATCCAACCTTATATTGCCATAATAGCCTTCCCGACCCCTATGGAGGCATCGATCCAACCTTATGTCACCATAATAGCCTTCCCGACCCCTATGAGAGGCATCGATCTGACCTTATATCACCATAATAGCCTTCCTGACCCCCATGGGAGGCATTGATCCGACCTTATATGATCATAATAGCCTTCCCGACCCCTGTGTGAGGCATTGATCTGATCTTATATCACCATAATAGCCTTCCAGACCCCTATGGGAGGCTTCGATCCGACCTTATGCCACCACCTGACCTTATATTGCCCTAACAGTCGTCCCGACCCTTGTAGGAGGCATTGATCCAACCTTATATCACCATAATAGCCTTCCCGACCCCTGTGGGAGGCATTGATCTGACCTTATATCACCATAATAACGTTTTTGACCCTTGTGGCTGAGAGGCTTCGATCCGACCTTATATCACTATAGTAGGCCTTCTCGACCCTTGTGGGAGGCATTGATCCTACCTTATATCATCATAATAGCTTTTTTGACCCCTGTAGGAGGCTTCGATCCAACCTTATATCACCATAATAGCCTTCTCGACCCCTGTGGGAGGCTTTGATCTGATCTTATATCACTATAATAGCCTTCCCGACCCTTGTGGGAGGTATTGATCTAACCTTATATCACCATAATAGCCTTCCCAACCCTTGTGGGGGGCTTCGATTCGACCTTAATTATATCACCATAATAACCTTCCCGACCCTTGTGGGAGGCATTGATCAGACCATATATCACCATAATAGCCCTACCGATCCCTGTGGGAGGCATCGATCCGACCTTATATCACAATCCGACCTTATATCGCCATAATAACTGTCCTTACCCCAGTGGGAGGCTTCGATCCGATCTTATATCACCATAATAGCCTTCCTAAGCCCTATGGGAAGCATTGATCCGACCTTATATCACCATAATAGCTATCTCGACCTCTGTGGGAGACATTGATCTAACCTTATATCAGCATCCGACATTATAACGCCATAATAGCCGTCTCGACCCTTGTGGGAGGCCTCGATCCGACCTTATGCCACCATCCGACCTTATATCGCCACAATAGTCGTTCCGACCCCTTCGGAGGCTTCGATCCGATCTTATACACCATAATAGCCTTCTCGACCTCTGTGGGAGGCATTAATCCTACCTTATATCACCATAATAGCCATCCCGACCCCTGGGGGAGGCATTGATCCAACCTTATATCACCATCTGACCTTATAGCGTCATAATAGCCGTCCCGACCCCTGCGAAAGGCTTTGATCTGACCTTATATCACCATAATAGCCTTCTCGACCCTTGTGGGAGGCATTGATCTGGCCTTATATCACCATAATAGCCTTTTCGACCCTTGTGGGAGGCATTAATCTGACTTTATATTATCATAATAGCCGTCCCGACCCCTGTGGGAGGCATTGATCCGACCTTATATCCGCCGAAAAATTTTCTCTCCTTCGCCAATTTTGTTGTAGTGCCGAAGAGAGAGACGATATACGATTACCAAAGTCCGAAAAGAGCTGCAAATTGTAGCGTTTTTTCTTATCAATCTCCACCTCTGATGTTCCTTGACCTGTTCTTTTTTAATTTTGGTAAAGTTAAAGACTCGAGACCGTGCATCATGCACCATTGCTTGTTGTCATTTAAATTGAAAAACAATTACATAGGCATGATCTTAGGCATGAGCACACAAGGCAACAGTAGGTATTAATAAGCATAGAAGGCATGAGTTTTATAATATTAAATCATGTTACTCTTAACATAAACTCCCTAACTCAAGAGATATGTTCTACATGAATTTGTACAAATATATACGTGTAAAGTAATATTAATGATGATAATGCTACAATTTTAATTCTCACAAACGGATTAATAGCAGAAGGTTCAAACACATGTTGCATATTTGTTTTATAATTTAATAAAAGAGAGTAATTTAGCTTTATGTGTAAGCTCTGCCTTCTTGTCGTAGTCAATCTGACATGGAGATGAGATTAATTATGTCAAGTTCAAAATATATTATCACCATAACTTCAATTAGAGCTTAGTCTAATAATTGATACAATAACGACGTCAATTGATATGATACTTGGTGATTTTAATTCGACACTGAAACATGCCCTCTTTCTAGCGCCAATGTTAACGCTAAATTTTGTATGCCTAATGAAATCACCAAAAGAGCAGGCCAAAATAACGCTAATAGTTAGGAATAGTGGATTGTGTTGTTGTGAACTCAAACTCACGAAATATACTCAGATAAACATACACATTATTGTAAGAGATATAAAATATGGACACAAGAATTTTACGTGGAAACCCAATTTAAAAAAACATCACGGGGAGAGATAAGAAATCCACTATAAAAATAATATGGAGAGTACAAATTGTTTATTCCTTTTTTCATTCTCCTCACTCTCCGTATTTTCTCACTTTTCTCTGTTGTACGTTATTGTGTTCTCCTCTCAAACACTTGCTTATTATTGTATTTATAGATGTTATGTCCACCCGAATCCAATTAAGAGTAGGAGTCCTTTTTAGAATCACCTTATAACTGCAATTAATGCTTGTTTGATTCCTTCTTAAATTAGATCTCCTTATCTCCCCCAAATAAGGAAACACAATCCTACTTTAATAAGGACTCTCCCACTATTTGAGCAAGCTGTTAAAATAAATGTACATGGGTCAATACCAGATCCGGACTATTAAATAAATTGGGTTACATCTTGGCCATACCCAAATAATCACATCCCAAAGAATTAAGGCCTCAAATGCCCATGATGAGCTATCAAAAGTGATTGATAGATCAGTCATTAAAGCTATCATGATAGACAGTATCTCTGCAGCTATTCATACTTCAATCGAATGGATCATAACAGAACTTATTAGACATCCAAGGGTCATGAAAAAGTGCCAACACGAAATAGATTCCACTGGCGCCTTGTCGGAGTTGATCGAATGGTGGAGAATTTAGAATATCTGTACATGCTGGTTAAGGAAGGTTTAAGGTTACACCTGTTATGCCATTATAGGGTCTTCACGAGTCTATGGAGGATATTACTACTAATGGATATTTTATAACTAAGAAGTCACGAGATCCTAATATATGGTCCGAAAATGTTGAAGAATTTCTTCCAAAGAGATTTGAAGAGAGCAATATAGATGTTCGTGGACGTGATTTCCAGCTCTTACCATTTAGATCAGATAGAAGAGGATGTAATTAGGATTGATGACGGTTCAACTAGACCACACCTGATAACTTGAATATGACTGAGAAATTTGGATTGACGATACCTCGAGTCAAACACTTGCTTGCCGAGCCTAAATATCGCCTTTGAGCAAGCTTTTATATAAACAAGATATATGATGAAACACAAAATACCCAATCATCCGTGTTATAAGGTAATTTTTGTAATAAACCAAGTGGAGTGATATCAGCACTCCTTATCTTATTGTTGACTTCAACCACTTATTTTTTGTTTTTTATTTTTTGTTTTTTAATAATTTTAATTTAATCATTACTCTATTGTAATAACTAAGGATATGTACATCATGTATGGTATATGTTCTCCTAATGTCTTCTCTTTCTAATATCAGACGTCTTGTTTAAGTTAGTTTGTTATCACCCTTTGTCACATCAGATGCTACCTTTAGTGTGCCTTTATATTATGTCATATCGATGTCGGAAAGATACAAGTAGAGCAGTCAACATTATTATATTAATCGGATACAGCTCAATAATTCAATGCACACTCTACATTATTTCAGAGCTTATTTGAAAGAACACTAACTCTTAATTATATTAGCTGAGTTCCATTATTACCTCAAACTAATTGATCATACCACTTGTTTATCAATGAGCACACCAGGGTCGGATTCCGCTTGAAAGTTAAGGGGGTCATATTCGAAAAAAAAAATTCTTAAAAATAAAAATGTAATAAAATGAATCACAAAATTAAATAATTTTCAAATATTATTTACAATAACATTTTTCGAGATTTCATTGCTTGAAATTGTTGCATGATAACCTCATTTTTAATAGTTACAAAAATATCACGCTCAATGTATGTAACTAAACAGTCATTCATCTATTCATCTCCCATTTGGTTACAGAGTTCATTTTTCACGATATTCATAGCTAAAAATATCCTTTCAACAATTGCAGTAGTAACAGACAAAAGTAGAGCTAACTTTAGCAATAAATAAACTTGATGATACACATTATCCTTTCTTTTCTTAACCAACATTTGAGCCAATTCACCAATTCCTTTTATACTCGAAAAATTGGGATCGTTTCTCATATCCACAATATAATTTTGGAGTTGACCATCAAGTGCCAAAAGTTCCATATCATCAAATTCTGAAAGGTAAAGTTTCACAAAGTCAATTAATTTTTTATTGTCAAATGCCGAGAAAGAGTCACATGGGTCAAGACATGCTATACTTAAAAGTAAGTCTGTATTTGTGTTATCAAAACGGTTATTCAACTCCCCAAGTTGACTATCAATCATAGTGAAAAATAATTGAACCCTAAAGCGATGAAGGCAAGCATGTGCTGTGTTTTCTATTTTGTTGTTTACTTGGAAATTATCCATAAAACTTTTTACAATTAAGAAAAAATCTTTTCCTTTTCTAATTTTGCTGGAAAAAAAATCCTAAATTGATAAACCCAATCATCAACAAAAAAAGAATGGTACATAATTGAAAGAAATCTAAGTTTCATAATTATTACCCGGAAAGGTTACACCTTTCTACTACTATGAGAAGCATAAAAAGAAAAGGCAAGCACCTTTTAGCAAAAATAGTTAATGGGTGAGATAGAAAACAAATGACTACATAACAAAGAAGTGGAATGTGGAATGTGGTCATGTGGGAAGTGGAAGCGGAATGTGGAATTGGTCCTTTAGGATTTTTAAGTTTAAAGCATGAAATTTCACTTAAGATTCTCATAATTGTTTTTTATAAGAACCCCTGAAAGTTCAGAGAGGGCAGGTGCCCCCTGCCCCAACAGTAGATCTGCCCCCGGAGCACACTATTAGTGAGTAGTTTTTTTTATCTGGGAATAAATAAATAAATAAAAGTAATTCATGATATTTCTTTGGTTTAAGTTTTCAAACCTATTTCTTGTGAGGGAGGAGAGAATGTTTGGAGTGATTTGCTAGGTTGGGGATTACACTAGTTTTTCTCTCATCTTCTCATTCTTTTCTCTTTCAAAAATTCAAAATATATATATGCTTTTCGTATGTCGTGAATTGTCATGGTAAGTGTTGACTGAGGATATATTCTGTGCATTTTCCTTAAATAACAGTTTAATTTCCTTTTCTTTGGGTTTTTACTGAGTTTTCTCATTGGCCTTTGCGCCAATTTCTTGATCCTACTATGATGTATGTGTGAGATCTCATTTCATAGGTTTGTTCTAAACCTAATTTTTTTATTAGAGACTAGTGTCATATTGGAGTGATGTTCTTGGTTGGAGCTTATGTTAGTTATGCAGAATCTTTTAGAAAGAAACACCAATAATATATATCATGTTAATACTTCCCCTTAAATGCAGCTTTATGGAAAAAATGCAGCTTTATGGAAAAGGAACAATTAAAGTGCATTTGCATTATCAAATTAATTAATATAAAGGCAACGTGTGGTCGAGAAGATTTGAACTCAAAACCTTACACACATAAAACTATGATACCCACCGGCGGCCTTTGGCTTAGTTGGTATGTCTAGCCTCTTGCTAAGCAAGAGGTCTAGAGTTCAAATCCCCCCTCCTCCAAAATTAGCACAAAAAAACTATGATACCGTGTTAAGTAACTACCTCATCTAAAAACTTAAGCTATTAGAAAGAGACATTAACAATATATATCATCCTAATAGTAGGACCACCTCATCTAAAAACATAAGCTATTAGAAAGAGCATCAACAATGTATATCATCTTACTGGAGTTGATAATTTCGTCCACCTTCCACTCCACCGCCCAGTTACTGTAGGTCCAACAACCATTATTAATTTGCTAAGAGGCTCAAATTCTTTTGTTACTAATTAAAGGTTTGGGTCATATTGCACAAATATATCATACATATGTGGGAATTCATTCATAAGGTGTGATAGGGCCACATTTGGAACTCCATACATTAAGAACTGGTGTGCAGTCGCAAGCACCCAAAAATAAAACCTTACTCCAAAAGATATTAATATAGTAGTGCAAGTAAGAGTCGATCCCACAGAAAATGATTAATCTAAATTTATACTTTGTAAACCAAAAGGGGGGGGTTTGGAATTTTATTTAACTAATTAACTGAAACAAAATAAGAATAAAATAAAGACTTTAGTTCTTCCGTTTAATATCACCTTATCATAGCAATATTTATCCTTCAATGAAATTAATAGCCCTAGGTAACAACAAGCTCTGCTACCCGAAACTCTCCTTAATTATCACTCAATGAAACAAGCTCTTCACAAGATTCTAACCATTATACAATCTAGAACAAGCTCTCTAGATTTAATATAACAGAAGCATTAAGATCTAGGGAATTGGACTATTCCAAGCAATAATCACACAAGCTCAGATTATTTAACATGTCTTCCAATAATCATAGCAATACTCAAAAGCTTGACCACAATCATGTATCACTAATTGCTACTAATGATTAGGAACAATATCAATTACACGTAATACTATCCCTTGATCTAGCAGATGATATCAGTTAACCAATTTAATCATGCAAAAACTAAATTAGTTAAGCCAAATAACATTCAATAGTTAAAACAGATTATCAAGAATGAACTTCATATAAGAAGGAATGAATTGTGTAAATAAAGTTCAACATCCCCTTGGAACTAAATAAAAGAAATGAGAAGAGTTCATAGAAAATATGTAAAATATAATTTACAAGATATTCAACAACAATAATAGAATATAAAAATAAAGGAAGAGTTTAGAGAAGAAAATTTATGTTTTGATATCCGGCTGCACTTCGGATCACAATTTTCAATTTCCAAGCTTTCGCCTTCGATTCTAGACTTCCATATATAATTGTTGATCTCTTGTTTGCTCTTGAACTATAAAAATGGAGAGGAGGGTAGCCTCCCTCTGGAGGTCTACTTACTCTCCCTACCCCTATACTAACAAACTAATATGGAGAATGGATACAAGGAATTGGTGTATGAGTTGGTCGTGAATTAGTGTGTGAATTAGCGAAATACAAGTCTAGCTCCACTTGGTATTTATAGGAACTCATGGTGTGCTAATCTATCATCATAAGTTAAGATTAAACACCCAATCGACGCATGTGCATCAGTCAACCAAGGAAGAATCCACCCAAAAATGTGCCCATGTGATGCACAAATAGTCCAAATCTAACAACTAAACTGATCAGCACCTTGTAAGCCAATTTTGAATTTGAAAACCACCGAATTAGACCTTGGACAAAGAACAAAAGTTGTAGCACTAGAGTTTTTAATGAATTTGGGCTTTTGAATCACCTGATTCGGAGTTAGGAAGATCATGTTATGGCCCAAATACTTCAACTGGTCCGAACAGGAATCCAGTCCATGCGGGATTCAGGTCAGCTATTTAAAAAGCAATGTTTGGAGGCCCAAATAAACTCG
This sequence comes from Aralia elata, assembly GCA_034770075.1. Lineage (NCBI taxonomy): Eukaryota > Viridiplantae > Streptophyta > Magnoliopsida > Apiales > Araliaceae > Aralia > Aralia elata. Next base: position 6,193,742 of record CM068380.1, read on the forward strand.
GATTTTTGCTCACCATACCATTCCGGAAAGCTTGGAAAGTCCACTAAAAACTTCAAGAAGACCACATTCTCATTTGGAAATTGTAACACAATTCAAATAGCAAACGAAGCCCAGAGGTCAATCTGTCCAAAAGCCAAACAATCTGAAATTTTCAACTTCGGCGTCCGTTGGTAAAATGGTCATAACTTTCTCACCCGAGCTCTGATTTAGGCGTTTCAAGATGATCTGAAAAGCTAAGAAATAGATTTACAATTTTCCTTTTTTGAGTTTTGAGAGATATTGGTCGGACGAAGGATAAAATGGAGCCTTAAGTGGACGGACTGATTTCAAAATAATCCAAAAGTGCGGAAATAACTCATTTTTCATTTAATAGCTCCATTTGCAACCTAAATCAAAATATTAGAATAATGAGTACAATTAGGTGCCAAATAAGTTTAAAAGACTAGACATTAAGAGATAAAAATATAACATATTTTATACTTATCAAATTCCCCCACACTTATCTTTTGCACGTCCTCGGGTAAAACAAAAATAAACGATAATAAAAATTTAACTAATCAAACTAACAAACTTGACAACCTTGAGCCATAAATTAAAATGAACTACAATATTGACCTCAAAGATTCAAAAACAATAACTCTTGAAAAACTTTGAAAATCTTGCAAGGTCTAGGATTTTAACTTGCTTGTTAGTCATACCTCACTTTAGATCCTTTCCATGTGTGTATGTATATATCCATTTGCACTAAACCAAGTATAGCTCGAATGAACTTATTCAACCACATTACCTTATGAAAGAAATCAAAAATTTCCAAAATTTTGAGATCAAAGGACTCTAAGTAAGTGCATTTTATGCTCCATCGCATCCTAAGTCCACTCTTATGGGCGAGTGCGTTTTACGCTCCATCTCAACCCACTGTAAGATTTGTGATTTATTACTTCCTTTATTTTTTTAATTTAATTTAATTTTATTTTATATAGGTGAGTGCGTTTTATGCTCTATCTCCCCTAAGCATGTGTTTATGAGTGAGTGCATTTTACGCTCTATCTCAACTCACCACATGACCAACAAATCAAATTTGAGTACATTGCTACGAGTGATGTTTAAACGAGTTATAGAGGTTATTGATCTCTCACACAAGCATTCAGTCATATATAAGCCTTCTTTAAGTGTATCACTGGTTCATTACAAATGGATAAGTGCTCAAATGTGGTAGGGATTCAAGCAATGTAATAACCAATAAAAAAGTTAAGCGCACACACTAAACAACATTTGTCCATTTTTTATGAGTTACATTTTATTTAATCAATTTTTTTGTATCATTGGTCATAGTTCTAAATCAAGTCAATGCTCAAGAAACACAAAATAATAACCCTAAAATTTTATTTTATTTTATTTTTTAAAAAGTCATATATTTTTTATATATATAAACACATTTTTTTTTATAAAAATACACAAATACTAAATATTAATAAAAAGACAAATATTAAATACTACCCCCAAACTTAAAATTGACATTGTCCTCAATGTAAACAATTAACGAATCAAATATAAAGGACTTCCCTAGAAATATGTCAATAATCGTGGGGCATTGGAACTGTAGAATGACCTAACACGAAAGATAAAACTAAACAAAAATAAAATCAAGTGAAATAAAATCAGATTAAAGGGATGCGAAATTTGGGTTGCCTCCCAAGTAACGCTTGGTTTATAGTCGTCAACCCACTTCTTTATTTCTTATTCGAGACCTTGAGATTATCGCGGATAAATCAAGAGTCCCTGAGAAATTAAAAAGCAATACGAGTTTAAATTAAGATAGAAAATGCTAAAAAGAAATAAGGTTCTCAAAAGCACAAAATAAAACTAAAATCATTCCCCGGCAACGGCGCTAAAATTTGGTGTGCACTCGCAAGCACCCAAAAATAAAACCTTACTGCAAAAGATATTAATGTAGTAGTGCAAGTAAGAGTCGATCTCACAGAGAATGATTAGTCTAAATTTATACTTTGTAAACCAAAAGGGGGGGGTTTGGAATTTTATTTAACTAATTAACTAAAACAAAGTAAGAATAAAATAAAGACTTTAGTTCTTCCGTTTAATATCACCTTATCATAGCAATATTTATCCTTCAATGAAATTAATAGCCCTAGGTAACAAAAAGCTCTGCTACCCGAAACTCTCCTTAATTATCACTCAATGAAACAAGCTCTTCACAAGATTCTAACCATTATACAATCTAGAACAAGCTCTCTAGATTTAATATAACAGAAGCATTAAGATCTAGGTAATTGGACTATTCCAAGCAATAATCACACAAGCTCAGATTATTTAACATGTCTTCCAATAATCATAGCAATACTCAAAAGCTTGACCACAATCATGTATCACTAATTGCTACTAATGATTAGGAACAATATCAATTACACGTAATACTATCCCTTGATCTAGCAGATGATATTAGTTAACCAATTTAATCATGCAAAAACTAAATTAGTTAAGCCAAATAAGATTCAACAGTTAAAACAGATTATCAAGAATGAACTTCATATAAGAAGGAATGAATAGTGTAAATAAAGCTCAACATCCCCTTGGAACTAAATAAAAGAAATGAGAAGAGTTCATAGCAAATATGCAAAATATAATTTACAAGATATTCAATAACAATAATAGAATATAAAAATAAAGGAAGAGTTTAGAGAAGAAAAACTATGTTTTGATATCCGGCTGTCACTTCGGATCACAATTTTCAATTTCCAAGTTTTCGCCTTCGATTCTAGACTTCCATATATAATTGTTGATCTCTTGTTTGCTCTTGAACTATAAAAATAGAGAGGAGAATAGCCTCCCCCTGGAGGTCTACTTCCTCTCCCTACTCCTATACTAATAAACTAATATGGAGAATGGATACAAGGAATTGGTGTATGAGTTGGTGGTGAATTAGTGTGTGAATTAGCGAAATACAAGTCTAGCTCCACTTGGTATTTATAGGAACTCATGGTGTGCTAATCCATCATCGTAAGTTAAGATTAAACACCCAATCTACTCATGTGCGTCAGCCAACCAAGGAAGAATCCACCCAAAAATGTGCCCATGTGATGCACAAATAGTCCAAATCTAACAACTAAACTGATCAACACCTTGTAAGCCAATTTTGAATTTGAAAACCACCGAATTAGACCTTGGACAAAGAACGAAAGTTGTAGCCCTAGAGTTTCTAATGAATTTGTGATTTTGAAGCACCTGATTCGGAGTTCGGAAGATCAAGTTATCTCTCAAATACTCCAACTGGTCCGAACAGGAATTCAGTCCACGCGGGATTCGGGTCAACTATTTAAAAATCTATGTTTGGAGGCCCAAATGAACTCAGATTTTTGCTCACCATACCATTCCGGAAAGCTTGGAAAGTCCACTAAAAACTTCAAGAAGACCACATTCTCATTTGGAAACTCTAACACAATTCAAATCGCAAACGAAACCCTAGAGGTCACTCTGTCCAAAAGCCAAACAATCTGAAATTTTCAACTTTGACGTCCGTTGGTAAAATGGTCATAACTTTCTCACCCAAGCTCTGATTTAGACGTTTGAAGATGATCCGGAAAGCTAAGAAATAGATTTACAACTTTCCTTTTTTGAGATTTGAGAGATATTGGTCGGACGAAGGATACAATGGAGCCTCAAGTGGACGGACTGATTTCAAAACAATCCAAAAGTTCGGAAATAACTCATTTTTCATTTAATAGCTCCATTTGCAACCTAAATCAAAATATTAGAATAATGAGTACAATTAGGTAACGAATAAGTATAAAAGACTAGACATTAAGAGATAAAAATATAACATATTTTATACTTATCAAGAACATAAACATAGAACACACAACACTGCTTGAAACAATTCTATGCAACATATATATGAAAACCCAATTAAGATCAAATCTTTCTCTAACCATTATGCAAAAACAACCCTACGCAAATAGAATCGAAAATGCATTGCTTCCAAAGTCAAACCTGTCGAATTCAAAACTTCATGATCCTCGTATTAGCCGCTGATTCCATCCAGATGACACCATAGCATAATATTCTTTATAATTCAATGAAATCGCTCAAAGATTACTCATCAATTAGCACATAGAGGAGACGAGGAGACCAAGTTAGTATCGATTGCTTACCAATCCCACGAACAACAAAATGTGAAGAACTTCCCAAAAACATAGTCCCTCCTCCATTCACCCAACACACCAGTTGATGAGAGAGGGCTCATGTTTATTTTTGTTTTAAATTTTAATTTATAATATTGATAATATTTATGAATAATGGTAATGACATAATTGCCCTTAAAAATGGGCAGGATCTAATCTTAGGCGAATTTAAGTGACATTTGGGAAAAAGAACTTAATATTGACACCTGACTAGTTTAAGGGCTTAATTGAGAAAAAATAAACGTTACAGATAACTTTAGGGACAACCTTCTCCTGCCTTGCCAAGCAATAGGAAGGTTACATGTGGAGTCAAACCACTAAAATTAATAGAACTCATAGAAATGATCATGTCATCATTATAGTGAATTAAATGATTTGGACCATGTAAAAATGAGTCATCAGAACATCTAAATATGTGGTAGAAAGTGACACAGAACGGAACTATAAGAATTTACTAACGTAAGCTCTAATAACACATAAACTAGAACACTAGGGAGAATAATTAAATTTTATAAAAACTGCGATCCCTCTTTAAAACAAATAACCAAGAGCTTAAATAGTCTTTGGAAACCCTAACTTAAGTAAAAAGACCAAATTAGATCTTTACTAAACAAATAACAACTAAAACAGAAACTTAAATAAAACAATAAAACTTTAACCACCCGACAGCCTGCCTAAAACCACGAATTTGAGGATGAAAACGACCTCAATTGGGGAACTCTGGGTTAGGACGGTATGGAGCACGAAAATCGCTTTCCGAAAATTTATTATAATAGGCAAACAGATAACCGAGCTAGCTAAAAGTTACGTCCGTTTCTTCGAACCAGCTCTTTTACCCATTTTTTTATCCAGCTCTTCTTCAAACTCCAAAGTTAATTGTCCTACATCAGTCTTTCGCACTTGCGAAGAACTCGACCTCGAGGTATAATCTGGATAAAGTGAAACATCGTTACAAAACTCGTAAAGATCAACTATATTAAAAGTACGAGAGATATTCATATTCGCGGGCAAGTAGATCACGTAGGCATTATCATTGATCTTTTTGATCACCTTGTACAGACCATACTTCCTTGGCTGCAGCTTGTTATAGGAACTGACTGGGAACCTTTCCTCCATAACTTGATCACCATCGGCAAACAATTTCTTACGCCTCTTGACATCTGCTGCGACTTTATACCTTGCATTCTTCTCCTTCAATCGAGCTTTCACTTCAGCCTGAACATCGCGAACCTACTCAGCCATATTTTCGGCAGCAACACTCGCTCCAGTAACCTTGGGAAGACGAGCCAGATCTAACGCATACTTAGGAGGCTACAGATACACTAAAGCAAAAGCAGATTTACCAATAGCAGTGTAAACTGCATTATTATACGCGAACTCAGCTTGTCTCAGTGCCACGGCCAACTGTTTAGGCTTATCACCATAAATGCTCCGAATTAGATTTCCCAGTGTTCGGTTCAGATTCTCATTCTGCCCATCAGTGTGTGGGTGCGCAATGCTACTAAACTTTAGAGTAGTATCCATAGGACGCATCAGATGTCTTCCGACAAGGGATAAAATGCCCCATCTTGGAAAACCTATCAACCACAACAACCACAGAGTCTACTCCACGCTGAGTCCGTGGAAGACCCAAAATAAAATCCATCGACAAATCCTCCCATATGGTACTCGGTACAGGTAGAGGCATATAAAGACCTGTATTCTGAGCTTATCCTTTAACAATCTAATAAACATAACACTTGTGAATAAATTTACTCACGTCGTGTTTCAACTAAGGCCAATAATACCGCTCGGCTACCCCACTGATGGTTTTGTCACGTCCCAAGTGTCCACTCAAACCAACCCCATGTAATTCTCGAATCAGCTTCTCCCTCAAAGAACCCCGAGGAAAATACATAACTAATTTCTGTGAAATAGGTAGCCATCGACCACATGATCGAAATTCTCCCTCTGTTTGTTTAAGAACACACCTTCTCCATACCTTGGCGAAATCGTCATCATCCGAATACAGCCTTTTCAGAAACTTAAACCCAATAATTTCTTACTGCATAGTGACCAGCAAACTCACACGCCGACTTAATGCATCTTCCACCTTATTTAGAGCACCAGATGTGTGCTTCAAAACAAAAGAAAACTTCTACAAATAGGTTGCCCACTGAGCATCCATATTACTTAAGCTTCTCTAACTGTTCAAGTACTTTAAAGCTTGGTGATCAGTGTATAGAATAAATTCACGCTGAATCAGATAGTGCTCCCAATGTTTTAGAGCACGAACAGTGACATAAAATTCTTGTTCATAGGTACTCCACTTTCGGCGTGCATCACTAAGTTTTTCACTAAAAAATGCTACTGGTTTCTTCTTTCGTGACAAACTGCTCTAAGTCTAATTCCACTAGCATCACACTCCACCTCGAATAATTTATCAAAGTTCGGTAAAGGAAGGATATGAGTAGTGCACAATTTTCTTTTGATGGCTGCAAATGTTGTTTCAGTTGCTTCACCCCATTACAATTTACACTTCTTTAAACACTCTGTAATGGGTGCCACAATACTACTGAAATCTCTAATAAATCGATGATAAAATATCGCCAACCTATGAAAATTCCCCACCTCTCCTACTGTTTTGGGTGTAGGCCAGTCACGAATGACTCTCACATTTTCTTCATCAACCAATATACCCTCAAAGCTGACCACATATCCAAGGAATAAGAATCGTTCTGTCAGCTAGTTGCAGTTTTTAAAATTAAGAAAAAGCTTATTTTCGAACAACACCTCTAACACAGTTCGAAGATGCTCCATATGGTCTTCCTCAGTCCGACTATTAATCAGTATGTCATTAAAATAAATAACAACATATTTTCCAATGAAAGGTCGTAATACCTAGTTCATAAATCGCCTAAAAGTACTAGGCACATTGGGCAATCTGAAAGGCAGAACCAACAACTCGTAGAGTCCATCTTTTATTTTGAAAGTTGTCTTCCACTCATCCCCCGGTTTGACCCGAATTTGTTGGTATCCACTTCGCAGATCTATTTTGGAGAACAACTTCGAACCCTGTAACATATCTAGCATGTCATCCAATCTTGGAATCGAAAAGCTATATCTGATAGTTATCTTGTTAATCGCGGAACTACCAACACACATCCTCCAACTGCCATTTTTTAGGACTAGTAATGCAGGGACAACCATGCTCTCTTGAATAAACCCCTGCTTCAATAATTCCTCCATTGTTTCCTGTAAAATCTAATTTTCTTTGGGACTCATCCGATAATGTGGCAAATTGGGTAAACTTGCTCCCGGAACTAAATCAATATGGTGTTGTATATCTCTCAGCGATGGAAGGTCATTTGGTAAATCATCAGACACTAACTCACTGAACTTGGTCAAAAGGGACTGCACTTTCTTGGGTAACACAACTCTTTACTCTTCCTTCCCTTCTATCACTAGAGCTCGTACAACCACAACATGTACCTCATGTGCCTCCTTAACTTCAGATTCCAAATCAGTTATTGAAGTGATTAAAGAGAGCTAAGGCTGCTCTTCTGTAGTGGTCTTAGTTAAGCCATCACCTGAACTCCGTTTCAGAACCATTGCAATCTTTCTGCTACCCAAATTGAAAATAAAAACATTGTCGTGCCCCCTACAGGTGACATCCACATCAAACTGCCATAGTCATCCCAATAACAAGTGACTAGCATCCATGTTGACTACATCATAAATCACCTCATCTTGGTAGTGTTGTGTGATTGAAATAAGAACTTTGCACACTTCATTCACATTCACCTTAGGTCATTTCTGAATCCACCCAATCACATAAGGCTTTGGATGTTTTTCTACTCACAACTTTAGATGTTCTACCAACTTTTCAGATACAAAATTCTCACAACTCCCGCTATCAACAATTAAATCACAGACCTTCCCTTGAACACTATAGTAAGTCTTAAAAATATTATTTCTTTATGAGAAATCTTCTAGCTTCGTTGAACACATGACTCACCAAATCACACAGTTTACAGGCTCTCCCTATTCCTCCACTATTTCCGCACCATCCAATAGTTCATCCATATTTATTCCTTCTTCAGCATACTGAGTGTCCTCGTCATTTTCTCCAACCTCCACGAAATTCATCGGTTTCCTGGCTGGACACTTGTTCAAACGATGGCTTGGTTGGATGCACCTATAGCACTTTAAATCACCTGATTTAGCATACAGCTTTGGCGCCCATGGGCCTTCCCTCGTAGCTGCTACTGTTGGTCGTGTCCCAACAGGGATATTACTAGGAACCAAACCTCTTTGGATCTGATCTGTAGCAGTTTTAGATTAACTCTGTCCATCGCTCGGTGAAAATCTGCTTCGGTTCACAACTGCATTTGATGTCTTAGTCATGTCCTTCTTGTAGTAGGAAAATCGATTTGATGTTTTATCCATTAATTCTGCCTTCAAAGCCATGTTATGCGCCTCATCCACTACCCAAATGACCTGCAATCCAATTTTGTCTCGAATGGTAGGTTTTAATCCCTCCAAATATCTAGAAACCTGTTGTCCCTCAGTCTCATTTAGGTTATTACAAACTGACAACCTAGACCATTCCTCAATAAAATCCGCAACAGTCTTGTTACTCTGCACACAATTTTGATAACTCCGAAAAATAAATTGCTCATAATCTGGAAGTAGAAATCTGCTTACCATAAGTTGTTTCATTCAACTCCAGGATCGTACAAGAGTCTTGCCTTGTCGTCGCCTATCCATCTGTAACTTCTCCCACCAAACAACAACCCCGTTTCTCAACTTATATACTACCAAATTGACTTATCCCGTAACTTCAGTCAACTCAAAGAACCTCTCAACCTCAGAAATCTAGTCCAAGAACTCTTCAATCTGTAGTTTACCACGGAACAGTGGTATGTCTGCGTGTATTCTATAGTCAGGTTAATTTTGGTTTCGATTTTGTTGAGGATTCATTTGTGAACCCACAAAGTCCTCATCAGAGTTTTCATCACTCAGATCTTCGAACTGCTCGTGTCTAGCCACTCTAGGCGGAGATCCACCTCCAAGGCAACCAAGGGCAAATCCCTCACATCTATCTCTGTTAGCAAGGGCAGGGGCGTTGGCAATAGCGGTGTTGGGGTTGGGTTGTTGCACCAATAGTTTCTACAATATGGCCTCCTCCCTCGCCACCGACTATCGCTGCTCATCAATTGCTGCCCATAATTCGGCATCCCTACGACCAACGTCATCAGTGTTAACTTTTTTGCCTTTGTTGTTGGCCATCGAACAAGGCAAATCCTTGACTTTGATACCACTTGATGCAGAACGAAAGTATAAGAGTTTACTAATGTAAGATCAAAGAACACATAAACTGAAATCTACCAACTAGGAGAATAATTAAATTTTAAAAAAATTGTGATCCCTCTTTAAAACAAATAACTAAGGGCTTAAATAGTTTATGAAAACCTTAACGTAAGTAAAAAGTGTAATTCTGTGTATGCGCACACCTAGAAAGGGGGTGGAATAGGTGTTAATTCTCAAAGCAATTATCAATTACAAATTTAAATTTTTTTGCTTCAGAATGAATCGAGACAGGTAAGACCTGTCTGTTTTGGTGTCTAATTTATCTTAAGTTCTACTTCAGTATTTATTCAGAGAGGATACCCTGTCTACTTAGGTGTTTGGATTAATGTTAATTCACGTGAGTATAGCAGAACAATATATACAGATGTGTATGATAGATATTTAAATGTTGAATTAAAGAAAAAGACAGAATAATAAACACATCAAGATTTTTTACGTGGTTCGGCCCCTACCTTCTAATGTAGTGGCCTAATTCACGTCCAATACCAATTGGTATTGGAGACTCCTTTTATTAAAATGATATTCAAACAAATATAAAATTACTCCCTGTACAAATAAGCTATACTCTTTGTTGGACACTACTGCCCCCTGCACCTCTACAACTTTCTCACCACTAAGACTTCTAGAGCTTCCTTTGTACCACATTATCCACTACTAGATCAATCAAGCCGAACAAGGCTTGAATTTAAGTTTTGATAAGAAGAAATATAATTACAGACTCATTATGATTTTCCAGCCAAAAGAGATTAATAACAAGACAATTGATTGCTGGAAATATTCTTTGAAAACTCTCAATGAAAAGATCTTTGTATTAGACTAAGTATTGCATAAAGAGTTCTCCCTTATTGTTAGCCGAGAGGAAAAATATATATATTATGGGGACCAATGGCTAAAAATATGAATGACATAATTTTAGCAGCTTAATATGAACTCAACAAATATGCGAAGATATCTTTCTAAAACAGATTTTCAAATACTTTGACTTTCAAAATAAAACAATTTGAAAAACCTTAATTAAGGGAAAGATATCAAAAAGATTAAGCTGTTAAAATCTCAATCAAATCAGTTTAATTACTTTTTCTCTTTCCATAAATTTAATCCATGACAAGGTTTATTAAAAACAGATTTCTAGCAATCAAATAAAGCCTTGAAATTAAAACACTTTGGGCTAGAAAATCTTACATAATTCCCTAAGAGATTTCTTAAGGACCAAGTCCAGTATAGACAACTCTAAGAACCTTTATATCCATGTTGGGCTTCATAAAATCAGCATATAAAATCCATTTTTGGTAGCACCATATATGATCAACCCTGCTCATTCTAAACAACTCCATACAAAGCATATTGTCATCATTAAAATAAAATATATAAACCAATATTTTTCCCCTTTTTGATAATGACAATATATAAGTCCCCCTAAATTTATGGTTCCCCCTAAGATTATGCATATTAAGGAGCAATAAATAATTTGATCATACATACTGTTAACATAACCAGTAACATACCCATCATAAACATAATGCAAATAGAATTAAGCTAAACAAATTTCAAATAACCATCATTTGCATATTCCAACATTATATAGTATCTCAGTACCAACAAGCCTCAACAAAATAAAGTATTAAGGCACCACAAAAATAATTAGAGTAGAAAATAAGATAGTTCAAGAATATCAATTCAAACCAATTCAAATATTCCCAAATATCTCTCCCCCAAATATACCCTAATATCTCTCCCCCTTTGTCATTATCAAAAAGAAATAAATGAAACTACACATATTAATCATTAAACATAAGTTGATTATAGCATATGCAAATCAATATAGTTATATCTCTCCCCTTTTGTCATCAACAAAAATAATTCATATCAATTTAGCTGAATTTAGTTTTCTCACCCCTTTTGTCAACATTAAAAGAAATAAGTGCAAGGATAAAGAATGATATTGGAGCAAGCTTATAACAATATCACATATAGCAAGTAAACAAAATGATCATGCCTTTGTGATTTGTTACCTATATGTCAACATTGTTGTTACCAGTAGTAAGCTTGATAGATGTGCTCCTTAGTGCTTTGGATTTTGTATTTTCATAACCAAATCTCTTCAAAAACTCTTCTTTTGGTCATCCCAATGTTGAGGTCTTTATGCTCAGGATAGGAGAATGATTTTTCACTGTTCTGGTTGTTCTTGGAAGACTGACATTGGTCATTTACTCTTATGGTTCTTGTTCTGGTATATTAATTTCTGTTTCTGAAGCAGGCGGGTCAGACTGTCTGGATACAACTATTTGTTCTGCAACTTCATCTGATTTGTCTTCTAAAGCAGACGGGTCAGGTTGTCTGGATGCAGCTATCTGTTTTTCATGCCCATCTGATTTATCTTATGAAGTAGACGGGTCAGCCTGTCCGCATATCGTTGGCTGATTTCTGATTTCCAGATTTTGTTTTTCTTCATTCTTCTCTCAAAGTGAAGTACTCTCCGTCTCCTTTTTAACCTTGAGACATCTACAAAACAAACAAATAGTCTCTATCTTTTTGGTACTCAAATCTTCTTGGGTCCTTTTGAGTTAGTAGCATATAAATCACAATTTTTTATCCAAATTTATTTTATTTTAATTTTATTACAATTAGAATTAAAATAACTTTTAAAACCACATTTTTTACAAGTAACAAACGGTGAACAATAAAGTGGCTTAAACCTTGGTCTATTAATCATTCTAATATTATAATTAGTTCTATTTTCATAAACAGTTCTCTCTTATTGTTAGCCGAGAGGTCCTCATAATATATATATATATATATATATATATATATATGACAAGATATCTTCCCAAAACAGATTTTCAAATACTTTGATTTTCAAAATAAAACAATTTGAAAAACCTTAATTAAGGGAAATATATCAAAAAGATTAAGCTGTTAAAATATCAATCAAATAAGTTTAATTACTTATTCTCTTTTCATAAATTTAATCCATGACAAGGTTTATTAAAAATAGATTTCAAACAATCAAATAAAGCCTTGAAATTAAAACATTTTGGGCTAGAAAATCTTACATGATTTCCTAAGAGATTTCTTAAGGACCTACTCAAGTAGACAACTCTAAGAAGCTTTATATCCATGTTGGGCTTCACAAAATCAGCATATCGGTAGCACCATATATGATGAGCCCTACTCATTCAAAACAGCTCCATACAAAGCATATTGTCATTATTAAAACAAAATATATAAACTAACAAAAAGACCAAATTAGACTTTATTAAACAAATAACAACTAAAACAAAAACCCAAATAAAACAATAAAACTGTAACCACCCAACAGCCTACCTAAAACCACGAATTTGAGGATGAAAACGACCTCAACCGAGGAATCTCGAGTTAAGATGGTATTGAGCACGAAAAATCCTTTCCGAAAATATATTATAATAGGCAAACGGACAACCAAGCTAAAAGTTATGCCCATTTCTTTGAACCAGCTCTTTTACCCAATTATGCTCTTTTCTTCAAACTCCAAAACTAATTGTCCTACATCAGAATGTCCATTAATTTTTGTGATAAATGCATGTAAAAGCTAAAATTTAAACTCGCCGGAACCGTGAGACAAAGTTTATCCATATTAATTATAGAAGAATCATCCACTATGGTCTCATTCTTGGGAACTTTCTTACATCTTTATATGACATAAATGATATTAGGGTAGAAAGAACTTTTTGTTTAGAATTATTCACATCACTTACTAGAAGTTCTGTTGTATACTGATCATTCCACAGGATCATGGCAACCTCGTCATTCTCACTGCCAAGACCAAACGTGATAAAGACCATCGTCAACATTGACATCAGAAACTAAAAGTAACAATGGAGGTGGAAAGGTTTCAGATGAATGAGGATAATTCAAAGTTGAAAGAGAAGAATATATTTGTAGATGTAAAAAAGGTATTAAATTTTTCTGTCGTGCCCAAGATGAAAATTATACAAGCTACGTACTGTTAGAAATTACCTCACATATAGGTAGGGGTGCTCATCGGTAAAAAACCGAACCGGTACCCAAAAAACCGAACCGGTACCGATTCAAAAATACCGAAAAACCAAGAACCGGTACCGGTACCGAATTACCGGTTCGGTACAGAATCAGTTCGGTTTTCGGTTATGCCACATAGATCCGTAACTAAAATTTGAACAAATTTTGGCCAACTAAGCCACCTCTCTTAAGTTTCTTGAGCTGATGGTAACAAAACAAATTAACATACAAAATAATCTTTGCTAATAAGAGAGGTAATCCAGCATATTTAACCCAGTAACTTGCTAGCAAGGTTGAAATATTGGATTTAGTTTACACCAATAATATTTTGAAGTTCCATATATCATCCAAGTTTAGTAAAAGATACAGGGAAGCTTCCAACACAGCAAACAAAAGAAGCAGAAGACATACAAAAAATCTCCTGGTAAAGCCAAACACCCAGGAGATATTATAAGAAAGATTTCAGAATCCTGCAAATAATCTAAAGCAATTGCAATATTCATGCCGTCATGACTCATGCGTATGTTTTTGCTGTCAATTTTTTAACCACAAAACTTTGGATTATTTTGGGCCAGGAGATTCCAAGAATATATATAATGGTGGCTCTAACCAATTAATTGAATAATAAAACAAATCAAAGCAAGAAAGAGAGAAACAACTGTAAGTCTGTAACAGTATGAAGCAACAAGCAGGCAGCAGCACAAGCAGGTAGCACAACTGCACAAGCAGGCAGCAGCATAGCACTATAGAAATTCGGTTCTTTCGGTATTTCAGTTTTTAACGAATATAAAAAATCTCTTACCGCTACCGCTACCGAAAATTACAAAAAAACCGAAAAACCGGTACCGAAAAAAACGAAACCGAAAAAAACTGGTACCGCCTCCGGTTCGGGAAAAAACCGAAAAAATCGAATAAGTTGAACACCCCTGCGTATAGGGTGACTCAAGTTCCATGCAATGATAAATGTGGTTTGTTTGAAGAGAGAAATTTGGAGATAACCTTTTTGACACTCCAAGGAAGAAAGCTAGAGTATTTCTTTGGAACTCTAAAAAAACATTTATTATCTTAAACAACCAATTTATCTAAAAGCATCATTTTGTATCTATAAAAAGGGTATGATGTTTATGTTATTAGATGTGTGAGAGATACACATAAAAATTCAAAATACATAGAGAGTATCACAAAAGAGAGTGTGAAAAAATGTTTTGTAATTCTTTAGAGGGGTCTAGAGAAGAGATCTTATAATCCCATTATTTCATATAGTGGAAGATTTTGTTCGGAGGTTGGCTGGTGGTTTTCCCTTCACATTGAGGGGTTTTCCAGTTTACATCTAGTGTTCTCTTTACTTTTTTTGTTATTTACTCTCGTTCTAGTTTCCTTGGGCATATTCTGAGTATCTTGTGCATATTCAGTACGTTTTGTAACGCCCCCAAATCCGAGTCTACCTTCCAACGCAGGCCTGGTGCATCACGTTACTATTCATTCAACATAACACACATATAATATTAAGACATAAATGTAATTTAAATATATTACAATCTGTCACCTTCTAATCCCAGGTTCTAAAACCTTTATATCTTCATAACATAAAAATTATGAATATTACATCATTTATTTATTACATCAATACATTTGTGACTTATATCCATCACAACAAATACATATAATTTAACATGTTCTTCTTCAAATCAAATACTTGATCCTTTCGTTAATCTTCACCTGGTTCCTCAGTTCGTTCTAGCTTTGCTGAAAATATTTTATTTAAAGCAAGGGTGAGAATTCAATTGCTCAGCAAGTCATAGCAGTTGAATAAACAATCAATAACAAAATGAATAAATAGGAAGGATAATATCCTTTCGTTTAATATTTTTGAAACGACATATTAACCAATCCTCAAGACCTTACCCTTTTTCTATGTTCTTTCTTAAATTTGACACCTACTATGTCTACCTCATTACTATGACACAACCTGTGTCTATTTCAACTTAATTCAATACCTTAGCATTTGTTTAGCCGAAACAAATGACATCGGCACTCTTCTTATATAATTCGTGAATAGCAGAACTTTAAGAACTTGAACAGTTTAATAACAAAACAGTTCATCTCAATAGCACATAAGTGCAGATAATGTCACATGGCACAATTTATAGCTAAACATCTTGTACAAACATAATACATTTGCACATAGATAGAAAACTTGCACAAAATAATTATCTAAGTTTAGGAAACTTGCCTTCTACGGGATTTACCGAAATGTTATCCAATTGTTGTTCAAATGACCTATATATATCATAAGGTCGAACATACTAATTAGTTATATATAGACTTCGTTTATTGGTTTATGTTATCATTATTCTCATTCCATATTATTTGCGCTTTATAGTTTAGTTAACGCGATCAATCTTTAAACACTTCTCGACGTCGCCGTGTTCGGGAACCTCACGAATCTCATATTAACCCTCCCTCTTGGTTTACATTAACTCTATTCCAAATCTTACAAATGTCCATTTCATTAGATTCAGAACACTTTTCAAGTTCAGTGTTTCGACGTTTGTATGTCGCACGCCCGACTTGCCTAATTAACTCAAACGCCCAAACGACATGCCATTGTGTACGATTGATACATCCAATTCATCTACCATTCCTTGGCTTACATTCCCCTAGACTATATTTCTAAAGTTCAATGTTTAGAATTAGGAATACTTGACAAACATGGCTTGGCGTCATGACGTTCTGAAAGAATCACCACGCCTCGTGCTTGTTTACACAACATCCCTAAAGAGGCTTAATTTCGAAACTGATCTTGACCTTAACTCTCAATTCTTATTAAATTAAAGTTGTAGGTCTACTTCTTAGCTTTCCGGATCATCTTGAATCATCTCAATCGGAGTTTGTACGAAAGAGATATGCCCAGATTACTAAAGGACGTCGAAGCTGATTTTACCTTAACTCTTGACCAGCGCCTAGGCGCCGGGTTTGATGGTAGACCTGAATTTGGGGGCTTTACACATTTTGTACTTGTGAATATTCAATATGTTCTGCATTGGCGAGTGCCTCTTTGTGCATTTTATAAGTATTTTGTGCATCTGATTTGAACAGTAGTACTACACAATAAAGTGGTGTATGGGCACAACAAAGTGGTATTAGAGCTGAAGGTTTTCTAGTGCATTCTGAATGGATCGGTCGCTAAAGGTTTTTCCCTCTTAAAAATTGGCGCAAAATTGGAATGACAAGTCGTATAGCGACTGGATCAGAACAACGACCGCATGTGGTCGCTAATAAAGCCACGTGTTTAAATATCAGTGACCGTGACCGCATGTGGTCGCAGAAAGCAATCGCTAATTCTATTTAATCTATGACGAACCAGGTAGCCAGACAGAAAAGAAAAAGACGAAGAAAGAAAAGAAAAGAAGGAGAAGAGGGAGAAGAAGGAAGGGAAGGAGAAGAAGGAAGGGGGGAAAATATTTGTGCAATCTCGCATTTCCTTGATTCAGGTATGGTATATCTCTCTACTGTATATTTTTTGCTAAAAGAGCTTTCAAATTTCATCTCAATCTGAAAAGGGTTTCAATTATTTTTAAGAAATAGAGATTGTGTTGTGGATTAATTGTATTTCTTGCGTAGTTTATGAGCTCAATTTTAAGGATGTGTTTGTTATGCTTTTTGAGTTTTATTGTTGTTGCATTTTCTCTGTAAGGATTTTTTTTGGGTCAAATTCTCCACAACCTAAGATAATGGTGTCACCATCTCTAATGGTTTAAGTTGGTCTGCTGGTGTCACTACAAAAAAATGACGATTCTGCAACAAACAATTTTCGTTCCTAAAGGTGCAAAATTTCGTTGCCAAAAGTCATTTGCAACGATTTTTTTATCGTATTGCGCAATGAGCGTTGCTAATTGTCTAGCAACGAAATTATTTTTGTTCGTTACAAAAAGTGAAATATTTCGCAACGAAAATTTATTTTCATGTAAAAGCATATATCATTTAGCAACGAAATATATTGTAGCAAATTTATTAAGAAATTGTTACCAAAAAGTAACTTTCGTTGCAAAATCTGCCTAATTGGCAACAAAATATATTATTCGATGCTGATTGTTTTTCAAGAGCAACGAAAGTTGTTGTCAACGACACTATACGTTGTCAAATTCACTGACTTTGTTTTGTAACGAATGTCGAAATTATTTTACAAACAAAATAATTCGTGGCTCAATGACCCCATAACAAATTATAGCATAAATATAAAAAAACACTTAAATATTATTAATTAAATCGTCCAATACATGATCATTCATCATCTTTACAATCAACTATCTATTATAAAAGAACAATAAATTATCTACACAGTTTTTTGCTTCAGAAATGCAAGTTGTCAGAAAGTTGGAAGGCAGATCAAAAGAGGCAGCATCCGCACATATACCTTCCTGAATTTTTATAAGATATTTAAATTAAAAAATCATTTGTTAGTAATCAGGTTCATAAAACGTAATGCAAGTTATAAGACATACCAAATTTGCAGGAATATGATTCTCACTGGAACCAAGAAAACGGATGATTAGAAATAAGAACAGGATACCAATAAACCTCAAATTTACATCCTTTCTACTCACTAAGTTGTGAGCTTCATCAAATATAAGTACACTGTTGTTCCACTCGATGCTTAAATATAAGTATAATGTTATTCTTTCAACATGAACGACCAAGGACCTGGACGGACATAATTATGCTTATATGTGAAATCAAGGTCATAATTAAAGTTTAACTTCCATCTCTTGTATACAGGCCTCATGCCAGTAAGCACTAATATACATGTGCATGAGTTATAAGTAACATCTATCATTCAAAAGCAATAATAAATGACAGTATCCAAAATTAAAACCTTAGACTTAACTAGTTTAAAAATATTGATACGTGTGATAGAGTTGTAGTAGTATAAATGCACTCTTAATTTGTTAATTCACATATGGTCACATTGACTAGGTGAGTTGTCTTCGTTTTGATTTCTGAACACAATGTCGTAATCTAATAATAGATTATTTCAGCATATTTAACTAAAAAGTACCTTGTGCTAAGATTGAAAATGAAAAAAGGTCTTGTATCTCTTAGGTTTTCCTACTTATTTTGTGTTCGTAAATTTAGCCTCAAAGTATGGGGATTGGACCGGATACATACAGAAAAAGGAAGAGAAAAAACTTGAATGGCAGGGAATGTTCTAATATTAAATTATTTGTCAGTAGTTTCTTTTGAGGATTTTCTTTGGGAAGTCGGATGTATATACTCTTTCGAGTGACCCCACATAGGTTGGTCATGGACATAATGTAGGTGCTGTAAATGTTATGATTCAGTTTTGCACACCCTTTCTCTTTTATGATATGAGATGATATATGAGAAAAGATAGACATATAACTGCTGACCATAATTCTTAATTTTTATCCAAGGTTAAAATGTCTTTTTAGAAGCCAAAAGTATAAGAAGAGATCAAAATGTAGCAGATTAGCAGTAATGCCCCAACAAGAACAAATAAGCATACGACCAACTAGAAACCTAAAGGAACAGGCAACAAATGTAGTTAGATATGAAGACTTACAAGTATAATTTTTGTTTCATCCAGTTCCCTTTGAATATTCAAAAGCTTGTCCGCCTCAGGAAGATCCTGAATAATGGAAAAGTAAAATGAAAGGAAATGTAATTCAGTTCATCTGCAACATAAGTTCAAAAACTAATTTTAAAGATGACAACAGTGAAGAACAATACCGCTATGATTTTTATCATTATTATTCATAACAGAAATAAAGAAACTTAATAATTACCTGAAATTTGGTCAAAGCTTCATTGATGTAGGGCCATGATTAGTCTAACGAGTCTTACCTAAACCTTAAATGGTTTAGAGATGAAATATGACTTGAGCTTCTATTACTGGCTTCAATAAAGGAAAAACCTTCCCAATGCCCTAAATGTTGGCCAAGGATTGAACGATTGTTATAGGTATCATAAAGAAGAATATAAGGAAAAACAGAGCGACAACCATGAGCAACCTTCAGACAGATAATTCAACATATGGTATAACAAGATTATTCCAGTAAACATCACGTGGTTCAGGAGCCCATTCTGTCAACCAGATGGTAGGATTACTCGATTGTCGGGTTTGAGCATAAACAGCTGCTCCTCATCGTGACTTGAAAGAAACAAATGCAGCAGGAACTATAGCATTAGGATCACTTATAACCTTTTTCCTTTCTGCAGCTTCCTAGAAGGAAAGAAAATAATATATATATATATATATATATATATATATATATGATTTCTTAGAGTCAAGTAGAGAAAATACCTCATGAACATCTTCATTGCCATTAATTTATTAGTCCTTTTAAATTGCAGAGGTTAGATTATATTATAGATCCTGAAAATGTGAAACAAACTTAGCAAGTGAAGAAAAGATGAAACCCGGTAGTGTTTATTCACAAAATATTGCACATTTTAGTTACCATGTTTTACTTTTCTAACCAACATACTCCTATCAATCATTGTAGCTTTATAAAAGGTCAAAATTTACACCTTTTCACATAAGTAC
The DNA here is from genome assembly GCA_034770075.1 of Aralia elata. Taxonomy (NCBI): domain Eukaryota; kingdom Viridiplantae; phylum Streptophyta; class Magnoliopsida; order Apiales; family Araliaceae; genus Aralia; species Aralia elata. Next base: position 6,213,875 of record CM068380.1, read on the forward strand.
ATGTATAAAAACATGAATACATGTATGCAAATAAAAGATGAGGTCCCATAGAACAAGTCCATTGTCGAAGAATATGTATAAGCTCTATAAGTTCTTCGTGGCTGATATGGTTTCAAATGATGAAGGAATGGTCAGACTAAATGATAAATCTACTACCGAAGACTTACTTCTTCGCTCAGTTTCTTAATTTCAGCTGTATAGTAGTCAATCGCATCCATAGTCCTTCCCCAAAGACCAAAAAAACCTGTCTATTCAAAAACAAATATGGCCTGAGTTGCTTTCAGTTATCAAATAACAATCATGAGCAGGTAAGATAAGACTTGATGAAAATTTTTTATAGATGCTAAATCAAGAGTTTGATGACCGTAATGTGGAGAGAAGTACCTTAGTTGTTGGCTTTTTTGCAGGATTCCTCTCATATTTGTTTTGGTAATAGGTAAGCCAATTTTGCAAACTCTTCTTATTGACTATACATCTTTAACATTATATACATCGGGTGAACTTGATTGCTGCATAACATGTTTGTTTAAATGCCAAAAAGAGGGTAAACACCTATATTTTAACAAGTGTAGTAAATTTTTCACTTTTATTTTCTTCACAACCCCTAATTTTCTCATTAGCCTATCTGCAGTGGTTAAAGAACCTTATTTTTATGGATTACAAACTAGGTTTTACTAATTAAGCTTATTGTAATTGGATTTTAATTTTGGAAAGATGAGTGAGTTTTTGACAAGCTAATTCTCATATCCCATTAGCAGATCAATGTGTATTCAAGCTTTCCACTTAAATTTTTCCTTTTAATTGTTATTTACTAATTGAATTATTATACAGGAGTACTAATATCCATAATGGAAGTCGAGATGAATTTAGCTTGGATAGTCTTTGCAGTGTCTAAAAAGCAGAACTTGAAAAGGAATTGAAAACAGGATTAAGCTGCAAATACCTTTTGAATTTAACCATGACACAATTCGGTGTTCCTTCACATGAATTTCTTGACGTGTGTGGCTGTGAATGAGATTGATTTTCTTTTTGTACTAGAGATTTGCGAAAGGATCAATGAATGTAATACTATGAATTGTTGTTTTTGGTGTATTCAGAATTGTTTACTACTGAAAGTTAACTTAGCCCACGGTGTAATTATATTGTTGGGATTCTTGAGGTATATATGTAGTGTTACATGCTACACATTTTGTGGAAGGGGTGGAATATATATATATATATATATATATATAGATAGATAGATAGATAGATAGAGAGAGAGAGATTTATTTGAAGAGCTGGTATTTCTTTTTCAAAGTATCCTTATTTTCTTCCAAGTGAATCATGATAGAGAAAGTTACTTGTGGTTTTATATATAGACGTCACATCTATGAACACATTCATCAAATCCATGCAGATGTAACTTTGTTCTCCTCTTTTGAACCAGTAGAGCCTCAAGTTTTTTTTTATTATTATTTTTTAATTTTTATAAATTTTTATAAATTTTTATAATAATGAATTTATGGTTCCTAAATCTGTATCTGAGTTTTGACTTTTGATGAAAAGGTGTCCTTTCACTAGAGTCACCATTTGGTTAATCTGTTTTGGTTTGGACTGTGATAAGGGAGCCGAATTTTTAAACTAGACCAGATGAAGAAATATCACATAATAAACTTGACCCATTAACATGCATGTTGCTCTAAGGGTATCGGGAGATAGAGTTGCGTTCTACAGTTGCAGGATTTTATCTAACCAGGATACACTGTTAGATGATGCTGGAAGACATTATTACAAAAACTGTTATATTGAAGGAAGTGTCGATTTCATGTGGAAATGCTGCTTCTCTTTTAAAAGTAAGTTTTTCATATATGGAACTTGTCCCAAAATGAGAGTTCACGTTTGGGCCAAATTATTTTAGCAATTCCTGTTGAATATGATATTGAGTTCTATATGTATACATGTCTTATTTTAGTTTAGCTTTTGTTTGATTAAAGAAGAAATAATAATTAAAAACAGACGAACAAAGAAGAGGGGTGGAATTTGTGTGCAGTCAAATTTGTTTTGCATGCATGCTACATACAATTTGGGCCTAATTCAATTTAGCCATGTTAGGAGTTTAATACTGATTCAGTTCTTTGTTCAACTACAGGATCTGTGTGTGCTGCATCCTTGTGTTTAGATCTGATGAGTTCTTTTCGCTTTTGCATCATAGTTGTTGTTTAGGGAACACTTCAGTTTGGTCTTTAAGTGGTCAAAATATTAATGCCTCCTTGATGGTGCAGGCTTGCAGCTGGAGTGCTGGACTTGCTTGGCTGTTGGTGCTGGCTTGCAGGTGGTTTTCTGGAGTGCTGGTGCTGTAATGTCCAGGAATTTTGACTGTAAGAAGAAATGCGTACACTTGAAGACTCTTAATAAGTCGAAGGTGGTATTTTACGGTAGTAAGTCACCAAGACAATCTTGTTGTCTTACTATGATGCAAACAAGGAGATTGCTTAAGAAAGGTTGCATGTGTTATTTGGCCCATGTGATTGATACTCGCCAGGTCGGGGGTGAGATAAGTCAAATACCAATCGTGAAGGATTTCACCGATGTCTTCCCCGAAGAGCTTCCGGGACTGCAGCTGGACAGGGAAATTGAGTTCGTTATCAATTTGGTACAGGGAACCGCACCAATATCGAAGCCGCCGTATCGGATGGCACCTGTAGAAATGAAAGAGTTGATGGTTCAACTGCAGGAACTGTTAGACAAAGGTTATATCAGACCAAGTGTGTCCCCGTGGGGAGCGCCAGTTCTGTTTGTAAAGAAGAAGGATGGTTCTATGCGACTTTGTATCGACTACCGGGAGTTGAACAACGTTACGATTAAGAATAGGTATCCGCTTCCTAGAATTGACGATCTGTTTGATCAACTTAAGGGAGCGAAATACTTTTAAAAATCGACCTAAGAACAGGCTATCATCAACTGAAGGTGAGGCAGGAAGATATCCCGAAGACTGCATTCAAGACTCGTTATGGGCACTTCGAGTTTCTGGTAATGTCATTTGGATTGACGAATGCACCAGTAACATTCATGGACATGATGAACAGAGTGTTCAAGCAGTACTTGGACAAGTTCGTAGTCGTATTCATCGATGACATCTTAGTGTATTCGGAGACAGAGGAGGAACATGCTGAACATTTAAGGATTGTGTTATAAGCCCTCAGGAGGGAGAAGTTGTACGCGAAGTTTTCTAAGTGTGAGTTTTGGTTGCAGAGGGTACAGTTTCTGGGTCACGTCATCGATAAAAATGGTGTTTTGGTGGACCCAACAAAAGTAGAAGCGGTTATCAATTGGGAGCAGCCGAAGACGCCGACAGAGATCTGGAGTTTCTTGGGATTAGCGGGATACTATCGGAGATTCATCCAGGATTTTTCAAAGATAGTATCGCCATTGACCAATCTCACCAGAAAAACAGTTAAGTTCGTTTGGTCAGAGAAATGCGAGGAAAGTTTCATGGAATTGAAGAAGAAACTTAGCCGAGCACCGGTGTTGACCTTACTAGACAACACTGGGGGTTTTGTAGTGTATAGCGATGCATCACAAAAAGGTCTTGGCTGTGTGCTGATGCAACACGGCAAGGTCGTGGCGTACGCATCACGTCAGCTGAAGGACTATGAGAAGGGGTACCCGACTCATGACCTGGAATTAGCAGCGGTAGTTTTCGCCTTGAAGATTTGGAGGCACTACCTATACGGGGAGAAGTGCGAGATTATATAGATCACAAAAGTCTAAAATATATCTTCACTCAGAAAGAGCTAAACATGAGGCAGCGCCAATGGTTGGAATTGATCAAAGACTACGACTGTGAAATTCTGTACCATCCGGGCAAAGCAAATGTAGTGGCTGATGCCTTAAGCAGAAAGGGTAAGGTGAAATTGATGCAGCTGACAGTTCAAGAAGAATTGATAAAGGACTTTGAACGTCTGGAACTGGAGGTTAGGTATCCAATGGAGGCGGACGAAAAATTATTTACCGTGACAGCAGGTCCGACTCTACTGGATAAGATAAAGGAGGCTCAAGAATTTGACGAGGAATGCATTGACATTAAGAAGCAGCTATCAGAGGGAAAAATGTTGAAGTACAAGATTGACAGCACAGGATTGCTGAGGTTCGAGGGAAGGGTCTGGGTACCGTACGTACCAGACCTAAGAGAAGAGATATTACAGGAGGCCCATAATACGAGATTCTCGGTACATCCAGGTAGCACCAAGATGTATCAAGATCTGCATCAGCATTATTGGTGGCCGCATTTGAAAGGAGAAGTTATAGAATACGTCAGCCGGTGTTTAACTTGCCAGAGGGTTAAGGCAGAACACCAACGGCCGAGCGGATTGTTGCAACCTTTAGAGATTCCAGAATGAAAGTGGGAGCACATCACAATGGATTTTGTGGTAGGACTTCTAACAACACCGAAGGGTCTAGACGCCATCTGGGTGATCGTAGATCGTTTGACCAAGTCTGCCCATTTTCTACCGATCAAGATCAGGTACAAATTGGAGCAGTTAGCAAAGCTTTACGTGAAGGAGATAGTATCGCGACATGGGGTGCCGGTATCTATTGTGTCTGACAGAGATCCGCGCTTCACGTCGAATTTTTGGAGAAGCCTACAGGAAAGAATAGGAACATAGTTGAGAATGAGTACGGCGCACCATCCTCAAACTGATGGTCAGAGCGAGCGAACAATTCAGACTCTAGAGGATATGCTCCGGGCAGTTGTGATGGACTTAAGTGGCAGCTGGGACGATCACTTGCCACTAGTAGAGTTCGCCTACAACAATAGTTACCATGCTAGCATTGGTATGCCACCGTACGAAGCGTTGTATGGAAGGAAGTGTCGAACACCGTTGTGTTGGGATGAAAGTTGGTGAACGGAGATTTTTTGGACCAGAAATGGTACAACAAACCGTGGAAATCATTAAAGTAATAAGACAACGGTTAGTGGCAGCCCAGGATCGTCAGAAGAAGTACGCCGACTTACATCGTCAGAAACGAGACTTTGAAGTTGGTAGCTTTGTGTTTCTGAAGGTATCTCCCTGGAAAGGGAAGATCCGTTTTGGGAAGAAGGGCAAATTGGGTCCTAGGTTCATAGGACCTTTTGAAATATTAAGGAGAATATGTGAAGTGGCGTACGAGGTAGCACTACCTCCTGAACTTGAGCACATTCACAACGTGTTTCATGTATCGGTGTTACGTCCATATAAGCCAGACTACAAGCACGTTATTTCCTATGAGCCAATTCAAGTCGAGAAGGACTTATCATATGAGGAAATTCCTGTTCAAATACTGGATAGAAAAGAGCAGAAACTGAGGAATAAAATCATTCACTCTGTTAAAGTTCTCTCGAGAAACCACACGGTGGAAGAAGCTACGTGGGAACTCGAAGAGAAGATGAGAGCAAATCACCCTCAATTATTTGAGTAACCTTAGATTGAAATTCCGAGGACGAAATTTTTATAAAGGGGAGAGGATGTAATGTCCAGGAATTTTTAAACATTGTATCGAATTTATTTTAATAAATAAAATTTATTTTATATAATTTTACGAATTTAATTGGATCCATGTAAGAATTATTATTTAATTATATAATTATATGGTTTAATAATTTTCCTTGCCTTAAAGGAACTCACTAATAGGTTGAATAAATTAATGAGTTAACCCTAGCCTTTGATTGGCAAGAAAATTAGGATAATTAATAAATAATTTTACTATTATCGAATTTAAATAATTCGCACGAGGAATTATTGTTGAAATAAATATTATAAATAATTAATTAATTGAGTTTAAACATTAGGAGCATATTGTTAATAATTTTTTTTATATAAACAAGTTGGGCTATTTTCTCTTGTATTTCAATTGATCCAACTTTTAATAGGGCTGAGCCCAATCCCCTTTTTATTTCTCTTTTGGGCCGCCTTTTTAATTAATTCATCCGGCCCAACCCTATTGGGTTGAGCCCATTCTCTTTCTTTCCAGCCGGGTTGGTCTCATTGCAGTTAGGTTGAGCCCATTCTCTTTCTTTGCAGCCGGGTTGGTCTCATTGCAGTTGGGTTGAGCCCAATTTCAATTTCAGTCGGTTTGGGTCGTTGCAGTCGAGTTGGGTCGTTGCAGTCGGGTTGAACCAATGGTGGGGGTATTATCCTTGACCGGTGAAAACGAATTGGGTATTATCTGAAATCAAGCAACCCTAAACCCTTAGACCAGTTGAGACCTAGCCAACCTAAATCAAACGCTCAAATCGACAGCCGAGCAACGACGGGAAATCTAAGCCCTAGCCCCTCAATCAGTCAAACCCAAATCTCCAATCGATCAGAGACAAGAGATGAGAGGGAGGCGACGGCGATCGCGTGAATCGACCAGTGGGTAGTTCGAGATTCGAGGCAAGCGAAGCAAGGGAGGCCATGGGCGACCGATAATTCAGCGAACGGACCAAGGGTTCCAGGAATTCGGCGACGCGACCGGTGGAAGCGCACGCGGCTCAAAGCCAGCCGGCAAGTCACAGTGAAGTGGGCAATCAGTCGACGACTTACCCCCTTCCTACCGTTGGTCAGTGCTGGGTCGATTGAGGTAATACCCAGCGAATTGGATAAATCAATTTGCTATAAATTGGAACCAACCCAAGCCTAGCTGCCGATTTCCTCTGTTGAGAGTCCAAATTGGAAGAAAAGAAAAATATAGAGAAGTAGCTACTGTGAATGTCCAGTTTCCTCACTTATTGCGGTAGGAGGAGAAGAGTTGCAACACGATCGAACCCAAGGTAAAACAATGGGTTATTAAGCTACTGAGATAGTTTTTTTGTTTAATTTTCCATTTGGTGTTGGGTTGTATCAGTGCGTTGGATTGTATCAATGTATTGATTTGTATTTTTCCTCCTGTGCTGGGTATATTGTTTCCTGGTAATGTATTGAGTAAAAATACTCCACTATATTGGAGTAATTTGCTTCTCTATATTGGGTTAAATTGCTTCTTTGTATTGGGTTGTTTGCTTTGGCTGAGAATCTATGTATTGAAGGACCAAACTAAGTTTCATTTCGGTAATTAAACTGTTCTGTCGGCAAGATAGCTATAAGATCAAACCTTGATATTCTTTTGATGTGTTAATTTTTGGGTTAGTTACAGACTGTGAAGCAGTGTATACATTTTGTTAATTGTAGCCGTGTATGAGTCCCAACTGTGGTATTGGGTGTGTTTTTTTGTTGCTTTGCAAACCTTGAAAAACAGGGGAAGGATGCACATCATAAGGCAGTACTCTGCCCAATTTTCTTTGTAGCTGGGTAGTGATTTGTTAGGTAAAACAATAATAAAATAACTACTTGCTATTTCAATAATAAATATCAAATAAGATAATAAGTATTTAAATTATTATTTAGTTAATATTAGTAACAAAAATAATAATTACTTATTATTTTCGTCGATATATAATAAGTAAAGATAATAATTATTCAATGAATATTAACTAAATAAATAAGGTAATAAATAACAACTATTTATTATTTACCCATAAAAATAATAAATATCTAATAATTAAGTATGAACAAGGTTAGCAAATAATTATTTATTATCCATACATAATAAATAAAGGTAATAAATATTTAATTATTATTTAATCTTATAATAATTAAGTATAAGTAAAGATAATGAATATTTACTTATTGTTTAATGAATACTAAATAAATAATTAAGCAGGAATAAAGTGATAAAATAATAATTATTTATTATTTATCACTAAAATTAAGAAATAATTAATTATTGTTTAAATAATAAATAAGTATGAATGTTAATAAGTAATTAATTATTATCAATCATAAATAAAGGTAATAAATATTTAATTATTATTTAAATCCTAAATAATAATTAGGTATAAGTAAAGTTAATAATTATTTATTATTTATCAATTAATAATGTATAAAGATAATAAATATTTAATTATTATTTAATTAATATTAAATAATAATTAAGTATGAATAAAGTTAATAAAGTAATTATTTATTATTTATCCTTAAATAATAAATAAAGATAATAAATACGTAATTAATAATAATTACGTATGAATAAGATAATGAAATAATTATTTATTATTTATAAATAATAAATAAAGATAATAAATATTTACTTATTATTTAATTAATATTGAATAATAATTAAGTATGAATAAGTTAACAAGATGATTATTTATTATTTATCATTAAATAATAAATAGGGATAATGAATATTTAATTATTATTTAATTAACATTAAATAATAATAATAAAGTATGAGTATTATTATAAATAAAGATAATGGTTATTAATTATTATTAATTAAGTATGGGTAGAGTTAATGCATTAATTATTTAAATAAAGATTGAGGGGTGATAATTACTTAATTATCCTTAAAGTTGAATAGTAATTAAGCGCAAGTAAAACTAAATAAGTGATCAATTGTTTTCTGTTGTCTTTAAACCAAAATAAATTTATTATTTATTTTATAAATAATAAATAAGGATTGTTAAACCATATTTAGAGACAGATAAGGGTAATAAATCTGAGTAATCAAAGAATAAGTAATCATAATTAGCTATCATTTATTTTAATAGCTAAGAGTCATTAATTAATTTCTGTTTAGCTAATGTTAAATAGTAATTAAATGTAGATGGTGAGTTGTTACCTGCTAAATAAATGATATAGTAAGGTGTGCCAATATACAACTATGCCATATTAATTGATAAGTCGACTTTATCCAATGATAGGTCACTCAAGATCAATTAATTAAAGCTAAAATTTATCTGTAGCTGAGCGAACAGGCAAGTTCTATCTTACTCAACTTTTACATTGAGCAAGTTTCTAAACCTTATGCATTATTTTTAATTCGTGCAAAAAGGTATATATTATTGCAAGTTATTCTTTAAGCTTGAATCTTATCTCCAAGCATGCTTTAAGTGGTCTAATTACTTTTAAAATTATTCCACATCTATGTATTTATTGACATTCGCACTCGTGCATTTGAATTCGTATATTTATTAAAGTTCCGAAATTTACGAACTATTCATGATTAAGTCTGAACCCTTGTTCGGTCAGGCAAGTGTGCGAGAATTTATAAAAGCTATCCGAACCAATCGATGGTAAGGATTCTTAGACTAAATGGACACCTCTTTTATTATAGGGGAGTACCCCAGGTACCGTATATGAGGTACAACTAGCGGAATTAAATGATATGCATACACATAGCGTACGCGAGGCTGATCCCCTCAAGTACTTATTCTGTAGCCAGTAACCAGAGGGTCAACTAGCTATTGGCTCCTTTGGAAGTTATTGTTCAAAGTCTACTTGACTATCAATTGTTCTAAAAGCATTTATTGTTCTTTCTTCTGATAATTCTATTATTGAAATCTCTTTCTATATCCCTTTCATCATGATATATCCTTATTGTTGTACTTTAAACTTGCTGAGCAAACTCGTTGCTCATCCTTGCTATATCATGACTTCATTGCAGCTAAACCCGAGACTTCAGGGAAGAACAAAGGGAAAGAAAAGATGAAGTGATAGACTTCATGTAGCAGATTTTAAATTTATGTGTAGTTAATTACTGTTAATGTAATTTAAACCCTGACATTTATTTAGGGTATGGATTTGTGTAAGTGTTTAAGGTTATTGTATTCTGGGACTAGTGACACCTTTGTAATGAACAACGTATGTTTGTTATATTCCGCATTTTAGTTACCATATGTTGTTAGAGGTGAATGTTTGTATTGGATCGTGATGACCGGATCCGGGTATTTGGAGACCCGAATCTGGGGGCGTCACAGGTGCACTGCAAGCTGCCAAGCTGAAGCTGTTCTACTCGCTGCTGGTCCTGGATGCATAATGCATTTAGATAGACTACATTAAATTATGGATTATGTATTGTTAATTTTAAACCATTAAACTTTGTTAAGATTAAGAATTGTTATGGTTGTTAATTGTTATTAATTATTTAATTACTGATTGGAAACTTTAGTATTGAAAAATTGAAATGATTTTTTTTTATTTGAATAAAATGGAATTTAATTTCGGTTATTGTTCTTGATTTTTTAGATACTTATTGAAATGTTTAATGTATTAGATAATATATATTACAGAATTATATATGAATATACATATTTACGCACATACTTATGATATTATTATCATATTTTTATTTTTATTATTATATTTTATTTTATTTAGTTTGTGGTTTTCAAATGATATAAAATTAATAGACGCATATGACAAAAAGCTAAGAATGTGAATATCATTACTTATAGTTCCTTTGTCTCATGTAAAACAACGAGTTATTCAAAAAGAAATAAAATAAATAATAATTTAAAAATGCAAAACGATGCGTTTGGGGAAGAAAAAAGAGGGTGAAATTTGCTTATTGTTATCTTAATTTACGGCAACATTTTAATAGCCGTTGCAAAAAATTGTACAGAATACGCAACGAAAGAAAAATTGTTGACAATGAATATGGTCTATATTAGGTTACGAAATATAGCAACAAAAAACTTTTCGTTGCCCACTATGTGAAAAAATCAAGTAGCGGGAGATAAATTTTTATCGCCAACACATTGGCAACAAAAAAGTATATAAGCCGGAATTTTTTTTTTCCTGCCAAGGATTTGGCAACGAAATTTTGCAAAGACCTATGAATTTCGTTACGAAAAATGAAAGCCTTCATAAACTACAACGAATGACAAATATCGTTGCTAAACATGTATTTTTTGCAATGACTTTATAAGTCGTTGTCCGAAAAATCGTTGCCGAATGTCTATTTTTTTGTAGTGTGTTTATTGCACTGGAAGTTAAAAAGTAGATAATAAAGAGAAAATTGTTTCTGGATTTAACACATTACAGAGAAAAATGATGTAAAAAAATGCAAAAAAATGATGTAAATGCTTATGTTCAGGTTGCATAGTTATAAGCTTAGTATCCCAGGATAGAAATATCCTAGGAAGAATAGGCATGATAGATTTTAGGCTGGAATTAAGAGGATGCTTAAACATATAAAAATTAAAAACTTAAAAGGTTTAAGTTTTGTCATCATCAAAAGGGGAAGATTAATGAATTAAAAATGTTTAAAATTTTGATAATAACAAAGATAGCTAATTAAAGAGGAAATGAAAAAGAAAAAGAAATGATTTAATTTAGAAAACCTAATGTTACAATTCCTTCCATAAGAACATAATCGCATTGCATATTATATGCTTATTTAAGTGTTTTCTTGCAACTAATTATATAAAAACTGTTTTCTTTTAACTTAATTTTAGTTGGGCCAAGCTATTTAAATTAATTGACTTGATCAATTTGGCCAATTGAATTAGTTTATAGTTAATCTTTGGATGGGTCTAAGTTTACTATCTTGATTGGGCCGAGTTTATGTGCTTATATATTAAATGATCTTAGTTTGGGGCTAACGTAAACTTGCATGATTTTAAAGCCCAATTTTGATTGGATTATGTGCCATGTTGAATTGATAACTATTGGGCCTAAGTAATTTATATTTAAAATCAAAACTAATTGGGGCCAAATTCATGTTCATGTAGTATTTATACATGACTTGGCAAGGTAGAAAGAAAAAACAAATGCCTTTATGTGATGTTAATTGCTTATACATTCTTATTGCTCTTATATTCCTACAAATGGCCCTATATGCATGCCCTCGTGCATGTGGATAGTCCATATTATAGGGGAGATTATGAGGAAATTATTTCGTTGATCGGGTAACTGAACAGAAGCGTATATTTATATTATACCTATGTATATGCAAAAAAAATGATGTACACTTTCTTTAGGCTTGTTTAACTACCTTGAACATTATACGTATATCTCTTTAGTAAATTAACATCCTTCTTAAAAGATTCAAAGGTTCAAACATGAAATTTATTTAACTTTATTTAAAGTATACAAACGATTAGTCAAATAGAAAAGAAAAAAAAGAAAATAACTTCAACATTTATATAGATATTTACTTAGTTTCTCAATACTAAATAAAATAATACAAAATAAAGTAAAATAAAATAAAATAAAATAATGAACTAAATAGTATTTACTTAGTTTCTCAATACTAAATAAAATAAAATAAAATAAAATAAAATAAAATAAAATAAAATAAAATAAAATAAAATAATATAATAAACTAATCAGTATTTACTTAGTTTCGCAATACTAAATAGATAGAGAGGAAGAGAGGGCCACGACTAGGGGGCTAAGTAGGGGACATTGTAGAGGTCAAGTTGGGGCCAAGAATTGACTTGCTGGGGGGAGAGCTCAACCATATAGAGCTAGCTCTTCCATCCCCCCTCCCACCCAAAGCTGTTAGTGCATTGTAATTGAACTAAGGAAGTTACAGTCCAATAAATAAAGAGGAAGAGAGGGCCACGATTGGGGGGCTGAGTAGGGGGCATTGCAGAGGCCAAGTTGGGGCCAAAAACTGACCTGCCGAGGGGAGAGCTCAGTCATATAGAGCTAGCTCTTCCACCTTTCCCAAAGCTGTTCATTCTTTTCATTATGGTTATAAGTAGTATGACTGGGGCTGTGTTGTTGTTTGTGTTGTGTTGGGGACCAGGTAGGGTCCGGGAGTTATAAGGTGGATTATATGGAGTTAAGTGTTAATGTCATACTAGATATGCAAGCAAGCTCAAGTCATATGTTTACAAATATGCTTAAATGTTAATCATATGCTTACAAGTATGCTCAAGTCATATATTTACAAGTATGCTTAAATGTTAATCATACTCCCGCAAGTATGCTCAAGTCATATACTTACAAGTATGCTCAACTCATATGCTTACAAGTCATATACTTACAAGTATGCTCAACTCATATGCTTACAAGTATGCTCAACTCATATGCTTACAAGTATGCTCAAGTCATATGCTTATAAGTATGCTTAAATGTTAATCATATGCTTACAAGTATGCTCAAGTAATATGCTTGGCCGTGCCTTTTACAAGGAGTTGGAGGAAATCATGGAGTTGTCGTATAAGTGTACTTATGGGGGTCAGGTTAACTTGTTTAAGGTTTGATTCAGAAAAAAGGATACGTGTCAATCGATATGGAATCGTCGATATTGACCTCCATAGGTCCACGTATGTCAACGCACCATTTGTGTTTCCAACTCAAACAGTACAAGTATATTACACTCCTAGTCCTGTTAGGAAAAGGGATAGACCGCCTGCAGATTGGCAAGTTGTAATTCATACTCCCTCGCGCAGTCGTGTTTCTATCAAGAGGAGATGTTACACAGACCTCCTATAATAAATGTGGAGGATAACAATGAACTAAACCAGTTAGAGAGTAGAGATGAACTTGATGAATTGGATCCCCTGTCAGTACATGTGCCAGATGACATTGATATTGAGGAGGAAGAGTTATTGACTGATATTGACACTGAATATGAATCTGAAGAAGGTTATGAATCTCTAATACATATACAAAATGATTCTGACTCAGACAATGATTATAATTAAAATGTATATTTAGTTTTACTTGTATTACATACAATTACATATATACATGTTCTCTATATCCTTGTCATATTTATGTACCTTTTATTTATAGTTGTTGTAGTTAACTATTTCATACAATTACCTGTTAACTTGTAATAACATCCTGAATTTTTTATTTATAGATGTCTTCTGAAGCAGCGCCAAGAAAGCGCGGCTTGGTTCGGGGGCCTAATCATATCTCGAAGGCCCCGACTAATCTGGATGACCGGATTCTTATACAGATTAGACCTCCTCCCGACAACACGTACGTTATCTAGCTATTATATATAAGTATTTTAGATTACCATTGTTGTAGTTATATACTAATGTAAATTGATTTAAATATTATAATAACATTACTTATCTTTAATGAAAATTGTTGTATATTGTAGTGATTTTCAAGATACTAAGATTGTGAAGCGCATTTCACAGTTATGCTTACAGAACTGGCATACGCCAATGATTACGTGGGCGAGCACACCTTTCGCCCACAAGGATGCAGTGTGGGTTGAATTTTAGGTATATTTTTTGAATTCTGACAAATAATATACTTAATGCAATAATATTATGTAGTAGTGTTGGATTATATTATCACCGTCTTAATATTATTATTGTTGTTTTATTTGCAAAGCGATTTAGATATGATGACGCACAATCTTCAGTCATATAAACATTGCTCTAGCAAAAGTGCGCAGTCCGAACAAAAGATAACTTGAACAAGAAATGACAGAAAACCCTGCATAATGCAAAGGTCGACCATCTAGGGGAGGGTGAGCAGTAAATGCACGAACATAACCCCTAGTGGTGCGCGCAGCCCATATGGGCTAAGATGTGTGAGAAGTGGCGAGTTGAGAGTTGGGTGAAAAGACACAAGACTGCCGCCACTAACAGAGCCACAGGTGTACCTGAAGGCGACAAGGCAAAATGCACATATAGGGACGACAATATATCACAGTTGCAGCATATTGCTACACGGGTATGTATTTTGCAAATATCAATAATTAGTTTTAGTATATCACATGTTTACATATTAATATACGAGCATATTTTATATATATTGTGTTGGTCTTATTGTATGGATGGATCGATGGATTTGCATGGATGTTGGATTATTTATAGATATTACTGTGTGTTAGGATATAAAGCAGGTACAAAACAAGTCTTTTTTTTTTGGGAAATCAATAAAACAAGAATTTTTTTTTTAAATTTAGTATCAGCGACTGCACGCGGTCGCTATTAATTTTCAGCAACTGGAATTGATTAATATTTTTTTTAGACTTGGCGACCACATGCAGTCGTTACTACCGGTCGCTGACATGTGGTTCCATGTCACGCTGAAGGCTGACTCAGCCTGACACAAACTGGCGATCGATTCTGTCACTATTGTCGGTCACTGATAGTAGTGGTCGATGGATAGCTAGTGACCAGAATATCTGTGACTGGTATCTGTGATCGACTGCGGTCGCTGATAGGCGATCGCAGATAGCCTATTTTGTTGGAGTGTTTATTACAAAGATTTGTACGAACCCATTCAAGGCGATGAAGCAAAACCCACTAATAAGAATGACAAGGAGTGGGAGGTGATGTATAGGAAAGCCATTGCCATATTTCATGAATTGATTGTTCAAGGCATTTTCCACCATGTTGGCAAGGAATCGAAAACGGATGCACTTTGGAAGATATTGGAGTCTATATATGTATGAACAACAAACAACCCAAAATAAAACTTCATTATTTAAAAGATTTGTAAATCGGAAATTCAAGGTTTAGTGACGTAGCAGAATATGGTTTAGATTATAACACTCTAACATAAACATGATTTGAAGGTTTAACATACCAACAAGAACGTAAGATAATCCCTTGAATCCACAAGGAATAATAAACTCACAAAGAGAACAAAGATATAATAATATTGATTGAATCAAACATAACTGTTAACAATTAGCCCTAATATGAGTATTTATAATCCTAAGCAA
Source organism: Aralia elata (assembly GCA_034770075.1). Lineage (NCBI taxonomy): Eukaryota > Viridiplantae > Streptophyta > Magnoliopsida > Apiales > Araliaceae > Aralia > Aralia elata. Next base: position 6,229,349 of record CM068380.1, read on the forward strand.
CTTTCCAACATCAGTTAGGATTAGGAGAATTAAAATAATAAAAAGGGTTAAATACACTTCTGTTACATTAAGTGTGACATCTCGAAATATTTCAATTTATTAAATAAGAATTTTAATTTTATTCTTATTATGTGGCATGATTAAATTGAATACATGAATATTGTGTATCTGTGACTAGTGTGATATTTAATATTTTTATTATGTGAATATTACGCTTCGATGTAATAGCATAATATTTAAATTATTAATTAGGTGATATGTGAAAGGAAGTTTAATATATTTATGTGTATATTGGTAATGAATAGGTAAATTTATTCGTAAGGAATAAATAAGGAATATATTAAATTATGTATTTAATATAGTCAATAAATTGTTGAAATCAATTTATAGAATGAAGTAAATGATTTTATTAAAGAATACAAATGAAGTTGTATATATTGAATGAGAGAATTTAAAATAATTAAGCAAATATTAATTATTTTACTAAATTAATTATTTTAATTGGTTCATTACGTTAAATAAGTGAATTAGAATAATTAATTTAGTATTAATTATTTTAATATAATTGGTCCGTTCCACCAAATGTATTATTTTATTTAACTCATTAGTTTCATTTTTAGTGGACGGAATATGCAATTACAGTACATTAACTAAAATGTATGTTGAAGTATGATGTGTATTATGTAATAGGTATGTGATTAATATATATATATATATATACACGTAATATATCTACTATGTATATACATATGTATGTATCAGGTATAAGTATAGTTGTATATGTGGTATATCATGTATGTTAAGTTATTAAATTAACCATGTATACCAAGGTCAAGTACTGAAGTAAGATGTAAGGAAGCATATTGGGATTTAAGTGTGGAGAAAAAAAAAGGGGCTGAGTCATACAGAGAGCAGGAGGTGGAATAATATTAGACTAGTAGCCCTCCATTAAGCACATTTCAGGTTTGATGAATCAAGAAGCTAGGAATCTATTAGCTTTAACCATTCCCAGCTCTCTTAAACTCCATTTCGTCCCAAAATAACTTCAGGCCCAATTCTCTATACCCAAATCACCAAGTCTATCAAAATGTCACCAAACTCTCAAGAACTGAAGTTATAAACGGAATTAGAAGAGGAATTGGAACAAGAAATATCTAAGGAAGAATTCAATTCTCTGCAATTAATCAAGGTAATAATCTAAGTTAAATTCATTATGAGAATTAGATTAAAAATTCTATCTCTTCCTTTATCTCCTAAGTGTAGACTGTAAAGTAACTGATTTCTATGCTTGGTCATGTAATTGGTTATTATGAATTGTGAATAGAAACTTAGAATCAAGGAGATAGGTTTGGTTGTGCGAAGATATAAGGAGACTAAAGTGGAGTTATAACACAAAGAAATAGGGATGACATAAAGGCTTCAAAATAATGCACACATAGTGCTTGACAAAATTCCTCAATGGACTGTTTTGGCTAAAAATCAAGTAATAGACAAAACCAAGGCTTGGGTTAGATATATATATATTGTATATAATAATAATTAAAGAATTTGGGCAGAGTAAATTAAAGAGGGAAGCAATTGTAAAGCTAAAACGAAAAGTTGGAAATTAATGCGTCAAGCCATCTTTGAGCACTGTTTTGGACAACTTAAAAACTCCGAAATGAAGAGGTTATAATTTTTAAATATAGTTTCATATGCTATATATAACATATTTAAAATTTGTTATAATCCATCATATAAGATAGAAATAATAAAGTCAAGAAGTTAACATCTTGTGTGCAAGGCTGCTGCCCATGACAGCAGCACCCGTCGCTGCAAGGCGGCCATCGGGGTGATTTTGGTGAGCAAGTTAGTTCGCGTAGCTTGTTTATTTGCTGCAGCTGTTGTTTCATTTTAATACGTGGTTGCATCACCTATAGCATATCAAAAATTCATGGTGATTGAACTAGTAAACTAGGAAATGAAGTTGCGCAAAATAAGGAGCAGGGGAAAGGGCTGCTGCCTAACGGCAGCAGTAGGTAACAACAAATAGCTGCTATAACAGTTTTGGGCGAACTATTTGGCTACATGTTGTAGTTTGAGAATTTAACCATAAAGTTTGGTTTAAAATTTTCTAAATAAATAAGTATATAAAATCTATAATAACGTTACAACTCTATATAATTGAATTGATATTATAAAAGAAAAATAAAATAAAATTTGAAAGCATGGGTGTAGTGAGTTTAGGGGGCTGTTTTGGCAATGTGTTGAAGTGTGTTGGTTTTTAACGCATTAGCTTATAAGCATGAATCTATAAAATGATTTGGTAACTATAGTTTCCCTATGTTATCTATAACTACGTCCAATACACAAAATGAGCTACGAGTTCACCTTGAATATCTAAGTTATGTATAAAAGGATGAAATAACCATGTATTTAAATTACAAGTGGTTTATAAACTAAAATTGTGGGGGTATTCATGAACTAAAATCACGTCAAAGTTTATTAAAACGATAAATGACTATCGTGAGTAAAAGAATAAGTGTTTTTGAAAAGAATATAAGAATTTTTCAAAAAACAAGAATGAAAACTAATGATATGGCCAATGTAAATATTTAATATACAAGCTATATGTTATGGATATATGGCTAATACATTCATATATGTGAATATGATTATATAGGGTCCGTGCAAGAAAGTTAAGTTGAACTTTATTCCAATAATCAACAGTCAAGGCAAGTATCCTAACCTTGTTTTATAATTTAAAGGAGCAAATTTCCCAATTCTTGTCCAAATCTTATGCAAGATCTCTATTCTTGTGAAATGCTTGTTCAAGTATATGAACTTTACTCTTTTACTAATGCAAGTTCTTTGTCCTTTCTCAATAATTGATCATATGCAAGTCTCCTGACTATGCAAATGTTCTAAATTCACTCTACTCATATATCAAATGCAAATATCTTGAATTGTTCAATGATTGTGCCATAATGCACTTCTTTAAAGCGTGAATATGCATAAACTGTTTAAGAAGAAGTCGATGCCATTTGAATCGGCTAGACACATGTTTCATTGCTTTCAATTTAAGTCTTTGAAATATTATTGATACTAGATAGAGCTGTTCAACTAAATTGCTTTGGTTTGAACTCAAGACTGAACATGAACATCCCTTACTTGGGAAAGTTTTAATTTTGCTGAAAGGCAGTAACGCAGAACGAAATGTCGTTATGATAAGATAGTGTTGATCAACGCAGGGCATAACGGGCTGATCACCCACCGTGTCCGTAAGACCAGACGGTTCGTAGATGAATTTCTATAAGAACCTTTTTGAAAAGAAAAAGTTCATGGTCCTTTGACCGCTCAACTAAAGTCAATATATCGTTTCGAAAATGCAAGCGAGTCGTGTTATTTATAAATGTTTCAAATGCTTTACAGTTTTGTCCCACTGTAAAAGTATATCTTAAAGAAAACATTTAATCCTTGCGATATATTGTTTGTTAACTGTTAATACTTGCTGAGCAATTAAATGCTCACTCTTGCTTGAAATTAAATGTTTTCAGTGAAACCTGAACGTGTGGAAGGCTCAGGTACAGACAAGGGAAAAGGAAAGCTGCACGAGTAGTCGACAAATGTTTATTGTAATAAACGAATGTTATGTAATAATAATACTTAAATTATTAGTAGTAACATGTAATGAAGATTTCTAAAGGTCTTAGAACCTGGGATTGGAATGAATAAATTTGTAATAATGTTAGTTACCTTCATATTGATTATTTGTTTATAGATAGATACATGTGAATGATAGTACCGTGTAGCACCGAATACGGGTTTGAAGGTACCCGAATTTGGGGGCGCCTCATTAAGTACCATCAAATTCGTAATTCAGCCCCCAAAGTATTTGGGCTTACAATTTACTATATAAAGTACCTAATTTCATACAATGTAGCCCCCAAATCCAGATTCGGCCAAAATTGGTCGGAATACCTAAATTGTCAGCCAGATAGGAATTGTATGCGGTTTGACCGTATACAATACGGAATACGGTTTGACTAAAAAAAACACTGATCATTATCGTTGAGGGCAGAGGCTCTGGCTACCCTGAGTCATTCAAAAAGAAAATTATCATCGAGCTTATTCGTTACCTTTAATTCTCCTCCTATTTTTCTTCCTCTTTTGCTCCCCTAAATCAAATGCCACTTCATTATCGATCTCCCCACCCTTCCTTTTCTTCTTCTATTTCCTCTTCTCCAACTCAACCCCCAAACTTCTCCCACTTTCTCTATCTACACTTTCACTTTTCTTTTTCTTCTCTCTCTTCCAATCTCTCTCCATCAATTTCCCAATCTTTCCTTACTGGTTTTTTTTTACTAAATTTATTATTTTTGCTTCCATCTTCTAAATGTTCCACTCCATCTTCTTCAGGAATTTGCACTATTGAATTATAATTCTTAAACTAATGTTTTCGATGTGAACGAGAGGGTTTGAGCTCTTTGTGGAACCGAGTTAACTCGGTGAAGGCAGCAGAGGTGCGTCTAAGGTATACAGAAACAGGTTGGGAAGCTTCGTTCTTAAAGGAGACGAATTTAGATAGGATTTTTGATGCTTTGGAGAGAGAATTTGGCTTCAAAGATACGATTTTTCCTGAAACAGACTTCATAGATTTGAATAAAAAAAATTCTAGTGTTTGGAGAAAATTTAGGTGCTAACTGGTGTTAGAAGAAGAGTTGGGTCTAGGGTTTTTGAGGTTTAGCTCATAGTGGCGGCTGGAATTTGAGTCATTTGATAGGGATCTTTTCATCAAATTACACGGATTGTAAATTGTAAATAAATAGATGGTCTTTATAAGAGAATTATTTATTCATAAAATAACAAAATGTGCGTATAATAAAGTAATACTTAAAACACTTAAAGGTTCAAGAAAAAATAAATTGAAAAATTATATTTATATTTTAATAGCAGTAAACAATTAAATTATGTTGGAAATAAAATGATTTGATAATGATTTTACTGTTATGATTTTAATAACAGTAAACAATTAAATTATTAAATTATTTAATATTAGGTGATTTAATGTATACCGTATTTTAACTATATATGGTATTAGTTAGTTTTTTTATTAAAATTAAGTTAATTTGTATATTTATACGGTTAAATGGTATAAAACACTAAAAAACTGATCGGATTCATGGACAGGTCGGGTATTCGGTTTAATTTTGGCCGGAATCTGAATTTGAAGGCTACATTGTATGAAATTAAGTAGTTTATATAGTAAATTGTAAGCGCAAATACTTTGGGGGCCAAATCATGAATTTGCTAGAACATGATTTAATTGAAGTGTAATTAGCCCTAATAAAAAAAATCCAAGTTTGACCAAACTTTGATCAACGATAAAATAGTTTAAAACAAGATTTCTTGCTTAAAAACTAATTTGTCATGGCTAAAAGGAATGAGTCTGTAGAGCTAGTCGAGACCTTCGATTTGATATATTATGGGTCCGTAACTCCAAATGGATTAAAAGTTATGTCACTTTGAAGGTTTACTGACCCGAACGCACCCAAACAGCTAATACACTTCCGAATTAGACTCTTCCACCGCATCATTTGGTCAATCAATTGAAAACAATGAAGATGAACCCTAATGATGAGTTACAAGCACTCTTGTTGCTTAGTTCATTACCGGATAGCTAGGAAATTTTAGTGATTTTTCTGAACAATTATGCCCTAAATGAAAGTCTAACCATGGATATGGTTAAAGACAACATGCTCAATAAGGATGCTGGCAGAAGGAAATGGGTACTGTTGTCCATTTTATATAATGACAAATACGCGCAAGTATACGCGGTCAACAAGTAATAAAGTGACAGTAAAGTATCGTTCCCACGGAAATTAATTGCTATCTATACTAACAACTACCAATTTTATATTAACTCGATTGTATTAAACCAATGATCAATGATTTATAAATTCATGAAATTATAATTAAACTAAAATAAATTGATTTGATTGTGCTGATAATTAAAACTAGTTAAGACAATTAAGAGAGCAAGAATTAAATAAAATACGGATAGAATTCAAGATAGGAAGATCTAAGATTACAACTTCCCCCAACTCTTCATTTGTACATTATAACTCTTTCATTTTCAATTAGTTAGAACACAAGAATTATCATCCGAGAAGTCACATTTATATAAAAGCCTCTCTCGATAGTCAAATACGTATTTCCTAATGCGGTGTGTAGATATATCTCTATTATATACATTATCAAGAAACCAATATCAAGAATAATTAACAGGACACAAGTTAAGGGAAAATCTCATTAACCATTCTCTCAATTACCAACTTTCGCAATAGAAATCATTAAGCATAGAATCTCAAATGGATGCATGCGATATTTAGGTATATATCTATCCTAAATACTATCAAATTATCTATTCTTAAGGATAATAAATAAGACACACGCCACATAATCTCAGAAATTACCCACAAAAATATCCAACTTTCACATGATCTCATAACTAGGTCTCAACACTATACTCCATTTCTCAATTTCGTATAGGTTACCAAGGTAATTACAGGCCAAGCAATTAATCCATAAGCATAGGTTATGATATCTAATTTACAAGAGACTAACTAATATTCAAAGAAAGAGTATTCAATACAAACTATGAGTTGGGTTCCATTGGAATCTTAGAATAAAAAGTTTAGTTCATGATAACTCTAAATAACATCATATTCAATTTACATAACATGGTTTTGAAATTACAAAATAGAATGAAATACTAGGAAATAGAATGATAAAACCCTATTTAGATGGATTCCAGAATTGCTTGCTTGGTAGTATCTTCCTTCCTAGCTTTTCTTCTCCAAAATTGCATTCTCGTGCTCCTTAGTTATGTTATGGTGGTTCTTCCTTCTCTCTAGCTCTTTTCCATGATAGGTTCAATAATCCCTGTCCAATCTATGTCTGCTCAATAATCTGATCATTCTCTCTCTTCATGTCATAATCAAGTTCCTGAAAATCCTCCAAGCCATCCCACTATCGACAGAATAAAACAAACACCGCCGTTGACAAATCCCAACGAGCTCGCCCCGACGCCAGTTTTGGCCTAGGGAGCTCGCCCCGATGCGGGCCATTATGGAGCTCGCCCTGGCGCCAGATTTGGCCTGAGAACTCGCGCCTCGGCGCCGACCCGTTTTGCAAAATTACGAAAATGCCATTAACTCCAATATTTCCAGTACAGATTGTCCGAAGCCGCCTACTACAAAATAAATGCACAAACAAGTAAAATAACGCTAAAAATACTTAAAAATAACAAAGAATTGAGCCTAAAAGATATTCAATTCGTAGGTGTAAAACCCACTCATCAAATACCCCCAAACTTAATACTTTGCTTGTCCTCAAGCAAAAACAAGAGAAATAAAAATGCACAAAGCAACCTAACTACATGAATAAAAATGCATGATCTATAAACCTAAAGTAGCAGACCAATATAAGATATTGGTAACAGGCCTCAATAATTAGGAACTAGTATTTCAACAAAACTTCAAATTCATGCCCGTCAGAAGTGTAACAACACACCAATCTCATCAAATATTTAACCCTTACATGAGTGTGTATAATCAATATATCAAACTAATCAAGATCTCACTCCAATTCATAAACCACAGTGCTCGAATAAAGATAAGACAATAAATAGATGACTCTTAGCAACCCTCTTATTCACTAGTTTTCACTATATTTTATTTTATTTTGTTTTATTTATTTATTTATTTTTATCAGCGAGTGCGCTTTACGCTCCATCTGATTGATTATTTATTCTTAATCTTAACTTGTGCAATGTCTATCTTTATTAGGCTATTCAATGTCACCCATGTAGCAAACTTTCTACTGATGACTCCCAAACCAGATGGTTTTAGGGCACCGAGCATAGAGACACTCCAAAGGGCTTATTGTTCAAATGACAAAGGCCACAAAAATAAACTAGTCAAGATCTGCTTATATCTATCTATTATTCTTATTTTGTCAATTTCTACTATTTCTTGCATTTTAGACGGACATCGAAGCAGTAATTATTCATATTTTTGTGTTCCAACAAGTGATAGAGGTTTTCCTATCCTTAATGAGCACCAAATTCATAAAATTGAACTAACATCTAACCAGTTCAAAACATTGATGTGTGCAAGATGAAATCAAAGGGTCACAAATTTAATGAAACCAGCAATAGTTAGCATTCCTAACTTCGCAAACCTAATCCGTAATACTGAATACATTAGAAAATTGATCAACATCATATCATCGGCCTTCCTAAAATGCACCACTGCAATGCTCCTAAATGCAATTAATAACGATTTTTTTATCATCAAAATGCTATAAACAGATCAAATATGAACATTAAAAGCAAGAAAAGTCATTTTGATGATATTTCATATGAAAAGTCATATTGATGATATTTCACATGAAAAGTCATATTGATGATATTTCACATGATTATTTCTAACTATGTCAATGCTTAACAATATACAATATGAATGCAACTACCGTGACAATGCATTTAAACAATAACTAACTATATGATACAATACCCACCCCCCAAACTTAAATTGGACAATGTCCTCATTGTTTATAAAATACAGAATTAAAAATTGAGGACTTCCCTGATAGCTAGGTCAAGCGTCATGCTTGACCAATATCTTCATCATCAAAGTCCAAAGGTGGATAAGGAGGCAAAGGCTGAGGTACGGGAAACTGGACTAGAGGGGCACTGGGGTTCAATTGTGCAAATTATTCGGCTAATGCTGCGTTGAAGCTCGTATGGTAGTTAAACATATGCTCCTGATGCTCTGCTAGTCTTTTGTTATGCCTCTCTAGCCATTTAGCATGTTTATCAGTGAGCAACTGTAAGTTTCTGAACTGACTACTGAATCGTGCCTTAGGCTATGAGCTTGAAGCTGCAGGTGCATCAGGATCCTCCTCGTCATCGGAAGCAGAATGGAGGATAAAACCTCATCTCCTCGGGTGCAACTCAGCTCCATCCCATACCTTGTAGCGTTCAATAAGCTTATAGTCGAGAAGCTGCAAGGGCTGCTATACTACCTCATCATCAGCCCACCGAACACTCGCCACACGGCACAGTCTACAGATAAGGGATGGATGAGGCAAACCTCCCTGAATATGACTCCTTAAGAACCTATAGATCTCGTGCTCAATAGTATGCCCCACATTGATTGTGTAATCCATAACGAAGGCATATAGCAATGTCGCCCTGTCTTTAGTCACATCACTGACATGCTGTGATGGCATGAAGTTAGCATATAAGAAGGCATACCGGATTTTTCCATATAGGCTCAAATCTTTGCTATGGAAAATTGTAGCTTCCCGGTTGCCTTTTGACACCCAAGTGGTCCCTGGTTTGCATAAATCTGATAAAATCTTGTCATAATCAGGATTTGAACGAAGGAACTCTGAATACTGACAAACCTTATGAGTCACCAAGTTATAGTACTTGTTGATAGATTGGGCGCTGAATGAAACTCCTCTTCCCCGAACAGTAACAACAAATGGTGGCTTGTTCTGTGCATTGGCATAAAACTCCTGGACAATTGCCACAACTGTCGGGTCAGGGTGATCAGTGAAAGTATCCCAACCCCACTCTGTAATCTACTACTACATCTCCCCATCATACAACATGTCAGGCTGGAGGCCACATTCGGGGAGTTAGAGTTTTACCCGCTATGTACGTTTCAAATCTTTCAGCCGCCTCGGCACTAACAAACTTGTTGTAATCATAAGCCTTAGCGAGTGCTGAGGAAGAACCTTCACCCCTATGTCTCTTAGGTACCATGATCAATTGACTCAAGACTTAACTACAACTGCGTTTAAACCACTGAATTTCTCTTTGAGGCAATTTGACAAGCACTCGAATGCTTTGAATGGTTGAAGAATTTCACCAACTGTGCAAGATGAAACCGAATAGAAGCCCTAGCAAAAATCCCCAATTTAAAAGTTCCCAAATTCAATTGTAAGTGGAATTCGTGCGAGTAAGATGATTAATCCAAATGGAGAAGAGGAAATTGGAATGTGAGAATGGGAGGGATAATTTGTTGGTGTCGCTCGGTTTGGGAGAGAGAGTGCAGAGGTTAGGATATAAGAGAAAGAGAGAATCGATCGGGCCTTGAAAAGAATTTTAAAAACTGAATTCCACTGCCCGCGCCATGGCGGGAAAATTCTGCTTGGAATTGCCACCAGGGCGCGCTCGGCAGAGAGTTGCCGTTGGGGCGCGAGATTTGCGCTTGGAAATGACGCGTGGGGTGCAGACCTCTGTTTTTCCAAAAAAATTCTATTTTCAATTTCCTATCCTGCAATCACCCTCAAAGCTCTTAACCCTTAATAATGCAACACACTAAGCACAAATTAGTCATTTTGAGCAAATGATGGGACTTTAGAGCCAATCATGTTCTAAAAATAAACTACCAAAAGCACACATTTATTGAAAATTTAAAAACTTGGAAATTTGAAAATTGCGGTAATTGAAATATAACTAATGAACATAAAGGATACAAATGGAGTTAATGGGTTGCCTCCCATCAAGCGCTTGGTTTATAGTCCTCGACCTGACTACTCATTGCTTCAAGCTTCATTAGCGAGAACAATTGAAGACTTTTGGCGATCAAAATCACCACCCCAAAAGTGTTTTAGGCATTGGCCATTGACTTTAAATGGATTATCAGAATCTCGCCTAACTATTTCAACAGCGCCATGTGGGAATGCTTGTTTGACAGTAAACGGGCCAGACCACCTCGATTTAAGCTTTCCAGCGAAGAGTATCAGTCTAGAATTGAATAGTAATACCGCTTAGCCCGGCTCGAACTTCCTTTCAATGATCTTACGATCATGCCATCTTTTGACCTTTTCTTTGTACAGCTTCGCATTTTCATAAGCATGCAGGCGAAATTCATCCAATTCGTTCAGTTGTAGTAATCGCTTCTTGCCTATTGCATTGAGATCCAAGTTCAACTTTTGAATGGCCCAATAAGCATTGTGTTCGAGCTCAACAGGCAAGTGACATGCCTTCCCATACACAAGTTTATACGATGACATCCCAATCGGAGTTTTGTAAGCGGTTCGGTAAGCCCATAAAGCATCATCTAACTTCAATGACCAATCCTTCCGATTCAGATTCATTATCTTTTCCAAAATTCGTTTCACTTCTCGATTAGACACTTCAACCTAGCCACTTGTCTGTGGGTGATATGTAGTGGCAATTCTATGGGTTACCCCATACTTAGCTAGAGGAGGGCTGTAAATGGTCTGTTGTAGAAATGGCTCCCTTCATCACTAATTATTGCCCTAGGTGGGCCAAACCTTGTGAAAATGTTCTTTTGTAGAAATTTCAGCACCACCTTGGCATCATTCGTAGGCAATGCAACTGCTTCTACCCACTTTGACACGTAGTCTACTGCCAACAATATGTATTCGTTGTTAAAGGACGATGGAAATAGCCCTATGAAATTAATCCCCTATACATCAAAGATCTCTATTTCCAATATTGTATTGAGCGGCATCTCATGGTGCTTCGAGATATTCCCAACCCGTTGACAACTGTCGCATTTAAACACAAACTGGTGGGCATCTTTAAACAAAGTAGGCCAGTAGAGCCCTGCTTGTAGAACCTTTGCAGCTGTTCTTTCACCTCCATAATGTCCCCCATACAATGAACTGTGGCACTGATGTAAAATGCTTTCTGCTTCGCTTTGCGGGATGCTCCTTCTTATCATTTGATCCGGACATTGTTTGAACAAGAATGGTTCATCCTATAGATATCTCCGTACATCGTGCAAAAACTTTTTCTTTTATTGAGTTGTCAAATCTAGAGGGAGTACGTTGCTAACCAAGTAATTGACAAAATCTGCATACCACAAAACTTCTGCCTGAATTGCAAATAATTGCTGTTTGGGAAGAACTCATTAATTACTGTTTTATCTTGCTCTACATGCTCACTGTTCTCCAACCTCGATAGATGGCCCGCCACCTAATTTTTTGTGCCCTTCTTATCCCGAATTTCCAAGTCAAATTCCTGAAGAAGAAGAAGTATCCATCTAATTAATCTCGGGTTTGCATCTTTCTTTGAAATTAGGTATTTAATCGCTGAATGGTCCGTGAACACCACCACCTTAGTTCCAATTAAGTATGAGCAGAACTTGTCAAATGCATATACCACCGCGAGCAACTCCTTTTCGATAGTCGTGTAATTGAGTTGAGTATCATATAATGTTTTGCTAGCATAATATATGGCATAAAAGACTATATTCTCACGCTGGCCAAAAACTGCACCAACCGCATAATCGCTAGCATTACACATCAACTCAAATGGCATAGTCCAATCCGGTGCCATAATCAATGGTGCTGTCGTTAATTTCTTCTTTAGCTGTTTAAAAGCCGTCAAATCGTCCTTCTCTAACTTAAAAGACACCTCCTTCTCCAACAAACTACATAAAGGTTTAGTGATCTTGGAGAAGTCTTTTATGAATCTATGATAAAACCTGACATGTCCCAAGAAACTCCGAATTCCCTTAACTGATATCGGTGGTGGCAAATTATCGATCGTCTCAATTTTTGCTTTATCTACCTCCAACCCTTTCGCAGATACTTTATGACCAAGAATGACCCCTTTCTGAACCATGAAGTGACACTTTTCCCAGTTAAGCACTAAATTGGTGTCCACACACCTTTTCAGCACCAGAATCAAATTCTCCAAATAAATGTCAAACAAATCACCAAAAACGGAGAAGTCGTCCATGAACACCTTAACATTACGTTCCACCATATCTGAGAAGATTGTCATCATACACCTTTAAAAAGTTGCAGGTGCATTGCACAACCCAAATGACATCTCCCTAAAAGCAAATGTATCGTAAGGACAAGTGAACGCTGTCTTTTTTTGATCCTCCAGAGCAATTACAATTTGATTGTACCCCGAATATTCGTCCAATAAATAGTAGTACTCGTGTCCAGCCAATCTATCCAACATATTATCAATGAAATGTAGTGGAAAATGATCTTTTCGGGTTGCTTTATTCAGTTTTTAGTAATCCATGCAAACCCTCCAGTCGATTACTATCCTCGTCGGTATCAGCTCATTGTTATCATTTGCTACCACAGTCATTCCCCCTTTCTTTGGTACACACTAAACCGAACTCACCCAAGAACTGTCAAAAATGGGGTATATAATTCCAACATCCAACCATTTTAAGATCTCTTTCTTGACTACCTTTTTCATAATTGAATTTAATCTTCTTTGTTGTTCCACTGTAGGTTTGACATCGTCTTCCATAAGTATCTTGTGCATGCAGAATGATGGGCTTATTCCTTTGATGCCACCAATGGTCCATCCAATTGCAGTTTTGTATTCCCTCAGAACTCGAATCAGCTTAGTTTCCTAAAATGTGGTTAGTACAGATTCAATAATAACAGGTAAAGTGTCTGATTCACACAAATAAGCATACTTAAGATAATTACGTAAAGGTTTAAGCACAAGTGAAGGAGGTATCTCAAGTGATGGCCTCAAACGATCTGAAGATTTGTCTGCAAATTCCAAAGATTCAAAAACGATCTTAAACTTGCTTACCCGTGGTACTGCATCTAATATCTATAAGTATTCAACCAACTTTGTATCATCCATGTCAATATCCCCCCATTAGTGTGATTTTCAATGCGTCGTTGTTCATAACCTTTAGAATCTCATCATTCACTACCCGTTCAACCACATCCACCCAGGAGCATTCTTCTTCGTCTGAAGGGAATTTCATTGCCTTAAATACGTTGAATGTGACCTCTTGGTCCGGAACCCACATAGTTAGCTCTCCCTTCTGAACATCTATTAGAGTCCTCCCAATGACTAGGAATGGCCTCCCAAGAATAATGGGAATGTCTTTATCTCCCTCATAGTCTAGAATGATAAAATCAGCTGGAAAGATGAACTTATCCACCTTTACAAGAATGTCCTCCACAATGCCTCTCGGATAAGTAACAGAACTATCTGCAAGTTGAAGAGATATGCTTGCTGGTTTTGGTGCAGGAAGTCCCAACTGAGTGTATACTGATAAAGGCATAAGATTGATGCTTGCACCTAAATCACACAAACACTTGTTGAATGATAAGCTACCAATAGTGCACGGTATGGTAAAACTGCTAGTATCCTTCAATTTGGGAGGTAGCTTTCTTTGTAACACTGCACTGCATTCCTCAGTTAAAGCCACTGTCTCAAAATCTTCTAATTTCTTTTTTCTAGATAGAATACCCTTCATGAATTTGGCATAGCTCGACATTTGTTCTAAAGCCTTTGTAAAAGGAAAGTTGATCTGTAGCTTTTTAAACACCTGGAGGAATTTGGCAAATTGGTTATCTAATTTCTGTTTTTGAAGTCTTTGGGGAAATAGAATTGGTGGGAACACTTTTGGTGTAGGAGCAACATAGGTTTTATCAGCGGGTTCTCTCTGTTCGGGCTCAGGTTCCACATTGTTGTCCTTTTCCTTAGAAATTTTTGCAGATTCCAAGTCTGGGGAAGGGCATGACTATGCTGCCTCCTTTTGTATTTCAGGTGCCTGTAGGGTTTGTTTTCCATTTTTAAGTGTTACTACTTGACATTGCTCTTTCCCTTCTCTCCTTGGGTTAGCTTTTGTGTTACTAGGAAGAGATCCTTGAGGTCTATTTGACAACATGTTAGCCATTTGCCCCACTTGATTCTTCAAATTTTTGATGGTCGCTGCCTGGCTTTTTAGTAGCACATCATTATTAGCCATGTATTTCATCATGAGCTCTTCCAAGTCCGACTTTCTTTCAGGTTGTGGAGGTGGTGCCGCATGTTTTTGTTGATTTTGGAACCCAGGGGCATAATGTGGTCTTGGAGCTTGTTGATGGTTTTCGTTGTTGCTCCATGAGAAATTGGGGTGGTTTCTATTTCCAGCATTGTAGATGTTTTGATATGGATTTGGCGGTCTTTGGTAGCTACCCACAAACTAAACTACCTCAGGATTATGGCACATTGGTCGGTGGCATGTGTCCCTGCACATAGCTCACAAACAAGGGATACTTGCCGCACTTTTGAATCAACCATGGAATCAATTTTCTTGGACATAGCTAATAACTGAGCTGCTAAAGCCGTGATGGCATCCACTTCTAATACTTCAGCCACTTTCTATTGATTTACTCTAGAAGTTGGTCATTGGTAGTTATTTGCAACCATGGTTTCTAACACTACTAGAAAAACGGTCTGTAGCGACGGTCGCCGACCGTCGCTATAAGGTGGAAGACCGTCGCTATAGCCTATAGCGACGGTCGACGACCGTCGCCATAGAAACCGTCGCTAAAACCTATAGCGACAGTCATACACCTCTATACCGACGGTACGACCGTCGCTAGAGAACACACAAAAACGCGCTTGTGTGTTTTTACCAATGGTCAGATCCTATTTGTTGCGACAGTCAGGACCGTCGCAATAGAGTTTTTTGCGCGAATGTATGGGCGATACAGCGACGGTCAACGACCGTCGCTATAGGGAATTAATGGCGCTAATAACTGGACTCTACAGCGACGGTCCCGACCGTCGCTGTATAACTTTTTGGCGCGAATGTTTTGGGAGCTACAGAGACGGCTGGCGACCATCGCTATATCTTTTCCAGTATTTTTTTATTTTGTAAATATTAGCTGTCATTATCCTGTAATATTTCTTTTACCCATCAAGAAGCATATTTACAGTCGACCCATATGATACAATCTGAATACAACATTTGCAACTAAAAAAACAAAACAAAACAAACTCATCATTAAAAATTACGAATTAAAGTATATAATGTCACCTACATACATTAGTATCCAAAATAGCGACAGTCTATATATCAAAACAGTACATAGCCAGTAGCACAAATTAATAACATATTTCCAACAACACTGGACAATGTCACAGATCCTCTATATGATTGTTCGATCCAGTAATATCATTATTAATCCATACAAAGAGAGTGAGAGAGCAACAATTTTAAGTATATGTGTGAGAGTCAAAAAACAACACCTGATTGTTGGACTGAGCATTCGAAACTGACGATTTCTTGAGCATTTCTGCAATGATCACTTGCAATTCATCTACTTTCCTTGCAGTGTCATCTCCTTTGTCCCGCACCATTTTCAACTCAACTTTCAATTCTTGATTCTCACGATGTACATCATCTGTTTCACGAGGCCCCCAAGTGTTTGTAGCCGTAGCACCAACTCCACCTTGTAGGAGTCTGCCATGTCGCTCCGGCCTAAGCACCTGTGCAAGGATATCATTTCGTCCAGTAGATAGTGCAGAACTGCTTTCGCCAGTCACCGCCTGAATCTTCTTTAACTCAATAATTTTTTCCTGTGAAAAAATGAATTATCATATTCAGATTAAAAATTAAGAAAGCAAAGGGGCTACGAGTAAATAGAAGGATGTAAATATAAGTATAATATATCATATGAGCCTTTATTTCTAACCATACAAGTATTTGCACCACCTGCTAAGTCCTAACATATATAGATACCCATCCAAATTCGAGGATTGATAAATACATACCACATTCGAGGATGCTCCCGGTAGAATTGACTCATCACTTCGTGTGTGGGACGCTATATACATATCGGCTCGATCCATCTCTTTGTTATTTATTTTGGACTACAAATAAAACACACAGTAGTTCATAATTCAGGAAATACTATATTCATAGAAGTCTGAAACATGATTAAAGACAAAAAATATTGAAATAACATCAAATATTACCAATTCATGCTTCTTTTTCGGAATTGATTTAGTCCCCAAAGTATGACCGACCAATAATTTTTCCGATTCTCACTATTTTTTGTTGCTATTTTCTGCATTGCATGCATTTATAAATTAATAATAATATATAACAATATCTAAGAACTTATAATATATATAATAAGAATAAACACAACCTCTGCGTCATCAGTTAGCCAATAATCAACCAACGCAGCCCATTGAGTAGGATTTACTCGATCATTGTTGATAGTATTCGCTATAGATGTAGCATGGTCACCAGGCACAAAATTCTTAGTCTTTAAGTTAGACTTCCAATCTCTCCACCTATTGTTCGTGATAGCCATCAGTTTTCTTTTAGCATTTGGGTGATCTGTGGTAAACCGTTTCTGCAACAAACAAATTTACGCTAATATTAATTTATCTTCAAATTAAAGTGTTTCATCCCAAGCTCTTGTCATGTTAGTCTCTGTCATATTGGACCATGTTGGAGTACTTATTGGGAAAAATTCTCCATTCTGAGCAAGACACCCTAGAAAGGTTGTTAACTTATTGGCGTCTCCCCCCAACAGGTTGACCATTTGTATCATAAATTACTTTATTGGGTGCATCGGTATATGACCATAAGTTTGCTCGCATTGTTGGTCCACGCTTCCTCTTAGGTCGAGAACCTAAAAGAGAGATACATGATATAGAAAACATGGAGTATTGATAGATGATATAGCACTGAACATGGAGTATTGAATAGTTTCAGCATTCTCATGAACAGTTTCCTCCTCTACATGAGGTTCATCAGCATTATCTTCATGTTCATTAATTTCTGGGTCATTGGAACAGCTAGCACGAGATCTGGACGCTCTATTAGAAGCCATTAAAACAACCTGAAAAATGTATTGCACAAATTGCTAAAGAAGTGATCCAAACCTCATGCAATTGTCTTAGTAAGGCATGAAAAGTTTCAAATAAACAACCAATAAATGCTTTAATGAATGGAAAATGCAGTTCAGTTTTACACGAACTACGAAGTACAAAAATAAAAAAGCATGGTTGTTGCCCCCTTCCAAATGAGGTTTCTCACCCACCGACATACAGTTCTAAACTAGAAAGTTGCTTTCATATTATACCCAACAGACTATAGAAAGTACAAATAGTGCAGTAATGGCATATAGCCTCCTGCAAAACCACATATAGAAGGAGCTGAGTAGAACAGAGGGAGCTGATGATCGACTGTGTTAGTCGTTACTGCTGATCTCACTTTAATATCTACAGAAAGTGATGTACTGAAGTTTCACTAGAAATTCATTTCAGAATCTAGATATTAGAACCTGCAACAATAAAAGGGACTGGTAGAAGCCTAGAAGTAAAAGCTACCGAACCATATAATTTTTGATTTATATCTGTACAAACAGAGCCTACATACCAATTCATCAAAAATAATTTTCATTTCAAGATCTATCAATTTTACTGCTATAAATTTCAATAGTTATAGGTTAGTTCTTAGTTTTCGTTGACTGCCTACAATTTCAGTTTCTGTGGACTAATTTCAGACTTCACCTGAGATAAGCAGCAAAAGTAAATTAAATCAAACTATATACAATAATAAACTGAACATTCCCTTGATCTCTTACCTGGTACAGGTGCAACACTCAGCGAAGGTTGTTCTTCTGTAACAAATTGAAATCCCAAAAACCTTGAAGCTGTTTGAACAATAGAATTCTCTTAATTCTCTTAAATCCAATGAGAGCAAAATAATTCTCTTAAATTTTCCTTTGAAAACAATATTCCTCCTTTAATGCACATTTTAGAAGGTATTTCAAGACAATATACATAGCTTCAGTAAGACTAGCTTACAAATGTGAATTTTAAAAAGCTTTTTAGGATAAACCATAGCAAGTTAGTTAGCCACTCACCAGGCTATTCCCAAAAGGCCAAACAAGTAGACCACAGATTCCCAACCAAAATTTTGAATCAATGGAGGTGCCAAAAGAAGCCTGCAATATTTTCAAGATTAGAAATGACAGTATGCACAGTGGTATATTAATATCTATAATTTCAAATGTGCATGTTTGTAAAATGAAGGAACTAACTGATTTACTTAGTTCATACCATGATTTGCTTAATTCATTCATTTTAAGCAATATCTCCTAGTAGAGGACGTCACAAATCAGAATCACTTTGCAGGATCAAGGATTTACAGATGCATACTTTTATTTATTTATTATTATTATTTTTAAAATTTTTACTATTATTATTTAATTATAAGAGTTTTAAAATTTATACTATTATTATTTTTTGTAGGGCCTAACTTCGTATATAGTACACCATCCGTTTTAAATTATATGATTATTATTTGAAAGTCAAACTCATTAAAAATTATTTTGTAGAACATCAAAACTAGAATTATAATGTAGTAGAGGAAAAATAGTTCTAAAAAAGAGAAACATTCAACATTGTATTGCTAGTTTATCATTTTATCATTCTTCCTCATCTTCATTTTCCTCACACTCAACAATGTCCCAATCAAGCTATCACAAATGTTTTTGGCAATGTGCATTCCATCTAGATTGTGGCACAACAAAAGTATCTTCCAATATGGCAATTCAAAGAAAATTGATTTCTTCCTCCAATTATGTTTCGAGTCATGGGGAATGGTCTTCGTACTAGTGGGTGTCTTTCCAAAAGTGACATTAATGGCATTAACTTGTTCAAGAATATCAGATCCTGATGGCACCACTGGAGCTTCACTATGGTCATATTCTTCGTTAAATCTCCGTGTATCAAACCTATAACTATGACCTGACTCCAAAAAACAACGATGCCCAATATAACATTCCTTACTTTGCAGTCTACAAGAACGAGTACTCATTTGACATGATGGACAAGCCAACTTACCTTTAGTGCTCCAACCAGACAACATAGTAAGAGCTGGAAAATCACTAATTGTCCACAACAGTGCAGCACGCATTTGGAACTTTGTACCGGTACATGCATCATACGTTTCAACCCCATTACTCCATAGTATCTTCAACTCCTCAATTAAAGGTTGCATGTACACGTCAATATCATTAGATGGAGAGTTTGGTCCAGGTATTAACAACGGCATGATAAAATACTCCTGCTTCATACACATCCATGGTGGCAAGTTATAGACAATAATTGTCACTGGCCATATACTATACGGTGACCCGTGGGTAAAGGGACTCATGCCATCAGTGGACAATCCGAGCCTTACATTTCGATGTTCTTGAGAGAATGTAGGGTACATTGTATCCAAATGCTTCCAAGATGCAGAGTCAGCTGGATAACGATTCACTCCATCTTTCCGTCGCTTTACATAATGCCACGTCATGTATTTTGCAGTTTCTACAGACATAAATAGCCTCTACAATCTCGGAATTAACGGCAAATAACGTAATTGCTTCACAGCTACTTTGCTCCTCTTAGCATTTGTATTTCTTTGTGCCATCTTGGGCACAACCATCTCATTCTGCTTCCACCTCAATGATTTGCAAATTGTACAAGACTCTAATTTTTCATTCTCCCTCCAAAAAAGCATACAATCATTCTCGCATGCATCAATCTTCTCATAACCAAACCCCAAATTTCCAACCATTTTCTTCATTTCATAAAAATTATCAGGCAAGTTTGCAAATGCTGAAAATGATGACTTGAACTTACGGAGCAAACCATCAAAGGACACATCAGTCCATTTGCAAACATTTTTATGATTGAAAAGCCATACAATGAACGAAAGGACAGTCTCAGTTTCACATCCAGGATATAAAGGTTGATTGGCCTCTGACATGTACTTTTGATATTTTGTAGCTTCAGCCGACGATTCCATACCATGATCCCTAAATATATCATTTACCATCTCAGGCATCCGATGATCATCTTCGGATTGTGATGGTTCGTCGTGAACATCATCATTCCTCACATCCCTGACAATCTCATCTTCCCCATGATGCACCCAATTCGTGTAGCCAAACACAAATCCATCACAAATCAAATGTTCACGAATAGTAGCTCGAATCTGGTATCGGCCATTCACACAATTCTTACATGGACAAGGAATTCTTCCCATTACCATGCCCACTTTTTCAAAACCAAAGTCCAGAAATCTTTCTAGGCCTGCAAGATATTCTGTAGAATATCTTGGTAATTCCGTCCACCTCTTATCCATAATATTATGTCCCTAACATGTCAAAAGTTTTAAGTGTTATTATGATAGGTGAAAGATATTTAATAGCAATCGTTAAGATTTTCATTAGGCAATATTCCTGAACACAGCAGAGGCACTTTTCAAATTCAACATACCAGTTGGCATTCTTCATGCTAGTGACCAGATCTATCAAGATAAGGTCTCTAAGCTCACAATAGACTGTGCTTATGAAGTAATGAATAGAAAAGGACGAAGACAAGAACTCATTATTCAGCCATGCTTGAAGAAATCCATCAGTTACACAAAGGTAAGGTCTTTGGATGATTTGCTCAAAATGCTTGAGAGAGACATCAAAATTACAGATCCAAATATCAACTGTATGTGGGACTTTGGGTGGAATGAGGTGATGTTTGCATATGTTGAAACAGATGACATTATAAAGGATGTGGAGGGACATGTGGTTGATGAACTCATAGACGAAATCATAAGAGAATTGTAACAGGTGATCATTTCAATTAAATTGTGTGTTGGGGTGTGTGGGGAGTGGGCATGGCCCACCACCACCTTTACACAGCTTCACCATTGCATCCAAGAACGTTCTACTCTCCTAAACCAGTACCTTGTGTCGGTCTTGGCTTCAGCAAGTAACTTTTTCTTTTAATTAATATTTTCTTGGGATAAGTAAGGTTGCAGCATAAACTTGCTAGTTATAAATTGAAAGATTTCTGTTATTAGTCGTTACTACCTGTGCTCTAATAAAGTTTTTTGTAAACTGTACCTTATGAAACATACTTTATCCAATGGAATAATCGACCTTAGGACTTGTTTGATTGAGCTGTGATTCTAAAATAACCAAGGGGAGAATCCTCAAGCTTCCAAAAAATTCTCCTAACTATAGCATATCATGACAAGCTGTGTTTTTATGGCCTAAACCATGTTTCTAATGACTTTATAAATTTATAAGTTTTACATACACGAAATCATTCTATTTTATCATCCTTATCTGCATTGCTAGTGCTGGTTTGTGTTTCTATTTCAAACTATATAAGTGATTTTTTTTTCTCATTTCTTTAGCAGCTTTTCTTGCTTACTCAGAATTTTCAAACACTACCATATTCAGTTAGGCACATCCTTTTCTTAACTTGCTACATCACTTTTTCTACAGTGCACTTCAAAGGAAGGTGGACATCCTACCACTGACTTGGTTGATTGCCGAATAAGGATCTGGTGGCCTATGGATAAGCAGTGAGTGCTCTGTTGATGTAAATAAGTAAAATATAGAAACAAACACACTGTAAGAAAAAAGGGGGAGAATGCAAAGGCTTCAAATTTTAATGTGGGATGTTCTTTAGGTATCGGTTGTTCTGGATAGTAGACCCCTAATGCATTTGTTTATGTATACAAAATGGTTTATCATGTCTTAATTTTTTCATTCATGCTTACAGTGCGCGGGTGTTTTAATCATCATACATATGATGTATTGAGCCTATATATATGTCGAGGGTCGGACTGGAGGGTCATACTACTTTGAAACCCATCAAAAGATACTTCATAATACAAAAAAGAGTTCAATAACCACTTCATTACTTTGCCAATGTAATAAAATAAAACAATTCTATTACCTTAATCACAAAATAAATTCCAAATCAAGTATTGTTAGTCCCCAAAATAGTGGATTTTATTCCAACTCTATCACAGACTTACCTAGCATAATAATATAATACAACTAAAAAATTATTTCAAAATTCATAAGAAATTGACAACCACCATCCACAAATACACTAATAAAAATAGCATAAGAATAAAATACCTGCAAGAACTTTCACCAAATCATCTCTCGCCGCTCTCAATTGAGCTTTTAGGTTTCCTAGTTTCGCTATTACCAAATTAAAATAAAAAAGATCAGATTAATATACCTTACCAAAAATAATAAAAACTTTATACCACCACACAAAGACATAACACACAAAACCAAAGCAACCCAGTAACATAAAAGTTTTAACTATGCAAATTGAATCACTTAGACAACTTAAGCCGAGCAAACCCTACTCCAGATGGAAAAAAATAGGGAAAAAGAAATAAAATAAGAGGGAGAAAGTAATAAATGGATACCTTCTCTCGCCACCGGTATATCAATCCTCAGGCAAATCCAAATCACCTCCAGCCGTATGATTTAGATCTGAGTACGTAAGAATTCTCCCTGCCCTACTACCGGAGGGCCTCTTGTCGGCGGCGCACACACGATGGCCAAGAGAGGGCAGAGATGAGAAGGGATTGAGTGAGAAAGGGTGAGAGAGGAGAGAGCTGATCGAGTGAGTAAAAAGAGAGAGAGAGGAGAACTATTGATACTGGTTTGGGGGAAAATGTACGCATGTTTTTAATGTAGTGAATATATTAATATATTTACTCACTACAAGAAAAAGGCCCAACAACGACCAAGATTATCTGCGACCGCAATTTTCGGTCGCTAATTCTTGTAACAGCGACCGCAATTAGCGACCGTATGTTAATTTAGTCGCTGATGATTTTAGCGACTGCAATCGGTCGCTGATAGGTCCATGTTCGGTCGCTGAATGAATTTCCCCCCCAAAAATTTGGCGCAAAAGTGGGGCGGGAAGCCTTATTGCGACCGGATCATAACTGCGACCGCATGCGGTCGCTAATATTGCCACGTGGTTTAAAATTAGCGACCGAACACGGTCGCAGAAGACGGTCGCTGATCCTATTTAATCTATCAGGAACCAGACCGTCAGACAGAAACGAAAAAGAAGAAGAAAGAAAAGAGAAGAGGGAGAAGAGAGAGAAGAGAAAATAGAGGAGTGCCCCCACGCCGACCGGTCCACCTCACGCCGCCCCCACGCTGCCCCCACGCCGCCCCCGCGCCGCCCCATCATATACTGAGAAGTGGAAAAGGATAGGGGCAACCTTCAAGCCGAGAAATTTCTTCTCTATTGCAACATTTGTAAGAAATTCTCTCACTCCCTGCATATATATTTATATATTGATCTTCTAGAATTTAAGACATCGATTCCTATTATTTTATACTTGTTTTAATTTCTTTAATCTCGAATGTACCCGATTGTTTTCTTCAATTCGACATTGTTAGAGTAATTTGGATTATCTCAACCTTTGTTCTTCGCGCTAATAAACATATTTACAGACTCAATTGGTTTCTCAATCTCAGGTCTTATTTTCAAAAATATTTTCTTTTTCCATGAAAACCAAATTAGACAATTAATTTATGTGTTGAACTCATATCCACAAACTACTATCTGTTTAAATTTTGTGTATTACATTTCAATGTAACATTAAATTGTCCTAGATTGATTTAGGGAATGAATGTCTGTTTTGTATCTACTGTCTCTTTCTTGGGAATGTAAGACCATGATATAAATTGATTCCTGAAGATGATGCTGAGAAACGATAGGAAAATTTGAAAGTTAGGGTCATTGATTCGTCAAAATTCAGCTTGACTAAAAGCACACTCGGTAGGGCAAAGAGAATAAAAAATTCAGAGATGGGTTTGAGTTAAGAATAGGCCAATAAAGATTTACCTTTTTATTTGAGCCTAATTATAAAAATCCTCATGTCTTTCCTATTATAAGTAATATTGAGAAAGCTAGCTAATTGAAGTATGTATTCATCAAATGCACTGTCTCAAAATCGAAGCTTCATCATTTGGTTTTTAATAATTTAGAACAATATTTAATTCAAAAATATTAATTAAATGAATCCATAATGAAAAGGACCCCTAGTTACTAGTTAACAGTGTCCTACATCAACAAATCTAGTTAACTCATAGTGTGAACATCACAAGATTGATGAGACCTAATTAGGAATTTATCCCAACTATGTGACAATTATTTTCAAACTTAGAAAACAATAATAATTTTTCAATTAAAGGGATTTTTTTCGTATTTTTGTTAAATTATAGAATAAACTATAATTTTTTGTTTGCAGATGTCTTCTGAGCCAGCGCAGCGAAAGCGCGGCTTCGGTCGGGGCCCTAATCATGTGCCGAAGGCCCCGACTAATCTGGATGACCGGATTCTCATTCAGATTCGCCCTCCTCCGGACAGCACGTACGTTTAACATCATTTCTTTAAATTTTATATTTCCATTGTTCTACATCTATATATGTATTTAATTGTCGCTAATATTAAAATAAATTTACTTATCTTTAATATAAACTGTAATATATTGTAGTGATTTTCAAGATAGTAAGATTGTGAAGTGTATTTCACAATTATGCTTACAGAACTGGCCTACGCCAGTGATTACGTGGGCGAGCACACCTATCGCCCACAAGGATGCAGTTTGGGCTGAATTTCAGGTATTTCTTTTTAAATTTAACTAAGATAATATAGTTAATAAAATAAAATTATTTAGCGCTGTTGTTACTAAATTATTTAGCGTTATTGTTACTGAATGGTATACTTATCGATTTAATATTATTGTTATTTTATTTACAGAAGAGATATAGATGGGATGATGCGAGTGCATCAGTTATTCAGACGTTATTCTAGCAGAAGTGCACCGCCAGAACCAAAGATAATTTGAACAAGGAACGTCAAAAAGCCCTGCACAATGCTGAGATTGACCATCCAGGGGAGGGTGAGCAATATATGCACGAGCACAACCCTTGGCGGTGCGAGCAGGCTACATGGGCTGCGATGTGTGACCAGTGGAGGGCTGAGAGCTGGGTCAAGAGACGCAAGACTGCCGCCGCGAACAGATCCTCAGGTGCACCTGAAGGCGACAAGGCAAAAGGGACATACAAGGGCGGCAGTATATCACAGTTGCAGCATATTGCTGCCAGGGTATGTATGACTACTAAGGTTGTTTATATTCATTGTTTGTAGAATATTATATGTTTACAAGTTTAATATGAGAACTTGTTTTGTAGGAGGCTTAGTCTCAGGGTCAGCCTATCCATTGGCTGGATGTGTACGTGGCCACCCGTGATGGTCTGCCGGAGGCTGTTCAAATAGTGGTACTATATAAGTTATTGATATATATGCAGTTTTTAAATTTTAACGTCATTTTTACACATTCTATATTTATTTTACAATATCTAATTGTTAACCTGCTGACAGGACACTTATAATACCTTACTAAACGAGCGCTATCCTGAAGGCACTCCGCGTCCCCAGATTGATCAGGAGCTATGGGAAAGGGCGTCAGTCGTGAAGAAGAACTATGTCAAAGGCCAAGGACAAAGACGACGCCCTACCATCAGTGGCACAGGCAGCTCTGCTACCCAGTCGACACAGTCATCGGGTCATCCAACCATTCATACTCCCGCTGACTGTGTCAGAGCGATATGTCGAGATCGAGATCTTCTTCGCATACTGGGCGGTCATCTACAGTCTTTGAGTCCTGATGAATTAGCTGAGGCAGTGGCGGCAGCAGCACAGCAGCAGGATGACGACGAGGTAATCTTAGTACTTATTACAATCAAATAAGTCACAAATTAAATACATAAATATTGCAATAACTATCAGTATCAACATATGTAACATGTTTTCTTCTTTTGTTTACAGGTTCATACTAATTTGGACGTTGATGCATGAAGACCTAGTTAGCTAGCTATACTTCAAATACCTAAGCTGTGATTATGAATGTTAATTAAAGTTAGACTACATTTATATAAAGTTTTCAGTTCCCTTTGGTTTATGAATGTTTTTATAGTTTATATTGTGTTGGTTTATGTGTTTGCATATGGATGGATGTTAATATATACTATTGTGCATGTGTGGGGTATAAATATGTTAATATGGATGTTTATATAAACTGTTGTGTATTGGGAGCAGGTACAAAACAGGTTTTAGTTTTTTGGAAATCTGCAAAACTGGCCAAATTTTTTTTTTTTTTAAAATAGGAATCAGCGACCGCATGCGGTCGCTAATAACAATTTTCGGTCGCTGATAGCTCAGCTAAATCAGCGACCGATCTCGGTCGCTGATTTCGGTCACTAATACTCTGACACCAAATTGCCATGTGTTCCACGTCACCACTGAGGCTGACTCAACTCAGCGACCGATACGGTCGCTATCGTCGGTCGCTGATAATGCGGTCGCTAATGTTGGTCGCTACTGTCCTCCCAGCGACCAGATTATATGCGACCACTATCAGCGACCGTATTCGGTCGCAGATACCCATCTGCGACCATATACGGTCGCTGATATGCGGTCGCTGATAGCCTCTTTTCTTGTAGTGACTACAGTTAAATAAATTGTTGAAGACAATTTATAGAAAAGGAAAGAAAATAATTGTTTCAAAGGAAAAAGAAATGAATACATGTTAAAATAATTTATATAATTATTTTAATATGGTGGGATTGGTATATTAAATTTAAGTATGCAGAATTATTGTATACCTTAAATAAAGTAAATTGAAGTAATTTATAATATTAAATTATTTCAACATATCTAGTGGATTTATTACAATACATGTAATGTGTAACTTTCATTTTGAGAAGAATGAGGAAATTAAAATTTGTTATACAATATATATTGTATAATTTAAATAAGTTTTATGGGAATAATGTATAATATGTAAATTGAATGGTATAAAAATAAATCGTTAAAATATTTTATGGAAAGAAGGAGATGATTATTATTTTTATTATACAAAATTAATTGTATACATTAAATAGGTGAATTAGAATAATTAATTGTAAATTAATTATTTTAATTAATTGGTTCGTTACATTAAATGTGTTATTTTATTTAAGGTATTAATTCTATTGGAAGGATTAAGTAATTCTAATACATTAATTGAAATATGCACAGAAACGAATATATTATTCATAATTCATAAATATGTGATATATTGAAAATGCATAAATGGAGGTGTTGGGTGTATAGTAAGCATGCTAATATATATGTTATGCAGGAAAGATATAACGTATATATTTATAGCATATTACAAGCATGATGGCTGAAGTTAAAAGGTAATGTTAGTGCATTATGCTGAGTCAAGGAATATAGCAGGAGGTGGCAAATTATTAGCTAGCATAAGAATGACTAAGCTAAGTCATTAACAGAAAAAGGAAGCTAGGACATTTTATTTTCGTCCCATGCCATTTCTCTTCGTCTCGAAAATTACTAAGCATATGTAACTCCTATTCCATTCCAAACCAATTCCATGTCTCTCTCGAAAATTTCCCAACACACTTCAAAATTCTTAATTCTCTTGAGTTTCGGCTAGAGCAAGGGAAGAAAGTCAAGAAGTGAACTTGTAATCTGGGTTTGAAGTGAATATGTGGAGGTATTTTTGTGGATATTAAAATAATTTATGATAAATAAATTATTTTATTATAACAAATTTATCTATTAAATAGAATAATTTTTAGCTTCCACTTTGATGGAAAAACTTTTTTGGTATAGAACATTTTAAGTAAATGATGCAAATTATATATATATATATATATATATATATATATATATAGTATACATAATAAACTACGCGATATGTATTGTTTGTATTTTGTATATTGGGAATATATAGAATACGTTTTCTATTATATGTATAATATGGTATGTAGTACATACAGGTGTATTACATATAACTATATGTTATATGGTATGTAATATATGTATGCGTAGTACATGTAAGTATATATTATATTATGTAGGTAGTTTATGTAACTTCCAAGCAAAGCATGAATCAAGTATGAGAGTATTAGCAGGAGCTGGCTTAATTATAGCAGTATAGACAGAATAACTCAGCAAAGCTATAGAACGTGATGGGCAAGGAATTTTTTTTATAAAAGCCAAGTTTATATGTTCATTCTCAGTTTTACTCTCTAACATTACCACACCTACTGAAAATTGGAGTTTACAAAAACAGAAACTAAAGAAGAATTGAAGCAAGTAAATCTAATCCAGAGGTAATATTTTACCCCTATTATAGTAATTAAATAGTTTAATGTATAGAATTTTTATTTTGAAATATTGGTTGGGTTAGTTGATACTGTGTATTTAGAAGTTATAATGAAGATTTCTGTAGGAAATCTGGGCTAAGATATTCAAATAACTATGAAGTTTGAATTCTAAAGGCATACCATTTGACCATATTGGAAAACACTTGATGGGTTTACCCTTGTAAGAGCTTCACGATTAATAAATGGTAGAAATTATGGGTTTGTAAAATAAATAAAAAACTCTAAGCTATGAAACTTGATGAAAAATTCTATAATATTATTTTAGAATTTCTGGAAAGTTTTGGTGAATTATTGAAGAGCCTAAGTATTTGTCGTATTTTTAAGCTATTTAAAGTTAGTTTAAAAATTAGTGGAAATTCATAAAAAATGTTAACAATGGTGGAAAATTATGAAACTTGGTGAAAACTATTATAATAATATAAGATTAATATTAATAGTGTTTTGAGGAAATAAAAGTATATTGAGTTATTATTTCTATTTTGAAGCAATTAAATGATAGTTTTTATATATAGAAATAATCAAAGAAAATTTTTCGATAATCCGAAAAATATGAAAATTGGTTGGAAAATCTAGAATAATATTCTAAAGACTTTAGAAGGTTTGATGGTCTCGTGAGATGTTGGGATGTTATGAATCGTGTATTGACTGGCTTATGAACGTATAATAACCTAATTGTATATATTTATGTTATACGACGCAGGATGATGTTGAGATTATGTTAAATGACAAGAAGAACTATACCATGGACGTTCGTTGAACATTTAGCGATAAACGCAAACTGAGGCAAGTCTTTCAGTTCCTATGTGCTATATGAACTGGGTATTGATTGCTTATAATCTGTACTGAAATGAGAATGTTGAATTACCTATAATGTGCTATAAATTGTGAAAGTCAATTTATGACTAAGTTAATTGAGTTATGGAACTCAATCTTTATATGATATGTGAAAAGCAGCATGTATGATACGCATAATATAATGTTTATGATGTATGAACTAAGCATGAAATTCTATGCTACGTGAAACATGAAAATTGTTGGATTTGTTGAGCTGTCGAGCTCAATCTTGCAAAAATAAACTTTTTGCAGGTCAAGGATACAATGCGATATTATTCGCCATCTGATGATATGGATTAGAAGACGTGGAGAGAAATACCTTTTATTTATTTTAAAAAAATAATTGTATTGAATCACGATGATGGTTCTTGACATATGTACTGATAAGTAAACCTTGAAATATTCAATAAATAAAGAATATTTATTTTGAATGCATTAGAATGAGTAAATCAATATAGTGATAATACTATATAATAAAGAATTCGAATATAGAAATGAGTTGTATATACTCATATCTACTTCGATATATAATCGTAAAGGTTGCGATTCAGGGAATAGAAAGAAAGATATAGAAAAATTTTAATTATCCGCATTTTTATTAGTTTTACCATTGAATAATGATGCAAAGCTAGTACAAGATAGTATTTAACGCACAAGGTTGGGATTAAGATTAGTCCTAATTGTGGATTAAGTTGGTCCCGATTTTGGGGGCGTTATATCACATATCTCAATGAAGCTCAACAAATGCTCATTAGGATCATCATTAGCCATACCCCCAAACTGTACTGAGTTTTACACCATTTGAATTGTTCCCGGCTTGATTTTAAATGAATTGGCAGCTATCAATAGCCTCGTGATACTAGATTACAATTCATTTATATGCGGCTTTGCATAGTCTCTCAATGCTCTCTGTTTCTCTGCTGCCATACTGTCTTGCTTTTCAAGTGTCTCGTGAGTATCCTTTACCCACTTATGCAATTTCTGTAATCTCTTGTCTATGTTGTCCTCAAAAAGAAACAACTCAGATTTCTTTGATCGCGTTTGCATGCACTACTCAAGAACACCTGAAACAAGAATTAAAAACAAAGTAATGAAAAAGTGTTTAACTAAAACAAAATTATTTAAACTGATATTGAAAGTTATAAATACAAATCATTCCCTGGCAGCGGCGCCAAAAACTTGTTGTCCTTTTTATATAATGACAAATACGCGCAAGTATACATGGTCAATAAGTAATAAAGTGAAAGTAAAGTATCATTCCCATAGAGAATAATTGCTATATATACTAACAACTACTAATTTTATATTAACTCGATTTTATTAAACCAATGATCAATGATTTGTAAATTCATGAAATTATAATTAAACTAAAATAAATTGATTTGATTATGCTGATAATTAAAACTAGTTAAGACAATTAAGAAATCAAGAATTAAATAAAATACGGATAGAATTCAAGATAGGAAGATCTAAGATTACAACTTCCCCCAACTCTTCATTTGTATATCATAACTCTCTCTTTTTCAATTAGTTAGAACACAAGAATTGTCATCCGAGAAGTCACATTTATATAAAAACCTCTCTCGATGGTCAAATACGTATTTTCTAATGCGGTGTATAGATATATCTCTATTCTACACACTATCAAGAAACCAATATCAAGAATAATTAACAAGACACATGTCACGGGAAAATCTCATTAACCATTCTCTCAATTACCAACTTTCGCAATAGAAATCATTAAGCATAGAATATCAAACAGTCAAATGGATGCATGCGATATTTAGGTATATATTTATCCTAAATACTATAAAATTATCTATTCTTGAGGATAATAGATAAGACACACGCCACATAATCTCATAAATTACCCACAAAAATATCCAACTTTCACATGCATGAACTCATAACTAGGTCTCAACACTATACTCCATTTCTCAATTTCGTATAGGTTAGCAAGGTAATTACGGGCCAATCTATTAATCCATAAGCATAGGTTATGATATCCAATTCACAAGAGACTAACTAATATTCAAAGAGAGAGTATTCAATACAAACTATGAGTTGGGTTCCATTGGAATCTTAGAATAAAAAGTTTAGTTCATGATAGCTCTAAATAACATCATATTCAACTTACATAACATGGTTTTGAAATTACAAAATAAGAATGAAATACTAGGAAATAGAATGATAAAACCCTATTTAGATGGATTCCAGAATTGCTTGCTTGGTAGTATCTTCCTTCCTAGCTTTTCTTCTCCAAAATTGCATTCCCGTGCTCCTTGGTGATGTTATGATGGTTCTTCCTTCTCTCTAGCTCTTTTCCATGATAGGTTCAATAATCCTTGTCCAATCTATGTCTGCTCAATAATCTGATCATTCTCTCTCTCTCTTCATGTCTTAATCAAGTTCCTAAAAATCCTCCAAGCCATCCCACTATCGACAGAACAAAACAAACACCACCGCTGACAAATCCCGACGAGCTTGCCCCGATGCCAGTTTTGGCCTAGGGAGCTCGCCCCGACGCGGGCATTTTTAGAGCTCAACCCGAGGCCAAATTTGGCCTGAGAACTCCCGTCCTGGCGCCTGCCAGTTTTTCAAAATTATGAAAATGCCATTAACTCCAATATTTCCAATACAGATCATCTAAAGCCGCCTCCTACAAAATAAATGAACAAACAAGTAAAATAACACTAAAAAAACTTAAAGATAACAAAGAATTGAGCCTAAAAGATATCAAATTCGTAGGTATAAAACCCATTTATCAAGTACCC
The DNA here is from genome assembly GCA_034770075.1 of Aralia elata. Taxonomy (NCBI): domain Eukaryota; kingdom Viridiplantae; phylum Streptophyta; class Magnoliopsida; order Apiales; family Araliaceae; genus Aralia; species Aralia elata. The sequence goes on from CM068380.1 coordinate 6,261,835, forward strand.
TCTCCAAGTCCAAATGATTTGAAGCTTATTTTTGAAGTTCAAAAAGGCGGGGAATGAGTCAATCAAGGAACTTCCACAACAAGAGGAATGAAAAATCAAGAGGAAAATCGAAATCAAAGTCCAAAAATATAGTATCACTACAAGAAAAAAAAATCTTATTTTCAACAAAATATTCCGTCGGAAATAGCCTTCTTCCGTCGGAAATAGCCTTCTTCCGTCAGAAATAACTTATTTTCAACTACATATTTTGTCAAAATTTTAGTTAAATATATACCGGTAGGGGAAATAGCTTTATTCAATCAAATATTATTAGGGTCATAAGCATCGACCAACATCTCTATGGCATCATAGATATCGCCATCTAATTCCCCGTGAACTGGTTAGTCTACATTGTCGGTCATCTCTTTCACCTCAGTTGATTTCCTGTTACGAATCTATATGAAATACTCATCCCCAAACCCACGTGAAAGCAAGTCAAATTTGATGTTACCGGCTTTCTTCCAAATCGGGTTTTTACGCTTGACACACAAGTATCTCATCTTTTCGTTCAAATCATTAGCATGTTCATTTGCAAACTTCAAAAAATTTCACACCCTGTCACGGTACTCAACAATTACTCCCCTCCCATCAGGCTGTATCCTACGATACATCCAACTTCAATCGTTTGTCATCTTTAATTGAACAAAAGGCACAATCAGACTAGGGTTAGTGTATGAGATTCATGCATGAATCCTACATATTTTTATCTCTGGTCTAAAGGGGTTAGACTTCTATTCCGTTCCTAAATGTGTCACCTCACTAGTGTTAACACCTTGATCACATTTCTCTTGTTTTAAGGAAATTTTGGTAGCACTTTCCTACGGTCTCCAAGTACACAAAATAGACGAAGACAACTTAATCTAAATATGCACTCAGAGAATATGTAGAGATATCAGCTGAAAAATCCCCAAAATAGAAAAACCGTACTCAAGCCGTTGGTACTGGCCTAAGTGAGAGACATACTATCTAAGAACAGTCTTAGACAGGGGACTATTCGTCATTTACTCCTAATGAGTGAATGTCAAACGTGTTTCTAAGTTCCTAAGTAAACTACATGCAGAGGTATTCGACTTATTTTAGCAGTGAAAAACTAAGCAAATGTTACTTAGTTTATTTTAGCAATAGAAAACTGAGTAAATGCTACTTAGTTTATTTAATACTATTATATTATATTATATTAATTTTATTTAATAGTGGAACTAAGTAAATGCTACTTAGTTTATTATATTATATTATTTATATAATTTTATATTATATTATATTTTAATTATTTTATTTTATTTTATAATATTTTATAAATATTAATTTTTTTATATTTTATAATATTTTATAAATATTAATTTTTTTTTATATTTTATTATATTATATTTTTTATTTCATTTTATATTATTTTATTTTATATTATATTATCTTATGTTGTATTATATTATCTCATATTATATTATCTAATATAATGTTATTTTATTTTACTTCATATAATATTTTTATATTATATTATATTATACTCGCTCCGTCCAAGTTTACTTGTTCTAGTTTCTATTTTGGTTTGTCTAAATCTATTTGTCCTCTTTTTATTTTAATAATACTTACCTTGCTTTTTCAATACTACCCTCATTTAACTTATAAAAAAGTTTATTGGCATACATTGAAAAAATAAACACTATTAACTTTCACATTAGAGGTACAATTGTACTCTTTTTTTCTCCTTTCTCTCTCCTCTATTTTATTATTTCAAAAAAGAGTTGGGAGATTAATTAAAATAAGAAAGATGATAATAGAGTATTTAAGATGAGTTATTTAGAGACAATTGTTTTTAATAGGCGTGTATTTTCATACTAGGACAAGCAAACTTGGAAGGATGGAGTATTATATTATAATTTTTCCTAATATTTTATTATATTATATTATTTATAGTTTTATTTTATTTCATTTCATTTTATTAGTAGCAAACTAAGTAAATGATACTTAGCTTATTATATTATATTTTATTATAATTTATTATATTATACTATATTTTTTAGTAGTACCAAACTAAGTAAATTCTACTTAGTTTATTTTCTTGTATTGTATTAAATTATATTGTAGTATAGTATACTATTTATTTTTAATATATTTCATATAATATTGTAATAGTAACAAACTAAGTAAATGCTACTTTTTTCTTCTTTTTTTTTGAGGTGGCAAACTAAATATTGGTTTGTTTATTCTTTTTTATACACTACACCAAAAAAGGCATCTAGTGACGGACAAATCCTTCACAAGACATAATATATTACACACAAGAGATTTATTGCGAATAAATATTTCCTTCACATAGTTGCTCGCATACGACCTCGTCGCAATTGGGTATCCTTCGCTAAGTAGTAACTAAATATTTTTTGTGAAGGATATATTGTGAATAACGTTTTATTCACAAATTATATTTGGTAATGAAATATTGTTATATAGTGAAAAGATAGTTTCCTTCACAAATAATATTTTAAGGAGTATTTGAAATTAGTGAATAACGTTATTCTTTCACAAATAATATATTGTGAAGAATAAATTTATTTAACGAGAGAAAATTTTCCTTCACTAATTATAAATTAAGAATCTTTCTTTAATCTAGTGAGAGAAAAATTCCTTCATTGATGACTAACTAATTAACTAAAAAAGATTTTAGTGAAGGAAATAATTCTTCATTAATGTCTATTTCTCAAGTAAAATCTTTCACAAATTATAAATAAAAAATTAATTGATAAATAATCAAAATTTATTGCAAATTATAACTAATTTTCAAATTAGTGATTTCATATTTATTATTATTATTATTATTAATTTCTATAATAAATATTAAATTTTAAATTTCAGATTAATATAAATGTCATACTTGTTTCAAACTAATGCATAAAGAGTCAATAATTAAAACCAATACTTCATATATAAATAGATAATGCTCAAGTTATGATAACTACAGAATTTGTTATTGTATCTTGGTCTCCCAAGGACCACAATAAGAAAATTGAAAGAATAACAACGAACCAGAAGGAATGAAATGTACATCATGTTAGGTCCACTTCATCATCATTTTCTTCAAGAAAATCAAGGTTAGGCGCAACATCTTTAAATGAAAGAAGTGGCATGTAGTTCATATAATCCTGCCTTCTCTTCACCAACTTCAATGATTGCCATCATGCTCAGGTCCTGAAATAGGCATTTGTTGTGAAGAAACAAGGCTTGACATTTAGAAGTCCAGGTCAACTTGCTAACTAAAAGCAGATTATAAAGAAATGATGGTACAAGAAAAACATTATGAATGGTCAAATCATGAGTTAAGTCTACAAAACCTTCTTGATTAACCTTAATCTGCACATTTGTGGGCAAGGAAACATAAACATGTTGAGATAAAGTGATTAAGGAATGCATGAGACTAATATGGTGACACATGTCGTCAGTAATACCAGTGTCTATAATCCATGATTGAGGATTATGTGAAACTGTAAAAGAAAAAGTAGTGAAAAAACCTGCTAAATGATACTCCGGGGTTAAATTTCTAGCCATGTTACCATGAGATGACATACCGGAAATTATAGCATTTAAGTTAGACAGTACTTGCATAAACTTTTGATAGACCATACTTGTATAAACTTTTGATAGACACTTGTATAAACTGAACTACTAGAATAGAGTAATTTTGATTTACCTGTCAATGCCATCTCTTAATTAGTGTGTTAATATCTGTGACTTTGTTGTAATAATTTTTTGGCAAATGAAAAAAGATGAAGGCTTTTTTTAAATTTACTTGTTGACAGGTTTCAAGAAAGCTTCAGCAGAAGAAAAGTTGAACTTGTTCAACTCTTTACGAAATTACACATATATCTTCAAGTCACAAGTAAAATACCACACTGCATCAGGTTCATCTTCTTTGTTGCAGAGTGGTGGTTCATCTTGTTGTCTTTTCTCATAGCACTCATTGGAAGTCGGTTTTCTGAATATTGCTGCTCCTACTCTAGTCAACTGATCATTGTTCACCTTTACTAGGTCCCAGCACATGGACTTTGTTAGCTCAGACATAGCTGCATGAAATTTGAGTAAGAATGAGACAGACAGGCATTTCAAATCTAAAATGCAATTTATTTTTCTCACAAGGAAGAAATAAACTAGGAAACAGGCACACTACCTTTCCATATGCCAACATCTTCAGAATCATTTCGGTAAATTGGAGTAGCAGACCTCACAAAGTAACCGCCAGATCATAGAACACGATTAAGCTCTAAGAGAAGTTTACCACCTACAAAGCATCATAATTTGTAACTGTAGTCCCTAAAGAATACTTCCTCAAGCAAAGGTATTATTCGTAGCAGATACAAACATTACCTTCCATGTGCCAAGGGACTCTACAGCGCGCACAATGAACAATATCAAAGACCTTACTCGGGAACGGTAGTCTCTTAGTACCCATAACAGCTGATATGGTGGGGATTCCCCTTTCAAGTGCAAACAACACTTGAGCTTCATGCTCATCCTTGGGCACAAATGACATTACAAGCGCATCTCTTTCAAAAAGATAACCCCCCAAGCTGGCCACTCCACAACCAACTTCCAAAATAACGCAGCTCCTTTTCCCCCATGCAATTTCAAGAAGAGACTGCATTGCAAATATTCAAATGTTAGCCATGAAACAGAATTAACTTTGCAAAAAGCATTCTTACATTTTGTGATTCCTGATATTTAGACAGTCTCAAAAGTCACAACACTCAGATTAGGGTAAATCTATTTCCAAATAATATATGTCCTACAAAAGACAAGATGAAAGGTATGACGAGGAAAAATTAACAAATCAGCACAAAATGGCAGCGTGGCAGAATTCCAAATGAGAAAGACTCACTTGCTAGATGAAATCAATGTAATGAAGAGCGCCATGGATAAACTGAGTCCCTCCATCAGGAAAAGTTAAGTGATCACCAGGAACTTTCACCCAATTCTAATGTCCTTTAACCTCTGCAAGGCTTGGTGTGAGGGACATTATAGTACCATATCTGCACACATCCACAAAGTCTATTTTAGATTGAATAAACACCAATTACAAGCGGCTTTGATATGAACCAGCCATATAAAATATACATGCTCCCTGCTTTTTGGCCACTTGATTGACTATCTGTATCCTTCAAGAAGAGAAACAAGGCAGGTTGGGGCTTCATCTGGGCAGTGCCTTTCTCGATGTTGATAGTGGTACCTATGTGGAAGCTTATTAATAGCTTGCACATTGTTAAGACACGAAATATATTCTGCACCGGCAGTGACAATACAAACTTTCCATTTATACTGACTTGTATCCTTGGAAACTTTAGATTAAAACAACAATAATATCAACTAATATCAACTACTTCAACCTACTAAAATTCAAATAAAAATATAAAATTCGACAACTAATTATATTTGGATATTATAAACATACATAAATTTCAAGAACGAAATTTGAAACCAACACAACCAATAACCCTAAATTACTCATGTAAAATAATATCAAACACCAAATAGGGAATGCAATGAGACTGTGCCTAGTATTTGGGACAATCCATAACCCCATATAACACCAAAAATAATCCCCTTATCGCCTACTAAAGTAGATAAAGCTTAGGCTCCAAGACTAAAGAGCTATGATGAATCAAAAGATGAAGAGCTACAAACTACTCAATAGTATATCTTTTCATTGGAGCATTTCATCAAACAGTTTATATGCACCAAGCCAGATAACTTTAAATTAACAAAAAGTAGTGTGAAGTACCTTAGCGAATTATGTGCACAAAAATTAACCATTTTCGATATAGAAAACTCAATTTGAAAGGAATGCGAATTAACAAAATGAAGAAAACTCACCGTACATCCATATCGATCTTAGTCATGGGTCGATTTCTTGGGTTCCTTCATTCTCAACCAAGACCATATCGAACTTAGTCGATTCCTCATGTCTAGAGGCTATCCTTCTCAGAGGCTATCCATCGTCGACTCATAAAAAATCTGCAAAAACAGTCCATCCATTAGTCAAAAATCGGAGAGCAGATTTTGGTTCAAAGATGAGCAGTTTTGTGAAAAGGAGAGAGAAGAAACTCAAATTGGTAGAGAAGAAACCTAGTTAGCCCATCTCTCTAATTGAAACATCGAATTTTGGCTAAGGAAGAGAGGTGAAACCTAATTGATCTCTCTTTCATTTTCTAGACCACGCATGGACACAACTGAGGTCTGTTCCAAAAAAAAGTTTGATAACATTTAAAAAAAACTCTTTTAGGAGTAATATTATATGTAAACTTATTATTTCAAAAAGTTAAAGATAAATCTAAATTTAAATTTTAGGATATTATAAATTAATTATAACAAATTAAAATATAACTCTTTTGTAGAACTAAAAAATAATATCTTAACATTTGTAATCTGTTCCACAAAAAGAGTCATAATTATTATAATTTTGTTTATTGTCAATTTATAATATTTTAAATTTTAAATTATTGTAACTTAATATTTTTATTAATACAATAAATATTGTAAATTACTTAAAAATTATTATTAAGAATAAAATTTCTATTAAAATATTAATTACATACAATTTTAATTTTAATATATTATAAATTAAAGAACAAACTCAAACTCTCTCGGTATTTTTTTTTTGCATTTGTGCTCTATTCCACAAAAGTGTGTCACTATCTTTTTTTTGTCATAATCAATGTATGAAATTTTAAAGTTTAACGTAGTGCAACATTATTTACTCTATAGTTTATTAAAAGAAATAGTCGATATTGTACGTAAGTTAATTAAAAAGTGTTATTAAAAGTAAAATTACTACTGTAAAAAATTTAATGTATTTATATTACAATTTATATTCACCACAATTAATTCTAAAAAAATTATTTAGAACAAAACAATGACTAATTTATCTCTCGCAAAAAACCTTTAAACAATAACATATAGTGAGTAATAATTCATTCATTAATTATTTTTTTCCACGCAAATTTTCATCATAAATTGGCGTTAAATATCCTTCTACCACCTCAATTTTGCGAGGAAAAAAAATATAAATTGTGAATAATGTTTCTTTCGCTAATAACTATATTGTCACTATATTTTTTTTCCTTCACTGTTCCTTAATTTCTTGTAGTGATAAATTCCGTCCGAAATAAATTCAGTATCCCGACCAAGCTGCAAGTTAATTAAGCCCCAAATAGCCACAATACAAATATCCAAGTATTAAAACATTCACCATCAGTAGCCTTGTTAAGTATATAGCAGTGACTTGTGTTTAATCAACCCAATTTTTAGAGTGCATATGGCAGTGACTTATGTCAAGCAAGTACATTACCATGCCAAATACATATAAACGGGGGAAGGCAAATCCAAAATCCAGTTAATACGTACAATGGGTTGAGCTTAAGATTCATAACCATCACTACTATATTTTACTTCACAATTACTAAATAATAATAATGAAAATGAAAATAAAGTTCACAACTAATATTTGTAAATTTAAACCAATAAATTGCTAGCTTAAATTAAATTAGGTTTCAAATAAAAATATTAGTGTTGAATTCATGTGGGCATATGTTTAATTGAATTTTCAAGTGATACAAACCCTAATTAAAAATCCCAAACTGAGTAAACCCTAATTAATAAATTGTACATGGGAAATTGGGGATCCGTCGCCGCCAGGCTAAGGGTTATTTCCTCCGCCGCTAAATGTATAGTCGTCGCCGCCTCCTCTGTCTACTTTGAAAATTAATCTGCCTTTTCTAGATCTAGCTGAGAGAGAGGGGTGGGGAGGTGGGAAACGTGTTGGGAAAAGTGAACCTAAAATAATCTCGATCCCAATAATTATATTAGGATTTGCATGATTAAATTTGATGACGCCTCCTCTGTCTACTTTGAAAATTAATCTGCCTTTTCTAGATCTAGCTGAGAGAGAGGGGTGGGGAGGTGGGAAACGTGTTGGGAAAAGTGAACCTAAAATAATCTCGATCCCAATAATTATATTAGGATTTGCATGATTAAATTTGATGATGTGAGTATGATAAAAGCTGTAATCAGTAGTTTGTTGCAAAGTTCTTAAAAAGTGTATATTGTACAAGGATTTAGAATAGAAAGATCAAACTTATTAGGTTGATCCTCTGAGCTGATATAATGTATAAATAATAGGAGCAAAATCAAACATATAGTATTATTAAATGATCATAGAGTTACTCTGCCTGTTTATAGAGCATCAAATGAAAGTTCGCAGAGCTGCCAAGAAATCGCAGAGTAAAAGAGAAGATAGTAGAATCTGCTCAAGCTTCGTAGAAAGCTCATCATAAAGAGCCTGTCGTAGAACAGATAAAAGAAAGCAGATCGTAGAGAGCACTTCGCTGAATGGTTCTCTACCGTTAGATTAATCAGTTCGTAGAGTTCAGTACATAGAGCCATGCAGACTACAGATCCCAAAAACTTTTTCTCTTCATTTCAATTTCAAATGAAAGATTAGATAGTATGTGTCTAAACAGCTATATTAGAGATGTGACATCCCTAAAATAAGGAGGTAAAACCGCAAACAAATATGTTATGTCAGAGCTGAAAGAAAGATTATTTATCTACCTTGAAAGTCAACATCAGAGAATATTTTAGTACATAACATTAAATTCACCAACGTGATGAACTCTCCAACGGGATTATTTTTAAGAAGCCTATAAAAGCATACGAGGACTAAAATCCAAGAATGAATCACCAAGAAATAAGCTGAAACTCTGGTTAAGCACATAAAGCTCTACTCTACGATATTGATATACTTGTTCAAGCTGCTAAGCACTAAAAAAGTCTATTGCAAGCTCAGCAACACCTTAACTAATCAACATTCATTTGCGATTCACTTGGTCTTAGTGACCATTATACCAAGTCTAAGTGACTTGAAGAGTTCTAACACTACCAAAAATTTGGGCATCTGAGACGGACAAAATTCGTCTCAAATAGAGCAGAATCCGTCTCAAAATCGTCTCAAAACTGACCCATGGAGAGCTAAATTTTGAAACCGATTTTGCCGGTTTCAAATTTGGCGGGCAAAATTAGCGCACTTTTTTAGTACATATAATAATTTGAGACGGTAAACTCCGTCTCAAATCCGTATCAAAATTGTTAGCAACTATTTTCATGCGCATACTTTGAGACGGGCACCATCCGTCTCAATTCTGTTTCAACTTTGACGCCAATATCTTTTGCGCATATTTTGAGACGGACAACAGCCGTCTCAGAATTCGTGTCAACTTTGGCGACGACATCGCACATTCTTTGAGACAGAAAGAAGTCGTCTCAATTACGTCTCAATATGTTTATTAACAACAAATTATAAATATTTTCATAATTTAATTTCGAAATCTAAATATAAATATGTTCAAAGTAATAATGATAATTATTAAACTGTTATTTATAGACAATACTAGATAAGAAATCTGTCGATGAGTATTATTGCAAATATCATATAAAAGATAACGTACTACAAGTCTCACCAAATACAACAAAAATAACTTCTAAAAACTACTACTTTAAAGCTCAAAAATATACATAATCACATGTCTTCATTCTCGATGGTAAACAAAAGTAACTTCTAAAAAGTACTACCTACAAGATCAACATGCATATATAATCACAAGTCTCCATCCTCGTTACCATCGTCTGAATCTTCATCATACTCATCCTCGACATCAACATCCTACAAGTAGCAGTACATGGAATACATGTCAAATATATGAAATGAATGCATGCATTCTAAACATAAGACCAAGAAAACTGATTTCATACTATGAACAAACATGAGCAACTTGCATATTACACCTATTTTAAACAATAATCTCAGCACAAGTTTATACATAAGGTGCAACAAACAATACTGCACCAACGAAATGAGAAACCATATATATGTATGTAATAAAACCTAAAGCAAATAACAAGTAAATCTGCAATCACATTTGGGGTCAGAAAACTAAGATAATAAATATAAATAACTTGAATCAAAATCACTACTGGCATAACTGAATCACTATTGGCTCTGTCTTGACACCATCTATATGAAACAGCTACAGAGCTAGCTAGCATGCAAGTAGTTCATACTGGGTTTACAACTGAACTGAGTTGAGCTCATCATGTTCAGGCCTGCCTCATTTAGAAAAAGTGCTTAGAAATTGAGCTTGGCCTCAGCTCATCTAAATAATGAAAAAATCCAGTTCTGAACTTGCTACCAGATACGTCACAAGCTAGTTTAGAAAAATTTAAATGAAACCAAAATATGTTCAAAATATGATATTTCCCCTGCACAACATATTTAAAGAAGAAATTAATAATCTTACCTTTCTCCTTGTACAAAATCATGTTTCCCCGCAAAAACAAAATTTGTGGGCACTCTCTAAATCTTAAGAGCATATGCCAAATCTCTCTCAATGTTGATGTCAATCTTAACCGCCTGTTTTGTGAAACTATAAAGGTGTTTAAATGCTTTAAAATAAGATGGCAAAATATTTAAGGCAATACAATAACATATTGACAAATATCGTCAGAACTCGGAAGAGAAGCAAAGATAACTTATTCACATGAATACTCAAAAAAAATGGGGACATGAGAAGTTTAAAATACCCGAGGAGGCAATCAATCTTTGGCACTCCAGTACACCTTAGTGGCCCTCTCTAGCTCCTTTAAAACCTTCCAGTTATCAGTTGCCCTGTGAACAATATGAAAAGAGGCAATGATTTCACATAAATAAAGCAGCCACATACCCGTTATTAGATTTTCCCCAAGGCACCTTCATGCAATTTGATATGTTATGAAAACATTTCCCGAAATTTTTTAAAACAAGGGAACTTTCAATATGCATAGAAGAAGAAATGAAAGATAAAAACAAATAAAATACCATTAGAAGTTAAAATAAAAGCAAATCACAAATTAATAACTATCCAATCAAATGGTGCTAAAAAGTTCAACCTGAAAGAAATTTTGGTTAACATACATCTAAAGTACCCAATCTAAGTGCTGTAAAGTGCATACTTTGCCGCATTATGTTCAAAAACACAGCACATCACCACTTTTAAGAAATTCACACCTAAACGGACGTTGTAGAGAGACAAGTTTCGTAAACATTGATGCTTTAAGAGCATCCTAATTCTATCCATTTCATCAATTATATTACGTCAATCTATTCTATAACACAAAATATAAGACAATGAGCTGCCACATATATAGTTTTCTAAATGAACCTTTTCTTATTAACATACATAAGTTATTGAATACATGATATATGCTTTAAGAATGTTAACATCCAAATACTGTTTCTTTAAGTTCAATTGTTTAGTTTTAATCTAACATTTTATAAATGACATAGTGAGTGTATTGTCAATCCATTTGAAGAGGAAAGGGGGATAAGGGATATCCTGTTGATAAAGACACAAGCTACATGGGCTCAACAGTTAATTTATTTTAGTTTTCTCATCCTCTGCTTCTAAATATACACCAAAAGGAAACTCCTAATTTATTGGCTTTGACAATATGTTGAGATTATGCAAAATGTAGGAACTAAGCAGGTCACAATGCAGCAGGGTATAACATGGCAAATAATGATTAACTTACTGATTATATCTTTAAAAAACAAGGACAATTAAGGGGCATGAAACGATCTAAATATCGAAATCTTTCAGTTGGGTAATATATACTCGAATGGTCAAACCCTCTCCTTCCCTTCTTAGCCAGCAATAAGTACTAGAAAAAAGTATACAATTATACTCTAATTTTCACTTCCTTCACCTACTGTACCTCCAAACTTAAGCCAATAATCACTATGTTACAGTAACAAGAAGGGAATCTTTCCATGATGACTAACAACCACATATTGACAATATTAATTTATAAATTTCTAACTAAAATATTAACCTTAGATATAATGCTTCCAAAGGAAAGCCCTTATAGACCCTCATAAAATTTGAGGAATCCAAAGTCACGATTATACTTAACTATCCTTAAAACCACAAAAGATCAAAACGTTAGCTTATTGTATCACTTTGGAACACTGCAACGAATCAACCAAAAACAAAAACAATCCAAGTTAAAATATTTATTTGAGGCTTATTTAATAGGGGTAAATGTTGACAATATATATTGGAGGTCCCTAAATAAGAAAACACCAAACACATAGCAAGCAAACACTTGCTTATAAAGAAAAATCCAACCTTTTTCGCCAATTTAAAGTCATTAACATTATACTTACTGAGTGATTATATATCCAACGGCGCACTTATGTTTTCAACCCAAAACAGATTCATAAAAGATGACATCCAGTATGAAAAACTACATATGACACAAACTTTTCGCATTTAGAAACAATTGAGAAAGCAATTGGTTACAAAAGAAGATATAGAGGAAATGGAGAGAAATCATACCATCAATCTTTTCCCAGTGTCCATTGATTGCTGTCGGCAAGTCAGAATCTAAGACAAGAGGATGGATGTGCTTTGCATTTTGAACCAAGCTCTTTGGTATTCTGCGCATTAATGGCTTTTAACTATACAAACATTGTTTTCCCCATTCGAGTTTGTTCAACAGTCCTATCAACATCCAATGAAGCAAAAGAAATCACACTTACCAAAAGAAAAAAGTCTGTTGCTTAGGATCAACACCATCTGCTGCAATCTAATTGGAAAATTAAGATAGTAAAGTTTTAAAGACAGTTAATTCAAACAACTTTAAACCAACAGAAAAAAAAGTAATACCTGTATATACATATAGCTTTGTTACGAATATGCACATGCCAACCTTAAAAGAGATTGTTATAGACTTTGTATCAGCTAAGCAATGAGAAAAAAAAATGGGCATCATCCATCACCCAAGCAGCCACCATATATGTCCCTGTATATGATCAACTAGTGGGGAGTAATTTAGAATATATAGGTAAACATATATGTCCCTGCATAGATCATTCTAGGTTGTAGTATGTATTTAGATTCAGAGCTACAAATGTATTATTTTATACATGAATCTAAGTAATTAAATGATCAAATACCACTAGCAATACTTCATAGGAACATTCAAGATTGACATAGTATTCTGACCTCAGATCTCCACTATTCACAGATACAATCACAGCTTGATACTCTTCATTTACCTGCCCAATGTGAACAGAATTACGTGTAAGGTTCAAAGAGGTATCAATCAAAAGCCATTACACATTCATGAAGTCACACCAACCCAAAATTCAAAGTTGAACAGATCATGAGATGAGGGCAAGTGATCAGTTTTCACAGATACAGTCTGTCGACGCCGGGTTTCTCCTCTCTTGCGATTATTTGTCCTTTTCCGATCTTAGCCTTTTGATTGAATGATTTTTGGAAAAGGTCGGCATTGATGTCGACGGGGTTTTGAAAGATCGTTTTTTATGATGAGCCAATTAACCAGAGTCGCCAGTTGGTATATTTGAAATGGATGTACCAACTCATCCGGGTTTCGTTTTCGTAAATCGCTGGCTCATATGTGACTCCGAATTAATTGGTCTGCGAACTGAGATTCATAGAGTTCGGGGGCTTGTTTAAGCGAGGGGAAGGTGTTAGGCACCCCCCGACTTCCGTGAAACACGGTTACCGCAATCTTGATACTTTCCTATCCTTTGATTCATAAAATGTGTATACATGCATGTGTGTGTGTGTGTGTGCCTATGTGAATGTTGTGGTGAGTTTGTATGAAAGAATCATTTGGATTTTTTTTGGGAAAGTCGTGCTTTGATTGGAGAACGCTTCGGAATGTCTTTTCGGCATACACGAGAAAGCTTTATGAGAAAGGTTTGATTTTAATTGTCAAAAACTATGAGATTTTCATTAGGTGTCGTTTTGGCAAAATAAGAGTTTTCTAAACCTTCGTCAAAATAGGAATTGAGATCTATACGTTGCCTTCGTAAATAACATGATGGGCAACTTCTAGGATCTCTTTCACCCTATGCACAAAGATTTAATAAAACATTTCTTATTTTATAAAACCATTTTTGTGATGTTTGAAAACGATTTTTCTTTAGCTTTCTCGTTAAATAGGAATCGACGTTCATTAGCATTCCCAAATTTTAGCCTCGTGATTCTAATAACCTAGTTCGATTGATTTTACGAAAATCTTATCGTTTAGCGTTGAAATCAATTTCGTCTCATAAATCAAATCAAGCATTAAAATGCGTTGGGGCTATTCATGGGCATGTAAGCCATCAAAATAACCCCAAACGCCTACGATCACAAGTTTCACTATTTCGGGGCCTTAAACACGATTCTCGCCTTGGCGTCGTTTTAAGGCCCGACGATTACATATTTACAATGAAAGATACATCGAATTTATTACATATATCAATAAATGTCCATCATCGGATTTGGACCACGGGGTCGCGCTCCTAGGCTCACATCCAAAATCGCTACACACCCACAAGATCCTAAAATAGCAATCTAAACAACCTATGCACGATGCATCATTACAACGAGCTAAAAATTCACCAAATGGATATCATCGGGCCATTAGGAGGAATTTCGTTCCATTTGGGAACCCTCACTAATAGCCCTCAATCCACGGATTCACAACAATATACAAGAACAACTACATTTAATATAAGTCGGATGACAAAAAGCTTCAACAAAAATGGTAAAACAAAATGCTAAAACAAAGGATTTCTCACTTTGCAAATAATCCACACAATATATATGAATTTGTGTATTGAATAGAGTAGAAATATATGATATATAGTCTCACAAAATGGATACAATTCCTCACTATTTTCTCTCTTTTCTCTCTTAATTGTTGTTGATTTTGCTGTTTTTTTCGAGCTGCTGTCGCCGCTCCTCTTTCTTCTTTTTTTCTCTTTGTTTCTGTATGCAAAAATGACCTGATAAGGGGCTGCCCTAGGCAGCCGCAGATTGTTCTGCGGCTGGCCGCAGATCAATCTGCGGCTGGCCTCGGTTTCTCCGCGCCCGCCGCGCACTTCAGCCGTCTCGCGCACTACCATTATTTTAATCGTTTGGCCGCAGATCAATCCGCGGCTGGGTGGGCTGATTTTCTCATTTTCTGAACCGCACCTCGATTCTCATGTCGGATCATCGGTTTCTGCTGAAAGGCTTGTATTTTGCAGTCCGGGAACCGCTAGGAAAAGTGCCACCTCATTCACGGGTGTTTGCTTCGCCCGTCGTCGTGTCAACCTTGATCACAAGTCGTCGTGGTGGTTTTGAGTGTTCGCACTTATGTCCACCTTCCGTCTCGTAGACTAGGCTAATTGACGATTTTGCCCTCTTGTCAAGGTTAGTATAGGAACGCAAAATTTGGGTGTCTACAACTGCCCCTCTTTATCATGTTTATGAAATGTTAAATGAAATGAACATGATAAAGAAGTAGACACGCGATGGATGAATGACAATGCATAAGAATGACAGTACATACGTGATGCAACACATATGATTTATGATGCAACTTAAGATGCAATGGAGGCAAAACATTCACAATAGGGTGTTGATGCGGATGATCGTCTTGTCGGGGCCGGGTTTCGTCGCCGGTCACCCATCTCGTAACCCCCGGTTATCGTCGCCGGTTGGTTGTCTTGTCGAGGCCGGGTATCGTCGCCGGTCACCCATCTCGTAACCCCCGGTTATCGTCGCCGGTTGGTTATCTTGTCGGAGCCGGTTTTCGTCGCCGGACATCCATCTCGTAATCGCCGGTTATCGTCGCCGGTCGATTGTCTCGTCGGGGCCGGGTATCGTCGCCGGTCACCCATCTCGTAACCCCCGGTTATCATCGCCAGTTGGTTATCTTGTCGGAGCCGGTTTTCGTCGCCGGACATCCATCTCGTAATCGCCGGTTATCGTCGCCGGTAGATTGTCTCGTCGGGGCCGGGTATCGTCGCCGGTCACCCATCTCGTAACCCCCGGTTATCGTCGTCGGTTGGTTATCTTGTCGGAGCCAGTTTTCGTCGCCGGACATCCATCTCGTAATCGCCGGTTATCGTCGCCGGTCGATTGTCTCGTCGGGGCCGGGTATCGTCGCCGGTCACCCATCTCGTAACCCCCGATTATCGTCGCCGGTTGGTTATCTTGTCGGGGCCGGTTTTTGTCGCCGGACATCCATCTCGTAATCGCCGGTTATCGTCGCCGGTCGATTGTCTCGTCGGGGCCGGGTATTGTCGTCGGTCACCCATCTCGTAACCCCCGGTTATCGTCGCCGGTTGGTTATCTTGTCGGAGCCGGTTTTCGTCGCCGGGCATCCATCTCGTAATCGCCGGTTATCGTCGCCGGTCGATTGTCTCGTCGGGGCCAGGTATCGTCGCCGGTCACCCATCTCGTAACCCCCGGTTATCGTTGCCGGTTGGTTATCTTGGATCTCAGCCCTTCCTAGGGTTTGTTGTTTTTTGTCTTTTTTCTTTCTGTGGATATCAGCCCTTCCCAGGGTTGCTCACCATCTTATTGTGGTTCGCGTGGATCTCAGCCCTTCCCAGGGTTTGTTGTTTTTTGTCTTTTTTCTTTTTGTGGATATCAGCCCTTCCAGGGTTGCTCACCATCTTGTTGTGGTTCGCGTGGATCTCAGCCCTTCCCAGGGTTTGTTGTTTTTTGTCTTTTTTCTTTTTTGTGGATATCAGCCCTTCCCAGGGTTACTCACCATCTTGTTGTGGTTCGTGCGGATCTCAACCCTTCCCAGGGTTTGTTGTTTTTTGTCTTTTTTCTTTTTTGTGGATATCAGCCCTTCCCAGGGTTGCTCACCATCTTGTTGTGGTTCGCGTGGATCTCAGCCCTTCCCAAGGTTTGTTGTTTTTTATCTTTTTTTTTGTGGATATCAGCCCTTCCCAGGGTTGCTCACCATCTTGTTGTGGTTCGCGTGGATCTCAGCCCTTCCCAGGGTTTGTTGTTTTTTGTCTTTTTTCTTTTTGTGGATATCAGCCCTTCCCAGGGTTGCTCGCCATCTTGTTGTGGTTCGCGTGGATCTCAGCCCTTCCCAGGGTTTGTTGTTTTTTGTCTTTTTTGTTTTTGTGGATATCAGCCCTTCCCAGGGTTGCTCACCATCTTGTTGTGGTTCGCGTGGATCTCAGCCCTTCCCAAGGTTTGTTGTTTTTTGTCTTTTTTCTTTTTTGTGGATATCAGCCCTTCCCAGGGTTTCTCACCATCTTGTTGTGGTTCGCGTGGATCTCAGCCCTTCTCAGGGTTTGTTGTTTTTTGTCTTTTTTTTTATGATTTCTTGAAGTGGGATGTGTGATCGGCTTCATGTCCTGGATCTCCCACCAACATCGTCGACGTACCATGCCGCAAAAGCCATCACTCTGATCATTTGTGAGGTTGAAAGCGACGTGCTTGTACTTTCCTGAAGATTTTCATTTTGATCGTACCTGCATGCATGAAAAAGATGTTATGCATGATCTGGCAGATATGTTATGGACAGATGCATGTGCACAACATATGTTTAGATAGAAATGACCCCTGTTCAGTCAAATGATACGATTCGACAGTCGTCGTTGTTTGCCAACATTTGATTGAATCACGCCTTGTCGTGAAGTGTAGTTTCTAGACTTCAACCTGGTCTGGTATTCTGTCTGCTCTTGGTCGTCTTCATTTCATCGAGTTGAGGCAGTCTGTTTCGCTCTCTGTGATGATCGACAGCTATGTTGGCTCCTTGGCCTTTTGATCATTTCTGCTAGTCGATATGTTGTTGTCCCGCATTATATCCTCCTTGTATATGCTCATGCACGTGGATCACTTGGTTGTCGAGGCAGTGATAGTCAGGATTGGGGAGAGGCCCAATGATGAAAAGCTCTGTGCAGCCTCAGCTTCCTTCCATTTCACGGTTCTTAACTGCCCCTGCCTTGGCGCGTGTCGCTACCAAGAATTTCTATCGAAAACTCGCGATGTTGACCGTGCTGAGTTATCCACAGCTCTGCAAGATCCTGCATATCAGATGACTAACAATTGCCAAAACTTGAAGGCTCGGGCCGTTAGTGTTAGTTCAACACAAAGATATTATAATCTCGACAAAGAATAACTGCAGTTAAAGCACATGAAATTGCATATCTGTTGATCGCACAATCTAGCAAGTTGTGAACCGTGAATGTACCAGATTGGAAGTTATTTTTTTCGATCCTTCGTGAATTGATGATTTTCTATTTAACGGGTTAGGAAATCGTAAGAACACCTTCAAGCATTCATGGTCATTGTACGTGAGTAAGGTCGAATTCAAAAGAACTACCTTCCCTCGTCAAAAGTATTCTGTCTCCATTCTCGACAATGTCCTTAGCAGGATTAACGTCATATGACAAATGCACTGTGCGATGTAGCATTCAGTAGGGGTTTCTCTTCCATGACATCTTGTTTAAGGCTGAGAGTTTTTTTTTCGTATTATCTTTTCTCTTTATTAGCCCACTTCACTTGTCTCGTTTTCTTAGGCTACTCAAAGTTACCCATTTAACGAGTTTTGGACCAATGACTCCCGAACCAAACGGTTTTGGGGCATTAGGTGTGCAGACACCCCTTCGGGTTTATTTACTCGAGTAACAAAGGCCACGGTTCGAGACAAGCTGGTGGTTTGCACCATTCATTCTTTGCTTGACCTTGCGCAAGATTCGTTTTCTTAGGCTTGAGTTACCCATGTAGCGAGTGTTAGGCCGGTGACTCCCAAACCAGACGGCTTTAGGGTACCAGATGTAGAGACACCCCTTAGGCTTAATTACTCGAGTAGCCCATGCCACGATTCGAATCTCCTCGGGCCTCCTCTACTGTAATGCTCGTTTTCTTAGGCTCTGAGTTACCCATGTAACGAGTGTTGGGCCAGCGACTCCCAAACCAGATGGCCTTAGGGCACCAGGTGTAGAGACACCCCTTGGGCTTAATTACTCGAATAACCCAGGCCACGATTCGAGACATTAGCTTGATGATCATTTATCATCTGACTTCTTGATTTTAGCTTGATAATTATTAACTGCCTGACTACGTGTTAATTGCCATCAACGTCGTCATAGTTTTATACCCCACAACTGAAAGTTTGTGCAAATGCAAAGTGAAGGCTGTCACATGAGGTCGATTCTGTCGCAAACGTTGCTTTGAAATAAGGCTTTGTACCCGATCAAAAGGTTGAATAGCCTTCTTCGTCTAATCATACTCACGATCGTGCTCCACGGTTGCTTGTCAGAATTAATCCGATTCCTATCAAGCCAAATAAAATCCCCTTTCACGCGGATCATCGTATCCCAGGAAAACTATGCTTGACAAATGCCAGATGATCGTACCGTTGAAGATTGAATTGACATGAGGTAGCATTTGATGATGATGGTGCATGTTGATGGGATTCTTGCATGGGTGCCAATTTGCACTTCATAATTTCCTGGGTAGTGACAAATGCCCCAATGTTAAGTTGCTTTTCTTGTGATCTCCCTCGTACTGGTTGCATCGGTATCCCGCTGGGCTGACAAAAGATCCGGTCCTTTGACTTGTCGGAAGGTTTGGGGGATTTTTGAAATTTTTTTTTTTTTTTTTGTGTTCGAATTTGCCCCTACTCCGGGTTCTTTGTGATCGTTAGGGGCTCTAACGTTTGATGGCGATGGTTTGGTCTAAACTGCTTTTGGGGTTTACCCTCGACCCATCCTTTGATCTCACCAGGCGTATTGTCGATATCTGTCTCGTCCTGCTCAATCCCCATTAGATCGAAATCTAGCTCTATACCAAAATTGTGATCCTCCTTCAAATTTGGCCTATCGCTTGTCAGGCTAGAATGCCTCAAATCGGGGTACTCCTTCCGGGATATCACCTGCTGCACGGTCCAACTGGCCACGGTGAGGTCAAGCAATGGAGCTCATTAGGAGGTGCATGGATCGCATTAGCATGGATCTGGCATTGATGGCATTTCCTGACATGAGTATCGCAGTTAGTTTTCATGGTTAGCCAGTAGTGACCCGTTCACATGATTTTCTTTGCCAAAAATGTTCTGCTCATATGGGCTCCGCATACATCGCCATGTACTTCGTTCATTTGTCTGTAGGCTTCTTCGGCCTCCAGATATCTTAGCAGTCCCGTAGCTAGGTCCCATTTATGCCCATTGGTGCTGTATATTCCCATGGCCTGCCGGATGACCAATTCGAGTCTCTAACTACTATCATTTTTTTTTCATTCCCAGGGCTAATCTCAGTCCTAGGATGAATCCCTCGTATTCGGCCGTATTGTTGGAGTGGCAGAACTGTAATTTCATGGCTATCGGCCTCTGTCATTTGGGTGAATGGAGTATGGATTTTACGGCCTTTTAGTTGGGTCGTAGGGGCAATCTCGCAAAACAAACAAGGGCCACAGTTTAGTACTGTGCCAGTTACAAGTTGACAGAGGCATGTCAACACTGATGCATGATTATTATTATTTCTTTTTCTTTTTCTTCTTTTTCTTTTTCTTTTTCCCTTTTTTTGTGGTCGAATATGCCCCTACTCCGGGTTCTTTGTGATCGTTATGCCACGCTTTCACGGTTCTCTTAATCTTATCCTGCAAAACAAGGTCAGTGTTTGATGACAGGATAGTATTTAGAAGTTTTTAGAAAACCTTGGTACGTGGCACGGATTGCCTTAATGCAAAACCATGTCAGTATTCTCTTTATATGTGCAGGTGATGTAATCACATGATACAGGACATTTATTACGATGATGCCGGTATGACAGTTATATGCCATTTATATGACCTTTATTTATTCGACTGAATGATAAAAGGGCATGAAGAAGCTTCCCTTTCGTTAGGTTTATCAGAGGCTGACCTACCCTAGGGTTACTCTCGCGGGCTTTTTGGCATGAAGGTCCCCAAATCTTCGCAATCTACTCGTCTGAATCCTTTCGATTGGAGCGGATTTGGGTGGTGCGTTTCCTGAGCCATCTCCGGGGAGCAGCCCCTTCGAGTCCAGTAATAAGCAACCGACAGGTTCGCCTCAGGAGGAGGTACACTCTCAACATACATTCACATT
Organism: Aralia elata; assembly: GCA_034770075.1. Lineage (NCBI taxonomy): Eukaryota > Viridiplantae > Streptophyta > Magnoliopsida > Apiales > Araliaceae > Aralia > Aralia elata. Next base: position 6,282,829 of record CM068380.1, read on the forward strand.
CATCGTCCTCCCCGTATGCAAATGATTTTACTTTAAATTAAAGCAATCCCATTTAATCATTCACTGGACAAAAGCACATTCACACAACAATAAATAAAAAAATCAAAATGTCGTACACACATACATATTTATGAATTTTAAAGGATAGGATAACATCAAGATTCAACAGCGGCTTAAGCCCTCTAATTTCCTCAGCAGAGTCGCCAGCTGTCGACGCCGGGTTTCTCCTATGTTGCGATTATTTGTCCTTTTTCGATCTTAGCCTTTTGATTGAATGATTTTTGGAAAAGGTCGGCATTGATGTCGACGGGATTTTGAAAGATCGTTTTTTATGATGAGCCAATTAACCAGAGTCGCCAGTTGGTATATTTGAAATGGATGTACCAACTCATCCGGGTTTCGTTTTCGTAAATCGCTGGCTCATATGTGACTCCGAATTAATTGGTCTGCGAACCGAGATTCATAGAGTTCGAGGGCTTGCTTAAGCGAGGGGAAGGTGTTAGGCACCCCCCGACTTCCGTGAAACACGGTTACCGCAATCTTGATACTTTCCTATCCTTTGATTCATAAAATGTGTATACATGTATGTGTGTGTGTGTGTGCCTATGTGAATGTTGTGGTGAGTTTGTATGAAAGAATCATTTGGATTTTTTTTGGGAAAGTCGTGCTTTGATTGGAGAACGCTTCGGAATGTCTTTTCGGCATACACGAGAAAGCTTTATGAGAAAGGTTTGATTTTAATTGTCAAAAACTATGATATTTTCATTAGGTGTCGTTTTGGCAAAATAAGAGTTTTCTAAACCTTCGTCAAAATAGGAATTGAGATCTATACATTGCCTTCGTAAATAACATGATGGGCAACTTCTAGGATCTCTTTCACCCTATGCACAAATATTTAATAAAACATTTCTTATTTTATAAAACCATTTTTGTGATGTTTGAAAACGATTTTTCTTTAGCTTTCTTGTTAAATAAGAATCGACGTTCATTAGCATTCCCAAATTTTAGCCTCGTGATTCTAATAACCTAGTTCGATTGATTTTACGAAAATCTTATCGTTTAGCTTTGAAATCAATTTCGTCTCATAAATCAAATCAAGCATTAAAATGCGTTGGGGCTATTCATGGGCATGTAAGCCATCAAAATAACCCCAAACGCCTACGATCACAAGTTTCACTATTTCGGGGCCTTAAACACGATTCTCGCCTTGGCGTCATTTTAAGGCCCGACGATTACATATTTACAATGAAAGATACATCGAATTTATTACATATATCAATAGATGTCCATCATCGGATTTGGACCACGGGGTCGCGCTCCTAGGCTCACATCCAAAATCGCTACACACCCACAAAATCCTAAAATAGCAATCTAAACAACCTATGCATGATGCATCATTACAACGAGCTAAAAATTCACCAAATGGATATCATCGGGCCATTAGGAGGAATTTCGTTCCATTTGGGAACCCTTACTAATAGCCCTCAATCCACGGATTCACAACAATATACAAGAACAACTACATTTAATATAAGTTGGATGACAAAAAGCTTCAACAAAAATGGTAAAACAAAATGCTAAAACAAAGGATTTTTCACTTTGCAAATAATCCACACAATATATATGAATTTATGTATTGAATAGAGTAGAAATATATGATATATAGTCTCACAAAATGGATACAATTCCTCACTATTTTCTCTCTTTTCTCTCTTAATTGTTGTTGATTTTGCTGTTTTTTTCGAGCTGCTGCCGCCGCTCCTCTTTCTTCTTTTTTTCTCTTTATTTCTGTATGCAAAAATGACCTGATAAGGGGCTGCCCTAGGCAGCCGCAGATTGATCTGCGGCTGGCCGCAGATCAATCTGCGGCTGGCCTCGGTTTCTCCGCGCCTGCCGCGCACTTCAGCCGTCTCGCGCACTACCATTATTTTAATCGTTTAGCCGCAGATCAATCCGCGGCTGGGTGGGATGATTTTCTCATTTTTCGAACCGCACCTCGATTCTCATGTCAAGGTTAGTATAGGAACGCAAAATTTGGGTGTCTACACAGTCACAACTTGATACTCTTCATTTACCTGCCCAATCAGATTGAAGTTTACAATATAAAGCATGCCCGATTTTATTGCTAAGAGATGGAAAATAATTTTAAAATGTACAATCTCTATAGCTACAAAATTCTTCAGATTGGTATAGCACTAGTTACACAAGAAAAGCAATTGCTCCAAAGCCAACGAATATAAGCACACAACAAAAATCTCAATAGGGAAACAAGAAAAGACAATTAGAATAATTCAAGTCAATTCAACCTTGGCAAGTATCGTCAAACTGCATATATAGATAAAGATTTAAAGAGCAATATTGACATTTTAAAATTTCAAATGTTAGCAGCAAATAGAAAAGTATGTGCAAGTAAATTTTTTTCAACAAAATCTATACGATGCAAAAAACTAACAACTCTCACCCAACCTTAGAGAAATGAATCAAAATTAATCAAGAAGAAACTCGTTTCACTACTCTCCTGTGCGTGTATCTGTTTTTTCTATTCTGAAGTGTATAAAATATCAGTACAAAACATAATCCCCAACACAAAGGTGGTATGAAGGGGGGGGGGAAGGAAAAGATAGAACATATATGAATTTAGCATGATTAACTGATTGTACCAGAATTCGATGCTATTGCACAAATTTCATCCCAGGACAAACAGATAATAGAAAACACAGTTACACCCAATCTCTAACAAGTTACAACAAAGTGAGATAATTGAAAGCCAGTGGAACTTGCTTCAGTACCCTCATCCAAGGAAAAAACTGCATCTATTTATGTTTCTCTTTACTTGTGAAATCCAATGAGATTCGATTAACTTTCTACATATAATATTTCTTCATATCATCAATTATCCCCAATTTGAATCTATAAAAATAGATATATATTTCTTCACATCATCAACTATCATCTCATATGAAAATCAATCAAAACCAGAAATTGTTAATTACCTGCGTATGAGGAGTTCAATTTATTCAATTTTTCCCTTGAAACATCCTGCATAAATTTAAAACATAAAAAGAAAATAAAGAAAAGAAAAGGGCGCTATAAATAGTAGAACCTTTCCCAACATGGAAAAAATACATATATATATATATATATATATATATATGAAAAGAAGAAAAAGAAAATACGATAAAAAAACATAAGGAAGATGCACATGGATTCTGTTTGGAGCAGCTTAGGTTGCAGTTAGATTCAAGTATTTTAAATCAACGGAATGATTTTTTCTATAAACTAATTTACGTGTAATAGCTTTCGAATTAAGTTAAACAAGATGAAAATTCATTGATACAACATTTTTTTACTAAAAACATGTCTTCAACAACACTCTCTATTTCAAGTCCATGAATCCAAATGTATCATCATTACTGAATGAATCAAATACATACTCAACCAGAGATTAGAAAAGAGCTCAAGTATCTCAACTATATGTGTTTATTCCTTGAATTACTATTAATCTTATTTCACTAATTAAGCATAACTGCATATTTCCAATTAATACAACAAAGACTAAACAGATCCAATTTGGTACCGCCTCACGCTCAAAACAAATCCTAATTTCAGAATAATTTTACAGCTCATAACACTAGCAAGTAACCAAATCAAACATATATTTAATATATACACATACATATATAAATGAAGGAGAAAACGATAAGATCAATACTTACCAACATCGCTAGCAGCAGGTGAAAGAGAGATCACGGGATACTGAAGCTCACGGAAAATTCGATCAAAAAATGTAAATTGATTGTAGCTTAGTCTACAGGGGATTATGGATGAAAAGCGAGGATAGAGAGACTATAAATCTAGTGATAGAGACTCTAGAGAGAAATTAATATATATAGAGAGGAGGTTTCAGAGATATAGGGGGAGAGAGTTATAAGGACGAAGCGAACATCAATTTATAAAGAGAGCAAGTCGCAACCTCTTTGCCATCGCCGCCACCACGGGAGTGGAGAGAGGGGAAAGAGATGTGAGACGGTAGATCTAAGAGAGGAGAAAGAGCGGTGTGCCGCCGACCTAGAGGGCAGATCTGAGAGAGGGGAGAGAGGGGAAAGAGGTAAGAAGTAAGAGAAACTATTGAAATAAGAGGGAGAGAGAGAGAGAGGGGGAGGGAGGGAAGTGGAATATGTAGACGGAGGGAAACTAAAAAATTGAGACGGACTATATCTGTCTCTAATCCGTCTCTAAATCCGATTAAAACTTTTGAGATTTGTCGGTCCCCGATTATAAGTTCTCGCTGCACGAGCATCGACAAAGAGAGAGTTTAGAGCAATTAGCCAATCCAATCACCAGAAAGAGCGAAAGGGAGATGAGCCCTTGACTAATAGAATAGAAAGTCAAGGGGCTTGAAAGCTAGGTTGGGCTGTAGTTCTTGTATTGGGCGAACCAAGGCGTTAAATAGCGCCGGCCGCCTATCTCATGCCATGCTTCTTCTTTCTCCGAATCGGCCCCGGTTGACTATAACGAGATATCCAGTTACAATTATAATTAGATAGAATAGACATGAAAGTTGATCAATGAATTCAATGCTTTGCTTTGGGAACCGGGCACGGCGAGAGGAGGCTGCTCGAAAGGAGGGTCAGCTATATATTACGAAGGGCCAATTCCACAGGTAAAGGGTTTGGTATGTAAGTAAAAAGGCTTTATTATCCTGTAATCCTACCAAGAGTAAGTTTCTAGTGAACCAAGGGAAGTGATTGGAGTGGAGCTGCTCCCAAGGCCCTCGAGGTGTCATCAATATTGAGTTCTTCCAATGGTTATTTCAAAGACCGTCTACTGTCCCACCAACTGATCAGTCTATATCCGTCTCTAATTCTGTTTCTAAAATAAGGAGCCAATCGGAGACTAATTGGAGGGAAAATAAAAGTCTGAGACAGAACTTTTGGTCTCTAATCTGTTTCAAATATAAATACTTAATCTGAGATGAGTACGGTTGGTCTCAAATCTGTTTCAAAAACGTGTTTAAATTTTTTTAAAAAATACTTAATGGTTGAGACGGCTAAATCCGTCTCTAATTCCGTCTCTAGAATTTGAGACGTCGCTGGCGGTTTCAAAATCTGTCTCGATTTTTTACTTCCAAAACATTTCGAGACATGGTGGAATTTCGGTTTCTAAGTCCGTATCAAATCGGTAGAATCAGAGACGGAACTTAGTCCGTCTCTAAAAATCGGTTTCAGATGCCCAGATTTTTGGTAGTGTAAGTGAACTGGACAAAGTGTCCTGGTCTAAGTGACCTTACCGAGATTGAGTGCCTCGAAGGAACTTTAGTGGTTCAGTTGTAAGAGTTCTAAGTGAACTGGACTAAGTGTCCTGGCCTGAGTGACCTTGCCGAGACTAAGTGACTCGAAGGAACCGTAGTGTTCAGTTGTAAGAGTTCTAAGTGAACTGGACTAAGTGTCCTGGTTAGTGTGACCTTGCCAAGACTAAGTGACTCGAAGGAACCTTAGTGGTTCAGTTGTAAGAGATCTTAGTGATATGGTCTTTGTGACCTTATCCTTAGTGGATTTCCTACTTGTTGAAGTAGAAGAGTGGATTAGGAGTTGTTTGTACTCCGAACCATTTAAACATCTTGTGTTATTTACTTTACGTCTTTATAATCTGTTATTTAATTGCTAGTTCGTAGAGTGACTTATCTTCACAAGTGCTAAAATTAGAAGTGAGATGTTATTAAATCTTTAAGGGGATTATAAACCAATATTCCGTTGTGCTAAATAAATTAACTTGATTAATTATTTGGTAATTGATCCTTAAATATTCAAAAGTTTTAAAAGATCTATTTAACCCCCCTTCTAGATCTCTTTTGTACCTCTGGAAAATAACAAGTGGTATTAGAGCAGGTTCTTATAGCGAGAAGCTTAAACATTTTGAGTTGATCATATGACTCACAATAAAACCAGTTCTGAGCTTGGTGGTGGAAATAAGACGCCCTTTCTAAATAAAGAAAAATTTGCTAGCTAGAAAGTTCGTTTGTAGGCGTATATGGATGCAATAGATAAAGATTTATATGATGTTGTTATTAGTGGTCCATACATACCAACAAAGCTGGCTCCAACCTCTGATGATCTAAACAAGATGACAGTCAAGCACAAAGTTGAATGGTCTGACAATGAAAATAAGTTAGTGTAGTTGGACAGAAGAGCTAAGAACATTCTGTTCATGGCTTTAGAAGATGAGTTATTTGAAAATGTAGTCAACTACACAACAACCAAAGAAGTTTGGGAAGCTTTGCTAATCATGCATGAAGGAACAAAAGAAGTCAGAGAGAATAAGCAATCTCTTTTGACTCAGTAATATGAAACGTTTTCTCACAATCCAGGAGAGAACATAACTGCTACATATGAGAGATTCAATATGCTGCTAACTCATTGAGAGCTTATAGAAAGGTCTATCCAAATAAAGACCTTAACATCAAGTTCATGAGATCACTACCTAGCAAGTGGGATGCCAAAACCACTGCTATTCGTGAGTCAAAGAATCTGCATGATATGATTGTGCAGAAGCTCTATGGTAATCTTCTTACCTTTGAGCTAGAGTTGAATCAACGAGCAAAGACGACATTAGAAAGTAAGAGAAGAGATAAAGATGTTGCTCTCAAAGTTTCAGAAGCAACAATATCCAAAGCTCCAGTCAAAGAAGATTCCGATGGTGATGAAGTTGATGATGATGAACATATAATATTGCTCGCAAGAAGGCTGAAAAAGTTCATACGAAAGAGCATCAATTGGAAACTAAGAAAGAGCTATAACAAAGGCAGTCGTAACAAAGATCAAGAAAAAGATCTATGCTATAATTGCAAAAAACGTGTCCATTATATCGCAGAGTACACCGAACTTCTATGAGAAGTGCTCAAGCGAGATAAGAAGAATTCCTACCCAAAGAAGGATTTAAAAGGCTACAAGAAGCATCATAAGAAAGAAAAAGGCTTTGTAACTGAAGGGTCCTGGAGTGATTCAGAAAGCAGCTTCAGTTCAGATTCTAGTGATGATAAAGGACAACATGTGGCCATTCTTTGTTTGATGGCTATAGAAGAAAATTCAAGCAAGTCCACTGATCGTCGAGTAATTGACATCAGTGAGGTATTTGATTTCAACTCTCCTAATATAAATATTGATGATCTTAGAGTTGCATTACATGATATGACTTCAAATTTGTATAAATATATGAAATTGTTTAGGATTTTATCAAAGGATCATTCTCTTCTTCAAGAAAAAAAAGCTAATTGCTCTATGAAGTGGTACCTCTTTTATCGATCTTGAGGTTGAGAATGTAAACTTGAGAAAGATAACTGAACAAAATGCACAGAGAGAGTTAATTCTAATATCTAAGATAAAGGATTTAGAGAAGACAATCTCAATAACGAATCGTTCTTTTGCATCAATGAACTCCTTGATTATAAGTCAGAGATATGTCTCTGATAGGTAAGGAGTAGGCTTTGGAGATTCATCTTCAATTCTAAGTGTGGAAAATCAAATGAAAATTAACAATAACAATGATTCTCATTTCAATAAACATATTATGTTTGTGAAATCCACAGATATCGGTGAGCCTATTATTTAAAATTGCTCAATCTCTTCAGATTAGATTATTGTTCCCAAGAACAACATATCACATACTGGACTTGGTTTTGACAAATTAAAGAGTAATCTCAAGTCTATGATCGTGCCTCGAAGGATCGTAAAGACAAGTAAATCTTACTCTACGAACCAACCAAACATGAATCGTAGAACTGGCTTCTACTCTACAAACCACAAAATTGTAGAACAATATGGATACAGAGGGAGTTTCAGCCAAAAAGAAAGGCCGGTTATGTGACGCCCCCAAAATAGATCCACACATCCCATTTTGAGTCACTAGAACACATACTACAAATACAAAATTTTTTATTTACAACTATTATAATGTCGTGCAAAATACAATAATACACATTTTAAGTTCTCAATATAATACTTTTGCCGTATATAGTACGACAATACACAATTAGGGTTTGTATTGTGACCTAATTGAATTAAATGAATAGACAGAAAAACCAAAAATAAATGTGCGAGACCTGAGAGAAGCCTCCATGTGTCCTGAGGCAGAAGACTCGTGGAGGCGACTCATCATTTTGGGAATTGATTGAGGGATTTGATTGGTGGCTAGAAAGACAAGACAATTTGGGCATTACTCGAGTAACTAAGGAAATGTGGGTAAGGAAATTGTATCTTGTTAGGGTTAGGGTTTCGTGTTAGTTGAGGAGGAGAGAAATCCATGAAGAGTACGAAATTGATTGATGAATTGAAAAGGGCAAAAGAACAGGTGAGCAATTACTCTAGTAACACGTGATAGAACTCTTAGGATCCAAGTGCCTTTTAGAGTAACTAGGATCCAGAGAGCCTTAGTGTGTGCTTCGGGTTGAGAGATAATTTGGAAGTCTCAAGTTTTCCAAGAGTCCAAAAGTCCCTTCCTCAATATAATGGAAGGAGTATTTATAGGGTTTCCTGGAAAGTGGTCATGTGCCAGGCACATGCCCTCAGAGAAAATTCCAGAAATACCCTTAGTTACTCGAGTAATGCCCAAATCGTCGTGTCTTTCTAGCCACCAATCTAATCCCTCAATCGATTCCGTACTCTTCGTAGATTTCTCTCCTCCTCAGCCAACACGAAACCCTAACCCTAGTAAGGTACAATTTCCTTGCCAATATTTCTTTTAGGGTTCACATATGACCTAATCGAATTGAATGCACAAATTAGGGTTTGAAATGTGACCTAATTGAATTAAATAAATAGAAGAAAAAACCAAAAATAAATGTTCGAGACCCAAGAGAAGCCTCTACGTGTCCCAAATAAAGATTCCATCCCTGGAATCGCAAAACAAAACTACTCAAATAAATGAGGATAGTTCGTTCTTATCTTTTCTTCTAGCTCCCACTTTGCCTCTTTGGTATTGTGGTTTCGCCATAATACCTTTACTGAAGGTATTATATTATTTCTTAGGATTTGTTCTTTCCTATCGATTATCTGAATAGGAACCTCTTCGTACGTTAAGTCCTTCTCAAACTGAATAGGCTCGTATTCTATCACGTGCTTATAATCTGGCTTATATGGTCGTAAGACCGACACGTGAAACACCTCTCCGATCTGAAGGTACCGCAAATAAATGTTCTAATTTTGGAGGTACCGCAACTTCGTAGGCTACCTCTCCGATCTTTCTTAAAACCTCAAATGGTCCTATAAAATGAGTACTCAACTTTCCCTTCTTTTCAAAACGTATCTTTCCCTTCCACGAGAATACTTTCAAAAAAACGTGCGAGCCAGCTTCAAAATCTCTCTTCAGTTGATAATGATCCGCATACTTTTTTTGACGATCTTGAGTCGTTATCAGCCGCAAACATATTAACTTTACGACTTTGGCTGTCTGCTTTACTAACTTTAGTCATAGCAAACGACGCTCTCCTACCTCATCCCAGCACAGTGGTGTCCTGCACTTTCTCCCGTACAGTGCTTTACAAGGCGTAATGCCTATACTAGTATGGTAACTGTTGTTGTAGGCAAACTCTATCAGAGATAAGTGATTGTCCCAATTTCCCTTGAAGTCCATAACACAGGCACTTAGCATATCTTAAAAGGTATGTATCGTTCTTTCACTTTGTCCATCTGTCTGAGGATGTTAGGCCGTACTCAACCTCAATTGTGTTCCCATGGCTCTTGCAAGCTCTTCTAAAATTTTGATGTGAATCGAGGGTCTCGATCTGACACAATCGAAACTGACACTCCATGACAAGAAATGATTTCCTTCACATAAAGTTTAGCTAACTGTTCCAAGTTAAACTTGATCTTTATCGGTAAGAATGGTGCCGATTTCGTTAAACGATCCACTATAATCCATATAGCATCGTATCATTTCTGCGTAATTGGAAGTCCTACCATAAAATCCATTGTGATATGCCCTCATTTTCACTAGAGAATATCTAAGGGTTGAAGCAACCTGTTTGGTCTTTGATGCTCGACTTTAACCCTCTGGCAAGTCAAACATCTACTGACACACTCCGCGACTTCTCTTTTCATACTCGGCCACCAGAAATGATGTCGTAGGTCTTGATACATCTTTATGCTTCCTGGATATATCGAGTACCTCGAATTATGGGCCTCTTGCAAGATATCTTCTTTCATCTCCAGCATTGACGGAAGCCAAATTCTTCCTTCAAATCTAATTACTCCATTACTATCAAGTTTAAATTTGTTTTTTTTTCCTTCGAATATCTTCTTCCTTAGTTTCTCACACTCCTCGTCCTTGAAAAACACGGAGCTTGAAAAAATCGCGCGGAAGTGAAAACTTAAAATAAAACCTAATTGTTCAGCCGCCTCATTTCATTTATGTGACGCCCCCAAATTCGGGTCTCCAAATACCCGGATCCGGTCATCACGATCCAACCTAAACATCCACCTATAACAACATATGGTATCTAGAATGCGGAATAAAATAAACATACGTTGTTCATTACAAGGTGTTACTAGTCCCAGAATACGATTAACCTTAAACAATTACACAATCCATACCCTAAACAACTATCAGGGTTTAAATTACATTAACAGTAATTAACTAACACATGAATCTAAAGTCTGCCATGAGAAGTATATCATTTCATCTTTTCTTTTCCTTTGTTCTTCCCTGACGTCTCGGGTTTAGCTGCAATGAAGTCATGATATAGCAAGGATGAGCAACGAGTTTGCCCAGCAAGTTTAAAGTATAACGATAAAGATATATCATGATGAAGGGATATTAAAGGGATTTCAACAATAGGAAAATCAGAAGCAAGAACATTAAATGCTTTTAGAACAATTGATAGTCAATAGACTTTGAACGATAACTTCCAGAGGAGTCAATAGCTAGTTGACCCTCTGGTTACTGGCTACAGAATAACGTACTTGAGGGGATCAGCCTCGCGTACCCTATGTATATGCATAACATTTAATTCTGCTGTTTGTACCTTATATACGGTACGTGGGGTACTCCCCTATAAATAAAGGGGTGTTCATACAGTCTAAGAATCCTTACCATTGATTGGTTTGGATAGCTTTTATAAATTCTCACATAATTGTCTGACCGAACAAGGGTTCAGACTTAACCATGAATGGTTTATAGATTTCTGAATTTAAATATACGAATTCAAATGCACGAATGTCAATAAATGTACAGATGTGGAATAATTTTGAAAGTAATTAGACCACTTAAAGCATGCTTGGAGATAAGATTCAAGCTTACAGAATAACTTGCAATAATATATACCTTTTGCATGAATTAAAATACTGCATAAGGTTTTAGAAGTATTGCTCAATGTAAAAGTTGGGTAAGGAAGAACTTGCAATAATGTAAGGAAGTTTAGGGTTAGGAACTTGCCTGTTTGCTCAGCTACAGATAATTTCTAGCTTTACTTAATTGATCTTGGATAACCTATCAATTGGTAGGGTTGGTTTATCCATTAGCATTGCGTAATTATACCCACTTATGCTATTTATTTAACAGATAAACAATTCACTGAATACATTTAATTACTACCTAGCCAGCAGTTAAATAGAATTTAATTCTAATGGCCTCTAGCTATTATTTAAGATAAACAATAGTTAGTCATGGTTACCTATCATTTGAGTACCCTGCTAAATGTGGTTTAAAATTCTTTATTATCAGTTACAAGAAAATTAATGAATTTAACATGATTTGTTAACAACAAAATAGTAGTTGATCTTTTACTTAATCTTTTATCTACTTAATTACTATTCACCTTAAGGGTAATTGAGTAATTATTACACTTGGTTCTTTATCCAACAATAATTAAATACTCAATGAATTAATTCTACACACACTTAATTATTATTAAATATTTATTGAATAATTAGTGAGTGTTTATTATCTTTATTTATTAAGGGCCACAGATAATCTCATTAATCACACTCATACTTAATCATTAATGATTAAGTAATTATTATTCTCATTAGCTCTACCCATACCTAATTATTATTAATCAAATAATAATTAGATATTTATTATCTTTACTTATTATTTATGGATAACTAATAAACAATTATTTACTTAACTTTACTCATATTTAATTATTAGTAATAATAGTTAAATATTTATTATCCTTACCTATAACAGTAATTAATTTACTCATACCTAATTATTATTTAGGGTTAATAATTAAATATTTACTATCTTTATTTATTATGTACCAACATTTGACTATTTTCTTTGTGCATTGCTATTTCAAAATAAAATAATTATAAATCATTCGGTTAGCATTTACTAATTACTATTAAATAGTAACCAGTATTCAATCCATTTGGACCATACTTGAAACTTATGAACCTAGCAGCTTACTGGATTCACGAGATAGGCAGCTCACAAACGGACCCTCTTAGACATTATCACAAACAGATTATGAGCACCAAAACAGTCCTCAAAAGACACAGTGATTACATGTTATATCTCAACCAAAGTCCATCCTTATATCTTCTGGCCATTCATGGCACCCATACCCAGAATTCCCAAATCACAGCAATAGAATTTCGACATCAACAACAGAGGAAAATTATACTGCAACATATTCCAGCCACAGATAAACCAATTCGAAAGAAGAAACAAAAGGAAACCCAAGAAAATTCCAAATTTTTAAATCCCAAACAAATGTATAGCATATGCAAAATTTATCTACTGCTAGAGCCACATCAGTTTACCACAATATTTGTTCAGTACGTTGTATAACCCATTCGATCACAGGGAAAATTTTTAAAACTAACAGTAAACCATCACAGTGGCTTGACAGATTCATAGCTATACCTTGGACTCGATCGATTTGCCGACCTCCTCCTTCTACCGAAATAGGTAATAAAGCTTTGGGACATCCACTCCAATGGAACCACAACCTCGAGTCAATTACCCCCTGTTCCCTCTCTCTGATAAATTCTTTGAACCCTAATTTGTATATATTTTGCTCCTAATTTGGGGCTTACCCAAACAAGAGAGAATCGACAGCTTCAGGGTTTGGGGAAGGGTCCAATTTATAGAAGAAATTATTTGGGCAATACCCTAATTGCTTGGTCAATGACCGACGGTAGGAGAGGAGTAAACGGACGGTGGTCTCATCAACCCTCGAGCCGCGTAATCCAGGTGGTCGAATCGCTGATTTTCTGGAACCCTTGGTCCCTTCGATGGCCGCCTCTGTCGTCGCTCGTTTACCCGCTGGTCGCCGCTCGTTTTTCAACCTATGCCGCCGGTCGACGCTCCTCTTTCCCTCAATCAGTAGACTCGAACTGTTGCCGGCGATTGACAGCCTCGACTGGTCCCTTCTTGCCCTCACGCCGCTCGTTCGATTGATTGATGGAGGGCTTGGGTCTGGTGACTACAGAGGCTAAATCCCCTTCTCTTTTGTTTAGCTACTGACTTGAGAGGGTTTGAGATTGAAACTTGCTGGCTTGACTGACTCCCCCAATTTGGTACGCCGGTAATCCTAATACCACCACACCACGGGTCAACCCGACTGCAATTGATACGACCCGCCTGGTAAAGAATAAGGAATGGGCCTACGATTCGTGGGTCGGCTGAACTAAAAAAAACGGCCCAAATGAGAAATAAAAAGGGGATTGGTTCAGCCCTATTAAAAATTGGATCAATTGAAATAAAAGAAAATAGGCCAACTTGTTTATTAACATTATTCTCCTAATATTTAAATTGAATTAATTAATTATTTATAGTATTTATTTCAACAATAATTCCTCGCATGAATTATTTAGGTCTGATAATAGTAAAATTATTTATTAATTTCCCCAAATTTTCCTGTAAATCAAATGTTAGGGTTAACTCATTAGTTTGTTCCACTTATTAGCGAGTCCCTTTAAGGCAGAAAAAAAAAAAATTTACTGGACCATATGATTATATAATAATAATTGTTACATGGATCCAATTAAATCCGTAAAATTATATAAAATGAATTTTATTTATTAGAATAAATTCGATACAATGTTTAAAATTCCTGGACCTTACAATTTACATACTCTCTCTCTCCTCGCCTCTTTCCCGAGCTCTTTCAAGCCCTCACTGGCCACTCTCCCCTCCTCCCTCCGTCGTTCCCTCACCCCTCACCGACTGGCGACACGCGTTTCTCTCACTTTCACACAAGCCGACGACGTCACAGTAAGTCCAACCGGCGACGTCCTCTGTTCAGACTGTAGCCTCAGTTAGGGTTTCTCCGGTTGCAATTAAGAAAGGTAATACCGCACTCAATTTCCTCTCAAATTCAAGCACCAATTTTTGCAGATCTGTTGGAGAATATTATGGAAGTAAGGATAATTTTGAGAATTAATAACTGAATTGAGATTTATAATACTGCTGTCGTCTTAAAATAGATCACTGCTTTTCGGTCTGAGGGTTGTTTCCGTAATCGGTTAGATTCAGTTGTTATTTGACTCGATCTGTTACTCATATTCCTGTGCGAAACTTTAATTTTATCTCCTTTTCTTATCTACTCAGGTATTAAATATGAGATTCATTTTCGGTTTACTGTTTACGACATTAGGAAGAAATGATTTTTGGTTAAGATGATGCCATGGATAGGTGATTTAGTTAAGTATTATATTTGTTTGGTTAATCATCTAAAAGAATTTCAGATTTTGTGAGAATGGGATACACTATTATCCAAATTTTGTAGTTTGTTGGAAACTTGATGCATAAATTTTGTTGGAAACTGGAATAAGTGATATAATGATGTACCAAATCAATGTTTTCTGTTGTTAGTAATTCTTTTCTTCTAATATGAGTACTCAACAATATTAATTGATTAATTTGTAGCCAATGCACTAGTTAAATTAGTGTACAGACTAAAGACTTGTGAAGCACAATCACACTTTTGCTTTTATTTTTTTTTCTTTTAGTCTAATTATGAAGCTTACAATAAGTTCAATTCTATCGTTCTTTAGGTGACATGAAGCCCATTTTCTGCGGGAACTTTGAATATGATGCACGACATTCTGATCTGGAGAGACTTTTTCAAAGATACGGGAAGGTTGATAGAGTTGATATAAAGTCTGGTAATTACTTCTTGTCTTCTTACCTTTTTTATTTGGTGCTACTTTTACTGTGTTAATTAGGTACATGCATTTTCTCTTTTTATGTGATCTTCTATTGCTAGTTAAAGCTTTCATGGATTGTGTTTTGTTCTCTCTTTTGTTGTTTTTAAATGTTTTTAATCTGTGTGTAGTTGTCTACAGTGCATTGTTCCTAGGTTGATTTTGGAAAAGAAACTAGAGTATTTAGTCATTGAGGTTTGTAAAATTAATTGTATTATGTGGCTTTGTAAATTGTAGTAAATTTTGATTTAATGTACATCACTATTATCTCTTGTGTAATAATTTATCTCATTTTGCAGGATATATTTTTGACTCTTAAACATTTTGACTAAACTCTTAAATCATTTATTCAAATATATTTTGTTTATTGGTTATTCCAGTTCTTCCGAGTTCTAACTAACTAGTACTATGTTTGCATTTGGTGATGAGTTACTTATATGTTTACTAGTTTGCACCTACAATGCTAAGACTCTTTAAGGGGCAGTCTTCTGTGGTAAGTTAACTGAACTTGAGAACTTTGAGCAGTTGAATTGAACAGTTTGCATATGTGGTACTGGTAGTTCAAGTTGTTGTCATGTTATTGTATAGTTCTGTTATAACTGATGTTTTTAAATTTGATTATAGGCCACTTCAGAGGTTACAGATGTGGAACCAATCTACAATGAAGATCCGTCCATGGCAAGCCTACGGTCAGAACAACTGATCCAGATGCTGATGAAACCTCAAAGTGCTAATTATTCTGGATCCATTGCACCAGCTGTTCAATTCAATATAGTAGTAATTTATATTGAAAAGTGAATTTGAGATTCATATATGGATAGTTTGGTATATTTTTTGTGGATGTAGTAATTTGAAACTGTAAACGAATGGTATTATTCGGATGTATTTTGAATGGTTGATACATTTTTATCTTTAAATTTAAATGAGAATTTAGACCTTTTTTAGCTATATATTATAGCATTAGCAGATTGCAGGTGCACTGGTAATATAAGTGAATCACATTCTAAACAGATGACACATTCTAAACGTTGTATAAATGTGTCATGTCTAAATAGATGACACATTCTAAACGTTGTGTACATGTGTCTAAACGTTGTCTAATATATTAAACTACAACGTTTTCAAGCATCTACTACTTTATAGAAAACAAATTTACAACGTTTTTTCCTTAAAAACGTTGTATAATGTGTCTAACTACAACGTTTAAAAACGTTGTATAAGGGTGTCAAATAGATGACACCCTTAACCACGATGTTTTGCTGACAGAAACCACAACGTTTTTTACGTGTTATC
Source organism: Aralia elata (assembly GCA_034770075.1). Lineage (NCBI taxonomy): Eukaryota > Viridiplantae > Streptophyta > Magnoliopsida > Apiales > Araliaceae > Aralia > Aralia elata. Next base: position 6,299,271 of record CM068380.1, read on the forward strand.
TATTTACTGTTTTGTAGTAGTGGATATACCATTTTTGTCGATCACGTGTCCCAAAAATTGAACACTTTCTAACCAAAATTCACACTTAGTGAACTTTGGATATAACTTTTCTCTCCCCAGTGATTCTAACATCATTCTCAAATGTTTAGCATGATCCTCCTGCATCTTAGAATAGACCAGGATATCATCTATGAACACTACTATAAACTTATCTAAATACTGACCCTGTTCATCATATCCATAAACGCGACTGGCGCATTTGTCAAACCAAATGATATTACTAGAAACTCGTAATGACCATAACGAGTTCTGAATGCTATCTTCGGAATATCTTCTTGCCTTGCCTTCAGCTGGTGATAACCACTCCTTAAATCTATCTTGGAAAAGTATCTTGCCCCTTTCAACTGAATCGAAATTAAGTCTACACTCAACTCACGCTCCCTTATTTTGATCCAACAATTTCGAAAAACATGCTTTACAGGAATTACTTCTTTATTAGCAACTTCTATATTTATGGGGGTTTCTAGATTCACTAAAGGTATACTTAACTGTTTAGCAAATTCATATGACACAAAAGTATAAGTTGCTCTTGAATCAAACAACACATAAGCATTTATATTGTTGATTGGAACAATACCGGAAACTACGTCCTTTGAAGCAACTGCATCTTGCACTGTCATATTAAAAGTTCTGGTGGTTGGTCTATTCTGCGAAGCTAGTCCGATTGTAGTCATTTTCCCGCTGTTATTTCCCTTATTACTGTTTCCCCCATCTGTTCCCTTCTTTGGACAGTTTCTGGCCAAATGATCCATTGATCCACAAATAAAACATCTAAAATTCTTTCTTGGATTGGGGCAGTTAGGAGAGATATGTCCCTCCTGTCCACACTTGTAGCATACCATTTTCCCTTTTAGACACACCCAAGTGTGATTCTTTTTACAGTTTTTGCAGGCTTCAAATTTCTTTTTCTGATCTCCCTGATTGTTTCCAGCGTTTCCAAAGTTATTCCATTTTCTTTTCTTACTGACCCTTTAATCTTTCCATTATTCTTTCTTTCTTTACTGTGGAGGCTCAATGCCTCACTTTCTCCCTCTGCTGTTATTGTTTTCTCAAGAATTGTACCAAAATGACCCAATCTGTAGTACTGACAACTTGTTATAGAGCCAAGGTTTTAAACCTTGCTCAAACCTTCTGGCTTTTCTTTCTTCAGTATTCACCTAATGTGGAGCAAAACTTGCCAACTTATTAAACCTAGCTGCGTACTACGACACAGTCATATCTCCTTGTTTCAATTCCAAAAATCTCACTTCGATTCTACTTTGCATGCTTAAAGGAAAATAATTCTCGATGAAGATGTAAGACCCTGAAAATTTTAATAAAGAGAATTTATTTTTCTTCTTATTATTATTTTAAATAGAAAGGTGTTAAATTGATAATGATAAAGTTACTAGTGAAATGTGACAATTGAGAAGTCTAGTAATAACGCTAAATCACTATTCACGTGATCACTATTCACGCTGAAAACGCTTTTACACTTTCTTCGATCTCTGAATTACGTCATAACGTTTATATGAGCTGGATACGAAAATTATACGGTATTAATACGAAAGTACTATTCATACGAATATACTATTCATTTATACAAAAAGTCAAACCTGTATGTCGGGGAATATTCTTTCTGTCGGGGTATATTATATTTGGTATCGTACGACGGCACCAAAATATCAAAATATTAGTGGGCCCCACAATGACAATATTGTCAACGATAGTGGGCCCCATTGTCGGATACTGAAAACGACAGTATTTTGTCAACAGTATTATCACCGGCAACTGTTGAAATACCCAGTAATAAAAAGAACAGTAAAACGCGTTATTTCACAATAGTACGCGGCATTTCACAGGCACATTGTGTTGCACAGTATTTGAAATTATTAATTCAATAATTGATAAAGTAGTAATTACACAGTATTTTAATTCAATAATTACAATAACATCTGCATGGTACTTTTTATTGTTTGTCACGACACTGTAACTCATATTATTTGATATGATATTTTAGCATTATTGACGGATTAAAAATAGAGTCTAACTTAGAGGTATCTAATTGAAATTATGAAATTCACATGCAATGAACTATTAGTTCACATGATGGAACTATTGGTTCATATGTGGAAACTATTAGGGGATGTTATGCAAGATTGATAATACTTGAAGGATTATATTAAAAGTAGAGGCAAAGATGGAGGTACTAAAGTGTAATAAATCGAGCCCTTAATGGAACTTGGTTTTCCTATAAATAGGAAGGATTATCTTAAGAAAACTTCATACCTTCCTTGCTTATACTTCCTCTTACTCTCTAAATTTTTTAAGTTCTCTAAGTGTGCTAGGCTATTTTGAGTATTCGTGAGAATACAAGTACTGTCCAAGTTAGTAAACTTCATAGAAAGCAACATCTAATCACTTATTAACGAAGGTAGGGGATATCATTTCTTTCATACTCTTATGCAATATCATTTGCTTCCATGTTCGTAAGTGATATTATACTCATAAATGTTGTTTTTCATTCCGTATTAATTTGTGGGGATAACCTGTCTGTGCGGATTGACGTATGCCTGGTGAATATCTTTTTGTATTCATTCCTTATTACTCTGTGTGAATAACTTGTATGTACGGAGTGTCGTACCTGGTGAATATCCCTTCACATTAATTCCTTATTAATTTGTGGGTATAACCTGTCCGTGCGGATTGACGCATGTCTGGTGAATAACCCTTCGTATTCATTATTTATTAATCTTTTGTGGAAATAATCTGTTTACGCGGATTACCGCATGACGGGTGAAAATCCATTTGTAGTTTCGCATCTTCTTTTATACTCGTATAAAGTATCATTTCTTTTGTACTCTTTAAGGGATATCTTTTTCTTTCACATTTCTCCATTTATGATAAGAAATCTCTGTTTGTTTCCAAAACCTTATTTTTAAATGGTGAAAATCCCTGAAAATTTGTAGAATATCCTTAATAGTTTGTGCTTCATCTAATATCTTTTCACCTGAATCTTTCTATTTCGTTTGATACGATATGAATCGTGAATTTTATTCTTGAATTTGACTCCAAAATTTGGTCATCATATTGGCAATTTGGTCAACCTTCGACACTGGATAAATTAAACATTCATTCTTATTCTTGATCTCACTGTATTCATTTTATATCATTGTTATCATCCTCATATTTAAATTGTGGTGATAGTTCTCTTTGGTCCGTAGTGCAAAGATGAACTGGCGTGACATGATTTTGACCAAACTGTGTATTGATATAATCATGACTTTTGTGTTACAAACAAAGGCGTATGGTGAAAGTTCTCTTTGGCCCGTAGTGCAAAGATGAACTGGCGTTTGGCATGATCATGACTAGTGATGTTACAATTAAATATCTTTGGCACGTAGTGCAAAGAGAGGCTGTTGAATATAAACTGTTGATTTGGATGTTCATAAACAGGAAACTGTTGATTGGTGTTACAGGGATAAAATATTGGTGGTGATCCTTTAACTTATAGAAGATGGTAGATATTATAATCTACTTGCCTCTTCTAATGGATTGTTCGTTCCGCTGCAGTTGTTGAATAATTATAATATCTTTAAATCTCTGATTTATTTCGGTTGAATGCTAAAGATAATTTTATTCTTCATTATCTTAGTTATGATATTTCCTACTGGCTATTTGTGTTCACCCTTTTTTTTTTGTTCCATTGTTCTTTTCAGAAAAAGAGTGTAGCGGGGACTAGCCGGGGAATGGAGTGATGGTCCGAGATAATAGAAGTATCTCAATACATTATTATTAGTGTGGCAATAAGTGTATTGAGAATTTAAGATGTATTTGTATTGTGTTGCCGTATTTTGCACAACACTTATTAGTTATAAATGGAAAAATTCGTAGTTGTATTTGTATTTTGTAGAATGTTATTGGCGACTCAAAATGGGTTGTATGGACCTATTTTAGGGGCGTCACAGAAGATCTCCTTGAATCTTTTCCAACCAACTATTCCCTCTTCGACTCTACTCTTGTTTGCTTCCCACCCAAAATTTGCCTCCCCTTAAGCATATAGGCAGCAAATGAATTTTTATGCTCATCGCTCGCCCTTGCTATCTCAAAAGATTTCTCTATCTCTTTAATCCAAGACTGAGTCTCTATGGGCTCGGTGGTTCCTCTAAATTCTGGGGGTCCCACACTTTTGAATCTTTAAAACTAGCAACATGAATAGCTGGTGGTTCTACATTTGCATTAGGTTAAGGGGGGTTCCTATTTTGGAAAGCTCCCATCAATAAGTCTACACATTACTGCATCGGATTCTCTTAACCCTCATGTCGACGCCGGGTTTTCTTCTCGCGTGTTCTTTTAGTCTTTTCCAATTTTAGCCTTTTGATTTAATGATTTTTTTTTGGAAAAGGTCGGCATTGATGTCGACGGGGTTTTGAAAGATCGTGTTTTATGATGAGCCAATTAACCAGAGTCGCCAGTTGGTATATTTGCAATGGATGTACCAACTCATCCGAGTTTTCGTTTTTTATGAATCGCTGGCTCATGTGTGACTCCGAATTAATTGGTCTGCGAATCGAGATCCATAGAGTTCGGGGGCTTGCTTAAGTGAGGGGAAGGTGTTAGGCACCCCTCGACTTCCGTGAAACACGGTTACCGCAATCTTGATGCTTTCCTATCCTTTAATTCATGAATGTGTATGTGTGTGTGTGTGTGTGTGCCTATGTGAATGTTGTGGGGAATTTGTATGAAAGAGTCATTTGGATTTTAGGGAAAATCGTGTTTTAATTTGAGAACGCTTCGGAATATCTTTTCGGTATACACGAGAAAGCTTTATTCTTTATGAGAAAGGTTTGATTTTAATTGTCCAAAACTATGAGATTTTCATTAAGCGTCGTTTTGGCAAAACAAGAGTTTTAAACCTTCGTCTAAATAGGAATCGAGATCTATACGTTGCTTTCATAAAATGATGGGCAATTTCTAGAATCTCTTTAACCCTATATACAACGGTTTAATAAAACGTCATTTTATTTATAAAATCATTTTGTGTGATGTTTTGGAAAACGATCTTTCTTTAGCTTTCTCGTTAGATAGGAATCGACATTCATTAACATTTCTCAAATTTTAACCTCGTGATTCTAATATCCTACTTTGATTGATTTTATGAAAATCTTATCATTTAGCCTTGAAATCAATTTCGTGTCATAAATCAAATCAAGCGTAAACACGCGTCGGGGCTATTCATGGGCATGTAAGCCATCAAAATGTCCCCGAACGCCAACAATCACAAATTTCACTATTTCGGGGCCTTAAGCACGATTCTCGCCTTAGCGTCGTTTTAAGGCCCAACGATTACATATTTACAATGAAAACTACGTCATTTCTACTTCTTACATCAAGATATGTCCATCATCGGATTGGGACCCCGGGGTCGCTTTCCTAGGCTCACAACCAAGTATCCACACACAAACAATCGGATATTACAAGAAAATAAACCAACCCGGATAATCTAACAATACCAAGACATCCTAAAATAACGATTTAAAGGAATTGATACCAAATATAACACCTTAAAACAAACAAAGAAATTAATGAACGAATATCATCGGGTTATTAGGAAGAGTTTTATTCCGATGGAAACTTCACCCATAATCCCTAATTCATTGTTCAATCAATAAATTACATGAAAAATTGCATCTAATTTGATCAAATGATATGATAGAAATTGATATCACAAAAGAGATTTCACCTTGCAATTGATATCCAAATGGATGTGAACTTGATGTATTTGAATAGAAGGAAAGAATCTATTTGATACAATCAAATCAAAAGAAAATTATTCCTCTCTTTTTTCTCTCTTTTCTTCCTATTTGATTGCAAAATTTATGCTATTTCTTCCTCAATTTCCGAGTTGGCTGCTGCTGTATTCTCCTTCTTCCTCAAATTCTCCAACCTCTCAACCTCCTGTATGCTGCCCGAAGCTGGGCTTAAATAGGCTGGCCAGAGCCAGCCGCAGATCTATCTGCGGCTGGCCGCAGATGGATCTGCGGCTGGCCAGCTGGCACGCCTCCCATCGCACTCAGCTGGTAGTGCTGATTTCCTGGTTTCCGTGCTGGCGCACCCACTTGGCCGCAGATCTATCCGCGGCTGGCGGGCTTGACTTTCTCGATTTTCGTGCCACGCCTCGATTTTCGTGCCGCAACGTCAGTTTTCGCTGACAGGCTCGTGCTTTACAGTCCGAGAATCATTGAGAAGCGCTGCAAATTATCATGGTGGCGTCGAGTGTCCGTACTTTTCCTATCTTTTGCTCTCGCAGGCCGATCCATTTGACGAATTTGCCCTCCTGTCAAGGTTAGTATACGAAGTGCAAAATTTGGGTGTCTACAGCTGCCCCTCTTTATCATGTTTATGAAATGTTAAATGAAATGAACAGGATAAAGAATAGACACTCGATGCATGAATGACAGTGCATAAGAATTGACAATACATACATGAATGACAGTGCATAAGAATTGACAATACATACATGATGCAACACATATAGCTTATGATGCAACATAAGATGTAATGCAGGCAAGGCATTCGTAAGAGTGTCAATGTATCAACCCCTTGACCGTGTTTGTTAGTCTTTGGGTTCACTCTTTCAATCTATCGTCTCGTTCGGGGCCGGGTATCGTCGCCGGTCACCCATCGCGTAACCCCCGGTTATCGTCGCCGGTTGGTTATCTTGTCGGAGCCGGTTTTCGTTGCCGAACATCCATCTCGTGATCGCCGGTTATCGTCGCCGGTCGATCGTCTCGTCGGGGCCGGGTATCGTCGCCGGTCACCCATCGCGTAATCCCCGGTTATCGTTGCCGGTTGGTTATCTGTCGGAGCCGGTTATCGTCGCCGGACATCCATCTCGTGATCGCCGGTTATCGTCGCCGGTCGATCGTCATGTCGGGGCCGGGTATCGTCGCCGGTCACCCATCGCGTAACCCCCGGTTATCGTCGCCGGTTGGTTATCTGTCGGAGCCGGTTATCGTCGCCGGACATCCATCTCGTGATCGCCGGTTATCGTCGCCGGTCGATCGTCTCGTCGGGGCCGGGTATCGTCGCCGGTCACCCATCTCGTAACCCCCGGTTATCGTCGCCGGTTGGTTATCTGTCGGAGCCGGTTATCGTCGCCGGACATCCATCTCATGATCGCCGGTTATCGTCGCCGGTCGATCGTCATGTCGGGGCCGGGTATCGTCGCCGGTCGCCCATCTCGTAACCCCCGGTTATCGTCGCCGGTTGGTTATCTTGTCGGAGCCGGTTATCGTCGCCGGACATCCATCTCGTGATCGCCGGTTATCGTCGCCGGTCGATCGTCATGTCGGGGCCGGGTATCGTCGCCGGTCACCCATCTCGTAACCTTTTCACTTCAACACGTCAAATGGCTTCAAGGGAGCAAGTTGGGGCCCACCAAGGCCAGCCGCAGATGGATCTGCGGCCAGCCGCAGATACATCTGCGGCCAAGATCGGGCTTATAAGCGGCCTCCTGCTTCCAGATCTGTCACTTTCAACTTCCAGCTCACACATATTCCTTGCGATTTTTGCTTGTTCGCAAGGGCTTTTCGTCGATTTTTCAACTTTCCTGCAAAAACTGTTCCGGTAGGATTGATCTACACGCTACAGGTAACACTTTGACCGGTCACTTTTCAATTTCGTCAATGTTTTGCTATACATTTGACTATTGGCATGTTTAGAGATAAAATATATGCTTTACAATGCTATGTAATGTACCATCCTATATACATGCTATGTATCAACTATGTGAGTCCTATTTTATGTTCATGAGGCGGTCCCACATATTGTTATTCCTTTTCTGCAATAAAATCATGCATTACATGCTGTAATTACATATATGAACGCAATTTAGATCTGTTTGAGACTTTGATTGATGGAAAACATGTTTGGCTTAGGCCTGGGACGTCCATTTTACAAACGGAACTCTGCCGATTTTTTTTTTTTTTTTTTTTTTTTTTTTTTTGACATGCATCATGTTGCATTAATCATATGATGAGGCTAGAAATTTAGAATGTTCATTACATAATTTTAAAAGGGAACTTACCTTCTTTTTCGCCCGTTCTATTCCAGCTATGGATCGTGATGCGCCCAGTAGCTCCTCCGCCTCTCGGACTTCGGGTGTTCGCCGTCGTAGGCCTGCACCAACTCCTGTTCCTCCTCGGACCCGTCAGGCTCGTCGTTTGACGGAGGCTGTCATTCGTCCTGGTCATCCGGACGTTGAGGAGGCTGTCCCTCCGGAGGTCGCGGCAGAGGGGCCATCCTCTAGCGCACCGGCTCCATCTACTCATCAGGCTTCTTCTGGCGCCTCTGTGCAGATACCCGATCTTTTGGGTCGGGATCTCAGTCGTCACCCTTCAGCATCTCTCGTGGCTAACGAGGTATATTCAGTTCTATTCTGATTTTACTCTCAATTTCTCCATTCTCACTTTTATCCGGACTGACCCCTTGGTGATTGCCCCAGGTACCCGAGTTTACCCAGCCGAGGGGCAACTGGTTCAACATCTACTCCCTTTACGCGGCCCTGCACAGTGATTATCGGGCGATGGTGGACTCTTGGGGCTTTCGACATTTCTTCACTATCATCCCCCGCCAGTGCCCCTGGGGTTACATGAGGGCTTTATCCGAGCGATGGTTCCACCAGACGCAGTCTCTTCATCTCCTCGACTGCGAGGTCGTGTTGACCCCATGGGACTGGAGGTACATTACCGGCATTGAGTTTACCGGGTCCCGCGTCCCCTTGGATCTTGATATCACTCCCGTGGAGGTTCGAGCTTTGCTGGGCTTCGCTGCTGAGGACCGGGTCTTTAAGGCCCGCAATATCCGATCTGGTGCCTTGGCTGTCGATGCAGTCGGGGGTCTCTATGCGCTGCCTATTCCAGCAGATCAGGGTACCCGCGACATTCTACTCCGACGCTTGTTCCTGACGATCATGAGGGGTTGTTTCCTAGGGAACAACTCCTCCACCATTCATTTCAGCGTCGTGGGAGCGGTTAGAGACGTGGATCGCATCAGTGATTATGACTGGGGGTCATTCACCTTTGCCTATTTCCTCCACGGTATGCGCCTACGCTCGGAGGGACAGACTGATGCCTGGCTCGGTTTCTACCACTTTCTGCTGGTGAGTCCCTTCCTCCTCTCTCTTACTGTATTTCTTTTCCTTTCATCTCTTTTCTGTATTTGATAGTGACTCATGCCTTGCCTTGCTTCTATTCACAGTTCTGGGCTTACGAGCGGCTGCCATGTCTGAGGCCTATCACTACTCTGGGCCCGGACACTTATCCTCGGGGTCGGCGATGGCATCACAGTACTCTGGAGGAGGTCCCCGTGTCGGGCAGCTTTGCACATTGTCGCATTCAGCTGGAGTTGATCACGGCTGCCGACGTCGTCTAGATTCCCTACCTCTCCGAGCATCTGACTGTGGGGTTTACTGACGGGCATCCTTCCGGCCCGGAGTTCGAGCTTTCCACCCGTCGCCTCACTTTGCAGAGTGTTGGAGGCTGGGTGATGTATCTGGGAGAGCGCGCATTCAGATGCGTCACTGGGGAGATCCGCATCCCGCACTCCCTTTCTTTCACTACTTTCTGGCCGCTGGATTCTCAGCCCTCGGAGATTATGCTCGCCGGGGAGGACGGTCGGATGCTTTCCACAGGCCCCAGTACGAGTGAGGCTTTCAGGACTTGGTGGGTACCTCGTACCATCGGTCCTCAGACTCGGGCCACTTTCTTTCTTGGAGATATGGTTCCAGGCTCGGTGACGATTACCGATTGGGCTGCCTGTGTTCGGACCCCTACCCACGCTGAGCAGATCGCCTCATTGACCCGTCAGGTAGATCAGTTGTCGCTGTTTATTCGGGGGTTGGGCCGGGCCCCGGAGGAGGCTTACACCTACGATCCTGACGGTGCAGGTTATGATGCAGGCCCGAGTTCATCTGATGCCACAGCGCATCCCTACATCCCTGATATGAACTTTGGTCCTCCGAGCTCGACGACTCCAGGGGATCAGTTCGAGGATCCTGCTTTCATAGATGATACTGATTTTATTTAGACCAGGATAGGATAGGGCCTTTTGTATCGGCACCTGCTTAGATTTCTTTTTCATTTATGCACTATGTACTGAACTCATTTATTTATTTATGCACAGTTTTCTTTTCATCTTTATGGGATTCACCTGCTTTATTATTAACTGTATGATGCATGCTTTTTATTTATGGGTAGAGAATGACCCCTGTACAGTCTTTTTTGATACTATTTTTTCACAGATGTCGTCCTCAGATGCCGTGGTTCGTTTGGATTCCACTCCTCCCACAGGGTTGGTTGGCAACCTCTTCCGTTGGTTGGACAGTCTACTGCCAGCAGATAGGGTTATCGTAGATGGTCTTTTGGGACATTCTTGGTCCTTATTAACCTTCCGGGTGCCAGCGGGCTTTGTGGATGGTCTTCTGAGCTATTGGGCCCCTGCCCGTCAGGTGTTTAGGTTTGGGACAGTAGAGCTGACCCCCACCCTTGAGGAGTATGCTCGCTTCACCGGCTTGCCGTTGGATGGTCCCTGTGCTAGGGTTACCGTTGGTTCCATGCGCCGTCAATTCTTGACTTTTACCGGTTTGCGGAGGGCTGTCTTATTACCGGTAATCACATCAGACCATATGGCTCCCCTTCAGTTCTTCATTGACCGATTTGGCTCACCTGACGGTTTTCGACTTTTCTTCGGTGATTTTTCCGTGTCCGAGGAGCGCTGGGATGCCTTGAGAGTGGGCGTTCTGATGGCCTGTGTCATCTCAGTTTTGTATTTGCCTGCAGGATCCGATCATTTGGACATGCGGATTGTTGCGGCCGTTAGGGCCCTTCAGGAGGATTACACCATTCTCCCCATGATATTGGCGGATACCTATATGTCGGCCACATATTGCCAGTCCTTCCGAGGGAGATTCTTCAGAGGGAGTTCGACCTTATTGTATATGTGGTTCATGAGTCATCTTAGTCCCATCGGCCATTTCCGTCGCCAAGGGTTTTGCTTCAGCCATGACATAACCACGCAGTTTTCGCTTCGTCCCGCGAGTTGTACTGATGTGGCCTCCTGGACATCATTTTTGTCTATCATTGAGGACCCCTTTCATCTATTGGTTTACTCGGGCTATTGCTCCTTCATGAGCTTCTTGACTCATGTGCCTGGCATGGATTTCATTCCCATTGCTGGGTTAAGGGGCGTGACGACCTATCATCCCCTGGCGGTTATGGGGCAGTTTGATCAGACACAGGATTTACACCCCTTCGCGGGTGCAGCCGCATACCGATTCCTTATATCATCCTGTACAGAGAGGGATCTATTGTAGGTATACGAGCTTTGGGATCGCAGGATCTTTGCCGAATATAGTGCGAGCTGTCACATCCAGACATTTGCCTACGTACAGTGGTTGCGTGGAGACCTGGATTCGGCTAGTTTGAGTCGGACTGGGCCCTTTGATGACTCTGGAGTGATTTTCACAGAAGATACCACAGACCATTCCATCTCAGCCGATTCTGCCCCGAGTCGGGTCGCTGGGGATTCCCGACTCCGCCTGGCCCTGATTACTACTGAAGCCGAGAGGGATGCCGCCCTTGCCGAGAGAGATGAGGCCATTCGGGCTAGAGATGCTGCCATTGCTGACAGAGAGGCCATTGTATTTCAGACCAGGGCAGTGGTAGATGCTCATTTTGGGACTGTCAGCCGAGCTACTGCTTTACTGGATCGTATTGATATGATGGGGCAGCAGATTGCAGGAGATGCTGATGCTTCAGATCTATCCACCACCCTGTCCATCCTGCTTCGGCTAGTTTCAGATTTGTAGATTATTTTATTTCCTGCACAGACTATGTTGGTTTCATCAGTTATTGAAAGAGAAATCTTGTAATAAAATGACTTATATATATAGACATGCATTTAAATTTAGTCATCTTCCCCTTTTTGTCGTATCATTGCCCTCCATTGGATCATCATTTTATCCAATTGACCATGATTTTGACATTTCGCCTTCTTTCTTTTCTCAAGACTTGATGGAGATTTGACAGATACTGCCGCACACCTTTTGATTTCATCGGATTGAATCTCAGATTTTGGATAACTGTTTGGTTGGGTCAAGGTCTGTACTTTGGGATGAAACTGGTCAGGCAGTTGGTTTCGGGAAGGTTTTGAGGGTGTGGGAAGGTTTTATCTGGCTATCGAAAATTGGTTTTGGTTAGGGAAAGGATTATTTTTAAAGGATCGGACCGCGCCATGATGGCTGCCTACGTACCCCCACAAGTTGGGAGATCAGGTCCTACGTAGTTCGCTGCCAAAGGAAAAAAGAACTGATGATTTAAGCGTAGAACCGCTTCACCGAGTCAGCATTGAGGGGTTGTGGAAATGCCTCACCATCCATTTCCTGCAATATGAGGGCTCCTCCGGATAGCACTTTCTTAATCACGAATGGTCCTTCCCAATTCGGGGCAAACTTCCCCTTGGCTTCGTCCTGACAAGACATGACTCTCTTTAGCACCAGGTCATTCTCCTTGAATTTCCGAGGCCTGATCCTTTTGTCGTATGATCGGGAGATCCTCTGTTGATATAGTTGGCCGTGCCAAACAGCAGCCACCCTCCTTTCATCAATTAGGGCCAACTGGTCGTATCGGCTTTGCATCCAATCCTCCTCGCTTATCTGAGCATCGATCACTATTCTGAGGGACGCCATCTCAACTTCAATTGGCAGGACAACCTCCATTCCATATACCAAGGCGTAAGGGGTTGCCCCTGTGGAAGTACGCGTTGACGTTCGGTAGGCTAGCAAGGTGAGGGGTAACAGATCTGGCCATCCCCGATGATTAGCAGACATTTTTGCCATGATCTTCTTGATGTTCTTATTGGCAGCCTCCACTGTCCCATTCATTTTGGGACGGTAAATGACGGAATTGAGATGCTTAATCTTGAACTGGTCACACAGTCCCTTCATGAGGGCGTTGTTTAAATTCTTGGCATTGTCGGAGACCACAACCTCAGGTTGCCGATATGGGCAAATGACATTATTCCTGACGAAGTTGACGATGACCTCCTGAGTTACTTTAGGGAAAGAAGCTGCCTCTACCCATTTGGTGAGATAATCGATCATGACGAAAATGAATCGGTGCCCGTTGCTTGCTTTGGGCTCTATTGGTCCGATTACATCCATTCCCCACATTGAAAATGGCCACGGGGAGGTCATACAGTGCAGTTCATTGGGAGGTGTATGGATCACATTACCGTGCGCCTGGCATTGGTAACACCGTTTGACATGATCATCGCAATCGGCCTTCAGCGTTAACCAATAATACCCTGTCCTCAAGATCTTTTTGGCCAACATCGGTCCACTCATATGTGGCCCACACACCCCGCCATGGATTTCATTCATAATCCTTTGGGATTGCGTTTCGTCTACGCATTGCAACAGTCCCAACCCGGCATCCCTTTTGTAAAGTGAATCGCCACTCAGGTAAAACTTCATCGCCATCTTTTGAATTCTCATCCTTTCAGTCCGATTTGCCTGATCGGGAAGGGATCTGTCTCTCAGATATTCCCTGATGTCGTGATACCAGGGCTGCCTTGTCAACACCACCTCGTTTGATAACACTTGCCAACATTTTCCTCATATGTCGGGGCATTCTGTACGGTGATCTCAATCTGTGGACTGTCCCTACTCTTGATCACGTGGATTAAGGAAGCCAAAGTCGCCAATGCATCGGCAAAATCATTTCGTCCCCGAGGAATATGGCGGAAGGCGATATCTTCGAACTCTTGCATAAGCTGGGTGACACAACGATGGTATGGAAGTAACCGAAGCTCCTTAGTGTTGTATACCCCGATTGCTTGTCTGATTACCAATTCTGAATCCCCGAACACCGCTAGTCTTTTTACTCCCATGTCACGGGCCAATCGGAGTCCCAAGATACACCCCTCGTATTCAGCGGTGTTGTTCGAATTGCTGAAACGAAGTTTAGTGGCCACGGGGTATTGTTCTCCGGTGATAGAGACTAGGACCGCTCCGGCTCCTGCCCCCTCGGCATTCATGGCACCATCAAAATACAGCTTCCAGAATTGTCCCTCGTCATCACATTTTTCGCGCGATACCCAAAATATATCCTCGCCCGGGAGAGGAGTTTCTAACGGCTCCATCCCTCCTGCCGGGGCTTCTGCCAACTGATCTGCAATTCCCTGCCCTTTCATGGCCTTCTGGGTCACGTACACCATGTCAAACTGTTGTAAAATTAACTGCCATCTTGAGAGTCGACAATTCAGCATGGGCCTTTCGAAAATATATTTCAGGGGATCCATTCTTGATATCAGGTACGTTGTATGCCCATGGAGGTAGTGCTGTAATCTCCCTGCAGCCCAGGCCAGAGCACAACAGGTCTTCTCAATGGGAGTGTAATTCTGCTCACATTGGCTAAATCTTTTGCTGAGGTAATAGATGGCCTGCTCTTTTCCCGCCTCATTTTTCTGTCCCAACATACATCCCATCGCGATGGCATTTACCGATATATACATAAACAGAGGGATCCCATCCTTCGGGGGGGTACCAGCACTGGTGCCTCCGTCAATTGTTTCTTAATGGTCTGAAACGCCCTCTGACATTGCTCATTCCATTCTTGGGACACCCCTTTTCTTAACAGTTTAAAAATCGGCTCACATGTAGTCGTCAAGTGGGATATAAAACGGCTGATGAAGTTTATTCTCCCTAGGAATCCTCTTATCTCCTTCTCTGTGTGGGGTGCCGGCATATCCACAATGGCCTTAATCTTTGCTGGATCCAACTCAATGCCCCGATCACTAACCAGGAATCCCAAGAGTTTGCCTGACTGCACTCCGAAAGCACACTTGGCTGGATTGAGTTTCAAATTATACTTTCTGAGTCGATCAAATAGCCTTTTAAGATGAGTTATATGATCGGATTCTACCTTTGATTTCACAATAATGTCATCCACGTAGACCTCTATCTCCTTGTGCATCATATCGTGGAACAAGGCCATCATGGCTCTCTGATAAGTAGCCCCTGCATTTGTGAGACCGAAAGCCAGTCGTCTATAGCAGAAAGTGCCCCAGGGGGTGATGAATGCGGTCTTTTCCCGGTCTTCTTCCGCCAACATTATCTGATGATAGCCCGCAAAGCAATCCACAAAAGAATACATTTCGTACTGGGCTGTGTTATCTACCAGGATGTGTATGAAAGGCACCGGGAAGTTATCCTTGAGACTGGCCTTGTTTAGATCTCTGTAGTCTACACATACCCTCACCTTTCCTCCAGGCTTAGCTACCGGGACCACATTGGATAACCATTCAGGATAAGTGGATACCATAATGATTCCCGCCCTGAACTGCTTGATGATCTCTTCCTTCACTTTTAAGCTCCACTCCGGTTTCAATTTCCTTAATTTTTGTTTGACAGGCTTGAAACCCTCCTTGATGGGTAATCGGTGTACCACAATGTCGGTGGACAATCCGATCATATCCTCGTGAGACCAGGCAAAGACATCCTCATATTGTTTTAGCAGCTTAGTCATTTCGGCTTTCTGGCTGGGGGTGAGGTCCGTCCCTATCTTGAGTTCCTTTGGCTTGTCAGGGGTTCCAATATCAACGGTGATGGTTTGGTCCAAGTTGGGTTTGGGTTTATCCTCGACCCATCCTTTGATCTCGTCAGGTGCGTCGTCGTAATCTGTCTCGTCTTGTTCAATGCCCATTAAATCGAAATCCAGCTCAATGTCAAAATCATAATCATCATTCAAATTTGAAAGACCATTTGTTAGGCAAGGATTACTCAAATGGGTACACCTGACATGAAACAAAATACTTGTCATATATAAATCATTTTTTCACGACGATCGCAATTTCAAATAACACGAAGAAACGACACAATTATGCAGAAATAAAACAACAACAAAATAAAACTTCTTCATTCCCCCATCCTCTAGGGTTAACCACCCTGACGTCGAGCTTTACCCTTGTTTGGATATCACTGGTTTCTGGGTCCAATTATCGATGGTCAGGTCAGATGAAATGCGCTGGATAAAGGAGGGCCTCACATCGGACACCTCCCCGATGATTACGGATACGTCGCCTGAGTCATTCTCCATATCTTCTCCAGGAATAATCAGCCCTGCCCAATCGATGACAGGCACAACTTGTTGGGCTCCCGGTGGTGTGATAACATTCGTCCCCTCCTTACTGCTTGTTGATTGTCCGGGGATATAGCATTTGGTTTCAAACTCTTTTGCGACCTCCCGCAGGAAACTTTCCCTCCGGGCCGACTCATTACGTGTGGGGGTTAACTCTTCATTCCCTGCCCCAATCACAGGTCCGCTGATCCCCGGCTTATTGTCGACTTTGGTCACTGGACTGCCAACTAGTTGAATCGGAGTCGCACCCTGACGGTGTCCCCGTACTGCGCCCACATGATATCCCAATCCTGCTTTGCCTATCTGCTGTGGTAGGTGGATGGGCTCGGTGATTCCCTGACTGCTTTTCCCTAGTCCCCGTCCGGGTTGGAAGTTCATTTTAATCATTTCCCTTGCCACAAAGGTGAGTTCCGGAGAGACCCTTGGTTTCACAGCTGGAGCTCCCAGGCATCTATAATGGGGAGTGCTAATCTCTAGTGCTTGAAAGCTGGCAGGCGCCGCTGACTCATCCACATTGATTACTGGTAGGCCACTCCTGGGAGGAGAAGGGTCATCACATTCGGCCGAGATTGTTACCAGATTCCCATCGATGATCAACTTGATTTGTTGGTGGAGCGTGGAAGGAACTGCCCCGGCCATGTGTATCCACGGCCTCCCTAACAGCAGGTTGTAGCTTGCCGTAATATCTAGGACTTGGAAGGATATATCAAAAGTACAGGGCCCTATCTCCACTGGCAATTCTATCTCTCCGATGGTATCCCTCCGGGATCCGTCAAAAGCCCGAACCACCACATGACTGGCCCGTAGGCACTTGGGACTGATGTTCATTTTCTTCAGCGTGCTGAGAGGACATATATTCAATGCCGATCCCCCGTCGATCAGCTCCCCATTCATGACATATCCTGAGGAGATTACCGCGATGTGTAGCGGTTTTCGGTGCCCCCTTCCCTCTTTGGGAATGTCCTCATCCGTAAAGGATATTGCATCGGTTTCCAATAAGTGGCCTACCAGCTGGCCGAAACCCTCCTCACTAATTTCTTTGGACACAAATGCCTCCTCCAGAACCTTCATCAGGGTTTTGCAATGCTCACTGGATGACAACACCAAATCCATGACTGATGTTAGGGTTGATTCCTCATTTAAAATCTGGATCCCCCTCGTTTCTAGGTGATCCATCCTTTTCAAAAACTCTATGGCCCTTTCCTCGGAAACCTCTTCATTTTTTCTCTTTTGGCTCTCAAGGACTCGCCCGGGAAGATATAAGGGGTTCCCCTTGGTCGTCACGAAAGCACAACTGGCCGCTTCCTCTGGTATTCCCCCATAATTCCAGGGTACAGTCTTCAGACTACTGATAGGGAGTTGCGGCCTTGCTGCAAGGATGATGGGCCTCGGAGCCGTCAATTTAACAGGTCCCTCTATGTTATTCGTACTTACCCCCATCAACCTGATGGGCGCTCCCCGTGCATCCCCATGATCATGTATCATGTTGATCATCTCTTCAACTTTCTGCACATAGTTCAACCTTGGCGGCCCCCCAGCCTCACTTGCCTCCGTCACATTAACTCCCCCTCCATCATGTCTTGGCAGGGGATTTGCTTTAACATTCGGGGAGTCCGGTTGTTCCACCACAATTTCCCCACTGTCTATCATGTTTTCGATTCGATGCTTCAACGTCCAGCAATCTTGTGTATCATGGCCAGGGGAACTAGAGTGGTATGCACATCGCTTGCTCGGGTCAAACCTTCTACCCTTTGGGTCACTCGGTGGTGCCAGAACAACTATTTTCTTTTGGGCTACTAATACCGCTAATACCCGTTCAAGCGGCTCCCCGAGCGGGGTGAATACTCGATTCTGCGAGGCCTCATATCTTCTTCGCCCCTCTGCCCTTTGATCTGTGAAGTTTGGCTGTCGGGATGGCCCTCCCCTCTGCACCTGAACCGGAAGATGACTTTCTGTTTTTCTGGATGACCCCTGTAAGATGAGGGAAACATCCTCTTCCTTCTTCTTTTGGACCCTCCGGGAAGTGCTGCCATAGTTTCCATTCTGTATTTGCTCGGCAGCAGTTTCTAAAGCAGTAAGATCCCGGATTTTACCCGATTTCAACCCCATGTCAACCATCTCTCCATGTTTAATCATTTCAGCAAAGGGTCTTCCAATCCCCGAGATGACCCGCTCATAATACGGTGCCTCCTGAATGTCTACAAAGGTCATTATCATCTCTGATTCGCTCATCGGGGGAGTTACCTGTGCGGCCATGCCCCTCCATCTTTGCGCATATTCCCTGAAGGATTCCCTAGGCTGTTTTTTAACCTTTGTCATTTGGTACCTGTCAAGAGCCATCTGGGCCTGAAAGCTGTATTGGGTTAAGAAGGTATGGGCCAATTCCTCCCAGTTGTGGATTCGGGCGTTGTCGAGGCGGGCATACCAGATTCTTGCCTCCCCTGTTAAGCTTTTCTGGAATAGTTGCATTCTTAACCCCTCGTCCTCGGCATAAGACCCGAGTTCTCCAATGTATATTTTCAAGTGTGTATAGGGGTCTCCCTTTCCATTGTATTTTTCAAACTCGGGAACTTTGAACTTTTCTGGATATCTGGCTCCGGGGAAAACGCATAGATCTGAATAATTAACCCTGCCCAGGGAGCCTATGCCCCTTAGAGATTGGATGGTCTCCTCCATGTGTTTCATTTTTCTCCGAAGGTCGTCATTGTCCCCTTCTTCTGGGATAGTAATCACTGTCCTGCTAGGCATGGGAACGGCCCTTGTAATGACTGGCTCGTCCTTGAGTTGGGGTTGGTCATCCTTACCCAGGTTTACAATATTTTTAGGAGGATTCTGGTCACCCCCTGGTGGTGGAATATTATGTGGTCCTTGGCTTGGCGGATCCTGTCTGAGTAGGAACTGCTCTTTTAGCATCGTGGCCATTTCCATCATCTGTTTTTTGAAGTCATCAAACTCTTCCCGAGATATGGAACTATGATTAGGAATATCAGCCATTTCAGATGTAGAATTTTGGGCTTTCTTAGACTGCGAACGGGTTTGAGGAGCAATCCTGCGAAACAACGGTTCGAAGTTTAGTCTTGGGGAAATGAAAGAATGGATGCATGCTAAAACCGTAACCTTCTGTGTGTTTTTGGGTTTTTTAATCTTTTTCTGCAAAACAACTCGTCAGCGGTTCTTTATTGAAATAATACATGCTAGATATGATTTATGCTTCCCGTGTCGTTCCCTGCAAAACACAGAGGTTAGTATTTTCTTTTGACATAAAGGGAAAGCATATATGAATATGTTGCAATGGAATTATGGCATTTATACGCAGAAACGTAAAAGGGCATGAAGAGACTTATCCTGCGTTGGGTTAATCTGGGGCTGACCTATCCTAGGGTTACTCTCACGGGCTTTTCGGCATGAAGGTTCCCAAATCTTCGCAATCTACTCGTTTGAGCCCTTTCGATTGGAGCGGATTTGAGTGGTGCGTTTCCTGAGCCATCTCCGGGGAGCAGCCCCATCGAGTCCAGTAATAAGCAACCGACGGGTTCGCCTCAGGAGGAGGTACAATCTCAACATACATTCACATTCATCGTCCTCACCGTATGCAAATGATTACTTTAAGGTAAATCAACGCCATTCAATCATTCATTCATTGGACAAAAGCACACATTCACACAACAATAAGTAAAATAGGTCAAAATGTTGCACGCACATACATATTCATAAATTTTTTAAGGATAGGATAGCATCAAGATTTGAAAGCGGCTTAAGCCCTCTAATGTCCCCAGCAGAGTCGCCAGCTGTCGACGCCGGGTTTTCTTCTCGCGTGTTCTTTTAGTCTTTTCCAATTTTAGCCTTTTGATTTAATGATTTTTTTTTGGAAAAGGTCGGCATTGATGTCGACGGGGTTTTGAAAGATCGTGTTTTATGATGAGCCAATTAACCAGAGTCGCCAGTTGGTATATTTGCAATGGATGTACCAACTCATCCGAGTTTTCGTTTTTTATGAATCGCTGGCTCATGTGTGACTCCGAATTAATTGGTCTGCGAATCGAGATCCATAGAGTTCGGGGGCTTGCTTAAGTGAGGGGAAGGTGTTAGGCACCCCTCGACTTCCGTGAAACACGGTTACCGCAATCTTGATGCTTTCCTATCCTTTAATTCATGAATGTGTATGTGTGTGTGTGTGTGTGTGTGCCTATGTGAATGTTGTGGGGAATTTGTATGAAAGAGTCATTTGGATTTTAGGGAAAATCGTGTTTTAATTTGAGAACGCTTCGGAATATCTTTTCGGTATACACGAGAAAGCTCTATTCTTTATGAGAAAGGTTTGATTTTAATTGTCCAAAACTATGAGATTTTCATTAAGCGTCGTTTTGGCAAAACAAGAGTTTTAAACCTTCGTCTAAATAGGAATCGAGATCTATACGTTGCTTTCATAAAATGATGGGCAATTTCTAGAATCTCTTTAACCCTATATACAACGGTTTAATAAAACGTCATTTTATTTATAAAATCATTTTGTGTGATGTTTTGGAAAACGATCTTTCTTTAGCTTTCTCGTTAGATAGGAATCGACATTCATTAACATTTCTCAAATTTTAACCTCGTGATTCTAATATCCTACTTTGATTGATTTTATGAAAATCTTATCATTTAGCCTTGAAATCAATTTCGTGTCATAAATCAAATCAAGCGTAAACACGCGTCGGGGCTATTCATGGGCATGTAAGCCATCAAAATGTCCCCGAACGCCAACAATCACAAATTTCACTATTTCGGGGCCTTAAGCACGATTCTCGCCTTAGCGTCGTTTTAAGGCCCAACGATTACATATTTACAATGAAAACTACGTCATTTCTACTTCTTACATCAAGATATGTCCATCATCGGATTGGGACCCCGGGGTCCGCTTTCCTAGGCTCACAACCAAGTATCCACACACAAACAATCGGATATTACAAGAAAATAAACCAACCCGGATAATCTAACAATACCAAGACATCCTAAAATAACGATTTAAAGGAATTGATACCAAATATAACACCTTGAAACAAACAAAGAAATTAATGAACGAATATCATCGGGTTATTAGGAAGAGTTTTATTCCGATGGAAACTTCACCCATAATCCCTAATTCATTGTTCAATCAATAAATTACATGAAAAATTGCATCTAATTTGATCAAATGATATGATAGAAATTGATATCACAAAAGAGATTTCACCTTGCAATTGATATCCAAATGGATGTGAACTTGATGTATTTGAATAGAAGGAAAGAATCTATTTGATACAATCAAATCAAAAGAAAATTATTCCTCTCTTTTTTCTCTCTTTTCTTCCTATTTGATTGCAAAATTTATGCTATTTCTTCCTCAATTTCTGAGTTGGCTGCTGCTGTATTCTCCTTCTTCCTCAAATTCTCCAACCTCTCAACCTCCTGTATGCTGCCCGAAGCTGGGCTTAAATAGGCTGGCCAGAGCCAGCCGCAGATCTATCTGCGGCTGGCCGCAGATGGATCTGCGGCTGGCCAGCTGGCACGCCTCCCATCGCACTCAGCTGGTAGTGCTGATTTCCTGGTTTCCGTGCTGGCGCACCCACTTGGCCGCAGATCTATCCGCGGCTGGCGGGCTTGACTTTCTCGATTTTCGTGCCACGCCTCGATTTTCGTGCCGCAACGTCAGTTTTCGCTGACAGGCTCGTGCTTTACAGTCCGAGAATCATTGAGAAGCGCGCCACACCTTCCGGGAATGCCAAATTCGGATAGCCCTGCTATCATGTCGATTTCGGCTGCAAATTATCATGGTGGCGTCGAGTGTCCGTACTTTTCCTATCTTTTGCTCTCGCAGGCCGATCCATTTGACGAATTTGCCCTCCTGTCAAGGTTAGTATACGAAGTGCAAAATTTGGGTGTCTACACCTCATTTCTATTCTCATTCTCACTATGGGATTCTTCATCCCTATTTCTGTTAAATAATGGTCTTCCTCGACCTCTTCCTTTTGGCGGCATTTTTTGTTTAATAAAAATTTATTATTATTAAACTATTGCTTGGTTTAAGACATTCTTATTCAATGCTTAATAACAATACTTAAATCAAAACATATTTAATTATATTCATATTAAACATGCTTTTCATTGCTTTTTTAAAAGTCAGTACATATCTTGATAGCTTCTCATGCTATCCTCTTACTTGTAGTATTCACTTGTTATATACATTCTTTTCTATCCCAAAAAGGGACTCTACTTTTCTCTAATCCGTAACTATCATAATAGGTAGGATTCCAAAAACTATCCCATTACTACTACAAAAAGTTGGGATTCTCAGTCATACTACACTACCAAATATTTACAACATACATACAATATGCACACATATTTACAACACTTTCACGTTATTTCATAAAATAAACAACCATCCTATCTTTGCCCAACAACACTGGTACGGACACGCTCATCCTCAATGATAGCAATCACACGAGCATGAGAAATGGAATGGCGAAGCTTTCCTGGCTCATTAGGATAAGCCCACACCTTATCCTGGACATTATCTATTGAGGTAGTATAAGTATGCCTCATCTGATCCATCTTCCTTTTGACTTATCGTAATTTAATCTCAAGATTGCGAGCATACTCTGCAGTCTGCTGTTGATCTAGAATCTCCACATCTCTGATATTATTAAGCTCATGATATTCAACTTGCATCTCTTGAACCTTGGCCTCATAATATTGGTCTCGGTTCTCAGCTGTCTAAAGCCTGGTAGTCAAGTCTAGATTCTGATCCTCTAAGGACCGAGAATTTTAAATAATTATATATGTATATTTTTACGAATAAATTTTTCTTTAAGCATATAAGTGAATATGTGAATTGAGCAAGATAATTAATTTATTTATTTTATGTTAACTAAGATGAATACGTAATCAATTTGACTAAGAAAAAGCAAGATAAGTTATGTTAAACATTTAACATAGTTTGAAGGTTAACCTTGAAGGTTAAATTAAAAAGATTTATAATCTTTAAATGATTGGTTAATTATATGAATTACTTATAGTAAATGATTATGTGAGTAATTAAATTTAACAAGGAATTATTAGCGATATATGATTAATGTGTTGTGGGTGATTAAATAAATATATATTACTTAATATGTATATATTTGTTTAGTATATAAAAAGAATTAAAAATAAAGTCTTGTAACCTAATATATATATTAGGAATGTGAATTAAATAACCTAAATGGTTATAATATGGAAGAATATTAATATTTAAAATATATACTAACCCTAAAAGAATTATTTTATATATCTCAATTAGTTAATTTTATAACTTAATTAAGCAAGTCTAATTGGGTTATAAATTAAATGTGTATGAGTGATTATTTAAATTACAAATGAATGAAACAGAAACACTAATTAAATAATTAGGTAAGATAAAAATAAAAAGTATTGGACTAAGTTAATTTTCATGGCCCAAATATTGTAATTGGAAAGCCCAAACAATAAGTCAAGTGGCCCAAATTTTAGCCCAAGTAAATTGGATTTTCTAGAAGATGATCCAAGCTAAATTAGTAAGTAAAAAATAAAATAAAAAAAATAATCAAAACTTGGCAAATTAAGGGGGGATGTTCGGCAATCAAAGGGGGAATTTTAGCACATGCCCAAATCAATTCATATCTCTCCAAAATCAAATAAAATCCATCAAGCCAAATGTCCTCATCTCATTTAGCCACATTAGTTTACTTAGATTAGCAAGCAAAGTGGGAGAGAGAATGAGAGATATGAGAAGATTTATATACATACATATATTATATGTATATATCTTTACCAATAATGAAAACCCTCACCTCATTTACAAATTAAAAGTTTCCTTTATTTTACTTCCATTTCTCCACCTAATAAGCTAGCCAACATAAAAAGAAAATAGAGAGAGAAAGAAAAGAGAGAGGGTTCGGCAGCCCAAGGAAGGAAAAAAGGAAGAAAAATCTCATCTAGCTTATATCTTATTTTGAAGAAGAAAGGTGCACATAAAAGGTATAAAGAAATTTTCAAGTTCAGTTAATATTTTATGAAGTTTAGTGCTATTATTTTAGATCCATAAAATTTTATGAACTATTGGTAAAAACGTTATGAGAAGGTTGGAATCATAGATTATTTGGTGTATCATGTTGGTATATGTTAGATTATGTTGCAAGTGTTAGGAAAAATGAAAGCTAATGAGTTTTTAGTTTTTCCGGAAAATATTTTGAGATCTATGTTGATTATTTTGAAATCCATGTTGGGTATTTGTGATTTGTTTATTGGTTGTGCTAGATCTTTAAGTATTGAGCAAAAGCCCTTTTGTTTGACTCAAAAATGTTGAAAGATGAGAAAGTTATGGGATTTGTTCTAAAACAACTCTTAGATGGAAAAAAAATCAATAATAAGGCTGCTGTCCCAAAAAAGAAATTTCGAGATTTGCTATATTACTCTAAAAATTCTGGGCTTTTGGTATGTTGTAGTACGCTGAATAATCTTTACATAGACTCTGGAACGGACTAATTCCAATTTCGGAGCAAATAGTTATGACCGTTCAAAGTAGCGTGTCAAAATCGGAAAACGAATTCGGGTCAGTCCCCTTGCACGAAATTTCTGGACTGATGTGTTCAGAATTTGGAAACAAGTCAGTAGGCAAAAATTGTAGCCCCGGAAGTTAGCTTCGCGTGGGCTCAGGAATCGCCCAAAAACGTTTTAAAACGAAAAGGTTATGACTATTTTAGCGAGAGAGGCTAAACCTGCGAAAAAGATGAAAACCGTTACGAAACTGCCCAGATAATAAGGCAGCATGCAGGGAGTTTTGGTCTAAAGCAAACGGGTTATACTGTCTGGATATTAACTAAAGAAGAACTTGGCCTAAAGCATACAGTCTTAACTGTCCGGATAGATAATCAAAATGAAATTTGTTCTTAAGCAGACAATCTTAACTGTCTGGATTAGACCTGTAACATATAATCTAAAAAGTTTGGACACGTTGTTTAATTTATAAAATGCGAACGACCTAAAATCAATAGTATTGTAATGTAAAACAAAGTGTGTTGGTTTCTAAAAGCCGAGTAGTTGGCTAACGTTAAGCTACGTTGTCCTGAACTATATAAGACAAGCGTATTAGATTTTAATTAAGGAATGATTTAAGATGTCTTAAGTTATGAGACATGAGCATCACGAGACTTTAGAATTAAAGTCTAATCTATAAACGAAGCTAAAAGAGAAATATACTAGGGTGTATATAGTTAAGTACATTATGTCAAGATATAAAACCCGAACATCGTGAATTAAGCTAGGATAAACTAATATAGCAATTATTTAAATTAAGGTAATAATATAGTAAATTGAATTTTTACTATAAAAGCCATGTATTAGCTGTTTAAACTCCGAATTTGCGAGCAAAGTTAAAATATATTTCTGAAATAGAATATAAATGGTTTGAGCTTCAAGATGTAAAATATTTACATCTTAAAACGTGTGAGACCTTTATTATTTATTAATAAAGTTTCTAAAGGAACCAAGATTGGTTTTGAATGAAGTATGAATAATATTAATTTTGTTAACTAATATTTATGGATAATGAATATAAATGCATGTTTTGCGACATATTTAGTTATCTAAATATGTGTGCATGTAAATACAATTGTGTAGGATTTGTGGAGAGAAGTTAAGTTAAATTATAGCGGTAATCTACAATCAAGGCAAGTTTCCTAAACTTACTCAGATATTTATTCTGTGCAAGTTTCCTAACTCAAACTCGAGTTATTATATTTCAAGCATGCTAGTGAATTAATTATTGACAATTATTTCACATCTATAATATTTATTGATATTCGCACAAGGTGCAAGTTGTTATTATTATGCAAGTTCCCTAACTCAAACTCGAGTTATTATATTTCAAGCATGCTAGTGGATTAATTATTGACAATTATTCCACATCTATAATATTTATTGATATTCGCACAAGGTACAAGTTGTTATTGATATGCAAGTTTCCTAACTCAACTTGAGTTATTAATTTCAAAGCATGATTAGTGAATAATTATTGTTAGTTATTCACATCCATAATTATTATTGTTATTCGCACATAGTGCATTTGATTTCCTGATCTATTACTTGAACTATGAAATAATTTAAAGTTTTTTTATTTATGAACTGTTTATGAGCTCTGTCTCAGCTATTTATTTTGGCGAGAAACGTTCTATTTAATATGAGCGGATTTATTATTGGAAGATTTATGCCGGCTAGATCAACATTGATATTATATGTTAAAATCATAGTACGTATTTCTTTGAATTCAATCCCAACCATATTGATATGGTACGGACTCATGATGTAAGACTGAGATGAACAACCCTAAAAAATAAATCAGGGGAATTTTATTGTCGGAAAGCCGACCCGCGCGCTATTGTTGAGAATTATGCATAATCTCGGGTACAATAAGGCAGATCACCTTACGGACTTGCAAAAGAGTAAAGATTAGTTTTTATAGCTAACTTTTACTCTTGAGGTATTCAGTATTATTAATTACTGATGATTCCTCTAATAGTTCTTGATCCATTTGTGATCACTCACCATGAAATCTGGGAATACTCATTTTTATTGACTATATTGCAGTATTGTTAAGCCTTCATAATCAATTGAACCTTCGAAAGAATTTTAACTCTTTCATTCTTGATGTATTATTTAGCATGAAATTTAAATCCTTGTTATTGAAAATGATCCATTGTGCAACTATTTCACAATCTTTGAAACATTATTGAAGTTCCATAAAGTTAAACTCTTCTATTCATGATATATCCTTTATTGTACGCTTAACTTGCTGAGCAAACTGTTGCTCACCCTTGCTTAAATAAAATATTTCAGCTAAAGTCGAGGTAGCAGAAGGTTCTAATAAGGACAAAGGCAAAGCGAAGGCGACCGAGTAGTATCAAGTTATTTAATGATTATTATATTATAATTTTGCTTAAGTCTTTTGTATTAATAGACATGTAATGTTAAGGTTAGTTAACTTGGGATGACGATGATATAATTAGATTTTACTGTATGTTTTTATTAATGTAATCTAATGAATGATATCATTCATCGATGAATGAGTAGTTAGATGTGATATGTATGATGGATCGTGAGCACCAAACCCGAGGTTAGGGAACCCGGATTTAGGGGTGTCACAAATCCATCAAGTGATGAACCATTGCCCCTAACTATATCAGGGCATCTTCCATCTCATGGTTATTTTGCTAAGCATCGTTCTCTGCATTGGCCTCTAAGGCCTCATCAAGTTCTTCTACAAACAGTTCCTCTTCAGGATCTTCCTTAGACTCTGAATCGAAATCTATGACCACCACCTGTTCTAGCTCGTGTACTAACTGTGGTTCTATCACATGTGAAGCTAACTGCTCCTTAGGCTCTACCTGTATAACCTGGATTTCTTCCACGCCTGACATCTACACGCAATTAAATAACTCGATTAGTACATAATACAAATTGTATATATACATAACAAATACAATTTCATTTGAGCTATCTTTTTATTTCATTTTGTGATAAATTTTCTCAATCCATCCTCTTTAAACTCTATTTGAGTTATTTATTATCTGATTATCTAGCTGACTTAAGGTTATAGCCCAAGGTATCCCCACCTAAGGTTTCTAACCTACAGCTCTGATACCAACTTGTGACACCCCTGAATCCGGGTACTTAAAACTCGTACTTGATGCTACACGATATCATTCATCCAACCTACTTATTATAAAATAACAGTAATTATTACATCAGAGGTATTTATCCCAGGTACGATGACCTTTAAATTCTTTATTACATGATAGTACTGTAATTACACCACAAACGCTTATTTATTACAATATATTATCTCCATTTACTCATTGAGTTTTCCTTTGCCTTTGTCCTTTTCGGACCCTTCTATTCGATCATCCTTAGCTGAAAATATTTATATTCAAAGCAAGAATGAGCATTCAATTGCTCGACAAGTAATATCAGTTAATAATAACTTGTGCAAGGAAATAAATGTTTTTGAGATATGCTTTAACAGTGAAACAAAACTGTAAAGCAACTGAAATATGTCTTGTTTGCATTTTCGAAACAACATACTGACTTTTACATGCTAAGTGGTCACAAGACCATGAACATTCATTTTCTTTTCTTGAAAAGGTTCGATCAGAAATTCATCTGTGAACAGTCTGGTCTTACGGGTACGGTGGGTAATTAGCCCGTTATGCCCTGTATTGATCAATACTATCTAGAAGAACGACATTTGCGTTCAACGTCACCGCTTTCTTGGCCCAATATAAAATTTCCCAAGTTTGGGATGTTCATACTCAGTCTGGAGTTCAAATCAAAACAATATGATTGAACAACTTTATCTACTCAATAATATTTCAAAGACTTAATATAAAAGTAATGAAATACTATAAACTTTGTCTAGTCAGAACAAATGGCTTAGACTATCTTTAAACAACACATTCTATTATCAATATGTGGATAATTTTCCAATGTATATCTGAACTAAGCTTTAAATATGCTTTTCTCATATGAAAACCTATTGCATAAAATAAATGCAAAGGTTTAGGAAACTTGCCTTGTTCGAAGATTAAATTTTCAGTTTTATCTTAATGTTGCTTCACGTATCCTACACATTTATGTTTATGTTTAGTTACTCATTAGCTTGTTCATCTATGGATTCTTATACCACATCATTTCACATATTCAGTTATATACATCGAATAAGCACGGACAGTACACTGATGATATTCACATATGTCATACTTTCAAAACACATTAATAAACCACATTGTTGCATGCTTTGCTTATGTTTTCATTTTGAAAGTCATTTGACTTCATTTAATTTAGAAATCTCTTTGAAATCATGGTTCACATATTCATATCATGCTAACATACTTAAAACATTCCTCTGATCATGTATAACATCTTAACACATTTATGCTAACATGTTCTTAGTTCAAATTTCATAAGAAAACATATCTTGAAGGTTCAATAGTGCAGCGCTGTCACGCTAGATTTAACCTTGGGAGTGGCGCGGCCACGCTACTCCCTATGTTATCCAAGCTTGAGTTTTTCAACTCAAGTTCATTCCAACACTTGAAAGTCATTTATATAATAATCATAAGCATGCATACATGATATTTGGTTTATCAAACCTACCTTAGATTAGGCCTTTTAAGATCTTAACCTTTAATCCTATTTTCATTCTTAAATCTAACTTTATAAGCTCATTTTGTCAAAAACTAATGCAATCCTAGTCAGGCTCTCATCGAACAACATTCATTCAACTCATGTTCAAGAGGTCCATTGGGTGATCGCAAGTGAATGGGTTGAACTCAATTCAAGGATGTTTATATTAGAGTTCAAGACAAGACATCAAATCCGTGTTCATTTGTTTGGTTTCGGTATTAATAATGTTATGTTCCAGTTCATCACGTGATTGCAAGTTTATGGTCATTGTTATGAATATCCAAGTATAAATGAGAGCTTTCAAACTATCACGCGACTACATGAGGTTGGATTGCATGAAAAGCAAAATCGGAAGTTGGGAGTCAGGGAGCTCACCCCGACGAGCTCAGCAAGCCTATTAAGCTCGCCCCAGCGAGTTTGTCTCTGTCCATCTTCGCCCCATCAAGCTTTAAAGCCACCCCAACCCATTCTTCTTTGTCCATCGTCGCCCCGACAAGCTTCCAGTACAAATCTCTCACCGTAGTGAGCTCAACCAAATTTTGTTGGCGCATTTTTTGAGGTGAACACGTTTTGACAGTTTGGGACGCGGATTTCTTCCTTCATTTTATGGATTTCAGTATATTTCTATATTCCTATTGTAACTAGGATATTTCTTAGATAGGAATTGATTTCCTTATTGCTTATTAGTTAGGATTTCTATTTTCATTCAAATTCCTATTTCCTTATAGAATTAGGGCTTCTATGTATTAGATTAAATAGAATACATAGCTTATGTAATAAGTAGACTTTTTCTCATTAATAAATTACTTTGTGAGATACTTCTCATCTTTTGGTTCTTTAAGAATTCTTCGATTAATTTCTTAGTTTTCTTGAGATTCAATTATCGATTTATTATACAACAATTCATAGTTGTTTGTGGTGTCATTCTATCATGCATCAATCGTCGATTGTACTTTTGGTTCCTGTCTCTTTATAGACATTGGGTCAAGGTGTTATTGGTGTTTTATTCAACGCAAGCTTCCTAGAGTAGAGCAATTGTACCAAGGTTCTCGTCTCAATATAGGCGAAAGGTTGAGGTGTTGTGAGCGTTCCACCTTATAACTTGCTGAAAACTGTTGGGAATCTGCATGCTATCATCTAATCCATCATCATAGGGGGAGAATGTTATAAGATCTGTATGTGATTACCTTTATTCATTATATGTGATTTGATTGATGACAAAATGATGAGAAGAACATTCACACTATTAAAAGCTTTGTAAAGTCCTTAAATGAATATGATGTACAAGGACTTAGTAGATCAAATATGTTAGGATGATCTGAGCTGAATGAATATCTATCTGATCAAAACATGTTTGTAAGATTAGGCTTTGTAAAGTCCTTAAATGAATTTGAAGTACAAGGACTTAGAATAGAAAAAGATCAAACTCGTTAGGTTGATCTTATATGTTGTAATGATATATGTACAAACAAGGGGCCAAACTGAACGTAAAACACTGCACTGACTAAGCGAAGGATCGTAGAGCAGTCAGTCAACATCGCAGAGCCAAGTATGCCATCACAGGGCTTGCCAGGAAAACGTAGAGTAAAACTCGGCAGGACGTAGAGCTCTCTCGGTAGAATGTAAAGTTGCCCCGACCGAACTTAGAGCACTCTCGGTAGTACGTAGAGCTCTCTCGGCAGAATGAAGAACACTCTCGGCAGGACGTAAAGTCGCCTCGGCAGGACGTAGAGTTGCCTCGGCATTTGAAGTGCCAAATTCTAAGATCGTAGAGTCTGCCAGGCATGTACAGCAACAGGTTCAGTAGATCGTATAGATCACTCGGCAGTATTTACCGGGCATCGTAGAGCTGTGCATATCAACGGAGAGAGTGCAAGGCAATCGTAGAGTATGACTCGGCAGAACAAAGGCTTACTCAGAATCGTAGAGCATACACTACAAAGAGAAAGTCGTTGTGCTAACATGGGTTCGTAGAGACAGTTCAAGCAAGCCACTCTACGACTCCCATGAACAGTGTGCAATCAAAGCAACAACGTAAAGCAGTCGCTGTTGAAGCACTCCAAGATAAGGTGGCAATCTTCAAGACTACCAAGCAAGCTGAGCATGAGCCATCAGACACAGCAGGATCTCTGAACACAACCAAAGCATTAAGCCATGACGGAGATCAAAGGACAAGGTCAAGTAATTACTCTACGATCCATCAAGGCTCTAGATCTGCATCAAAGACAGAGGTCATAGAGCATGAAAAGTTCAGCAAGATCAAGTGATCGTAGAGATGAGTCTAAAGACAAATAGAAGCACTCGTGCAGTCTCAGCGAAACAAAGCAAAAAGATCATAGAGCAGCACTCTGTGACTAAAGGAAGAATGTCTGAAGATTAAGTAGAGCAGTCCTCTACATCAAAGGTGCCACAGCAAACAAGAAGATTATAGAGCAGTCCTCTATAACACAGCAGCAGAGCCAACACCTAAAGAACATAGAGCAATCCTCTATGATAAGCACACGATAGCAATGGTTCAATGTAGATCATAAATGCTATGCTCTGGAACGAAAAGCTAAATGGAGATCACAGAGCATGAGGAAGTATAGACTGCAATATAATGAGAAGCACATCAGAGCATAATACAAAGTGCAGACAGCCACTCCACGAATTGCAAGAGAGCACGAGGCCACAACTGAAGTTAACAGTAAACTCTACGAACAAAGGCAACAGTCTTCAGTTGGAAGCAAGCAGTTCACTCTACGATCTAAGATTAAGGCTACATCTAAGATGATCGTAGAGCAAGTAAGAGAGTGCCAACTGGATTAAAGATATTAGGGCACTCAGGATTGCTATTCCAAAATAAGCGGCTGAATATATAAAGGAGTATAATATATATCCAATTTGAGTGGAGCTCAAACAGTCACATCTGCAGCAGTCAAACAAACAGCGCATGTGACTCCACTATCTTGGTACCAGTTAATGGATGCTGACTCAGCCATCACTAGCAGACTTAGGGAAGTAAAATGCTCAGTGATATAATAAACAAGTCTGCAGAAAGTTAGTCTCCAACAGAAAGAAGTGCAACGGGAAGATTTCAACGGCAAGCTTCCAACGGGAAAGAAAATGGAGAACTACAAAAGAAAGAACAACACTCGAATATATGTGTGTGTTGGTATTCAGTGAGTAAGAGAGCAAGAACACCACTTGTATAATCAACGAGAAGCTTCACTGTAACAAAGAGGTATGCCAAAGGGCTGGCATATGAGCTAAGAGTCGAATGACCAAGAAGCCAAGATCTAGAGTAACCAAAACCAGAATGGACAACTCTATGATCAAGCAAGGAACACTATGTGCTGAATAGATAAAGAAGTGACTTGGACAAGTCAACCAGTCTTCAATGGAAGTGATCATCTACTATGTACTAGAAGAAGGAAGGGCTTAAATGATCATCATTAGCAGCATCCAGAAGAAGATCATCATCAGTTGTCAAGTACTAGAAGATGAAGGAGAACAAAGTTCATCTTGGCAGCACAACCCAGCAAACCATCAACACACCAAAGAGGGCAGGGCGTCCTTTTCTTAAGTGACTAAACAAAGTCAAGTCTGCTAGACTTGCTGAGTACCAAAGGGTACAAGAGATTCTAAGGCTGCTGGCCTTAGTCTACAGGTTCCAAGGCTGCTGGCCTTGAAGGGTTCTTTGTGAACCAGGTTTCCAAGTCTGCTGGGCTTGAAGAGGGTCATAGGATCCTTGCCCGAGGGACTAAAAATAACTCAATGTCTGCGGGACTCAAGAGGGGTCAGAGGATCCGTGTCTGCGGGACTTGAGGAGGGTCATAGGATCCTTGCCTGTGTGGCTAAAAATAACTCTTGTCTGCTGGACTTGAGGAGGGCGTAGAGTCCTTGTCTTCGTGACTAAAACAATTAGTGGATTCCTACTTGTTGAAGTATAAGAGTGGAGTAGGAGTTATTACGTCTCTGAACCACTTAAAGCCTCCTTTGTTATTTACCTTCTGTCATTTACTTTATGCTCGATAAACTGCTATATCTGTTATCAACCATACTATAGATTGATAAACTGAACTGAGAATGTGTTCGAATCTATGAAGGGGTTATTAATGATTATTCCGCTGTCCATGAATTGATTTTATTAACTGTTATACTTTCATTAATAAAAGGAAAAAGTTTTATAGATCTATTCAACCCCCCCTTCTAGATCTACATTATCTCCTTAGGAACTAACAAAAACAATCCGGGCGACGACCACTTCTTGCAAGCGTGCTGTGGAGTCTATCATTTGGTATTAGCGCTAAGCATTTCTAGCGAGTTATCTATCTTTATTTTTGTTGTTGAAGAGCAGAAAAAAAGTATAGAAAAATTTTCAGTTGTTATTTCAATTGTGCTAACCAAATTTGTAGCACACCATTAATTCATCAAATTTCGTAATTTCAACCATCAATTACCAGTCAGTATTCTAAGCATACAATTCGACGGTTACATGGAGTTTTGTTGGTAACCATAGTCATACCATCTATATTTATTCCTGATAAGTTATTTTTGAATTGAATAGTAAAATTGTGATATTGTTTGGTGAATTCGAAAAGAACCTATAAGAGGGAATATTAGAGAGGTAAAAGGCAAGAGAAGTGAGAATATTAGAGGGTAAAAGCCAATTGAGCGATACACGAGTGATTTCATAATTGTGCGATACATTGTTTGAGTGAAATACGTAAGGGAGTGTGTGAGGAAAATTTTTATCTACTAACCTTTGTTTTGCAGCAAATATGTATGGTTATAATTGTGAAAGTACTTATGGGTCTCAAGGGAATTCTTTTCAAGGCATGATTGATCCAGATGTATATTTGAGATGGGACAATATGATGGAGCGAGAGTTTGACTATTATAATTATTCTTAGTGGAGGAAGTTAAAACTAGCGATTCGAGAGTTTTTTGATCATGTAATTAATTACATGGTGGTTTCAATTTAAGCATCGCATGGAAAATGATGGAGAACATTTGATCGAGACATGGGAAAAATTAAAAATCGTGATGAGGAAGCGGTTTGTTCCAGTATAGTCTAAAAGGAGGAACGAGTATGTAACTCCAAGATATGTCGATCAACCTTCAAGGCGATCAACCTGGGATGAAGAAAGGAGGGATCGTAGGCAAGGAGATTCGCATCAGAGACAGTCACGAGAGACTCCTAGGGTGTATAGGGAACCATTATGTTCTAAGGAGAAGAAAGGAGAAGTCATGGGTTCATTTTGTGAGATATGGGAGGATTGGTTGATGCAGCGACAAAACGCACGACAAATGCAAAAGGAGCAAGATCAGCCGAGTGAGGAAGAAGATGAAAGAGAACATACAGTCCAAGGAGAATTATTAGATTCTAATGTGCTAGATGAAGTCCATGAACAGGAGCAAGAAATTAAACGACAAAAAGAGTGAAGAAGAAATTAAAAAAAATATTGAGTGTGAAAGCAACAAAGAGATAGAAAATAGAGAGATTGAGGAAAATGAGAATGAAAAAAAATGAGAGAATAAAAAGAATGAGAGTGATAATAAACGAGAGGAAAAAACAGTGGATGGTAAGAGTGAAAAAAGAGAGGAGAGTGAGTTGGAAAGTGAGTTATATTTTGAACAATCAATGATTATACATTCGTACAAGACGACGCTTTTGAATGCTAACTAGATTAACTCTATTTTGTCTAGTTTTGTTGTTTCTCTTATATAGGTGATTGAGGATATACCACGAGCTATCATTCTATATCAGTCAACTTGTAGTATTCCCGAGGAGACGACGAAGTTAGAATGATGGGTTGGAGAATTGATGGAGCCCCTCTTCATCAAAGCGGGTATAGTGGAAGATGACATGAGTTCATGTGTTATTCATGAGATCATAGTGTCGAAGGAGGATAAGACGTCAAGCTTGTGCATTGATTTCAAATTGGTAAACAAGTATCGATATGCTTTTCTTTGCTTAGATAATATGTTTGATAAATTCCATAGTACTTATGTTTTGTCTACATTTAAAGATGACCATGTGATGATATTGCCTAGTCAAGTTAGCTTAAGAGAATGTGATGAATGGAAAATTATGTTAACCTGTGATTTGTATGGGTGGTTAGTTATTTCGGTTAGATTAACTGACACATCTAGTATTTTTATGAGTTTATTAAAACATGTTTTGCATGCTTCCATGGATAAATTTTTGTTTGGCTATTTTGAGGGAAAAATCGTCTTTATCATAAACTATGGAGGATATTTGATATTTGTCGAGTTAGTTTATGAGCATACGTTATATTCTCGTTGGCAATATTCTTACTATCATTTAGTAAATTCTCATTATCAAAGTGCATATCTTTGTAGAATTTATTCTAGTGATTATTGTGGATATTCTCGTTTTCAACATTTGTACGTGCATGAAACTCATTCTAGGGTTTTTCATTCACATGTTGAATTAGGTTTTTATGTTAATCAATCTTTACATGGCATGTCGTTAATTGATAAGGGTAGTGAACATGATTCTTCAGTAGAGAAATCTTCATTGCACGATTTGCTATCATTTGGTAATGTATTTCCATTAGAGTTGTTATCATTGCATGATTTTGGGAAAACTATATTGAATGGAAAGGAATTTGGTATTGAATTGAAAAGTGATTATCATTGGATTGGATTAAGACGTGGTTTACATATATGTCTAGTTAAATCATTCGAGTTAACTAGTTCAATAAATGATTTCATGTTAAATTATGTGTTACATTCTTTCATGGGGAAATTTGCAAATATCGGTATTGATGATAGTTTGACTTTTGTTAACACTTGGGGAAATTCTTTAGCATTAGTTAAGTTTAATTGTGATCATCATGGATATGCTAGTGAGTTTTCATTTTATGATGTTGGGTGTGATCTTTTTATTTGATTAATGCACTTACGTGAACTTGAGTTTTGTAATGTCAATGGGAAGAGAAAAAGTTGATTTTGATTTGTAGACTCAAGATGGGTTTATACTCATCAAGGAGAAAAACATAGATCGTTGTGCAAATCAATTCGGACAATGCATTAAGAATCTACAAGGAAGTGAATTGATTTTTGTTCTAGTAGATTATACATGTGATTTTTAGTCATTTGATTTCTTTGTGATTAGATAAAAGGAACTTGTTGATTTGTTTAGTTTTGTGTTTAATCTAAGAATTCAAGAGTATTTGCATAAACAATGTGTTGGGTTTTAAAGGTTGATATTTGACCCAGGATCGTTGAGATGGATGTTCTTACGAATAGATGAGATCACAAAATTGATATTTGATCCGGGAATTCGTGAATGGGGGTTTGTGCAACATGAGGAGTTCTACGTGTTGATTTTTGATTTAGGAGGAGATAGAGTTTTTCATAGTTTTATTTGTGTTTATTTTATTATATATGCATTTATGTTTTTAGGTAGTAATTTTGATTGCAATTTTACTATAGATGCTTATTTAGTTTATATTGATGTCATTAGAGTTCTGGAAGAATTTGGCTTACATGTGCAAAAGCATCGTGTTAGTTGGGGGACGTTCTTGAATATAGGAGTTCAAGAGTTTAAGTTTCCAGATTATGATTCGAAGAGCTTACATGGAGATATGTCGATTCGATCATCATTTGGAAGGAGATCTTTACTAGTGGTTCATGTTAACTCGAGGCAGATGCTTGATATTGCTACTTTGTTTCTTGAGGGAGTTAAAAATTTTGTTGATTGTTTTCATATTTTTTTTTTGCATTGTTGATATTACTTTTATATTTCTTTTAGAAGTTGGAATTTGGGATTATGTTTTGTTTGATGCTACTAATTTGGTTTGTATTTATGTAGGATCAGATTTGTGAGAAAATCCTTTTCAAGAAGAGGAGATGTCAGATTTGAGGACAAATCTTTTTCAAGAGGAGGAGAATAATACAATCCTAGTCAGGCTCGCATCGAACAACATTCATTCAACTCGGGTTCACGAGGTTCATTGGGTCATTGCAAGTGAATGGGTTGAACTTAACTCAAGGATGTTTGTATTAGAGTTCAAGACAA
Organism: Aralia elata; assembly: GCA_034770075.1. Lineage (NCBI taxonomy): Eukaryota > Viridiplantae > Streptophyta > Magnoliopsida > Apiales > Araliaceae > Aralia > Aralia elata. Next base: position 6,336,762 of record CM068380.1, read on the forward strand.
GACATTGAATATGTGTTCGTTTGTGTGGTTTTGGTATTAATAATGGTATGTTCCAGTTCATGATGGGATTGCAAGTTTATGGTCGTTGTTATGAATACCCAAGCATGAATGAGAGCTTTCAAATTATCACGCGACTACACGAGGTTGGATTGCACGGAAAGCAAAATCGAAAGTTGAGAGTCAGAGAGCTTGCCACGACGAGCTCAGCAAGCCTATTAAGCTCGCCCCGGCGAGCTTGTCTCTATCCATCTTCGCCCTAGCAAGCTTTGAAGCCGCCCCGACCCATTCTTCTATGTCCATCTTCGCCCCGGTGAGCTTCCCAGTATAAATCTCTAGCCCCGATGAGCTCAGCCAAATTTTATTGGTGCATTTTTCGAGGCAGACACATTTTGACAGTTTGGGACGCAAATTTCTTCCTTAATTTTAGGGATTTCAGTATATTTCCATATTCCTATTGTAGCTATGATATTTCTTAGATAGGAATTGATTTCTTTATTGTTTATTAGTTAGGATTTCTATTTCCATTCAAATTCTTATTTCCTTACAGAATTCGGGTTTCTATGTATTAGTATAAATAGAATACATGGTTTATGTAATAAGTAGACTTTTTATGATTAATAAATTACTTTGTGAGATACTTCTCATCTTTTGGTTCTTTAAGAATTCCTAGATTAATTTCTTAGTTTTCTTGAGATTCAATTATCGACTTATTATACAACAATTCATAGTTGTTTGTGGTGTCATTCTATCATGCATCAATCGTCGATTGTACTTTTGGTTCTTGTCTTTTTATAGACATTGGGTCAAGGTGTCGTTGGTGTTTTATTCAATGCAAGCTTCCTAGCACAGAGCAATTATACCAAGGTTATCGTCTCAATATAGGCGAAGGGTTGAGGTGTTGTGAGCGTTCCACCTTATAACTTGTTGGAAATGATCCGGGCGACGACCACCTCACGCAAACTTGTCGTGGAGTCTATCAAAAATAGTTCACATACACATTTGGCACTTGCCTTAAGTTCAATTTACACATATTAGACATGCTTAAGTTCAGTTCCAAGCCTTTGCACAACATGACAAGGTTACATAACCTTCACTTAGGATTTTAAATTATAATTCGAGGCTTAACATGTTAACTATCTCCCTGTTAGATGAATCATCAGAACAAGCATACATTATATCTTAAATGACTCTTATACTCATGCTCCTAGGTCCAGAACATGAAAATTTCTTCTTGGTGTGACTGGCAGACGACACATTTGCGTTGCCTTTGAAGTGGCGTAGCTCGGCTGAAGCTCAAAAATGGGCTCTGTTCTGCAGAGCCTTGACCAAACCTAAATGGGTTCCATTCTAATCTCAATACACAACAAGAATGGATGATATAAGACATACTTATACCTCCAATACACAATACTAAATATTTACACAACCTTTTATCAACCAATTTCCTTTAATTTCTATACATTTGAACATAAGTTCTCATTTAATATTTAAGCAAATTAGTTCACATGGGCATTCATTAAGCATACAAATTTCATGTAATATTCATTTGCCAATACTTAGATTCCTAATTGAAATCAAAAAGCAAAATCATAGCAATTGGCTTCTATTTATTTCATTTTGTTCAATGTTCTATTAAAGAGCAGATGATTACGTTTTATCATTAACTTGCAAGTATCAGTTTCTTCTTGTTCTTCTGGTTCTTCAATTACTTAATTATACATGACAATGTATAGTTTTGAGATGGGCAAAGAAACTAGAATTTGGGGTCTGAGGATTTGGTTTTATAAGACTCTAGAACTTGATGAGCATACAATTTCCTTCCTGCATACTTCTTTTTCTTGATCAGTACGTATATTAGCCTAGCTGAATTGTTAGCTCTAGATTGAATATACATGAACAACTCCTGCTTTTCATTCTACCGTCTTAGCTACGATACTTGAAAGTTACTTCATAAAACCCAGTTTCCTTAATACATATATATTATATTTACTAATACATATCTATCCTTTACTATATTATATAGTAAACCCTACCATACTTATTGCGTAGGGTATATATGGTATTTAAATACCAACATAACTCGCATAAAAATATAACGAAATATTCCATAAATCTTTTCCATATTTATGGAAGTTGTACATTAAATAAAAATAATTTATTTAATGCAATACTTTCATAATATTAAAATAATGTAATATTATAAATTATTCTAATATACCTTATTTAATATATACATTAATTTAGTGTACATAAATTGTTTTCTAACAATTTATTGTTATGCAGTAAACATATATATTAATATATTCACCACATCAAACTCATACACATATTATACTGCACACATGTAGTATAATAAATTATTAAAATAAAAATTTATTTAATAAAAAATTTTATTCTAATAATTAACTGAAAATTCAAATTGTTACAAAGAATGTTGGTTTATATGTTTTGTTTTAATGATAACAACAAATTTTGTATGGAGATTATTTATGCTTTACAAGTTTGGACTTTTGGCTGATCATATATGGCTGCTAAATGAGTACTGGATTTCAAAAGGTCCAACATAGAGAAAGAATTCATAGAGACACTACTAGATTAGATCTCTAGGAAATCACTTAGGTAATTCTGTAAGAATGTCTAGCCTAAGTTACATGGGCTTAAATTTCTAATCCGTTGAGAATTTATATCAAATTGAAAACTAAATCAATTGAGCATATTTTCAGCTATGATTTTTAAAGATTTAACAAAATCAAGATCTTTCCTAAAAAGTTGACTCGACTATTTTTCTGTGATTAGACTTTTCCCTGTCTCAAATCAGTTGAGATCTTATCTCTGATTAGTCCTAATTTCAAGCTGCGAGTTTTCAAAAATCAAAATCCTTCCTTATCAATTTGAAATTGACTACCACTAGGATTACTAATTTTCAGTAATCTGTTTTCCCTTCCAACTTAATTCTTGTTTGTGCTGTTGGACTTTGTCTCTATTTATACCTCGCAGCTAAAGCTTCAGAGGATCACAAATTAAGAAAACCAATAGTGCTTACACAGAAAAGTTTTATAGCAAATTACTCTTGCCTTGTTCTTAAATTCTTATTGCTGGAAATTCATAGTTATATCTTGTAATCATATTCCTTCTTGTTGAAACTTGTATACAAGCCTAGATTGGTTTGTGTTTGATCCAGTGGTGGATAGGTCTATACAAAGGAAGCTATAAAGTTGTAGTGGTGCAAACAGTTGCAGTGGTGCAAGCAATTGTAGTTCTGTAAAGGGGGTAGTAGTGTCCAACAGTGTTAAGAGTTTATTTTGTACATGAAGTTTTGTAATTAATTGAAGAATTAATTAATAAAAACCTGCTGGGTATCAATTGATATCTGGCCTTGGATGTAGGCCCGTAGAGTAGAGGTATAAGAGGTCGAACCAAGTATAAATCTTGGTGTGTTTGTAGTTTGCTTATTATCTTGTTTATCTTGCTTAAGTATGTATTAGAACACTATACATACATATGCTTATACTGCACTGTTAAATCTGAAGTAATATAAAGAAGGTTCTTAGTAACAGTTTAATACAGACACCAAAACAAACAGGTCCTAGCTGTCTGGATTGATTTTGTAGCAGAAAAAATTTAAATTTGTCATTGTTTATCAATTCAATCATATACACCTATTCAACCCCCCTTCTAGGTGTGCACACACGGAATTTCAAAACTGATCTTCGAGACTCTAAACATTTCTCTATTCCACTTGCACATCTTAAGCTTCATGATTGTACTAGTAATCTTTTACCTGATTCATCTTCCTATAGAAGCTTAATAGGAAAATTACAATATTTAACAATGTCTAGACGTGACATTAGCTAGACTATTAATCTTCTTAGTCAATTTTTACAGTCTCCTAGATTGGATCATATGAAAGCCGCCACTAGAGTCATGAGATATCTTAAAGGGACAGCAGGACATGGTCTATTTTTTCCTAGCAAGAATAATTTGCATCTTCATGCTTATTCAAATAGTGATTATTCCGGTTGGTCCGATGGTCGCAAATCTATCTCAGGCTTTTGTATGTTGCTTGGTGACTCACTGATTTCTTGGGGTGCTAAGAAACATAGTCATGTAGTCAGCCGATCTTCTGCTGAAGCAGATTATCTAATACCCAGACATCCTTGTGATTACTTTTTGTTGGCGGGTTTGATTAGCATCAAATATGATCGTCCCATAACTCCTCCCGAATAAAAAGTTATGATCATTTTACCAAAAGACATCCGAATAGGAATCCAACTCCAACTAGCTTTACTTTGACATACTATTTGGAGACCCAAAAGCACTTGGATTTTGGCAAATTATACCTTTATGAAAAGCTTAAAACGTCCTCTACAACCTTATGTAGACCATTTTCCCACTCCGCAATTCTAACACCATCCAATCCTCCATTGAACCTCCGAAGGTCAATATTCCTAAAAGCTAAAAATTGTAATACTTCTCCAATTTGACTAAAATACAACCAAATAGCTCCAATTTAGCTAAAATATAACCAAATGGCTTCCAACTTTATTTCCAACATAAAAACATAAAAACATATAAAAAGGAATAGAAAATATTTGAAAACTCACAAATCAAGTCAAAAGTACTCAATTTATAGGTATAAAAACCATAATCTTTTATCTGGGAGACTAATTGTGAAGAATTTTCGAATATTCAGGTATACTCCATTCTTAAAAGAAGGGGTGAATGTAATATCCTGGATGTTTATGAGTTTAATGGTCTTACCCGTCTGGATGACTAGAGTGGTGACTCACTTACTATAAATGGTAAATTTTATCTTTTGCATGTAAACTTAAGCACTAAGTCTTGGGTGGCCATGTGTCACTTACTAGGAAATAAACATGTAAGGAAAGGAAAGCCAAGTGAGGGACAAAGAAGGGGGGAGTATCCGCCCACTTTGGTGTGGAGAAATAGTGGTGACTCATTTTACTTAATGACTAAGTTAAGGGGACAAAGAGGGGACAAATGAGGACGGAAACCTTCCATTTATGGTAAGTTTTGAGCAAGAGGGAACAAGGCATTAAATGCTTGTCTTCCTATTTGTTTATTGCTGGTCAAACAAGACCTTATGTAATCATTTGGTGCCTTAACTCCACAAGGGTTAGCCTAACCCTAATGCTTGGTTATGTTAGTTGTAGGAGAATTAATAGAATCCTCCAACATATAGCCACTTTTCTTCATTTCATTTCATTTGCTAATAGAGAAAAGTAAGAGAGAATAGAGAGAAAGAGGCTCACGGGCAGAAAAGAAGAGGAAGAAGGAGCTAACATGCTTCACCATTTAATCATCTAAGCTTAAGCAAGAAGGAGAAAGAACAAGAAGGTAACAATAAAAACCCTAACTTTCATCTTCTTCTTAAGCTTTAATTTATTATTTGCTTTGTTATTGGTGGTTGTTATTAATGGATGATCATGGAGGATCTTGAAGATATAAGGAGTTGATGTATGTATATACACTTGTAAAATACCGATAAAGGGCATGCATAGTGGAACCATAATGAAAGAAATGAACCTAAGCGTAAAGGATGAACAAAATCAATTAGTGGATTATAATGGACTGTTTTGGGGCTATTTTTGTATGATGTTTCAAATCTGAAAATTTGGTTCGAGGGTGTTATATCATACTCTTATGCGTTATGAACACCACCCAATTGGAATAAGGGTAAAAGCTTTTGTAACGAAGTCATGACGATTTTTTTTGTAAAACTAGTTAAAAGTTAGAAAAACAGTTGGTGCACTGACTTTTGAGTCAGTTTTCTAGGTAGTTAAAAATTCTAGAAATTGGTTATTTTATGGGGATTCTGTAGTTTGTAGTATAAGGAAGCCGTATGCTCAAGAACGGACTCATTCCGACTAGGAATGAGCGAGTTATGACGTTGCGAAATAGGTACGAACTGCCTAGATAATAGCGTTGCATGCACGAAGTTTTGGTCTAAAGCAGATGAGTGGCGTACTGTCTGAATTAGAACGAAAATTTTGTTCTACAGTAAATGGGTGCATACTATCTGGATTATAAAGAAAAGAACTAGTCTAAAGCAGATGACTAAGCAGGCAGGTTTTACTTGTCTGGATGTTAACTAAAGAAGATTTAGTCTAAAGCAAACACCAAAGCAGACGGGTTCTACCTGTCTGATTTGGACCTGTAGCAAAGAATTAAAAAGTTTGGTCGCCTTAACTAAAATTATAAAATGCAAAGAATCTAAAATGAGAAATAATGTAGCATAAAGCAATATATGGGGTCATTAGGTGCCTAATTGGTGTGTTATCGTTAACGTAAATGTGTAGAACATTTGAAGGGCGAATTAGCGTAAAGTTATAAAGAACGCTTCAGACAAATTTTCTAACTTCGTTCAATTTTTGTATTAAATGCAAGTTTCCTATCTTGAACAAATTGTTTATTGTGTAAGTATTATATGACTTTGTACATGTTATTATATATGCAAAATGTTTATTTAAACGCTGGAATTTCATTTGTTATATGAAATTCATTATACGTTGTGAAGTCTTTATGATAATGAGTTATTGCTATTCGATTCCGTCTAACTCAATTTCTTGAGCTATTCCAATCGGAATATTTATTGATGAAATATGAATTATATAATTCTTGAATTGTGATAAGCTAATAGTGTCAAATCAAATAATTTGGGCAAATATTTGTATGTATTGTACCCCGTGCAATATTGCGTTATGTGAGTAAATGTAGTTGATGTTTAAAAATAAAGAGAATCTAATTTATTCTTGTTTATTCAAGCTGCTTCATAACTATTGTTCAGTTATCGAAGTTTTCAAAGAACGAATATCTAATTCTTGATTTTGTTGTTTATTCAACTGCTATAACTTGCTGAGCAATTAAATGCTCATCTTTGCATTAAATAAAACGTCTTTAGCAAAGCTAGAACGAAACGTGAAATCCAGTGAAGATTAATGAAAGGACCAAGTATTTGATTAGAAGATTACATATTAAATTATATGCATTTATTGTGACGAATAAAAGTCACAAATGCATTGTTGTAATAGATAAATGATGTGATATTCATTATTTCTATGTTATGAAGTTATAAAGGTATTAGAACCTGGGTGTAGAAAGAGACATTATTGTAATTACATTCATATCATTAAGATTTTGTTGAAGGGGTAGTACGGCGACGCACCAGACCTGGGTTTGAAGGTAGACCGGGAATTAGGGGCATTACAATTTCCATTCCATTCCATTTCATGCAAGTTTTCAAACAAACCAACTAAAATAAGAAAATGTATACTTCAAGATGTTAATTGCCAACACCGTGGGAAGAATTTCACCTGATTTAGAAATGAATTTATTTCAAGAAAAACATATACACACATACATGCTTCAATTGAATATATCCTCGTAAACACATACACATATATGCCTACATTGAAGGTCTAATAAGGAATTTACCCATATTAGCAACCAGAACCAACTGCAATTAAAAAAAATAAATAAATTGAATTTCCAAAATAGTTACTAGTTATTATTAATTTGGATCCTCTAACGATTTTAGTAAATATCAATTTGCTGAACATACTCTAATGAATGCTAAAATCACAAGTTCAACTAAAATCATTAGTCCTAGTTTTATCTATTCTTCCCAAATCATTGGCATACAAATTTACATACAAATCCCAAAATTGGAAAAAATTAATTAATAATGACATGAGAATGGCGGCGGCAGCAACGGCTTGGTCGGCGGCGACAACGACAGTGGCTTCTCCCTCTTTCTCCCTCTTCTCCCTCTTTCTTTCCTCCTTCTCACTCTTTCTTTCCTATTGTCTAGATTTGATTAGATTAAAAAAGATCAGCGACCGCTTTCTTACACCACATGTGATCACTGATTTTTAATGACGTGGACATATTAGCGACCGCAAAGCGGCCGCTAACATTTGTTGGTCGCAACAAGCCACCTCGCCAACATTTGTGCCAAATTTAAGGCGAAAAATTTACATCAGCGATCGAATTTCGGTCGATAATATTAACAGCGACCAAGTGTAACTGCGGTCACTATTAATAGCATTAGCGACCGACTATTGCGGTCGCTATTACTCTTGGTCGTTGTTGGGCTATTTTATTGTAGTGTAAGCTACTAGATACATAATATTTTTTGAGTCAATACCCACAACTGTTAACAAGATACCTCCATTTGTGCTTTTTAAGAATGTTCTATCAACACTAACTATAGGCCTGTAGTGCTTAAATCCTTCCTTCAGCCCACCCAAGCATACATAAAATCACCTTGAATAGAGGTTTCCCATAAAGTAAGGTACCAGGCTCAGTTTGTAGCTCAACAATGCTCCCAAGATTCAATATTTTTAACTCAATAACATATTTCCATAAGTTATTATATTGCTTCACATGATTGCCCTCAATCATCTTCATAACCTTGGCCCTAGCCCTGAATGCTTCGAATGGAGATATTTGAATGGTGTGATCATTCCATAATGTCTCCATAAAAGTGGATGCCTACATCTTTGGATTTCTTCTAAACTCAATCAAGTATTGCTCAGCTAACCACACAGCTGTCACACCCTTAATTTTGTGGATCCTAGGGCAAATGTGTGTTAGATTGATCTTCTTAATCTGCAAGGTGTTCTCTTTTTGTAATTTCCCATCATATATTTTCCATGGGCATGGGGGACTCCACATGAACCCCACCCTATATTTCTCATTCTTCTATACATTAACTGCTATCCTATGTTTCACTGAGTGTGCTACCATAGCTTTCTTCAACACTTTGTTGTCTATAAATAACATCCCCTCGTCTAACTTAGGATCATCCATCATTGTTGCAGGATTAAAGAAATGCTATTTAAGCCTATCCTCATCATCATTTATCTCCATTCTTGGTATGTCCCCAGTCATGAGGTCTTCTTCTACAAAATCATATTCCAATTCACTAACACCTTCTTTTCCCTTCCCTTTCTTAATAACCTTTTCCTTTCTCTTCCCCTTCCCGTTGTCATTTACACTTACTCCATCACACTCGATATCACTATCAACATTCTCTTCATAGTCTATATCATCCTCCTCATATGCACTATCATTAAATGGAGTCACATATGTAGAGTCCTCACAATTAGTGTTAGTACACTCAGCATCACTCCCATCATGTTCCTTCCCAATGTCAAAATCACTACCACTAAAGTCATCAACCTTTTCCTTCCCTGTATCAGTTGTCCCAACATTGTTCCTAACATGTTCTTCACCTGGCTCTGCATTACCTAGCTCTTCACTAATCATACACACTTCTACTTCTTTTGATTCAGGAATAAAAAACTTAATGATCGGCCCACAGATCTTTAACAGTATCAAGGCGTCTATAACCTTTCTCATGCACAAAGTGGTAAAATATTAAATCCTCAGCAAATCCCAATTTTATTGTCATATTTCTCAGTTGCCTTATACTCAAGTGCTTTAACTCGACATAATTAAAAAAACTTAATTGATCCCCCTGCATACCCTTTCTCGTCAAACTTTCCACCATAAACCATTTTACACTATAAGAAAAATAGGGCTATGGCGACGGTATGGGCTCGTCGGCATAGAACCAAAAACCGTCGCCATAGGATATGCCGACGGTACCCCACCGTAGCTGATAGTGCCGTGGCCATAGACCTATGCCAACATTATGATACCCCTATGCCGACGGGCCTACCGTCATCATACAGTTTTTTCCATTAAGCGTTAGAGTCCAAATGGCGACGGTCTCGTCATCAATACCGACGAATCCCCACCGTCGGTAAAAAGTACTATAGCGACGGGTCTACCGTCGGCAAAAAGATAATAATATCTGGTGTTGATAACACTATAGCGACAGTTCTACCGTCGGCGTAGATATAATAACACCTATTGTTTATACACCTATGGCGACCACAATACCGTCAGCATAGACCTTTTTTTTTCTTTCTATTTAGCAAGCAACTATAATATAGATCTGTTTATTTAAAACCACATACATTAAACTTAAAAGTCAACCAATTACAAATATTAATTATATAAATTCATTGTGCATGCATAACCATAGCAAATAATTAGTTAAGCTCAATAAAAATTATCTAAGATTCAAGTTCCTGCTAGCTATACAAAAGATACTCAATTCACATGTAGCTTAAATTTTACATACAATTGACAATACTTGACAAAAAGTGCCATGAATATACAAATGGTATACACTTTAATAAGAAAAACAATGCCAATACTGTGCAATATTGCTTTCTTCATTCTCACAAGTGAGGATAACCATTGTTCCACCCTGTAACAAATTATAAACTATGTAAGGACAATAATTAGTGAAACACCATTACATTCAACACTGTAACAAAGATTTATTTTAAAGGATATTCAATACTTGCAAGATCAAAGGGTTTTTCCCTTATCTAATTTTTTTTCTTTTCCTTTTCCATTTATTTCCCTTTTTCCAACCCCAAACAGAGTTTTCAGAATTCTGCAACTAGTTTCTGTCTCTATGTATCGCTCGACTTAATTAAGAATGTGCTTTAAAAAATTCATTATTATTGGAGCCAACTGTAGCTTAAGATTTTAATAAGGAAGAATAAACATAATGATTAATTCAAGTAGGCCAAACATTACTTAATGTCTCTGGTTTCGTACTCTTTATTATCACCAAGTAAATAAAGAACCACTCACAGTTAATATTGCTTTTCCAGTATTGTCAAGCTTGAGGGCAGGGCCTTTAATGTCAGTTTCTAGAAAGAAAGGTTTGCCATTCACTGCCTCTGTTGCTGCAATATCTCTTAATTCCTGCAGTGTTATGGCAGCACTGCCAGCACTAATGTTAGTTTCAAGAGTTATACTAGATCTCCATGCTGAAGAACTTGAAAAAATAATCACGATCAAACATAAACAAGCCTGAAACCACACTCTTGAGTCTGGAGAATGGAATGTTCTATTTTAGAATAGTGGTGAGAGAAAGACTAACTACGTCGTTAGCACTTTGATGCTTTAACGGAAATATTAAAGGGAATGTCTTGGATCAAGTTCACTTAATTACCAGAGCTTTGTCCAAATTTGCATCTGCCAACTTCACAAAGAAAGATAAAAATCTCAGAACAAGAACAACATTAGTTCAAATTGAACTTGAGGAAAAACCATAAAAAGAAAGAAGAGAGTTAGTCAAGAACCTTCTTTCTTGGGGCTGTGACAAGTTGGGCATTTGCTTCAGCATATGTAGTCATGTCATTAACTGCTGCATTGACCTTATCCAAAGTGAGCCTTCCTCTCATGCACCTACATTTTTGCAAGTCTCAAAGTTAGAATAGAACTGACGTACAACAATAGAGTCATCATCATGTATATGCATTTAGCATGGCTAGAGAAGATTATCCAATCATTTAATCATTGGAAGACTTAACCCCACCCGACCCCAAAATAACTAACAAACAGGACAGGACAACAAAAGAAGGAAGGTATAAGTCAAAGAAGAAGAAATAAAGAGTAAGGGAACTGATCGACTTCTACTTTTGCCACCTAGAATCAGTGTATCAGGAGATAGATTGTAACGACCCCAAAATCAGGACAAACTTTACTCTCGAACTTGTACGTTAACTTATAGCCTTGTTCTAATTTTTGTCAATAATCAATATTATAATTGATAAAATGCGGAAAATTTTAAAATTTTTATGATTTTCTTTCTTATTACCTGAATCGTAACCTTTACAATTCATCTTATCTCAAAATCAAATACAAATTCACACATAGCATCAAATTCTATTATATAACACATATCGGCATTTTGAATACCACATTATCCTATAATCAACCAATTCGCAAATTACTATAAGAACTTGCAATAAAATCAATTAAGAAAGAAAGGTTGATATACTTGCAATAAACTTTCAATTCATAAAGAAAGTTGGTATACTTGCCTTCGCGTCGAAATGTTATCGATTCAACTCGAGGTTGTACCCTCGAAGCGATATTACCTTGTATCACTCCTACGTAATACACATAAGATTACTATACTATATAGCTTAAATGCTAATATATTTCATAAACTTTAATCTAAACTTGAGTTTTTAAACTTAACATACCAACCTTAACTCTACCCATGTTAATAGACTTGGCATATATATTCATAACATAAACTTTTATTGTTTTTCAATCATTTGATAGCTTAACAAACATATTTTTCTGTAATTATCCAATTTAACCCATTTAGTACGTAACTATCTCTTGTATTAGCTTTATGATGTAATTAGAATCATTCTTAGTTTAACATGTATAAATACATTATACATTTAGCTTAAACTCATATCTAAATAATTTATTTCTAATTTAGTTCAATTATTGAATTAATTATAACTAATATATTAGTTTTATATATTTTTTTTTATTGATTCATTTCCATTTTACACGAGTTTAGCATCAAGATCATTAAACAAACCAAATAACCCAGCCATGCCCAGCTGACTGCTGCAGCACAGCTCAGCCAACGGCGCGCTTGCGCGCAGTTGCGGCTGCTGCTGCCTACAGCTGCAGCTGTAGCTTGCTACTGCACCATTCCAAAACTCCTCCTTTGTCCATGTTCACAATTAACCCCTCCTTTGTCCATATTCACATATATATGTATATTCAATGTATGAAAATGCAATATAATTTCATACTTACCTCTTTAATTGCTTTCTAATGTAAATTTCTTGGTGCACAGCCCTGCTGTCCTCTTTTAATGCCGATTAATACTAACTTCGGTCCAATAAGCTTTACTTTTTTTCCAAATTTGGTGATTATAAAAGAGCCCAAGAAGATTTGGTCATATATTTGGAGTATATATGGTTCGGTAGTTAGAGAGGAAAGGAAATGGAATGGGACGAGTGGAGTATTGGAATAAGAGAACTGATAATAACCAAACTGTTATAATTTCATTTCAGACAACTACTTAGTGGCTTCTTCACTCATTAAGCTTATGACAGCTCATTCTCTATTATGCTTAGTCATTCTAAAATCAAGCCATCTCTTGCTTGGTTTATAAAACTCATTCATGTTAAGCTTATTAACATAGCCTCCCCGGTTTTCCTTAAATCCTATTTGGTTCCGGCACATGCATTCCTACCATACATATTTTATATATCAATACCTTACCTATATACATATATTATACTTACAATATTTTTAATACATATACTGTTATTTAGAATATGTAATAGAAATCATTTACTACTCATATAACAAATACATTGTTCACTATTTTCAATTAAGTAATTTATAATTACTTTTTCCCATCTTCTTTAATAAATTGTTCTTGCACAATTTATTTAATAACAATATATTATTTACTTAAATCAAATTATGTCATTAAATATTTATAACACCTTTTCTTCCCAAATAGCTAAACAATTATTTAGTTACTTCTTTAACTATTAAGTTATTTAATAAACTTAATATTTTCCTTATAAAATGATTAACTAATATAAGTTAATCTCTTTCTTATAAATTTTCTAGTTTTTCATTTATTCTCATTTCTAAATCTCAATAATTCATAGCATCAATATTGCCACATATCACATACATAGATATTTAACTATAATTTAATCATAAAGCCAATAAGGAGGAAGGACAATAACTTGTCCGAGTTTTATCAGCTTGAGTTTGTTTGTATAGGTCTAAGACACTTCATTAGTTCACTGAGCCTAGTTATAAATAAGTATTGAATTCCAAGTTATGATCAAGGTTGCTTTGTTGTTTTACAAGTACTCTCTTGCGAACCTCAAAATAGGGCCATCATGAGTCAATATATTTAACTAAGATAGCCTTACATCATAAACACCCACACAGAGGAAGAAGGGGAGGCAGGGAGTCACCTTAGGTAATGCTGCAGGCTCCTCAAGTTTCATTGAGCAAAAGCAAGATCCTGTTTGGAAGCTTCAGGCAGCAGACTGAAAGTAAAGAATAATAATAATAGAAAGCGGGAGTATTAGGTCTGCAAAATTGACATCCATCATAAACCAAGAAATGCAACTGGAAGATTATTCAATTAAAAACATACCATTTAGTGTTGTCCTGATTTATAACGAATAAGCAGACATATTCTACAATTTCTTTTGTTGCCGTAGTGATGCATCGATCAGTTTCTGCATTTAGAACAAGGAGCATGATTCAATTGAAATCATTGCCTATATCCATTGAGAATTTAGGCGATTTAGGGGATTTGGGTTAGGGCCGAGAGGGAGAGGGAGAGTGAGAGTGAGAGTGAGAGTGAGTGAGAGAGAGAGAGGGGTAAAGAGTGAGAGTACTAAAGACTAAATTTGGCGTTGAATTAGAAGTGTATTAATTTTAAAAGATTCTATAGCGACGGTATTATCGTCGGCTTATAACCCTATAGCAACGGTACTACAATCTTATAGCGACGGTACTACCGTCGCCTTATTTTTTTAGCACCAAATAAATGGCGCCAGTCTTCCCGCCTAATCTATACCGGCGGGGTATAAATACCCGTCGGCGTATGGGTGTTATAGCAACGGTACTACCGTCGCCTTATGTTTTTAGTACCAAATAATTAGCACCCGTCTTCCCGCCTAATCTATACCGACGAGTTATAAATACCCGTCGGCTTAAGGGTCATATGGCGACGGGTTTTAGCGTTGGTCGCCATATCTCGTCGTCGTATCACCTTTTTCTTGTAGTGTTAATCGAAAAAATGGGAGCATTTGGATCATCTGCACACAAAATTAGGGGGAAAATTATTTAAAAACTACACCCACAGGAAAAAAACAACAAAAAACATTATTTTACTATTCCCAACTGCCACTTATGTAAAAAATAAAGTAGAGAAACCAAAAAAGACACAAATGGGACCACCATACGTCGGTCAAAGTTGAGCATGCAAGAACTTTAACAACTTATTCATGCAAATAAACATTTTGACCATCTTTATATACTACAGATAAGAATAGAGAACATACCTGGATATAAAGGGGTGCCAAAAACATCAAAATCAAACAACCTTAGTACCCAAACTATTTTGTGTTGTGGTCCAGCTGGTTAGTGTGGATTCAAACTCGATTTCTGCCCTCTTGATCGCAAGAATTGAAGCCAAATCCTCACCTCAATTTTGATCGCTCTGTAAATCGCACTCATTCCCCTCAAAGCCCTAGAAGATGAACAATCTCGTCTAATTGTAACAACCGACTGTTAAACCTTCTTTTTTGAACCTTTGTTTTGTTAATCGAGTATTTCTCATGTATTTGTACAATTTTAGTAATTCAAGTACGGTATTTATACGGTAAACAATATTTAAATATTAAATTGTGACACGTGGCCATTTTTCGGCGAACAAATTGACCGGATTGTTCCACTAGGGTCCATCGTGGTTACTTAAAGGTACTTTGGGTAGCGAGATGAAAGCATTTAAACATCGGGGTACGAATAGTAAAAAGGTGTATACTTGGGGGTTTAATATGCAATTAAATCTTATTTTAATGATAACAAATTTAATTATAATTATTATTTTCTTTCCATTCGTTATAAACAAAACTCTTTAGTCAAAAATAATTTTAACCCAGACTTTTATCCTTTCGGTCCAAAATAAATAATTCATCCCAAAATTGCTCAAACGGATAAAAATGCGTTGCTTCTAGAAGCATGTTATAATGTTAATTGGATTAAACTTCAAAATTTCATTTTATGGCCTCACTTGATTTAGAAAGGCAACAGCCTCCTTTTAACACCATATATAGTCATTATCTATGAGTCATTATCCAACATTGGCGGCTGAATTTTTCTCTCCTCTCATATGAAAAACCTGCTTGAAAAGCAAAGTGACTACAAGTCACCCCGATTTTTTTTGGCCAAACTCGGTTTTGCTTATTAAAGAATTAAAAGTATTTTTCATCACTTCCTATAAATCGACAGGAGCATGAATTTATGGGTTTAAACTCATCTCCAATCTTTATAAATAGAAATCCATTTCATTTGCAAAGAACAAGCAAAATTGTAAAATATCTCTTACATCTTATTACATCTTTTATATTATCTCTGTAAAAATCAATACTTGGGTCTAAATTTTATTGGGTGTTGATATATGCACTTCCAAAACTGATAGTTGCACGCCCAAATATATTAAAGAGACTATATTATCCTTAATATACCTAAAATAAATTAACTATTTTCACTTTATCCATTATTGTTAAATTTTGTAATACATCGTATTTATAAGATAAAAGGTGTATACACTTAATTAGTTGAAATCACTAATTAATACAACTAATAGCAAAACTACTTTAACAACATTCAATCATATGTAGTATACTAATAACCTAATAGTTGTAAAAGAATTACATTCTAATATAAAAGTATATCACTGTGTTGTTATGTTTGTCCAAGGCATTGTGCAAGTTGAGCCTTCAGCTGCATTTGAGTACTTGTGTCTTGATCTTGAGCTTGTGTACTTGATGCTGTGATTGATGTATTAGCAAACCTGTCATCATCAGAATCATGTGCTCTAATACACCCCCCGCAAATTGGAGGACTACAAGGATTGTAGACTTCCAATTTGGACAAGAGAAACCAGCGAGAGTGCCTGCCTAAACCCTTGGTAAAAATATCTGCCAATTAAAGATTGATTGGAACAAATTTAGGTAATAAAAAACCATCAATACCTTTGTCTCGTACAAAATGACAATCGATTTCAATGTGTTTGGTTCTGGCATGTGGATTGGAAGCAAGAGAAATGGCTGCCAAATTGTCAACATACAGAGGAATAGGAGTTGAGACATGTAAACCAACATCAAGTAAAAGGCTATTGAGCCAAACCAATTCACATGTAGCATCAGCAACAGAGCGATACTCTGCTTCCGCAGAAGATTGGCTGACTACACTATGTTTCTTAGCACCCCAAGAAATCAGTGAGTCACCAAGCAACATACAGAAGCCTGAGATAGATTTGCGACCATCGGACCAACCGGAATAATCACTATCTGAATAAGCATGAAGATGCAAATTATTCTTGCTAGGAAAAAATAGACCTTGTCCTGCTGTCCCTTTAAGATATCTCATGACTCTAGTGGCGGCTTTCATATGATCCAATCTAGGAGACTGTAAAAATTGACTAAGAAAATTAATAGTCTAGCTAATGTCACGTCTAGACATTGTTAAATATTGTAATTTTCCTATTAAGCTTCTATAGGAAGATGGATCAGGTAAAAGATTACTAGTACAATCACGAAGCTTAAGATGTGCAAGTGGAATAGAGAAATGTTTAGAGTCTCGAAGATCAATTTTGAAATTCCGTGTGTGCACACCTAGAAGGGGGGTTGAATAGGTGTATGTGATTGAATTGATAAACAATGACAAATTTAAATTTTTTCTGCTACAAAATCAATCCAGACACCTAGGACCTGTTTGTTTTGGTGTCTGTATTAAACTGTTACTAAGAACCTTCTTTATATTACTTCAGATTTAACAGTGCAGTATAAGCATATGTATGTATAGTGTTCTAATACATAATTAAGCAAGATAAACAAGATAATAAGCAAAAAACAAACACACCAAGATTTATACTTGGTTCGACCCCTTATACCTCTACTCTACGGGCCTATATCCAAGGCCAGATATCAATTGGTACCCAGCAGGTTTTTATTAATTAATTCTTCAATTAATTACAAAACTTCTTGTACAAATAAGCTTTGAACACTGTTGGACACCACTACCCCTTTTACAGAACTGCAATTGCTTGCACCACTGCAACTGTTTGCACCACTACAACTTTATAGCTTCCTTTGTACAGACCTATCCACCACTGGATCAAACACAAACCAATCTAGGCTTGTATACAAGTTTCAACAAGAAGGAATATGAGTACAAGATATAACTATGAATTTCCAGCAATAAGAATTTAAGAACAAGGTAAGAGTAATTTGCTATAAAACTTTTCTGTGTATGCACTATTGTTTTTCTTAATTTGTGAAGCTTTAGCCATGAGGTATAAATAGAGACAAAGTCCAACGGCACAAACAATAATTAAGTTGGAAGGGAAAACAAATTACTGAAAATTAGTAATCCCAACGGTAGTCAATTTCAAACTGATAAGGAAGGATTTTGATTTTTGAAAACTGGCAGCTTGAAATTTGGACTAATTAGAGATAAGATCTCAATTGATTTGAGACATGGAAAAATCTAATCACAGAAAATCTGCGCAGTCAACTTTTTAGGAAAGATCTTGATTTTGTTAAATCTTTAAAAATCATAGCGGAAAATATGCTCAACTGATTTAGTTTCCAATTTGATATAAATTCTCAACGGATTAGAAATTTAAGCCCATGTAACTTTTTAAAGGACTTTTTCAACAAAATAAAAAATTGCTTTGCAGTTAAAAACTTAGCCTAGAAATTCGTACAGAATTTCCTAAGTGATTTCCTAGAGACCTAATCTAGTAATGTCTCTATGAATTCTTTCTCTATGGTGGACCTCTTGAAATCCAGTACTCATTTAGCAGCCATATATGATCAGCCAAAAGTCCAAACTTGTAAAGCACAAATCATCTCCATACAAAATTTGTTGTTGTCATTAAAACAAAACATATAAACCAACATTCTCTGTAACAAATTGAATTTTCAATTAATTATTAGAATAAAATTTTTTATTAAATAAATTTTTATTTTAATAATTTATTATACTACATGTGTGCGGTATAATATGTGTATGAGTTTGATGGGATGAATATATTAATATATATATATATATATATATTTACTCCATAAGAATAAATTATTAGAAAATAATTTATGTATACTAAATTAATGTATACATTAAATGAGGTATATTAGAATAATTTATAATATTACATTATTTTAATATGATGAAAGTATTACTTTAAATAAATTATTTTTATTTAATGTATAGCTTCCATAAATATGGAAAAGATTTATGAAATATTTCGTTATATTTTTATGCGAGTTAAGTTAGTATTTAAATACCATATATACCCGACGTGATAAGTACGGTAAGGTTTAGTATATAATATAGTAAAGGATAGATATGTATTAGTAAATATAATATATATGTATTAAGCAAGTTGGGTTTTATGAAGTAACTTTCAAGTATCCTAGCTAAGACGGTAGAATGAAAAGTAGGAGTTGTTCGTGTATAATCAATCTAGACCTAACAACTTGTGGGCAAGGAAATTACGCCTTGCTAGGGTTAGGGTTTCGTGTTGGCTGGAGAGGAGAGAAATCCACGAAGAGCACGAAATTGACTGATTGATTCAAGAGGGGAGAAAAACAGGTGGGCGATTACTCCAATGACACGTGATAGAACTCTCAGAATCCGAAAACCGGGTTAGGGTAGCAGGGATTCCAAGAGCCTTCTTGAGTCTTCGAGTTGGGAGAGAGAGTTCCAAGTGTAATGAGCTTTCAAGAGTCTAAGTGTAATATCTTGAGAGCAATCCTCTTTTCTTAGAATAGAGGGGCTATTTATAGAGCTTTCATGGAGAATAGTCACATGTCAGGCATATATTTTAAAGGAAATTCCCGAAATACCCTTTAATCATGTTTTAGAGGAAAAATTCCAGAAATGCCCTTTAATCATCAAAGTAATGCCTAAATTGCCCTGTTCTTCTAGCCACCAATTCAATCCCTCAATCAATTCCCAAAATGGGTCGCATCCACGAGTCTTCTGCCTTGGAACACGTGGAGACTTCCCCGGGTCTAGCACATTTATTTTCGTCTAATCTGTACATTTAATTAGGTCACATGAACCCTAATTTGTACATTTAATTAGGTTTTTTGTAAACCCTAATTTGTACATTTATTTCAACTAGGTCATGTGAACCCTAATATGCACTTGGGCCCACATTTGCCCCCTGCGAACTTCTTGGGAACAAAGCCCTGAAAGTGGGGATTTGCATCAACTGATGGCAGAAATTCCCCATTTCTTCCTACGTCCTCTGCATTTCCAGCATCATGGTCATCATCATCCCTTGGTCTTCTCGTGCCTCTTGTAATGCCTTGAGCATCTCCATCTGCACGACATTCGCGGTTGTCTGCGCTCCAGCTACTTCTTCACCTTGCCTTCCCGTGTTTGTCTGTTTAGCACTAATTTGTTGTTGATCAGCCATTTGAGGTGATGTTGAACTTCCTTCTGAAAGGTCTTCTAAGATGGGTTGATCAAGATCCAGATTCGTGCTTTGGAACACTGGATTTTCTTGCCTTGAAATCGGATCAGGTGAAGTGATGCTTGTTGTCGGTGAAACTCTTCCTGTAATTCTCCCACTTCGAGTTGTAGGCATACCATTCACGAATTCTACACCTCTCCAACAGTGTCGCCAAATAAATGTGGGCAAGGAAATTACGCCTTACTAGGGTTAGGGTTTCGTGTTGGCTGGAAGGAGAGAAATCCACGAAGAGCACGGAATTGATTGATTGATTCAAGAGGGGAGAAGAACAGGTGGGCGATTACTCCAATGACACGTGGCAGAACTCTCAGAATCCGAAAACCGGGTTAGGGTAGCAGGGATTCCAAGAGCCTTCTTGAGTCTTCGAGTTTGGAGAGAGAGTTCCAAGTGTAATGAGCTTCCAAGAGTCTAAGTGTAATATCTTAAGAGCGATCCCCTTTTCTTAGAATAGAGGGGCTATTTATAGAGCTTTCCTGGAGAATAGTCACATGCCAAGCACATGTTTTAAGTGAAATTTCCGAAATACCCTTTAATCATGTTTTAAAGGAGAAATTCCAGAAATGCCCTTTAATCATCAAAGTAATGCCCAAATTGCCCTGTTCTTCTAACCACCAATCCAATCCCTCAATCAATTCCCAAAATGGGTCGCATCCACGAGTCTTCTGCCTTGGAACAGGTGGAGACTTCCCCGGGTCTAGCACATTTATTTTTGTCTAATCTGTACATTTAATTAGGTCACATGAACCCTAATTTGTACATTTAATTAGGTTTTTTGTAAACCCTAATTTGTACATTTATTTCAACTAGGTTATGTGAACCCTAATATGCACTTGGGCCCACACAACTCAACTAAGCTACTATACATATTAATCAAGAAAAAGAAGTATGCATGAAGGAAATTGTGTGTTCATCAAGTTCCAAAGTCTTATAAAACCAAATCATCAAACCCCAAATTCTAGTTTCTTTGCCCATCTCAGAACTATACACTGTCATGTATAATTAAGTAATTGAAGAACCAAAAGAACAAGAAGAAACTGATACTTGCAAGTTAATGATAAAAGGTAATCATCTGCTCTTTAATAGAACAATGAACAAAATGAGATAGTTAGAACCCAATTGCTATGATTTTGCTTTTTGATTTCAATTAGGAATCTAAGTATTGGCAAATCAATATTACATGAAATTTGTATGCTTAATGAATGCCCATGTGAACTAATTTGCTTAAATATTAAATGACAACCTATGTTCAAATGTATAGAAATTAAAGGAAATTGGTTGATAAAAAGTTGTGTAAAGATTTAGTAATATGTATTGGAGGTATAAGTATGTCCCAAATCATCTATTCTTGTTGTGTACTAAGATTAGAACGGAACCCATTTGGGTTTGTCCAAGGCTCTGCAGAACAGAGCCCATTTTTTAGCTTCAGCCGAAGTAGCGCAGCTGCGCCACTTCAAAGCTTAAAAGCAGCGCAGCTACGCCGTCTGCCAGTCACACTAAGAAGAAATTTTCATGTTATGGACCTAAGAGTATGTGTATAAGAGTCATTTAAGATATAATGTATGCTTGTTCTGATGATTTATCTAATATGGCAATAGTTAACATGTTAAGCCTCGAATTAGAATTTAAAATCCTAAGTGAAGGTTATGTAACCTTGTCATATTTTGTAAAGGCTTGCAATTGAACTTAAGCATGTCTACTATGTGTAAATTGAACTTAAGGCAAGTGCCAAATGTGTATGTGAACTTTGTTTTTGACAAAATGAGCTTATAAAATTAGATTTAAGAATGAACATATGATTAAAGGTTAAGACCTTAAAAGGCCTAATCTAAGGTAGGTTTGATAAACCAAATATCATGTATACATGCTTATAGTTATTGTATAAATGACCTTTCAAGTGTTGGAATGAACTTGAGTTGAAAAACTCAAGCTTGGATAATACAGGGAGTAGCGCGGTCGCGCCACTCCCAAGGTTAAATCTAGCGCGGCCGCGCCGCACTACTAAACATTCAAGATATGTTTTCTTATGAAATTTGAACTAAGAACATGTAAGCATAAATGTGTTAAGATATTATACATGATTAAAGGAATGTTTTAACTATGTTAGCATGATATGAATATGTGAACAATGATTTCAAAAAGGATTTCAAAGCAATTTCTAAATGAAGTCAAATGACTTTCAAAATGAAGACATAAGCAAAGCATGCGACAATGTAGTTTATTAATGTGTTTTGAACATATGACATATGTGAATATCATTAGTGTACTATTCGTGCTTATTCGATGTATATAACTGAATATCTGAAATGATATGGTATAAGAATCCATAGATGAACAAGCTAATGAGTAACTATGCATAAACAAAAATGTGTAAGATACGTGAAGCAATGTTAAGATAAAACTGACAATTTTAATCTTCGAACAAGGCAAGTTTCCTAAACCTTTGTATTTATTTTATGCAATAGGTCTTCATATGAGAAAAGCATGTTTAAAGCCCAGTTCAGATATACATTGGAAAATGATAATAGAATATGTTGATTAAAGATAGTCTAAGCCATTTGTTTCGGCTAGACAAAGTTTATAGTATTTCATTACTTTTATATTAAGTCTTTGAAATATTATTGAGTAGATAGAGTTGTTCAATCATATTGTTTTGATTTGAACTCCAGACTGAGTATTGATGAGTGGGTGTTTTACCCACTAATTAGGTATTTTTAGACTTAATATTTTGTGTGTTTTAAAGTATTTTAGGACATTTTATTTGTTTAAGTTGGATTTTGTAGGAAAATGCGGCTGACTAGGCGAATCGGGCAATTTTGGGTAAGCAGTGGCAGTTTCGTAAATAAGCTGAAGTTGAAAGCTGGGGCTTTCAGTTTGTGAAGGATTTGAAAGCTGGGGCTTTGGGATGCAGAAAGCTATGAAGATTCTTTCCAACTGGATGAAGGATTGAGGAGTTCTAATTGTTTTTGGAGGCTCTAAACCTAATTTTGAGGAGGGAACTTCAAGTATAAAAGGGAGAGAAGCTTTTAACAAAAGAGAGCTTTTGGATATTCATAGATTGAAGCAGAGATTGGAACTTGGAGATCGAGGATTCAAGGGAAGCTCACAAGGAATTCAGACTGGAGACGTGAAGGCGGAAGAAGACTTTTACAGAGTTTTTCTTACTCCTTATTTTTCAGTTTGTAATTAATTGTGATGACTTATTTTGGATATTTGGTTTTTAATTCTAGCATGAACTAAATTTATAATTAAGGCTACAATTGAACCATTATTTATTATGGATTAATTATTTATTTGATTCCAATTATTATTTCATTATTGAGTTGTCTATCATATCTGTGTTAATTAATTAATTGCCTGATCAACAATTAGTGGGATATTCTAGGTGAATTTGGGAGATGAAATCTAGGGTTAGATCTTGATATGATAGCATGTATGCTTGATTATTTGCATGGGATAAATAATTGGGGTTGTGAAGTGAATAGGGATATCTCTTCGCTGCATGTAACTTATGGGAATTGGTTCTTAATTAATTTAACTCTATTGTTTTGCATAGGAATATCGCATAATTAATTGAGTTAGATAAATTTATTTGATCACTTGGAAAGGGGCTCATAAATAAAGTGGAATTCCTGTTAACAACTCGGATGAATTTAATAATTGGATAGATTTGTTACATTGATTCATATGACATAATTGGAGATATTGTAGTCTTAAGCTTTAATCATTTGAAATTTAATTCTTAGTAGTTAGTAATTAGTTAGTTTAGAACTTTATTTTCAAAATTCAAAATCTTTTATCGAGTTGTTTAAATAAAATTAATTTGATTATTTGTTAGTACTTGGTAATTATTATTAAATAATTCTCTGTGGGTTCGACACTCTCTTATCACTTTATTACTTGTTGATCGCGTACACTTGCGCGTAATTATTGATTGCTAAATCGACAACAAGTTTTTGGCGCCGTTGCCGGGGAATTAGTTTAATAATTTTTTCCATCATTAGCTTTAATGAAATTAGTTTTAATTTAATCATTTTGTTTTTATTTTAGTTCTCTTCCTATATTTCTCTCTTTTTAGGTACACCATGGCTGACTACGACTATCAATGGCCTTATACGAGAATGATT
This sequence comes from Aralia elata, assembly GCA_034770075.1. Taxonomy (NCBI): domain Eukaryota; kingdom Viridiplantae; phylum Streptophyta; class Magnoliopsida; order Apiales; family Araliaceae; genus Aralia; species Aralia elata. Next base: position 6,361,062 of record CM068380.1, read on the forward strand.
CAGCCAAGAGCGGCAGGGATTTATGAATTCGATGAATTGTCAGCATAGATTGAGACACTTTCGAGGATGATTGATGCTTTTGCAGTACAACGTATACAAAGTGTGGCGGTAATTTGTGATTATTGTGCTGGGAATCATCCGAGTCATCAATGCGCCATCAACTTTAAGTCGATGCAGTATGGTGGCAATTTCGGCGATTACCCCAACAGTTATGCCTATCCCAACAACTATCATCAAGATTGGGGGTATCATCCGGATTTTTCATGGAGCCATAATAATCAAGTCCAAATCTTTGCTCCAAGCCAATCATACACTCCAAAATTTCAGGATTCAGCCTATCTACATGAAGAAGACAGGAAACTGAGTTTGGAGGAGGCCTTGACGAAGTTTATTACAGCTACGGACAAAAGAATGAGTGATCAAGATCAGTTGTTGAACTTAGTGGATTTAAATATAAAAAACCAAGCAGTGTCGATTCGAAATCTTGAGAACCAGATGGGACAGCTTATCAACGCCTTCAAGAATAGTTATCATTGTGCATGGCCCAGTGACGTGGTTCTCGAGACTGATGGATTGCCCGCGCCAAAGCTGCAACCGGACGTGCTAATTGATGATAATTCTGATATGGAGGAGAATAGTGGGGATCAAGAAAATACAACCGAAAAAGGTCTAGCCGTGAGTTTCGACGCTGATGTACCGATTTTGTTAGTGCCCCATGTACCTTTTCCGCCAAAGCTCAAAGATCTGAGTAGTTTTGCAATCCCCTGTCCAATTGGTAGTCATGTCATTGGCAAAACTCTATTTGACATCAGAGTTAGCATGAATCTAGAACCATGGTGGGATGAGAAAGAGAAGATAGAAGAAGAGCCCGTGGTGTTTGACAAGATTCAATGTCCCAATCTAATCATGAACACAACGGAGGAAGCACCTAGCTATTTGACATTCATAATTAGGAACCTATCTACAAAAAACAAACTAGGTGACTTTGAAACAATGGCCCCTACTACAGCAAAACCTTCAAAAGTTACATGGTTATTAATGGATGGAGGGTTCCTCAATTTTCGAAGGGGAATTGGATAGAAATTGAAGCAGTCAGGCTGAGACTATAAAACAAGCGCTTTTTGGGAGGCAACCCAAGTTTAATTCTTAGTTTTTAGTTTTATTTATTTTATTAGGTTTCATACTAGTTAAAAAATTTCCTTCTAATGTGTTTACAGGTTATTCGAGTCCAATTAAAGTGCAATGCCTTATTCATTCCAATGTGCCTAGCCTATTCTTCAGATTTATCAGACAAGGAGGAAGATTGTTATATTTTCAGGGAAGTCCTTTGCTTTACTTTTTTCTATTTTAGCCATTGAGGACAATGTCTGGTTTAAGTTTGGGGGAGTGGTCTTGTTTTGTGTTATTTATTTTAGTTTATTAAGGTTGCATGTTAGTTAGTATATTTTTAGGATACGTGAGCAATGGTTTGATTTGAATTTGATTATGGCCAATGATAAGAAAAAAATGGATTAAATTTTTTTTTTTAACTCTTGTGAAGTTGAGAAGCATGCTTAGTTTATATTTTGACTTATAAGTTGGGTTTACACTATTTGTGATCTTTTTGAACTTCAAAGCATATATCCATCTGTTTAGCTAGTTGTGACTTAAAATTCTTTTTAGTTAAATGCTTGTGAAAGATATCATTGAAACTTTAAAATCTTATTTGAGCATCATTCAAAGCGAAATTTAGGCATTAACATAAGTTTGGGGGAAATCTTGGGTTATTGAAAATTTTAAAAAATTGTGAAACCTTCCTGAGTTAGAATGATGAATCATGTGGTGGGTTGAGATGGAGCGTAAAACGCACTCACCCATAAACACAAGCACAAGAAGGAGCATAAAACGCACTCGTGCGAGAGAAAACGGGATGGAGCGTAAAACTCACTCGTTCAATGAGAAGTGAGATGGAGCGTAAAACGCACTCACTAAAAAAGAAAAAAAAAGGAAAGAAAAATTGTGTTTTAAAATACATGGGAAGGGTTCAAGTGTGCTTAAATGTATGAAATATCTTTTTGATCCTCTAAATTTTATGTTTTGCCTTTATTAGCGGAAATTGATAAGAAAGCAGGTTTTTAGAGTTGATTTGAAAATCTTTTATGAGTATTTGATTATATGATCTAGTGTGAGTTACGGCTAGTTGAACATTTGGATGCACACACACGCAATTAAAGGATCATGAGTAGTTGTGGAACTGATGATTAGGTTGAAATTTTAGGCTTTGCATGTTTTCGGAAATTTTTCTTGAGTTAACATTAGAAGAAATCTTTGAGGCTATTATGCAAATTTGTATTGATTCATTGCTCGAGTCGTGTGAGTTGTTATTTAGAATTAGTTGTTATAGTTGTTGTTCTTAGTGTTTGCTTGAGGACAAGCAAAGATTTAAGTTTGGGGGTATTTGATGAGTGGGTGTTTTACCCACTAATTAGGTATTTTTAGACTTAATATTTTGTGTGTTTTAAAGTATTTTAGGACATTTTATTTGTTTAAGTTGGATTTTGTAGGAAAATGCGGCTGACTAGGCGAATCGGGCAATTTTGGGTAAGGAGTGGCAGTTTCGTAAATAAGCTGAAGTTGAAAGCTGGGGCTTTCAGTTTGTGAAGGATTTGAAAGCTGGGGCTTTGGGATGCAGAAAGCTATGAAGATTCTTTCCAACTGGATGAAGGATTGAGGAGTTCTAATTATTTTTGGAGGCTCTAAACCTAATTTTGAGGAGGGAACTTCAAGTATAAAAGGGAGAGGAGCTTCTAACAAAAGAGAGCTTTTGGATATTCATAGATTGAAGCAGAGATTGGAACTTGGAGATCGAGGATTCAAGGGAAGCTCACAAGGAATTCATACTAGAGACGTGAAGGCGGAAGAAGACTTTTACAGAGTTTTTCTTACTCCTTATTTTTCAGTTTGTAATTAATTGTGATGACTTATTTTGGATATTTGGTTTTTAATTCTAGCATGAACTAAATTTATAATTAAGGCTACAATTGAACCATTATTTATTATGGATTAATTATTTATTTGATTCCAATTATTATTTCATTATTGAGTTGTCTATCATATCTGTGTTAATTAATTAATTGCCTGATCAACAATTAGTGGGATATTCTAGGTGAATTCGGGAGATGAAATCTAGGGTTAGATCTTGATATGATAACATGTATTCTTGATTATTTGCATGGGATAAATAATTGGGGTTGTGAAGTGAATAGGGATATCTCTTCGCTGCATGTAACTTATGGGAATTGGTTCTTAATTAATTTAACTCTATTGTTTTGCATAGGAATATCGCATAATTAATTGAGTTAGATAAATTTATTTGATCACTTGGAAAGGGGCTCATAAATAAAGTGGAATTCCTGTTAACAACTCGGATGAATTTAATAATTGGATAGATTTGTTACATTGATTCATATGACATAATTGGAGATATTGTAGTCTTAAGCTTTAATCATTTGAAATTTAATTCTTAGTAGTTAGTAATTAGTTAGTTTAGAACTTTATTTTCAAAATTCAAAATCTTTTATCGAGTTGTTTAAATAAAATTAATTTGATTATTTGTTAGTACTTGGTAATTATTATTAAATAATTCTCTGTGGGTTCGACACTCTCTTATCACTTTATTACTTGTTGATCGCGTACACTTGCGCGTAATTATTGATTGCTAAATCGACAACAAGTATGAACATCCCAGAATTGAAAATTTTTATATTGCTCCAAGAAAACGGTGACGTTGAACACAAATGTCATTCTTGTAGATAGTATTGATCAATACAGGGCATAACAGGCTGATCACCCAGCATGCCCGTAAGACCAGGCGGTTCACAGATGAATTTCTTATCGAACCTTTTCAAGAAAAGAAAATGAATGTTCATGGTCTTGTGACCACTCAGCATGTAAAAGTCAGTATGTTGTTTCGAAAATGCAAACAAGACATATTTCAGTTGCTTTATAGTTTTGTTTCACTGTTAAAGCATATCTCAAAAACATTTATTTCCTTGCACAAGTTATAATTAACTACTATTACTTGTTGAGCAATTGAATGCTCATTCTTGCTTTGAATGCTCATTTTTGCTTTGAATATAAATATTTTCAGCTAAGTAGGATTGAATAAAAAGGTCCGGATAAGACAAAGGCAAAGTTAAACTCAATGAGTAAATGGAGATAGTATATTGTAATAAATAAGTTTTTGTGGTGTAATTACAGTACTATCATGTAATAAAGAATTTAAAGGTCGTTGTGCCTTGGATAGATACCTCTGATGTAATAATTACTGTTATTCTATAATAAGTAGCTTGGATGAATGATATCGTGTAGCACCAAGTACGGGTTCTATAATACGTATCTTGGATGAATGATATCGTCACAGGATGGTATCAGTGTTGTAGGTTAGAAACCTTAGGTGGGGATACCTTGGGCTATACCCTTAAGTCAGCTAAACAGTCAGATAATAAATAATTCAAATCGAGTTTAAAGAGGATGGATTGAGAAAATTTATCACAAAATAAAATAAAAAGATAACTTAAATGAAATTGTATCTGTTATGTGTATATACAATTTGTATTATGTACTAATCGAGTTGTTTAATTGCATGTAGATGTCAGGCGTGGAAGAAATCCAGGTTATACAAGTAGAGCCTAAGGAGCAGTTAGCTCCACATGTGATAGAACCTGTAACGCCCCCAAAATCGGGATCAATTTAATCCATAATTAGGATTAATCTTAATCCTGACCTTGTGCGTTAAATACTATCTTGTACTAGCTTTACATCATTATTCAATGGTAAAACTAATAAAAATGCGGATAATTAAAATTTTCTTATATCATTTTTTTTTTCGTTCCCTGAATCGCAACCTTTACGATTATCTATATTTTTCAGAATCATATTTACTTTATTATGATTCATCTCATCAGAATAGTCAGGAGTATGTTCAACTCAATCTTCAATACGAATTCGTTCTTATCACCAGAATACTGCTTTACATTATATAACAATCACCACAACATAATCAGAATAAATATCATTTTCTGAATATACATTCTTTCTCGTATAGTATTATCACTATATTGATTTACTTCGCAAAATAGCAACAATGCTATTTTTTTCAATCTCAAAATAAACATTCTTTATATATTAAATATTTCAAAGTTTACATCATATATTGTACATTATCATCACGATACAATAAAATTTTCAACTAAAGAAAATAGTACTCCTTTATGCGTCTTCTAGTTGTTATCATCTTGAAAGCTATAGACTTGCATTGCATTCTAAATCTGCAAAAGTTATGTTTTTGCAAGGTTGAGCACGACGGCCCAGCAAGTCTAACAGATAGCACATAACACATAATTTACATTTCAAACTTGATTTGCAGCACTCATGTCTTGTACTTTCATACATGCTTTCTAATTCCATGCATTGTAATCGGATCATATATCATGATTCATTATAATTCAAATTACGCATATCTCGTATCATCACATTCAAGTATAATTCATATTTCAACATGCTTAACATCGCTCGTGGCTAATTCATGCATCAGGTCTTCTCATGTAACATATATCACAAATTAATTGAGTCTCCATAACTCAATTATTTTCGGTCATACTTTGACCTTAACAAAGATATATCACGATGTAACACGAAAGGCACATATCAATGTACTTACAAAAATTTCATATCATATGAATTATTTTAACAAGTTTACACATAACAAGTAAATCTGAAAAACTTGCCTTTGATTTTGTTTATCGCGAAACGCTTATCGAACTTTCATTGTATGATCTTATTTCGCCGCTAAGGTCATCATTTATAACCAGTCAGGCTAATTTATAATCTTACCGTTCCACGTAATACCTACGTAATATAAAGAGAATTATCATATAATTTAATCATAATACGTTTCACGAATAATATTCAAAATAAGAGCATTTCTAGATTAGCTTACTAATCTTTAATTAAATTTTCAACTTCAAGCTGTTATAAAATAGCTCTTAAGAGTATGCTTTAGCTCCTCACAACATGCAAATTTCATGCCTTTCATAAACTTTATATATTTCATTTTTGTTTTTGAATCATAAGTGGAATACTTCACGGGTTCCTATATATATATATATATATATATATTTCGTAAAGTGGTTATAGGCAATAATTTAGTAATACCCAGAAGCTAAAATTGTGGAAGCATCCAGGAAAGCTCTTACCTTTGAAGCTTTGGCTTGACTTTTGACTATTGGGTCTGACAATTTACAAAGTAATAGTAATAATACTATTAAGATCTACTGTTAATTTTCTTTGTAGAGAGCTCTGTACAACATTCAACAAGTTCTCCACATTAGACTTTCTCCTTCGCACTTCAGTCCTTTATTTAAGACATTTTCAGTTACTCCTTGCAGCTTTCTCACAATAGTATTATCTAAGCTTACTCGTAATAATACTGTAGTATTATCTCCTAAAACAATGTTATTAAACAATCTATGAGCATACTCCCAACTTCAAGACGTTTGTTCAAAGACAAATGGAGGTTCTAAGAAACCATGAACTGTATTCATATAGATAATAAAGACTACACGAAAGCATAACATATAACTCACCCAAAGTATCTATAGATTCTCAAATTTTTAGTAAGATGGCCTCATATTGGCATTTTAACAAATACCTAATATGCAAGTTTTAAAAACTCATTAAGTATGTGAATTCAAAGCATATAAACATATTCCATACTTTAATTTCATCCTTATTCACCGAATCCTCCATGATTCCCATCAATTTTAATCCTCCCACAACAATTACTTAAATTAAAGCAACTATAAATTAAACAATTCTTTAGAAAAAGGGAAAGAGATATACTTTTACCCTTAATTGATGAACCCTAGCACAATTCCTCGATTGGGTTGAATTCAATCTTCCTTCAAGATAAAATTTTTGAATTCCTTCTTTAATTCGATTCTTATCCCAATTTTCTGGGAATTTGGTGAACTTTGTATTCTTAAGAGCATAGGAAAAAAAACTTGAGCAATTATAAAGAGGGGCATAGAACGGATGGTAAAGCTAGGCACTCTTGCATTTCTTTTCTTTTGGAACGAATGGAGCAGGGCTGTGTTTTTTTTTCTCTCTCTTTTATTTTTAATCAAATGTCTAAGTGGAACAAATGTCCTTACCATGCTCTAACACCTCATGCTTTAACAAAGATGACTCAGCAAACCCATGTTTTTAACTTCCAGTATATATATAATACATATATGTTCCTCCACTTTTCAGCATACATGAGTTGTAATATAAGTATATACATTATATGTATATTATATTATACATAACATATATACCATACCGGATGTATATACAGTAATTCCATCCCAACCTATAAATATAATTTATTTTATGTACTACAATTATATAAGATTCCATTATTAATCAAAATGGGGTAATTATACATTTATTTATGTATAAACATCATTTCGCTAATCATAAAATTAATTTCGTAATTAAAAATAAATACTTGCAATATAACTAATCAATTATTTAAATAATTGATATTACTCCATTAATTACTTAACTAGCTTTTTTTTAAGATTTATTATTCATTTCTCTTGTGTCTTCCCATAAATTGTTTTTAAACAATCTATTAAATAATATTGCCATTAATACAAATTACTTTTTCACATAATTAAATAAATTCTTATTTAATTATGACATTAACAAGACTTATTATCTTATTAAACATTTAACGATTAACTAATATAAGTTAATCTCTCTCTCACTAAATTTTCATTTTCCTTTCTCAATTAAACCATTAAAATTAATGGTTTCACATATGATTGTACTAAATCACAATTTATCCAAATACCATATAATATAATTTAACTTTAATCTCACTTAATTAATATTAATTAATTAATTTTCTTCACCTCCATATTTCATTCCATAATTAACTCAAACTAACTAATTCAATAGTTAAATTAACTATTAATTTTTTTGTTCCAAACATATGTATATATATATTTCACCCAATAAAATGGAGGTTATTAAATATATTTAATACCACCAATTTACTATATTAAAATAATTTAATATTATAAATTATTTTAATAATTTCCTTCATCATAAACTATACTCATCTCATTTCTTCTTAATAAATTGATTCTACAATTTATTTACATGAAATAATAAATATATAATAATAATAAATTTTTGTTATTCACAAAAATCACATATTGCAAAGCACGTATTGACTTATGCAATATAATATCACATCACATACCACCAAATAAGAATTTTAATATTTTTCTGAAAATTCGGGTCATCACAGAACCACAGCCAGTACCCGAGCCAGAATAGGTGGAGGTCATAGATTCCGATTCAGAGTCTGAGGAAGATCCTAAAGAGGAACTATTTATAGAAGGACTTGATGAGGCCTTAGAGGCCAATGTAGAGAATGATACTGAGCAGAATAATCATGAGATGAAAGATGCCCTGATACAGTTAGGGGCAATGGTTCATCACTTGATGGATCAGAATCTAGACTTGACTACCAGGCTTTAGACAGTTAAGAACCGAGCCCAATATTATGAGGCTAAGGTTCAAAAGATGCAAGTTGAATATCATGAGCTTAATAATATCAGAGATGTGGAGATTCTAGATCAATAGCAAATTGTGGAGTATGCTCGTAATCTTGAGAATGAATTGCGAGGAGTCAAAAGGAAGATGGATCAAATGAGGCATGCTTATACTACCTCGATAGATAATGTATAGGATAAGGTGTGGGCTTACCCTAATGAGTCAAGACAGCTTCACCATTCCATTTCTCGTGCTCGTGTGATTGCTATCACTGAGGATGAGCGTGTCTGTATCAGTGTTGTTGGGCGAGGATAAGATGGTTGTTTGTTTTGTGAAACAATGTGAAAGTGTTCTAAATATGTGTGCATGCAATATATAGGTTGTAAATATTTGCTAGTGTAGTATGACTGAGAATCCCAACTTTTTGTAGTAGTAATGGGATAGTTTTTGGAATCCTAACTATTATGATAATTAAAGATTAGAGAAAAGTAAGGTCTCTTTTTGGGATAAAAAATAATGTATATAGCAAGTGAATGCTACAAGTAAAAGGATAGCAAGAAAAGCTATCAAGATTTGTACTGCATTTTGAAAAGCATGTCTAATATAAATATGATTAAATATGTTTTGATTTAAGTATTGTTATTAAGCATTGAATAAGAATGTCTTAAAGCAAGAAATAGTTTAATAATAATAAGTTTTATTAAACAGAAAATGCCCCCAAAAGGAAGCGGTCGAGGAAGATCATTATTTAACAGAAATAAGGAGTGGGAATGAGAATAGAAATGAGGGTCAAGAGAACCCGATGCAGTAATTTGTAAAAGTATTGATGGGAGCTTTCATGTTGCTAGTTTAAAGACTTCAAAAGTGTGGAACCCCCAGAATTTAAAGGAAGTACCGAGCCTATAGAGGCTCAGTCCTGGACTAAAGAGATAGAGAAAGCCTTTAAGATAGCAAGGGTGAGCGATGAGCAAAAAACTTCATTCGCTGCCTATATGCTTAAGGGGGAGGCGAATTTCTGGTGGGCAGCAAACAAGACTAGAGTTGGAGAGGGAATAATTAGTTGGGAAAGATTCAAGGAGATCTTCTTCGAGAATTATTTTCCTCCGAGCATGCAAAGTAGAATGGAAGTGAGATTTTTAGAATTGAAACAATGAGATATGACTATATCGTAGTACGCAGCTAGGTTTAATGAGTTAGCAAGATTTGTTCCACATCAGGTGGATACTGAATAAAGAAAACCCAAAAGGTTTGAGCAAGGTTTAAAACCTTGTCTCTATAACAAATTGTCAGTACTACAGATTGGATCGTTTGGCACGATTTTTGAGAAAGCAATAATAGTAGAGGGAGGGAGTTAGGCACTAAGCCTCCATAATAAAGAAAGAAAGAATAAGGGAAAGATTGAAGGGTCAGTTAAACCGAAAATATGCAGTGGAAGCGGGAGTAGTTAGAAAAGAAAGTGAAATAACTTTGGGAATGCTGGAAACAATCAGGGAGATTAGAAAAAAAAATTGAAGCCTGCAAAAACTGTGGAAAGAATCATACTGGGTGTGTCTGAAAGGGAAAATGGTATGCTACAAGTGTGGGCAGGTTGGACATATCTATCCTAACTGCCCCAATCCAAGAAAGAATTCTGGATATTTTATTTGTGGATCAGGGGGTCACTTGGCTAGAAATTGTGCAAAGAAGGGAACAGATGGGGGAAACAACAATAAGGGAAATAGCAGCGGGAAAGCGACTACAACAAGACCAGCTTCGCAGAATAAACTAACCGCCAGAACTTTTAACATAATGGTGCAAGATGCAGTTGCTTCAAAGGACGTAGTTTCAGGTATTGTTCCAATCAACAATATAAATGCTTATGTGTTGTTTGATTCGGGAGCAACATATTCTTTTGTGTCATATGAATTTGATAAACAGTTAAGTGTACCTTTAGCGAATCTAGAAACCCCCATAAATATAGAAGTTGCTAATAAAGAAGTAATTCATGTAAAGCATGTTTATGGGAATTATCACCAGCTGAAGGTAAGGCAAGAAGATATTCCGAAGACAACATTTAGAACTCGTTATAGTCATTACGAGTTTTTAGTGACGTCATTTAGTTCGACAAATGCGCCATCCACGTTTATGGATATGATGAATAGGGTGTTTAAGCAGTAGTTAGATAAGTTTGTGGTAGTGTGCTTAGATGATATCCTGGTCTATTCTAAGACGCATGAGGATCATGCTGAACATTTGAGAATTGTGTTAGAATCACTCAGGAGAGAAAAGTTATATGCAAAGTTCACTAAGTGTGAATTCTGGTTAGAAATAGTTCAATTTTTGGGACACGTGATCGACAAAGATGATATATCCGTGGATCCAACAAAAGTAGAAGCAGTCATGAACTGGAAACAACTAAAGTGCGTAGTTTCTTAGGGTTAGCGGGTTACTATCAGAGATTTATTCAAGACTTTTCGAAGATAGCTACCCCGTTAACTAATTTGACAAGAAAAACTATGAAATTTTTATGGTCAGAGAAATGTGAAACAAAGTTTTTAAGAACTCAAGAAAAGATTAAGTGAAGCGCCAGTGTTGTCTTTACCATATGAGATAGGAAATTTTGTAGTGTATAGTGATGCGTCGCATAGAGGACTGGGTTGTGTACTTATGCAACATGGGAAGGTCATTGCATACGCGTCGCTATAGCTGAAAGATTATGAGAAGAGATATCCTACTCATGATCTAGAGTTGGCAGCAGTAGTTTTTACCTTGAAAATTGGAGATATTTTTTGTACAAAGAGAAATGTGAGATATATACAGATCATAAAAGTCTAAAATATATCTTCACACGGAAAGAATTGAATATGAGACAAAGAAGATGGTTAGAATTGATCAAGGATTACGATTATGAAATCCTTTATCATCCAGGAAAAGCAAATGTTGTAGCCGATTCCTTAAGTAGAAAGAGTTGAGAGAAGTTAATGATGTTGACAGCTCAAGATGAGTTAGTAATAGCAATGGAAAGAATGGAACTAGAAGTGAAGTTTCCACAGGAGTCGGAAGAACAACTATACATCATGGAGACTTGTCGAACGTTATTGGATAAAGTCAAGGAAGCACAACTGAAGGACGAGGAGTGTGAGAAACTAATAAAGAAGATACTCGAAGGAAAAGAAAACAAATTTAAACTTGATAGTAATGGAGTAATTAGATTTGAAGGAAGAATTTGGCTTCCCTCAATGTCGGAGATGAAAGAAGATATCTTGCAAGAGGCCCATAGTTCGAGGTACTCGATACATCCAGGAATCATAAAGATGTATCAAGACCTATGACATCATTTCTGGTGGCCGAGTATGAAAAGAGAAGTTGCAGAGTGTGTCAGTAGATGTTTAACTTGTCAGAGGGTCAAGGCCGAGCATCAAAGACCAAGCGGGTTGCTTCAACCGTTAGATATTGTCGAGTGGAAATGGGAGCATATCACAATGGATTTTGTGGTAGGACTTCCAAATACGCAGAAAGGATACGTCGTTATATGGGTTATACTGGATCATTTAACGAAATCGACACATTTCTTACCGATCAAGATCAGGTTTAACTTGGAACATTTTGCTAAACTTTATGTGAAGGAAATTATTTCCCGTCATGGAGTGCCAGTTTCGATTGTGTTAGATCGAGACCCTCGATTCACATCGAATTTCTGGAAGAGCTTGCAAGAGCACATGGGAACACAATTGAGGTTGAGTACGACCTACCATCCTCAGACAGATGGACAAAGTGAAAGAACGATACAGACCTTAGAAGATTTTCTAAGATATGCTAAGAGCCTGTGTTATGGACTTCAAGAGAAATTGGGACGATCACTTACCTCTGATAGAGTTTGCCTACAACAACAGTTATCAATTCTTATTTTTACTCTCAAGATTGATGATATGATCAAATCAATAAAATTCACTATAACACCCCCTTTCTAAAATAGAAAGAGAAGTTACGCACAAAACATAACAAAACTGATGAAATTATAATAAATCTCTAAGCCACAAAAGAATAGTCTCAATATCTGATAAATACCACAAGTCAAACCATAAAAGAAATACTAACTCGCTCAAACCACAATCTAAAGTATTTATTACAACTCCAAACAAACCATTGGTTCACAACCTAAACAGAATATCTAAACCATTTGGATAAAAGGGAGCTTTCGTCACACTTGCCCGTGATCCCCCTGATTACCTGCCGAAAGAAAAACACAGCATGAGCCAAATGCCCAGTACGGATATAGAGTACAAGAATAATGAAACAAAATAACTAACTCAAATAAATGAACCGAACTGAAATGAACAAAACTAACACAATAAAATAGTAGGCTGAACCAAATGGCTGGGTGTTATTTCATACCGAGCTCAGAACAAAATAGAAATATACCTTGCCACACAGGCAATCAAAATAATGCCACACAGGCAAGTTACACATTGGACCGCGAATCCAAATGCATGTAAAATCGGAGGGTGTGTTCGACATAAACATCACCAATCCGCAGAACAAAACAGAACAGAAAACTAGGGTCGACCCATACACCTCCCACAACAAATCATCAAATGGCCAACTCCCACCAGAGCACAAAACGGAGACGTCGTGTACTGATCACACTGCCACGAAAGGTGTCATGCCTCGGTGCCAAGAGGACATGCCTGTGGTACCCCCATAGGTGGTTATAGCTCAGGTATACCCTACGGTATATTCTAACAAAAATACCGTGTCACAACACATGCGACACAATATCAACACAATGGGGTTCTAATATGTACATGTTAAATCGAAATAAATCATCAACACAAGTCTCCAAAATATATTACATGTACACTTTCTACAAAGTATCAAAATAATTTCTAAACATAATATACTAGTCTAAAGAGTACAAATAGGAGTTCCAAATATCGACGTCAAAATGAACTATTGTAATAAATTTGGAAAGAAATAATCATGAGAGGCGATATTAAATTTCGAAACGAATAGCAAACGATCAAATTAAAATCACAAGAGTTTCGCTAAAAGAGTACGGAATCCATACCTGGAGTAAGTAATGTATGTAATACCCAAAATTATATCCAAATATGACTCGTTTAGACTCCCTCCATCTGAACTAATTAAAAAAAATACATTAATTAATTAACTTATAAACTTAATGATAATTATATTATTTAATAATCCTCATTTTTTTTATAATTCTGTTACTATGACATATGTTAATTAACCAATATTTTTGTCTAATTATTATATTTTATTTCTTTACAACATACATGCGGGTCTCTTATTCTTGGACATGAGCATTTGCCCAAGTTTTGATCCATTAACCAATTAATTTGAAAGAAAAGAAAAACTACAGCAACCGCTATTTACTTTACCTTTTATTCATATGGGACCAACATGGAATCATTAAAATATATATATATATATATATATAGAGAGAGAGAGAGAATACTACTACTGCAATATACTAATAATAATCTTACACTAAATTCCTTCGGTTTATATCATATAAAAATTATGAATATATGCATCAGTAGAAAGCAATATGCCCATACTCGTTTTACGAAATTCCATGATTGAATTCAATATTACATTCACAGTTATCATTGACTTGAGATTGCAAAAGATACAATCCAATCTCTTTTTATAGTCAGTTCGAATAAGAGGTATGTGAAGTATATTAGGTTTTAATTATTTATTTATTAACGGATTTTTATTAATACTTTTAACCTATATAAACTAAATGACTTCATTGACTTTATATGACAAAGTCCAATTAATATATTTATAAAAATATAAATATTATTATTATTATTATTATTATTATTATTATTATTATTATTATTTTCTGGATATTACAATCACCCTTTATTGATGGTTTTTAATTACATAAATTTGTTCCTATCAATCTTTAATTGGCAGATATTTTTACCAATGGGTTTAGGCAGGCACTCTCGCTGGTTTCTCTTGTCCAAATTGGAAGTCTACAATCCTTGTAGTCCTCCGATTTGCGGGGGGTGTATTAGAGCACATGATTCTTATGATGACAGGTTTGCTAATACATCAATTACAACATCAAGTACACAAGCTCAAGATCAAGACACAAATACTCAAATGCAGCTGAAGGCTCAACTTGCACTGTTGGAAAATGGTAGTGCACAACACCATTATTATGGTGGGACACCCATGTCTTGCTTTGGTATATATGCCATCTCCATTATGCTTCATAATTAATGCTTTTCCTGTAAGGCATGTGAAGCCTCTACTTGCTGCGCTTTCTCTCTCCTTCAATATATGCTGAACTTGGTTCTGTAAATTAATAAGCATCAGATAATCATTCTGATGAAATATTGAGAAAGTGAGAGCACACTACACTGCAAAATATTGAGCTCCCAATACTCTATTAAATCCTTGTTGAACGGATCATGGAATTAATCTCCGTTTTCATCTTACAAGAGATTGTAATTCGGAGACGCCGCTGGGTCGTGGATTGGTTCGAAATTTTTCGCACCAAAGATTTAATACGCTTCAAGAGGTATGTTTTTGGTTCTCGAATATGTAAATTTATGCTAGCGTACATGGTATTAAATCCCTTCATTGGTATCAGAGCATGCGTATTTCGATCATATGTATGCCATGTATGAAGTTTACACAAAACTCCATTGATTAATGTTTAAAAAGCTTGAAAACATTGTCAACCCGAACACTTTGAATAGCCATAACTTTCTGTATATTTGTTCGTTTATATTTTTTGATATGTATGCGTAGTACGTGTTGTAAACTTTCCAACGACATATTATACACATTAAACGGATAAATATTGAAAGAGATATGACCTTTCAAAGTTTGGTTCGCGCGCGAAATGGCATTTCTGTAATTATTTGATGGCTGGAGGTTGAAGATGAAGTGGAATCCCACTCTCAGTGAGATTCACGTTCATCCCACGCGCTATATGGAAGCTCACAAAATTTTGTTTGAGCATACCAATAGAATCAGCACATCAAATCGAGCACAACAGAAAAAACGGCGTCAAGAAAAGTGGCCGGGAAGGCGACACGTGGCTTACACGCGCGCCGGACCGCCGCTGAACAACGCGCCCTCGCCCGACCCAAGCCTGTTTGCCCATAACCCGATCCGATAACCCGGTTGTTGACCCGCGTCCTTTTCTTAAGCGGATTTGACCCGCGGTCACGCCCGACCCGCTTGCCGACCCGGATTCCGGATTTTTTTAATTTTGTTTTTTTTAATTTCAGAAATTGATTTCTTTAATTGTTTTAATAATGAAAATTCATTATAAAATAGTTTTAATTATCAGAAAATTCTAGAAAAATTATAGAAATTTATTATTGGGTTATTATTAATATTTCCACTAAAAGTTTTGGAATATTATTATAATTGGATGTTTTTGTTAATTTCCAATTGTATTATGCTATGGTTTATTAATTTTAATAATTAACATAATTATCAGAAAATTCCAGAAAAATTACAGTAATGTTTTATTATGATAATATACTATTAGAAATTTTTTGGAAGTTTTTTCATGTGTTTATAGCATACTTGGTATATTAATTGAGTAATATTGCCTATAATTTGATTCCTTTTGTTAATATTTTTGGAATATTAATTGTTGGTGCTTGGAATTAAATTGTCTTGCTATATATACACATGTACACTTGTTCCTAGTGGGAGTAATTTTAGGTGGTAATAATTTAATTAAGTTATTCCCTAAATTACACATCTAATGCGCTGAAAAATTAAATTTAAATAATTGGACATTTGTGTGGATTGTGATTCCAAAGCCTGGCGAAGTCTCCCTTCTATATTTATGTCACATTATTTTTATGTTAATTTAGTTAATGCGGCAAAGATGTTTTATATACTGTGGTGAACAATAAATATCTCTTATTAATTCTCATTTTTTTTAGTTGAACAGAAATAGTTTCAAAACATATTATCGCAGATCTTAATCAAGGAAACAAATTAGACGGAGATAACTACGACGTGTGACACAGGAAAGTCAGGATGGTTTTAGAGGAGCAAGAGGTTGAAGAAACCCTGATGTCCAAAATGGTAAAACCAGAGGGTGACAATGCAGATGATCCGATTAAGGTTTTAGCCTTCGAAAGTTGGCGCAAAAAGGATCGTATTGCTCGCATAACGTTGTTGAGCTGCATGAACAATGACTTTCTGTTTGAGTATGAACAGTACTCTACTGCACACGAGATATGGGATGTTCTCAAAGATAAGTTTGGTGGCACCTCGTTGACAAGGCTGAGGGAATTAGCCATAAGATTCGATGGTTACAAAAAACGTGATAATAACACTATGAAATAACACCTTCGAATTGTGGCTAATATGATCCGGGAATTAAAAACCGATGGGACTCAATTGTCAGACGAGCAACAGATTTCTACAGTGGTTCGCTCATTTCCCGATAATTGGGAACATATGCGGGTGAACATGACCCATAACGAGAATATCAAGAATTTTGATGATATTCGTCGTCACCTGGAACTTGAGGCTGAGCGCCTTGAAATTGTCAAAAACTCCAGGGCATATGTAGCTGAATCAAAACCTCATTGGAGGCCTAAACCCAAGAAAGGTAAGAAGAAATCTGTTAATCCCACTGCGCCTAAAGGGGCTGCGAGTGGAGGTTTCAACAAATGGAAAAGGGGCAAACGAGGTTCTGGTAAGAAGGACAAGGCCAAGATGGCATGCTACAACTATGGCAAGGCGGGATACTTCGCTCGTGAATGCATTGAGCCGAAGACGGTAATTACTAGTCCTAATCTATCTATGTGCTTAGTATCAAGTACTATTTTTGTTGCTCATTCTCTCCATATGTGGATTGTAGACTCTGGAGCAACGGACCACATAGCTAGAGATCGGAGTGGATTTGTGGAATATCGCCGCATTCCGGCTGGCAGAAAAGTATACATGGGGAACGATTCCTGTGTGGACGTGCTAGGCACTGGCACTTACAAACTGGAAATGCGAAGATGCTCAACATTGACCCTATATGATGTACTTTATGCGCCAGATGTCCGGCAAAATTTATTTTATGTTTTATCAGTACTACGTTTGGGATATTCTGTTATGTTTGAGAATAATTCTGTAATAATTTCTTTTGGGACGAATATTGTTGGATATGGTTTTGTATCAAATGGTTTTATGTTTTTGGATACTATTGATTCTAGTATTAATAGTGATGATTCTTATTCATTACTTGTTGAACATAATCATGATAGTTCAATTCAATGGCATGCTAGATTAGGCCATATTGGACAGGATAGAATGGCTAGGTTAGCTCGAGCAGGTCTTTTAGGCCCACTCGCTAAGGTCAATCTACCCACATGTGAACATTGTTTAGCAAGTAAATCAACAAGAAAACCATTTGGTAAAGCTACTAGGGCAGAAACACCTTTGCAACTCATTCATTCAGGCATCTGTGGCCCTTTGAATGTGAAAGAAAGGCATGGACATTCCTACTTTCTCACAATGATAGATGACTATACGCGCTTCGGGTACACTTTCTTGATCTCTCATAAGTCTGAGGCATTATAATGCTTTAAACATTATTTGATTGGGGTTGAGAAATAGTTAGACAAAAGTGTTACTGCACTAAGAACTGACCGAGGCCGCGAGTATCTGTTCGATCAGTTTAAAGCACTATGTGAAGAAAGAGGGATAATCAGGCAACTGACAATCCCTAGAACTCCGCAACAAAATGGTGTGGCGGAGAGGAGGAACCGGACATTATTAAATATGGTTAGATCTGTGATGGCGCAAACAAATTTGCCTATCTCTTATTGGGGTGATGCATTGTTGACTGTGACGTATATACTTAATCGTGTACCTTCAAAATCAGTACAGTCCACCCCATATGAAATGTGGACCGGCAGAAAGTCCGAATTGGGCCATATGCGGCCATGAGGATCAGCAGCTTTCGTACACAACACTTCTCATCAACATGGGAAGTTGGGCCCAAGGGGTAAGAAGTGTATCTTTGTAAGATATTCTGAACACTCCAAAGGCTATATGTTTGTTGGAGAGCAGCCTGATGGGACTATTTTCGAGATAGAGTCACGAGATGCAGATTTCCTTGAGATGGATTTCCCTAACAAAGGTGATGTGAGCAAGGAGATGAATCTTTATGAGATGGAGGAAGATTTAGGCACCCCAAATCGTACAGTAGAGACCGAAGAGGATATTCCTCAGGCTCCTGTAGATAGTGGAAGTGACATACCTTCGAGTAGTTCTTTTCCATCGAATGAGGAGTCTCTTGTTCCTCAAATACGTAAAAGTCAAAGAGGTAACATTCCACATCGTCTCTTTGAGATTGAGGGGAATACTTTTATGGCTGATACGCGGGAAGAGGAGGAACCTCGATCTTATCGAGATGCTCTATCATCTGTTGTCAGCGATAAATGGATGATTGCAATGGAAGATGAAATGGAGTCCATGAGGACTAATCAAGTCTGGGATTTGGTTGACCTTCTACCAGGACGAAAGGCTATTGGGAACAAATGGGTTCTTAAAGTCAAACGCAAGGCGGATGGTTCCATTGAAAAGTACAAAGCTCATCTTGTAGCCAAGGGCTACACCCAACAAGAGGGAATTGATTATGAGGAAACCTTCTCACCAGTTGTAAGGTTTGCTTCAATTTGCCTTATTTTAGCAATTGTCGCGCATTTGGATTTAGAGTTGTATCAAATGGACGTAAAGACAGCTTTTCTCAATGGAGATTTAGCTGAGGAAATATACATGGATCAGCCATAGGGTTTTATCGTAGAAGGACAAAAGCGTAAAGTATGCAAGCTCAAACGTTCTATCTATGGTTTGAAACAGGCTTCCAGAAAATGGTATCTTAGATTCCATTGAGCCGTCATTACTGATGGGTTTACGATGATCGAGGAAGATCATTGTGTGTATATCAAACGGTCCAAAGATAAATTCCTTATCCTATCGATATATGTCGACGACATTCTACTAGTTGGGAACGATAAGGAGATAATTGTCGCTACCAAAGGGTGGTTGTCCTCTAATTTTGAAATGAAGGACATGGGAGAAGCAGCTTATGTTCTTGGAGTTAAGATCTACAGAGATCGCTCAAGAAAGCTTCTTCGTTTGTCTCAAGTGACTTACCTTAAGAAGGTTCTGGAGCAATTCCAGATGAGCAACTGCAAACCCATAGACACTCCTATCGCTAAAAGCGACGCCATTGGACCCGAACAATGCCCTACTTCACCCGAAGAAATTAAGAAGATGTCCCATTATCCGTATGCCAATGCTATAGGAAAGCTAATGTATGCAGTTGTGTGTACTCGGCCTGATATAGCATATGCGGTTGGTTATCTCGGCCGTTATCAGTCAAACCCTGGAATTGCTCATTGGAAGGCAATCAAAAGAATCTTGCGATATTTGAAGGGTACTTTGGACTACATGTTATGCTATGGAGGACCGAACCTGCGTTTGATTGGTTACTCCGATGCCAATTGGGGAGGAAACTAGGGAATACGCAAGTCGACCTCAGGATATGCATTCTTGCTACATGGTGGCGCCATCACTTGGTGTAGCAAGAAACAGACTTGCGTTGCTCTTTCGACAATGGAGTCAGAGTTTGTAGCATGTACGTTAGCTGTTCAGGAAGCTATGTGGCTGAGGAGATTCTTCGAGGATCTTCGAGTCATCCCTAATGCTTTAGACCCCGTTACTATTTTCTGTGATAGCACAACGACCCTAGATTACACTAAGGACCCTAAGTATCACGGTAGGACGAAGCACATTGACCTGAGGATGAACTTTATTAGAGAGAATATAGCAAATAATGAGGTGATATTGAAGTACATGCCCACTGACCTTATGGTAGCGGATCCCTTGACGAAGCCTATTCCGAAATATGCCTTTTGCAGGCATGTTAGTTCGTTAGGCCTTCGTAGGGTTTGATGTACTTTCTTTGTTACTGGAATATCACTCATTGTATGGCTTGTATTTGAGATATTCACTATTGTTTTGAGACATTTATCATATATGTTAGATTCATTTGTTCCCACTTATGATTGTGATAACGCACATGATAAATATTATTAGTTCACACAATTATTATGCATATTGGATATGCACACACTAAATATATGTCAACAGGTTGATTGGCTCACTCACATGAGCAATCACCCTTGGCGTTTTGAAAAGCGAGCAAGGTTGAGACAGTTCATTTGATTGGCGCTTTGAATAGCGAGCTATTGATACTTTGAATAAGCAATCAATTGGCGCTCAGTAGTGAGCAAAATGAATATAATGTCGCATTGGCATGTGCCAAGATGAGGCTAATTAAGTTAACCAAATATAAGATGTCCCACCATCTATATAAACCTGTACTGATAGCCGGATGCGAAGTTCAGAGTTGGCGCTTGGGAAAGCGAGCAATCTGGAAATTTGAGTTAGGCACTTGTGGAATGACTGAACTAAGATCCGTACGGCATGACTAGAAGACATATGCTCATATAGATGAGATTGTCTGTCGTAACATGATAACCGGACACGAAATTTCAAATATAGCGCTTTGATAAGCGAGCAATTTGAAATGTTCGGGTTAGCCACTCTAGGAGTGACTAGACTAAGGTCCGCACAACAAGGCTATAAAATAGTATGTTGTGAGAGGGTTACATGAGCCAAGCGATCATGCAATGGAGGTGAGAGAATGAATCCCTGTTTCCTCACCATGTGAGTCCAGTAGGACAGGATTGTTAGTCCTACATCTAGTGCTCTTTGTGATCTTTGACTATACTATAAAGATATGGATTGATGTTGCTACTTTGGTTTCGATTTCTACGGTCAGGATTGATGAGACAATAAGGACCGATTCTGGGAAAGGAGTTGATTCATATCTGAGTAGTATTAGGGCAAAGGGAAGACATTTTGATTTCACCTCGGTGTGCACTTATTGTCGACAACTATGACGCTTTGATGGCGATATAGTAATAAGTGAGATACGAAATGGACTAGGGCCTAAAGGTGGTTAAGTATGGCTCTCTGAGGGATTAGAGATACTTAACCTTGTGAAAATCAAATGTGTCTGGAGTACTCTGAGTTTATGGGTTGTAGCATCTACGTGAACTAATTGAGTTTGGCGTAAGAGCCCCAACATTGTTTTCTTTAAAAGGGTAGATGTCTTTATGTTGGCCTTAATGGGTTTGATATAAAGCTCTCGCATTGCAGGTGAACTCAGCGGTCGCACGATCTGGCAATTGAAGATTTACGAGTTTCTGGTTTGAGCTATATTTTTGCAGATGTGAGGATTACATCGTCCCCGCCATGGGTGAGTGGGACATGTTGGAAAATGGTAGTGCACAACACCATTATTATGGTGGGACACCCATGTCTTGCTTTTGTATACATGCCATCTCCATTATGCTTCATGATTAATGCTTTTCCAGTAAGGCATGTTAAGCCTCTACTTGCTGCGCTTTCTCTCTCTTTCAATATATGCTGAACTTGGTTCTGCAAATTAATAAGCATCGGATAATCATTCTGATGAAATATTGAGAAAGTGAGAGCACACTACACTGCAAAATATTGAGCTCCCAATACTCTGTTAAATCTTTGTTGAACGGATCGTGGAATTAATCACCGTTTTCATCTTACAAGAAATTGTAATTCGGAGACACCGCTGGGTCGTGGATTGGTTCGAGATTTTCCGCACCAAATAATTAATACGCTTCAAGATGTATGTTTTTGGTTCTCGAATATGTAAACTTATGCTAGCGTACATGGTATTAAATCCCTTCATGCACAATGCCTTGGACAATGACATACTTTTATATTAGAATGTAAATTCTTTTACAACTATTAGGTTATTAGTGTAGTACATATGATTGAATGTTGTTAAAGTAGTTTTGCTATTAGCTGTATTAATTAGTGACTTCAACTGATTAATTGTAAAAAGAAAACAGATTTAAAATATTAATTC
The DNA here is from genome assembly GCA_034770075.1 of Aralia elata. NCBI lineage: Eukaryota > Viridiplantae > Streptophyta > Magnoliopsida > Apiales > Araliaceae > Aralia > Aralia elata. Next base: position 6,383,626 of record CM068380.1, read on the forward strand.
AATTCTACATACAGTGGAAAATCAAGTTTTGACTAATTAAGTATATACACCTTCTATCTTATAAATACGATGTAGTACAAAATTTAAGAATAATGGATAAAGTGTAAATAGTTAATTTATTTTAGGTATATTAAGGATAATATAGTCTCTTTAACATATTTGAGCGTGTAACTATCAGTTTTGGGTGTGCATATATCAATACCTAATAGAATTTAGACCCAAGTATTGATTTTTAGAGAGATAATATAAAAGATGTAATAAGATGTATGAGATATTTTACAATTTTGCTTGTTCTTTGCAAATGAAATGGATTTCTATTTATAAAGATTGGAGATGAGTTTAAACCCATAAATTCATGCTCCTGTCGATTTATAGGAAGTGATGAAAAATACTTTTGATTCTTTAATAAGCGAAACCGAGTTTGGCCAAAAGCAATCGGGGTGACTTGTAGTCACTTTGCTTTTCAAGCCGGTTTTTCATATGAGAGGAGAAAAATTCAGCCGCCAATGTTGGATAATGACTCATAGATAATGACTATATATGGTGTAAAAGGAGGCTGTTGCCTTTCTAAATCAAGTGAGGCCATAAAATGAAATTTTGAAGTTTAATCCAATTAAGATTATAACATGCTTCTAGAACAATGCATTTTTATCCGTTTGAGCAATTTTGGGATGAATTATTTATTTTGGGCCGAAAGGATAAAAGTCTGGGTTAAAATTATTTTTGACTAAAGAGTTTTGTTTATAACGAATGGAAAGAAAATAATAATTATAATTAAATTTGTCATCATTAAAATAAGATTTAATTGTATATTAAACCCCGAAGTATACACCTTTTTACCATTCGTACTCCGATGTTTAAATGCTTTCATCTCGCTACCCAAAGTACCGTTAAGTAACCACGATGGACCCTATTAGAACAATCCGGTCAATTTGTTCACCGAAAAATGGCCACGTCTCACAATTTAATATTTAAATTTTGTTTATTGTATAAATACTGTACTTGAATTACTAAAATTGTACAAATACACGAGAAATACTCGATTAACAAAATAAAGGTTTAAAAAAAAGGATTAACGGTCGGTTGTTACAATTAGACGAGATTGTTCATCTTCTAGGGCTTTGAAGGGAATGAGTGCGAATTACAGAGTAATCAAAAGTGAGGTGAGGATTTGGCTTCGATTCTTGCGATCAAGAGGGCAGAAATCGAGTTTGAATCCACACTAACCAGCTAGATTAGAACACAAAATGGTTTGGGTACTAAGGTTGTTTGATTTTGAAGGTTTTGGCAACCATTTATATCCAGGTATGTTCTCTATTCTTATCTACAGTATATATAGATGGTCAAGATGTTTATTTACATGAATAAGTTGTTAAAGTTCTTGCATGCTCAACTTTGGCCAACGTATGGTGGTCCCATTTGTGTCTTTTTTTGGTTTCTCTACATTATTTTTTACATAAGTGGCAGTTGGGAATAGTAAAATAATGTATTTTTGTTGTTTTTTTCCCGTGGGTGTAGTTTTTTTAATAATTTTTCCCTAATTTTGTGTGCAGATGATCCAAATGCTCCCATTTTTTCTATTAAAATGGTTTATGGTGGAAAGTTTGACGAGAAAGGGTATGTGGGGAGATCAATTAAGTTTTTTAATTATGTCGAGTTAAAGCACTTGAGTATAAGGTAACTGAGAAATATGGCAATGAAATTGGGATTTACTGAGGATTTAACATTTTACCACTTTGTGCTTGAGAAAGGTTATAGACGCCTTGATTGTGACACCCCCAAATCTGGTTATCTCAATTCCACAGGCTTGGTGTTCATTATTCATTTCATACATGTCTAACTACCCACAATTAAGGATAATAAATAACTTCATAAATCAAAATCCCGTTTAAAGGGTTACATTATAAACAATCCCAGGTTGTCTAACCTCAATACATCAATTGCGGAAAAACAAAACTTAAATAGTAACGAAGTCTTATTATAAAGAACCGTAACAAATAGAATAAACATCTTCATTTGTTCATCTTGCCCTTGCCCTTGCTAGTGGATGGCTCATCCGACTTTTCAGGTTTAGCTGCAATATTTTATGCAAGGGTGAGCAAACAATTGCCCGCAAGTATAAAAACAACAACAACTAAATAATTAATGGAGTAGATTTTCAACTGAGGTATAATAATTTTCCTCAAATCATTCAACAAAAATCAGAGGACCGAAAGCTCAAAAGAAAACTCGGCTTAAGAATTGAGTATAGATTTCAAAATCAAAAGTATATCTGAGGGTCATAAGACCTTGAACTATGTCCTAGGTTAACAAGTATCACTACTGTAACCTTAAATAGTCTTATAGACTATGGACTATCCATCTCGTACTCCAGGGATCAGCCCTTCGTACAATGTATTGTGCATAAACATTTTAACACTACTGCGTAGTTTAATCCCCTATATTAGGGTTGTTCATCTCAGTTTTACTTCAGATTCCCTACCAAAAGAAACATGGTTTGGAATAACTTCAAGATATTCTAAGTCTTTGTAACGCTCATCAACTATGGACTAGCTGAATCAATAAGGGTTTGCTAGTCATTAAAGCATTTGATTCAATAATAGAATCGTACAACAAGATTTATGTTTGAAGTTTGAATAAGGATTCATGACTGGATAATAAATGACTAGAATATAACATAAGCATTTGTCATTGTATCAACCTTGCTTGAATAATGATAAGCTAAGGTTAATAAGCTTGCTCAATAAAAGGAAAGTAAGAAACTTGCTTTCAACGGAATAAAAAGATTAAGGGTAGAAAACTTGCCTCATGCGTAGATTACAGGTTAATATTCACGTTCCTTAATCAACCTATACATTCCGTTTGAAAAGCGGTAACAACAATTAGTTACTGTAAGCATTTTAGAATTCGTTCTTATCCATTTATTTTAATATATCAATTGCCATTTGATATTCAATAGATATTCGCTCATCATCCATTGTAGTATCTCATTAATCACTTAATATCTTAGCCTAAGTTTTGAACATATACATGGCCATATAGCAGAATTACAAAGAAAAGGAAATTTATTTATTTAATTTAAAAAAAAAATTTATTTCCTATTCCACCGCCGGGGCGGTGGATTTCTTCACAGAACAGCGCCGAGACGAGGCTATCGTCGGGGCGAGGATTCTAGTTCAATTATGGCGTCGGGGCGACGAGACCGCCGGGGCGACGAGACCAGCTTATTTCTACCGTCGGGGCGGTAGACTCGACTGTCACCTTCTACAGTTCGCGAACCAGTGTAACTTCAGACCAAATTTTCCAAATTCTACCATCCAATTCATAAAATAAGCATACCCAGACGTCAAACATGGTGTAAAGCAATTACCCAACATGTTTCTAACAATTCTAACTATTATAAACACATAATCAACTAATTAAAATCCAAAAATTCACTGTTTAAACAAAATATTCATATTTTGGCCTGTTTGATAAAATTAAACATTGTGAATTCATCTCTAAACTATTTCAATCCATTCCACTTGCATTCTTTTCGTTTTTCATCATATTAACACAATCAATAGTCAATTTACCGATTAATAATCTAATTGAACATCAATTATCATACATATAAGCCATACATGAAAGTGAAACTCTGTAAAACCAAAAACTCTATTTTAAAGCATGCTTTCATGGATTAATTCAAGTAAAACTGATTACAAACAACATATAATGATTTATACATACTAATCAACATACATAAACAACTTCTCAACAAATTATCCATCAAATTTCATTTATAGAGAAATAAAATAAATTCCCAGTGAAGAACTCTAAGACTATAAATAAAGAAATTAGAATCAATTTATACCTTTTGATTCCTTTTTAGACTTAGTTAGATGATGAGTTAGCAATTCACTTTCTTCCTTTTTGATTTTCCAGAATTTCTCTAGGCTCTCAATCCCTCTCTTCTCAACTCTGCTTTTGTTTCCTTCGTTCCTCTTAAGCTTAGAAAAACAACTGATGCTCTTATTTTAACGTAACTTGTTTCTAAATCATCAGTTAAAAGAAACAAAGGGTTAGACCTTATTTAGCAAACCCAAAATAAGAAAAATAGAATTTCAAAGGTCACAAGGCCTTGTTTGGTTGAGCCAAAGCAAAATAATCCATTTTTACCAACAAGGGTCACAAGGCCTTGTTTGGTTTAACTAAAATTAACTCTTTTTCATTTATTTTAATAACCCATTATACTATATAGTATAATTGTCATACTTTCAATTTAATTAAACCTATTATTAAATAAATTCAATTAAACTTTACTAATTTAGTTATAACCTTTATTCAAATAAATCATTTATTCATCTAATTTAATTATTAAATTAAATTAGAATAGACACATCAAATTACATTTAAATTATAATTAACATAATTACACTAAAATGAATTACTCCACAATAACTTTATCAATTATTTATTTTTACTCAATAAATAATTTATCAAAAATATTTATTTAACTCAATAAATATTTTATTTATTCATAAAAATTACATTCGTTACATCCTTCCCTCCTTAAAAGGATTCTCTCCCCAGAATCACAACGCAATTAATTCGACCGTTACATTCTCCCCTCCTTACATGGATTCTGTCCCAGAATCGCGATACATGGATTAAACAAATAATTGGGGGTAGTTTTGCATCATTTTCTCTTCGAGTTCCCACGTAGCTTCTTCAGCATGTTCCTCCAAATTACCTTCACTGAAGGTATAATTTTAATTTCTGAGAACATGTTCTTTTCTGTCAATTATCTGCACAGGAACCTCTTCGTATGACAAATCTTTCCCAAATTGTATCGGTTAATATTCTATAACATGTTTATAATCGGGCTTATATGGTCGTAGCACCGATATATGAAAGACATTGTGAATGTGGGCTAACTCGGGAGGTAAAGCTACTTCATAAGCCACCTTTCCTACTCTTTTCAACACCTCAAAAGGTCCAATAAATCGCGGACTCAGCTTACCCTTTTTACCAAATCTAATCTTTCCCTTCCAGGGAGATACTTTGAGAAATACAAAACTACCGACGTCGAATTCTCTATTATGTCGGTGCTTATCTGCATATTTCTTCTGCCTGTCTTGAACAGCTACCAATCTGGCTCTTATCACCTTGACGACCTCAGCAGTTTGTTGTACCAGTTCAGGTCCCAATAGTTGACGTTCACCAACCTCATCCCAACATAACGGAGTTCTGCACTTTCTTCCGTACAACACTTCATAAGGCGGCATTCCAATGCTTGCGTGATAGCTATTATTATAGGCAAACTCGACTAGTGGTAAATGGTCATCCCAGTTTCCTTTGAAGTCCATGACGCAGGCGCGTAGCATATCCTCCAATGTTTGTATTGTTCTTTCACTTTGACCATCAGTTTGGGGATGATACGTTGTACTCATTCTCAACTGCGTCCCCATACAAGCTTGCAGACTCCTCCAAAATTTGGATGTGAAACGTGGATCTCTGTCCGACACAATTGAAACTAGAACACCGTGCCTCGAGATAATTTCCTTGACGTATAATTTTGCCAACTGATCTAGGGTGAATCTAATTTTTATTGACAAGAAATGCGCTGATTTCGTCAGTCTGTCTACGATAACCCATATTGCGTCATAACCCTTCTGAGTAGTTGGAAGGCCTGCCACAAAATCCATCGTGATATGCTCCCACTTCAATACTAGTATCTCCAAGGACTGTAGCAAACCACTTGGTCTCTGATGTTCTGCTTTGACTTTTTGACAATGTAAGCACTTCGCAACACACTCAGCAACTTCTCTTTTCATATTTGGCCACCAGAAATGTTGTCGAAGATCCTGGTACATTTTTGTACTTCCCGGGTGAACTGAAAATCTTGAACTATAAGCTTCGTTCAAAATCTCTTCTCTAATCTCTTGCACTAACAGAACCCAGATTCTACCTTCAAATCTTAGTAACCCTTCAGTATCGATTTTGAATTTAAGCTCCTCACCCTCAAGCACCATTTTCCGTATTTTATCACACTCCTCATCCTGGAGTTGCGCTTCCTTTACCTTGGTTACCAAAGATGGTTGGGTTTCCATCTGGAATAGTTTTTCATTCGGCTCTGCCAGACATTTCACCTCCAACTCTAACTTAGCCATTTCCGCTATAAGTTTCTCCTGAGCAGTTAATAAAGATAACTTCTCCCTACCCTTATTGCTCAAAGCGTCAGCAACCACATTAGCTTTCCCCAGATGATATAGAATTTCACAATCGTAATCTTTGATCAACTCTATCCATCGCCTCTGACGCATATTTAAATCCTTCTGTGTGAAAATATACTTGAGACTTTTATGGTCCGTGTATATCTCACACTTCTCCCCATAGAGATAGTGCCTCCAAATTTTTAAAGCGAACACCACGGCTGTTAGCTCTAGATCATGGGTCGGATATCATTTCTCATAATCTTTTAATTGGCGCGATGCATATGCGATAACCTTACCGTTCTGCATAAGCACGCAACCTAACCCCTTATGTGATGCGTCACTATACACCACAAAATTCCCTGTATTATCCGGTAAAGACAACACAGGTGTTGAACTCAAACGTCTCTTTAACTCCTGAAAACTTTCTTCGCATTTCTTCGTCCAAACGAACTTCACTGACTTCTTTGTCAAATTTGTCAATGGAGAGGCGATCCTGGAAAAATCTTGAATAAAACGCCTATAATAACTAGCCAATCCCAAGAAACTCCTTACTTCTGACGGTGTTTTCGGCTTATCCCAGTTCATCACAGCTTCCACTTTCGCGGATCCACCGAAATCCCGTCTCTATCAATAACATGCCCAAGGAATTGGACACGCTCCAACCAAAATTCACATTTGGAGAATTTCGCATACAATTTCTCCCTCCTTAATGCTTCCAAAGTCACCTTCAGGTGTTCCACATGCTCTTCCTGAGTTTTGGAATATACCAAGATATCGTCTATGAATACCACTACGAATTTATCCAAAAATGGTTTAAACATCCTATTCATTAAATCCATAAACGTTGCAGGTGCATTTGTTAAACCAAATGACATAACTAAAAACTCATAGTGGCCATATCTAGTTTGGAATGCTGTCTTTGGTATGTCTTCCTTTCTCCCCTTCAACTGATGGTACCCACTTCGCAGATCTATTTTTGAAAAATATCTCGCTCCCTTCAGCTGATCAAACAGGTCATCGATCCTTGGCAACGGATACTTATTTTTAATCGTGACCTTGTTCAACTCTCTATAATCAATGCAAAGACGCATTGATCCGTCTTTCTTCTTAACAAATAACATCGGCGCTCCCCATGGCGAAACGCTCGGTTGAATATACTTCTTGTCTAGCATCTCTTGCAGTTGCACCATCAACTCCTTCAACTCTACCGGAGCCATTCGATACGGGACTTTTGATATAGGGGCTGTTCCCGATGCTAGATCAATTATAAATTCAATTTTCCTATCTGGCTGTAGTCCCGGCAAATCATCAGGGAACACGTCCGCAAAACCCCTAACTACCGGTATCTCTTCTAGCTTTGCATCCTCCGTGTATCAACTATGTAGGCTAGAAATCCTACACATCCTTACCTCAACATCTTCCTGGCCTACATCATCGTCAGACAACTCACTTGTCTAGGCGAATTGCTGCCATAAAACACTACTTTTGACGGAGTCATAAGGTTCACACACTTCTTTTGGCAATCAATAATTGCCCCATGATTGAACAACCAATCCATTCCCAGAATAACGTCAAACTCCCCAAGTTGAATTGGGATTAGGTTTACCGTCATCATATGACCCTTAATATCTCACCGACAGTTCTTGTGTATAAACTTAACAGGAATCACTTCTCTATTTGCAATTTTTATGTTCATAGGGTAATCTAACTCTTCCTGTGGTAACTTTAATTTCCTAGCAAAATCATCGGATATAAAGGAACACGTAGCACCCGAATCAAATAATACGTAAGTATTAACATCATTGACCGGAATGATACCTGACACCACATCCTTTGACTGCACAACAACTTACACCGTCATGTTGAATGTTCGGGCGGTAGGTCAATTAGATGGCGTCGGTCCAGTGATAGTTAAGTTGCCTCCACTGCTATTTCCCTTTCCTCCGCTTGCTCCTCCTAAAGCTTTCTTAGGGCACTCTCGAGCAAAGTGATCCTTCGATCCACAAGTGAAACATGCACCCTTTTTCGGACTGGGGCAATTTGGCACAATGTGATCCTCTTGACCACAATTAAAGCATACCCTTCTGCCCTTCAAGCAAACACCCACGTGATTCTTCCCGCAATTGCTGCACGCCTCCACCTTCTTCTTCTGATTTCCCTACTGACCTCCCGCAGAAACATTATCATTCCACTTTCTCTTCTGTCCACTGCTACCATGGCTACCACTTGCCTTATTCTCATTTTCATTCTTCTTCTTCCTTTGCTCCTGATTGTACTTAGACAGAGCATCACTACCTCCTTCGGCGATAATCGCCTTCTCCAGCACTGCCGCAAACGAATTTAATTGGAACATCGAAACCCGACTAAACAACCAGGGCTTCAGTCCTTGCTCAAACCTTCTAGACTTTCTCCCATCCGTATTGACTTGATATGGCGCAAACCTCGCCAACTCGTTAAATCTTGCAGCATATTTAGGCACCGTCATCGTACCTTGCTTTAACTCCAAAAATTGCACCTCCATCTGATTTTGCGCACTCGTCGGAAAATAAGTTTCGAAGAACATTTCTTTGAATCTATCCCACGGAATTACCCCTTGACCGCCTCGAGTTTTGTTGGCTTGCCACCAATAACTAGCTTCTGATTTCAACATAAATGTCGCAAACGCAGTCTTTTGATCCTCACTGACCCTAGCGACGTCAAAAACGTTTTCCATCTCCATTACCCATGTTTCTGCTTCGATCGGATTCATAGAGCCTTGAAATTTTGGAGGTCCAACAGCCTTGAAATCCTTGAAAGTTGTGGCCTGCACTCGAGGTTGATTCACAAATGCTCCCGTTAGTAAATCCACCAACAGTTGCATTGGATTAGCGTTGGCTTCGTCATTGTTATTTGTGGATCCCTCAGGGGTCTGTTGACGTGTTGGTTTTCTTCTTGGCGGTATCTTACTATTAAGAATTCCCGTTATTAGATTACTGCTCAATTACGTAAACATTTAAGTCCTAACTTAAACATTTATAAATAACATTTAGCACATAACACATCTGATAAACTTCCGTATTTTATTCATTTACTGATTCAAAACATAACATAGATAGCATCATAGTTATTTACATCATCTGCCCTGAAATCATAAAGTTTCAAGACCGCATCATAATTAATCCTTTATTTATCTCATTCGAGATTTACATCATACTAGCCCTCTTAGAAAACAACTTATTATTACTGTTATTCGCGACCTATAAAGACATTCCACGTCACACAGCTTCTTCGCTCTTGTTTCATGATTCGGATCATCGTCCTGCGATCCATCACGTACCACGGTAAATCCTCGAACTGAGTTGGGTAATGAAAAACTTGATCCTGTGCCCTATCCATCGCTGTATGGAAAGCATGCTCCATCTCATCCATCTTGGCTTTCTTTGACTACATCTCATCCTCAACATGATCTGCATGATCAGCAACTTTCATCCACGCGTCCTCGGCTCTAGCACGCTTTGCCGACTCTTCTCTCAGCTCACTTTTCAGTTTCTCTACCTCAGCTGATAACTCTTCATTCTAACTCTCTACATGAACTAACTTCCACTCTACGTCCCCAAGACGTATCTCAAGCTCCTCAATCTCGCCATTCTTCTGTTCTAGAACAGTCTGACACTCAGTCACCTGCTCCTCTAACTCCTCCACCCTATCCTTCAACTCTATGTTGCGATCATACACCTGCTCATACATCTAAACACCTAAGGAAGATAATGGTATCTCCTCAGGGTCTTCCTCCTCCTCCTCAACCTCCTCAAGATCCTCCTCAGGATCAGTCTCAGGCTCGAACTCAGAACCTACAACTGTGATCAATGGGGATGGCTCCCTCTGCACTAGCTACTCCCGGACTACATGAACATCTCGGGGCTCCTCCACCCTAGCCTGACCGGATCCTCCCATATCAGACATCCTGTCACCAAAATTTAAGTTTAATTACTACTCGATACCACTTGCGAGCACATAAGTTATAACACATAAGTTATAGCACATAAAGTCTTTTATTATTAATTTTCAATGAATTTCCTTAATTCATTCCTTAGAACTAAATAAGAGTTTTAACACCACTACATTTTCGATTCTTTCTAAGGCTAACTCCTAAGGTTCCCCACCTAAGGTTCTTAACCTACAGCTCTGATACCAACCTGTGACACCCCCAAATCTGGTTATCTCAATTCCATAGACTTGGTGTTCACTGTTCATTTCATACATGTCTAACTACCCACAATTAAGGATAATAAATAAATTCATAAATCAAAATCCCGTTTAAAGGGTTACATTATAAACAATCCCAGGTTGTCTAACCTTAATACATCAATTGCGAAAAAACAAAACTTAAATAGTAACGAAGTCTTATTACAAAGAACAGTAACAAATAGAATAAACATCTTCATATGTTCATCTTGCCCTTGCCCTTGCTAGTGGATGGCTCATCCGACTTTTCAGGTTTAGCTATAATATTTTATGCAAGGGTGAGCAAACAATTGCCCGCAAGTATAAAAACAACAACAACTAAATAATTAATGGAGTAGATTTTCAACTGAGGTATAATAATTTTCCTCAAATCATTCAACAAAAATCAGATGACCGAAAGCTCAAAAGAAAACTCGGCTTAAGAATTGAGTATAGATTTCAAAATCAAAAGTATATCTGAGGGTCATAAGACCTTGAACTATGTCCTAGGTTAACAAGTATCACTACTGTAACCTTAAACAGTCTTATAGACTATGGACTATCCATCTCGTACTCCGGGGGATCAACCCTTCGTATAATGTATTGTGCACAAATATTTTAACGCTACTGCGTAGTTTAATCCCCTATATTAGGGTTGTTCATCTTAGTTTAACTTCAGATTCCCTACCAAAAGAAACATGGTTTGGAATAACTTCAAGATATTCTAAATCTTTGGAACGCTCATCAACTATGGACTAGCTGAATCAATAAGGGCTTGCTAGTCATTAAAGCATTTGATTCAACAATAGAATCGTACAACAAGATTTATGTTTGAAGTTTGAATAAGGATTCATGACTGGATAATAAATGACTAGAATATAACATAAGCATATGTCATTGTATTAACCTTGCTTGAATAATGATAAGCTAAGGTTAATAAGCTTGCTCAATAAAAGGAAAGTAAGAAACTTGCTTTCAACGGAATAAAAAGATTAAGGGTAGAAAACTTGCCTCGTGCATAGATTACAGGTTAATATTCACGTTCCTTAATCAACCTATACATTCCGTTTGAGAAGCGGTAACAACAATTAGTAACTATAAGCACTTTAGAATTCGTTCTTATCCATTTATTTTAATATATCAATTGCCATTTGATATTCAATAGATATTCGCTCATCATCCATTGTAGTATCTCATTAATCACTTAATATCTTAGCCTAAGTTTTGAACATACACATGGCCATATTGCAGAATTACAAAGAAAAGGAAATTTATTTATTTAATTTAATTTTTTTTATTTCTTGTTCCACCGTCGGGGCGGTGGATTTCTTCATAGAACAGCGTCGGGGCGAGGCTATCGCCGGGGCGAGGATTCTAGTTCAATTATGGCGCCGGGGCGACGAGACCGCCGGGGCGACAAAACCAGCTTATTTCTACCGCCGGGGCGGTAGACTCGACTGTCACCTTCTACAGTTCGCGAACCAGTGCAACTTCAGACCAAATTTCCCAAATTCTACCATACGATTCATAAAATAAGCATACCTAGACGTCAAACATGATTTAAAGCAATTACCCAACATGTTTCTTAGAATTCTAACTATTATAAACACATAATCAACCAATTAAAATTCAAAAATTCACTGTCTAAACAAAATATTCATATTTTGGCCTGTTTGATAAAATTAAACATTGTGAATTCATCTCTAAACTATTTCAATCTATTCCACTTGCATTCTTTTCGTTTCTCATCATATTAACACAATCAAAAGTCAATTTACCGATTAATAATCTAATTGAACATCAATTTTCATACATATAAGCCATACATGAAAGTGAAACTCTGTAAAACCAAAAACTCTATTTTAAAGAATGCTTTCATGGATTAATTCAATTAAAACTGATTACAAACAACATATACTGATTTATACATACTAATCAAGATACATAAACAACTTCTCAACAAATTATCCATCAAATTTCATTTACAGAGAAATAAAATAAATTCTCAGTGAAGAACACTAAGACTATAAATAAAGAAATTAGAATCAATTTATACCTTTTGATTCCTTCTTAGACTTAGTTAGATGATGAGTTAGCAATTCACTTTCTTCCTTTTTGATTTTTCCAGAATTTCTCTAGGCTCTCAATCCCTCTCTTCTCAACTCTGCTTTTGTTTCCTTCTTTCCTCTTAAGCTTAGAAAAACAACTGATGCTCTTATTTTAACGTAACTTGTTTTTAAATCATCAGTTAAATGAAACAAAGGGTTAGACCTTGTTTGACAAACCCAAAATAAGAAAAATAGAATTTCAAAGGCCACAAGGCCTTGTTTGGTTGAACCAAAGCAAAATAATCCGTTTTTACCAACCAAGGGTCACAAGGCCATGTTTGGTTTAACTAAAATTAACTCTTTTTCATTTATTTTATTAACTCATTATACTATATAGTTTAATTGCCACACTTTTAATTTAATTAAACCTATTATTAAATAAATTCAATTAAACCTTACTAATTTAGTTATAACCTTTAAATAAATCATTTATTCATCTAATTTAATTATTAAATTAAACTAGAATAGACACATCAAATTACATTTAAATTATAATTAACATAATTACACTAAAATGAATTACTCCACAACAACTTTATCAATTATTTATTTCTACTCAATAAATAATTTAACAAAAATATTTATTTAACTCAATAAATATTTTCACTACAAAAAAATGGGCCTTTAGCAACGATTTTTCGGGCAACGACTTTATAAGTCGTTGCTAAAAGTATATGTTTAGTAACGAAATTTGTCCTTCGTTGCAGATTGGGTCAGGCTTTCACTTTTTGCAACGAAATTCATAAGTTGTTGCACAATTTCGTTGCTAATTAATTGGCGGGAAAAAATTTCGTTAGAAATTCGCTGCAAAATTTTTAGCCACTTGATTTCCCGTCATCGTGGGCAACGAAATTTTTTTCTTGCTAAAAATGGGGCTTTAACAACGATTTTTCAAGCAGCGACTTTATAAGTCGTTGCTAAAAGTGTATGTTTAGCAACGAAACTTGTCATTCGTTGTAGATTATGTCAGGCTTTCACTTTTTGCAACGAAATGAATAAGTCGTTGCAAAATTTGGAAATAAAATTTGTTAGAAATTCGTTGCAAAATTTCTAATCACTTGATTTCTCCTCATCGTGGGCAACGAAAGTTTTTTTGTTGCTATATTTCGTTGCCTAATATAGACCACATTCATTGGCAATAATTTTTATTTTCGTTGCATATTTTATACAACTTTTTGCAACGACTATTAAAATGTTGCCTTAAATTAAGATAATCCCAATAAGCATGTTTTTGTAAGACCATATTTGGTATTCGGAGAATTGTCAAAAAATATTCGTATTTAGTATTTAAAAATTATGTCCAAATGCGGAATATATTCCAACATGTGACCTATCATTTGGAACTTTGGTCATTTAATCGCTGGAGCAACATAAGTTATCTGTTAATATCTTGCAAGGATTAATATTTATATCAAAACATGAGATTTTCCCCATATATATTATTTTTTTCTCTTTCACTACATACCATTAATATAATCTGAAGAAGTTATATATTACAATAATAATAATAATAATAATAATAATAATAATAATAATAATAATAATAACAACAACAACAATAACAACAATAATAATAACAATAATAATAATAATAATAATAATAACAATAACAATAACAATAAAATAATAATAATAATAACAATAAATAAAAATAATAACACTATAATTTCTACTTATATATGTCAAATACTTACAAAATTATGATATTTATCTTACTTGTTCTTTAATTTATTTATTTTGCCTTGAAATATAGTATAAGTTATTCTTTTCAATTATCTTCTTCTTTTGCAACAAATAATTAATGGGCAATCGAACACTTTTTTGATGAAAATTGCTAATAAAATAATTAAATAACATATCGATGGTCATACATGATCAATATATAGAAGATTATAACGTAAATTAATAGGCAAGTTAATTAATTAGTTTTTTTAATATTGGACATTTTAAAATAAGCAATAATTAATGCTATTGTTTCCCGAAAATCTACTGTTTTTTTATTTTGTAAAAAAAAGAATTGATATAATAATTAGCTCTTGTGGAAAAAAGGGAAAAAAAAGAAGTTAAACAGGTCTTTCCATACTAACGATCTTATATATCACAGAATAAAATGACAAATTAGTGTGTTATTATTCTAAGATAATATATTTGTATTTCATGCATAAATTGTTGTGCAAATTATAAAACATATAACCATATATATATATATATATATATACACACACACATATGTTATGTATGCATGAAGTAACTTTTATGTATACATTGAAAACCAATGAACTTTTATTTTTATAGTAACATGGTAAATAGCCACGGTCCTATTTTATTTTTATTATTTTTATTTTTTATTATTATTATTATTATTATTGTTATTATTATTTTTATTATTATTGTTATTAGTACTATTATTATTATTATTGCTATTATTATTATTATTATTATTTTATTATTATTATTATATATCTTCCTGAGATTATATTAATGGTATGTAGTGAAGGAGAAGAAAGGAATATATGGGGGAAATCTCATGTTTTGATATAAATATTAATCCTTCCAAAATATTGATAGATAACTTGTGTTGCTTCAGTGGTCAAATGACCAAAGTTTCAAATGATAGGTCACAGGTTTGAATCTATGTAGAAGTAATTTTTGGAAAAAATTCAAAAGATCTGCCACGTCAGCAGCGGACAACGTATATGTGGCGCGTATTCAAATATTCGAATTCGAATGTCAATCACGTAATAAACAATTTATTCAATTTATTTATAAAAAGTAAAAATAAAAAATATTGACCAATTATTAACAAATCGCAACCATTTAAAGTTGTAAAAATACATATCATAAATGGGAGACATATCAAATACATCATCATTCATAATTGATCATAAAAATCAATTAAAATTTACTGTTATAAATTGTACATATAAGTTGTATAAATTGTACTTATAAGTTGTTCCATATTATTTAATTTATTTTTTGCTAAATTTAAATGTATATAAAAGAAAAGAGATACATATACTTAGGGACATTCTCCAAATCGATACAAAATGTATTAGTGAAGGAATTATTACTCACTATATATATTGTTCAGAAGTTTTTTTGCGAGAGATAAAATTGGTCGCTATTTTGTTCTAAATAATTTTTTTTATAATTAATTGTGGCGAATAAAATTTGTAATATAAATACATTAAATTTTTTACAGTAATAAATTTACTTTTAATAACACTTTTTAAGTAACTTACAATATTAACTATTTATTTTAATAAACTATAAAGTAAATAACTTTACACTACGTTAAACTTTAAATTTCATACATTGATCATGACAAAAAAAAAAGAAGAAAAAAAAAAGATAGCGACGCGCTTTTGTGGAATAGAGTACGTATAAATACCAAAAAAAAATACTCATATGTTATACATGGTAAAATGCAAAGTAGACCACTGAACTTTAGGGGTTTTTGGGTATTGAGCCCTTTTCTTTTGCTCAACGCAAATTGAGCCCCTTTTTATTAAAAAATTTAGACTTTGAGCCCCAGGCGCCACATGTGCGTTAACTTGCCTATGTAAATGCACAGATTCGAACACGAAACCTCTAATTTGGAACATTGGTCCAATGACTAATTGAGCAACATGGATCTTATTGTTATTATTTTTCAAAGATTAATATTTATAACTAAACAATTAAATCCCCAAATTAAAAGACAACATATCTCAAGCAGTTCCCATAGCAAACCTTAAGGATATATTTACCGAAAAAAACATATTTTAATTAAATATATTACCTACAATATTACATAATTTTTGGTAAATATTTTTTTAATAGTAATAATAATAATAATAATAATAATAATAATAATAATAATAATAACAACAACAACAACAACAATACTAATAGTAATAATAACAATACTAATAATAATAGTACTACTAATAATAATAACAACAATAGTAATAATAATAATAGTACTATAATAATAATAATAATAATAATAATAATAATAATAATAGTACTAATAATAATAATAATAATAATAATAATAATAATAATAGTACTACTACTAATAATAACAATAATAATAATAATACTAATAATAATAATAATAATAATAATTATTATTATTATTATTACTCATTTTACTCATTTATCATGTAAGCCACAAACATCTGAGACGAAGAGAAGTGAGAGAGGAGAGAGAGGATGATGCCGGGCGGATTCGAAGACGAAGAGAAGTGGATTGCAGAAGGAATTGCTGGCATTTAAATAAAATGAGTATTACAAATAAAATAATAAATAACCAGAAAAATACTTAATCGTAACAATAATTAATGGACATCTTAAAAATAATTATATTTCAAAAATAATAATAAAATATTATTATTATTATTATTATTATTATTATTATTATTATTATTATTATTGTTATTGTTATTATTAGTATTGTTGTTGTTGTTATTATTATTATTATTACTATTAAAAAAAAAATTTAAATTCTCATCTAATTGCATATTTTTTTTATACATACTAGTGATATTATATAAATATTTATAAATAATAAAAATATGACATTTAATTCTAAGGATATTGCACACAAATTATTGTAAAAAATAAATTATTTAATATAAGTAAATATTTAACTTGAGATTACATAAAATAATAAGAACTTTTATTCTTAGACGGAGGGAGTAACTTAAATCATGAACATATCTTTAAGTCCAAAAATAAAACATAAAAAGAAGAGTAGCAATGGTATACCCCTAGCTATTCCTAGTTCTCCTTTTACATTTTTTCAAATATATTATAATACTATCAGTTCTAAGAGAAAACATAAAAGATAAAAAAAATTTATTATGTTTTATGAACTAAAACAGAATAAAGTTATTTAAAAATGACTTATAAGTCATTCCTAATAAGTTAGTTTGACCCATATATATATATATATATATATACACACACACACACACACACACATATATTAATAACTTATATTCAATAATTAATTAATAAGTTACATATATATAAATTAATTATATATATAGGTATTAGCTTGTTACAAATTTTGTACTTTCAAAATTTACTTGCGACAACATGAGGCAATAACAATGGATAATATAATTTTATTATTAAAATGTGTTAGGTTCGAATTAATTTAGAATTAATGAACTATACTTTAAAATTTATTATTTTTTTCTTATTCTATTTATAATTGTAATTAGAGCATTCATTTTAAAATTAAAATTTAGAATTTCAAAAATGATGAAAAGTTATTTGAATTGTAATTTAGATTATTGATTATTGTATTTATTAAAAATAAATAAATTAACATTAATTCATTAATACTATACTTTAAAACTCATTATTTTTTTTTATTTTAGCTATAGTTGTAATTAAAGTATTCATTTTAAAATTTAATATTTCAAAAATGATAAAAACTTACTCAAATTATAATTTAAAATAATAATTATTATATTTATTAAAAATAATAAAATTAACATCCATTTATTAATAAATTTTACTTTAAAATTCATTATTTTTTTATTCTGATTATAGACTTATAGTTATAATAATACAACTTTTATCTTTTGTATCTAGATCTATAGATCTTCTTCTTCCAGGGTTGGATGAATATACTCCCAAAGTTTCGATATGAAACCCCTCCTCCATCATTTCTGTCTCCATCCGTTTTCAAAATCCCGCCCCGGTCCACCAGCGGCGGCTACAAGTGTGGCGAATGGCTACAGTCTGATAAGATATGGTCGGGTCGTCTCCGGGTCGTGTCGTGTAAAGATCGTTGCGAGATCCGACTGGAGGATCCTAACTCCGGCGACCTGTTCGCCGATTGCTTTGTCAATCTCGGGCAGAGAGAGAATGTGGCCGAGTCTGTTCTCGATTCGTCGCGGTACTTCGTGCCGTGTAAAGATCGATGCGAAATCCGACAGGTTCTGTTTTTACTTTCCATACTACTAAAATTTAATCTTGTTTATTGTCTAGCTAGTGCAGTTTCAATCTTATTTTAGAGGACTTTTTTTCTTTCAATTTTGAAATGGGTTAGGGAAATTTATCTGGTTCAAGTCTACTAATAGGAAGATGCAATTGTTTTAGACCTGAATTTAACATTCTATATTCTTTTGTTGAATTGGGAATTAGGTGTTTTACCCAGACTAACTGCTTGCTGGTTTATTGTTCCTTTCAATTTTCTGGTTTATGTTTGAAAGCTTGAACTAATTTGAGCATTTGTTACAAATTGATGAAGTTGATTGGGCGAACACCGATGATATATTTGAAAAAAGTAACAAAAGGCCGTGTGGCTAATGTGGCCCTCTTCCTGTAACAAATAGGAAGAATTAGACTTAGAATGGGACTGTAGTGAGTATTTCTTTGACTGAATGTGGCTAATTGAGGGAAGTTGGGTTGATATAGAAGAGGAATGGACGTGTATGAGGAGTTATGGGTTAG
Organism: Aralia elata; assembly: GCA_034770075.1. Classification (NCBI taxonomy): domain Eukaryota; kingdom Viridiplantae; phylum Streptophyta; class Magnoliopsida; order Apiales; family Araliaceae; genus Aralia; species Aralia elata. The sequence goes on from CM068380.1 coordinate 6,402,587, forward strand.
TGGGATGAAGTCCAGGAGTTATAGTCCAGGTTTTATGAATGGAATGCAGGTATGGTACAATTTTTGCAATACACAGTCTATGTTGTAAGCTTTTGTCAATTGCATGGAGCTCAATAAGTTCTTGTCCATTAACTTTTGTTCCTAATAATAGGATTTGATTTAGAGCCATGGGGTTTAGGTTGGTTGTGCGAAGGTATAAGGAAGTTAAAATGAAATGATAACTCAATTAAATGGCTATAATGGGAAGGTTTCAAAATAGTGCACACCAAGTACTTGACAAAATTCCTTAATATGCTGTTTTTGACTAAAAAATCAAATATTAGACAAAACCCAAGCTTGGGATGGATAGATATCTTACATATGATGATAACTAGAGAGTTTAAGCTTGTTAGATTAAAACGAAAATCAATTTGACAAAACCCAGGCTTGGGATATATGTTATTTTCTGATTCACAGATCATAAAATTCAGGACTAGTATAAATCACTAATTACTACTTCAAATATATGTTAAGGTACTAGCTTTCTTCTTTTTGAGCTATTCGCATGCTTACTGTTGTGTTGCTTAGCTCACTTTTTAGTTGACCAATTTCTATTCTATTCCATTTGTCTTTGTTTTGCTTGGGGCTTTTCTTAGTTTGTAGAAATTTTGAATTGAAATTAATTTATTTCATAGAGATTGAGACGAGGTATATGAATTCAAAAGTTTGCATGAATGGATTGTGCGGGGCATCCTTCGGCCAATGGAAAAAAGGTTGGCCTTTGTGATCTGGTGGTTTCGCCATTCTTTGTGATAACTGCAGGTGCGTATTCCTTATTTTTTCCTTTCCCGCACCTTTAGCTTTTTCATTCAGTTCACCTTGTTATTTAGAGTGTTTGACCTTTTAATTTTTGCTTTGTCACGGGGCCAATTACCCCTACAATTTTATAATCAGATCTACAACGAGTTTTATACATTTAGGCTGACAATTTCTAAAGTCATTGTGGGAGTATAACATGTTTCTTTTAATGTAGTAATACTTATGAGTATTTATATCATTATACAGACGAGTGTAAAGTCCTTGTTATATAGTTTACAGGGTATGATTTACTTCTAGGCCTTGCTTCCATTCTTTATGGATATGTTAGATATTGTATCTAACTATCTATAAACAAGTTATTTAATTAAAGGGAATATATTCAAACCAACTTATGTGTTGATATGTAACTATGACTATATCCTTGATTTTCAGGAAGGTGGATTTGATTTAGATATGACGTACATCACAAAGAACATCATTGCTATGGAATTTCCTGCAGGTGATATGAGCTCTAGTATTTTTGGATATGTTGAGGTAAGCAAAGGGATATTCTCTACAGTCCATTCCTTTTCCTTTTTTAAAATAATTTTTTGTATAAATAAAAATTAAATTATTTGAAAATGCATTGTAGGGATTCTACAGAAATCACATGGAAGAAGTGATCAAGTTCTTTGAAACCCATCACAAGGTAATAGATTATAACAAATTATGTGTATATCTTTTGTTAAATAATTAGTTGTTTATGACATATGTATGTGAGAATACTAAAAGCTTTATTTTTTCAAGTTTGTCATTCAAACCTATTTCTTTTTTGTGTGTGTCTAGTACCCAGGCAATGATATTGACATCTTGCTCCATCTGGATCTTTATTGTATCTGAATAAATCCGGTGACAGTTTGGATTTTCTTGACAGTGTTCTTGCAAATTTACCTTCTTTGAGTGAATCCGATCAACTTTCTATATGCAGGATAAATACAAAGTATACAATCTTTGTTCTGAGAGGTTGTATGATGCATCCCTATTTGAAGGAAAGGTGTGTTATGTACTTTTTTTTTCAAAGTCAAATATGCTTCGCAATGCATTTGAAAGATAACTCTGACAAAATATTAACTTTTTGCATCAATTTTTTTGATGATTAATGATTAGCCTTGAGCTATTTATTGCTCTGAGATACTAGTTCCTCACAACCTCTGAAACTAGTGTCCTATTTGGGTTATCTTGGTCAAGATAATTGGAGATTGTGCAGCTCCATTTCCTCCCACTCCCAATCAATCTTCTGTATATTGTACTTGTACAGCTCGAAAGATGTTAAATCTTTTGAAAGACTCAAAAGGTTATGCACGCGCGCGCACACATATTAATGTTATAGTTTATATGTTAAGATCAATGTTTCAATACATTAATGTTAGTAGTCCGCTTTCAAGGTAATTTACATAAAAATTGTATGCCAGTTTCTTATATCTGACATCATTCTCCTGTCAGGTTGCTAGTTTCCCGTTTGATGATCATAATTGCCCTCCCATTCAACTCATAATATCATTTTGTCAATGGGAGACTATATTCGAAAGCTTTGAGCAAGCGGACCCCTCAACAACTCAATTGTAAGCTATCTATACGAACTTAAAAATATGTTTACCACTATGCTTACTGAAATTAATTCATGAAATGGCCTATTAAGATTCCAATTTTTTCTTGTAACAGAGCAATCATATAGTCGCACTGAAGGTTCTTTTTTTATTTGAATTTGTAGCAAATGATATTGTGATTGCCTATTTGTCTTTTTCTACTTATGAGCAATACGGTGTACATTAGTACCACGTAGCAACTCTATTGTCTTTGTGTATTGATTTTGGCATTAAGTGCCTCTGGTGACCTATTTGCTTTATTTTTCTGACTTGTTATTATTTTTAAATATGTGCAGGAAGACTACTTCTATGACATGCCTTACAATACTGGGTATCAAATTTTTGTGCTACGTTTACGGAAGACAAGGGACGAAATTATGAAGTGTACTCTATCTATATGTAGATATATATTTTGATTGAAGAACTGTGGTAGCTTTAGATGATTAATTGTAAAGATAATGAATGATTATGTAGTGGATGATTTTATTAAGTTAATAATATTTTAGTTTTTTTGTATTTTTGTCATTATTTTCTATGGGGACATTGAGCCAGCCAGGTACATAAAAAGAATGTCAAATTTTAATTTGGCAACAATATAATTCGTTACCAAAGCTTTGAACAAGTTTTAATATAGGAACAATTTTTTATACATTTAGCAACAAATTTTTGTTGCTAATTGCATTAAAAATATAATATTTGGCAACGAAAAATTAACCTAATAACAACGGAGAGGATATTGTTGATAATACTAAAATAAAAGGCAATATTTTTTATCGTTACAAATTATATTAACTTTCGTTGCACATATAAAGAAACAACAATATATAATGTCGTTGCTAATCGACGACTTTCGTTGCAATTGAAAAATAACCAGCAACAAATATTTTCATTGCTGATTCAGCATAATGTCGTTGTCAAATAATATAATCAGCAACGAAAATCGTTGCTAAAAAGTTTACATTCCGCAACGAAAGCAAACTTAGGCAACAATTTTCATAATTTACTGTAACGAAAAATGTCGTTGCAAAATGGTGTCAATTGCAACAAAAATTCATGGTCGTTGCAAACAAAAAGAGTTCATTTCGTTGCCAATTAGCAGGCTTTTGCAACGAAATGGGGTTTTTAGCAACGAAAGTTTAATTATTCGGCAATAATACAATTTTTTGCTAAAGGATCGATGTCTCTGTACGAAAGCCAAATTTCGTTGCAAAATGTATTACTTTTGGCAACGAAAAAAAAACGTTCGTTGCGGAACAATTAGCAACGCTCATTGCGCAACGAAAGACGCAACGACAGTAAAGTCGTTGCCAAAACCCTTTTGCAACGAAATTTGGCACCTTTAGCAACGAAAATCGGTTGTTGCTGAAGCCCCATTTTTTTGTAGTGTTTATTTATTCACAAAAATTACATTCGTTACATTGATCCTGTTAAAGATCTATGGGTCGGTCATTAAGTTTTTTATTCCCGAATCAAAAGAAGTAGAAGTGTGTATGGTTAGTGAAGAGCTAGGTAATGCAGAGCCAGGTGAAGAACAAGTTAGGAACAATGCTGGGACAACTGATACAGGGAAGGAAAAGGTTGATGACTAAAATGGTGGTGATTTTGACAATGGGAAGGAACATGATGGGAGTGATGCTGAGTGTACTGACACTTATAGTAAGGACTCTACATATGTGACTCCATTTAATGATAATGTATATGAGGAGGATGATATAGACTATGAAGAGAATGTTGATAATGATATCGAGTGTGATGGAGTAGGTGTAAATGACAACGGGAAGGGGAAAAGAAAGGAAAAGGTTGTTGACATAGGGAAGGGAAAAGAAGTTGTTAGTGAATTGGAATCTAATTTTGTAGAAGAAGACCTCATGACTGAGGACATACAAGGAATGTAGATAAATGATGATGAGGATGGGCTTAAATGGCCTATCTTTAATCCTACAACAATGATGGATGATCGTAAATTTGAGGAGGGGATGTTATTTACAGACAACAAAGTTTCAAGAAAGTGGTAACACACTTAATGAAACATGGGATAACAGTTAATGTATACAAGAATGAGAAATATAGGGTGGGGTTCATGTGCAGTCCCCCATGCCCATGGAAAATATATGCTGGGAAATTACAAAAAGAGAATACCTTGTAGATTAAGAAGATCAATCTAACACACATTTGCCCTATGAACCACAAAATTAAGGGTGTGACAGCTGTGTGGTTAGCTGAGCAATATTTGATTGAGTTTAGAAAAAATCCAAAGATGCAGGCATCCACTTTTATGGAGACAGTATGGAATGATCACACCATTCAAATATCTACATTCCAAGCATCCAGGGCTAGGGCCAAGGCTATGAAGATGATTGAGGGCAATCATGTGGAACAATATAATAACTTATATAAATATGTTACTGAGTTAAAAAGATTGACTCCTGGGAGCACTGTTGAGATATAAACTGAGTGTGGCACCTTACTTGATGGGAAACCTCTGTTTAGGATGACTTTATGAATGCTTGGGTGGGCTGAAGGAAGGATTTAAGCACTACAGGCCAATAGTTAGTGTTGATGGAACATTTTTGAAAAACAAAGCACAAATGGAAATATCTTGTTAATAGTTGTGGGTATTGACTCAAAAAATATTATGTATCTAGTAGCTTACACTACAAGAAAACGGCCCAACAGCGACTAAGAGTAATAGCGACCGCAATAGTCGGTCGCTAATGCTATTAATAGCGACCGCAGTTACACTTGGTCGCTAGTGATATTACCGACCAAAATCTGGTCGCTGATGTAAATTTCCCGCCTTAAATTTAGCACAAATGTTGGCGGTGTGGCTTGTTGCAACCAAGAAATATTAGCGACTGCTTTGCGGTTGCTAATGTGTCCACGTTATTAAAAATTATTGACCGTATATGGTCGCAGAAAGCGGTCGCTGATCTTTTTTAATCTAATCAGATCCAGGCAGTGGAGAAAACTAGAAACGGAGGAAATAAAGAGTGAGAATGAGGAAAGAAAGACGAAGAATAGGGAAAAAGAGGGAGAAGTCACTGCTGTTGCCGCCGCCACCATTCTATTTAGGTATGCAGGTCATTATTAATTCATTTTATCCAATTTTGGGATTTATATGTAAATTTGTATGCCAATGATTTGGGAATAATAGATAAAACTAGGTCTAATTGTTAGTTCCTTGGGACACAATAAAGATCTAGAAGGGGGTTGAATAGATCTTTTAAAACTTTTTCGTTTATTACGAAAGTATAACAATTATGATCAATAGAATCAATTTATGCACAACGAAATATACTTTAAGGACCCCTTCAAGGATGTAAACATAATCCCAGTTCTATGATAAAATCTACAATACAACTGTCAACAAATATAGTAGTTATTGTGCATAATGTAAATGGCATAAAGTAAGTGACACAAGAGGTTTTAAGTGGTTCGGAGACTAAACAGCTCCTACTCCATTCTTCTACTTCAACAAGTAGGAACTGCACTAAGAATGTAGTCACTTAGACAAGGACGCTTCGCCCTCCTCAAGTCCAACGGACATGAGTTATTTTTAGCCACTAAGACAAGGATCCTCTAACCCTCCTCAAGTCTAGAAGATATGAGTTTTCTTTAGCCACTAAGGCAAGGATCCTCTGATCCTTCTCAAGTCTAACAGACTTAGAACACTGTAGTCACTTAAGACAAAGATCCGAATACCTTCCTTGGCGTGTTGATGATTGTTGGGTTGTACTGCTAAGATGAACTTTGATTTTCCTCATCTTTAGGTACTTAGCAGTTGTTGGTGATCAGCTTCTGGATGTCGCTGACATTGGTCGTTGATGTTTTACTTCTTCATGTATTCAACAGATGCAGTTAATCACCTTCCATGTACTGCTTAAGCTCTTCAGATAAGCTTGATATATTCTTGAGCTTAGCAGTTATGAACACTTGTTGTCTTGTATGCAAAACCCGTTCTGTTCTTCATCTTGTCAACTTCCAGTGTTCATGATTGATCATAGAGTTTTGTTTCTCTTATTTGCTTTCAGCTTTAGTTACCTTTGATCGTGGCTTCTTACTCATTCAACTCTTAGCTCATATGCCAGCCCTTCAGAATACCTCTGATGTTGTAGTGAAGCTTTCAGTAGATGTGTACTATATTTGTTCTTGTTCCTGTTCACCACACCCCTGATCCCATTTTAGGTTTGCTCTTATGTAGATCTTCATAATCTTCCCGTTAGAAGCTTGCCGTTCATATCTTCCCGTTAGAGATCTTCTTGCAGTAGACTTTATTGTTGTACTAATGGATATTTTACTCCTTAAAGTCTACTAGTGATAGCTGAGTCAGCATCCATTAACTGATACCAAGATAGTGGAGTCATATGAGCTGCTCTTTGAGCACTATAAACATGGTTATTTGAACCCCACTCAGATTGGTTCCCCAGTATACCCAGTTGAGTAATCAGCCGCTCATCTAGGGATTACTAAATTAAGTGATTTGATATCTGCAATCCTTGCTGGCACTTACGTACTCTACGATCAACTGGGATGTAGCCTTTTTACTTCTGATCGTAGAGTTATCTTGCTTGTTCCATAATGCGGCTCTATGATCATGCTTGTTGTGCACTGCCTTGGAGCTTCGTAGAGCGGTTGGTTGCACTTGCTCTACGCTTTAGTGTGGTTCTTACTGATCCACGGTTGTGCCTCTTATGTTCTGTGATCTCTATTGAGCTTTACGTTCTCAGAGTATATGTTTATGATCATGTTAAGCTTTTGTTGTAGCTATCTTATCATAGAGGACTGCTCTACCATCTTTAGACATTGTCTCTGTTGTTATGTCATATATGACTGTTCTACGATCTTCTTATGCTTTAGTACTTTCATTGTAGAGGACTGTTCTACGTCTTTTAGACATTATCTTTACCGTTATGTCATAGAGGACTGCTCTATGATCTTCTGATGCTTTAGCACTTTAATTGTAGAGGACTATTTTACTATCTTCAGATATTATCTCTGTTGTGCTTTATTTAGGCTGCCAGAGTATCTTTGTTATCTTTGGTTTAGCTCTACGATTACTTGATTAGGCTGATGCTTTCCCACTCTATGATCTTGTCTAAGATACAAGTCGTAGAGCCTTGATGGAATCGTACAGTGTATGTTTGAGCTGCCTTGTGAACTCTATTAGGACTTGATGCTTCGGATGCACTTTGAGATCTTCGTTTGTCTGCTAGCTCATGAACAGCTTACTTAGTAGTCTTTACGAAGATTGCTACTTTAATTTTGAGTGCTCAAGCATAGTTACTCTACGTTCTTGCTTCATGGAAATTGTAGAGTGATTGACTATATTGACTTTACGAACCCAAGAACAAGAGCTCTATGATGCCGAATGAGCTCTGCGACTGACCGAGCCTTACTTTATGTTTGCCTTGCAAACTCTGCGATGATATACTTGACTCTATGTCTGTTCTTTGATAACGCTAGAGTTGCTCTACGATGTCGAGACAAAACTCTGCGATGCTTTGTTCCAAGTTAGCTGACTACTCTACGATCATTCTTTGTCAAGCTGGATTTGTTCTCTGATCGAGTTGCTCTGTAATAGCTCTAGCAGTCTTTTTACATATAACATTTCAGCTCACAAGATCAACCTAACAAGTTTGATCTTTTTCTATTATAAGTCCTTGTACATCAAATTCTTTTAAGGACTTTACAATACTTAACATTATAAATATGTTTTGATAAGATAAATAGCAGTTTAGCTCAGATCATCCTAACATATTTGATCTTTTCAATCTAAGTCCTTGTACATATATTTCAGTGAAGGACTTTACAAGCTGTTGAATGTTCTTTTAATCATTTTGTCATCAATCAAATCTGATATAATGTATTATTGAATCTCATGCAGATCTTTTAACAATCTCGCCCTATAAGAATAGACTTAAAATACTCATGTAGATTCTCAACAATCTCCCCTATTCAATGGTGATAAAAATACTTATAGCATAACATTCACTTTTGAGCAATACGTGCAAATGTATGAGAGTTGATGTGACTTAAGATACAGTAAGTCATTGTATTGCTAGACCAAAGAGATATGAATGAAATGATGTGTTTTAAGAATAATCATTCATATAATATTTATACTAAGCATGCCATAAAGCTTTAAAAAAATGCAGTCCACAGGCTATATTAGTTCAACAAGGAGATCTTAGATTAGCGTGTAACAGTTAATTCCTCCTTGCTTGTTAGAAATGTACCTCCTCCTTGTTGATTCACTCTAGGTACCTTGTGACTGCTTTCAGCTGCTGCATTCTTCTGATTCTTCTTCTTCCTCTGGCTTCTGCTCCCCTTCAATTCCTGCTACTCTTCCTTCATCTTCTTCTGGCTCCCTCATAGTTGTAGGCACTAGATCATTGGTCTTCAGTTCAACTCTATCTTCAGCCTCTTGTCCCTTTTTGTGCTAGCTCTGTTTCTCTTTTTATGCTTCATCTTTTTCTCCCCCTTTTTGTCATTAATCATTTGGGACAGGTACTGAACATGGGTAATGAGCTGTTCAACTAAGTCGGAGGTATTTCCAACTTCCATTTTTACCTTCTACTGGCCGATTTCCATTTGTTGAGAGAGAGACTGGCTGAGATTGTCAACTTTCTCTAAGAGAGACTAACTGAATCTCTCATTTTACTTCTGAAGTTTCAGGGCTCCTTTCTTCTATTTCTCAATGGACTTGAGATATATCTAATCCCTTTGATAAAGCTTGATAGACATATATTTGAATGATGCTTGCAGCTGCTTGTAGAAATCATTCTCTTCACCTCCAGGCATATCCTTTGTTGCAGCAGTTATTGAGGAAATGTTTCCAAGCAAATTTTCTGAGTTCTTCAGCAACTCTTGATCACTCAAGGGATCTTTAAGGATTGGTGTAGTTGGCTTGAGTTTCTGACTCTTTTAGATGTTTTCAAGAGCAGTGACTATATCAAAGAATCTTTGTTTAATGAAGAAAGAATATCAAAGGGTATTTTAGTGGAAGTATTTGACCTTTGAGAGAGTGCATTATTTGGTTGGGACTGGAATGCTGCAGACGTAGAGTTTGGGGGCTCTACAACCATTAACTCTATGGTCTTGGTCTTTGCTTTACCTTTATCAAGGTTTTCCAGCATATAGTATGGAATGTATATACCTTCAGCATGTCGGTAGACTTTGAAATGTTGGGACTCCTTGATTAGCATCTTTGGAAAGGATTGAACTCTTTGGAAGTTCTGAGAGATGATCTTTAGATTTGGAAATTATGAGTAACACCAGCTGACAAAGCTCTTATCTTCAAGTAAAATGGCCTTTAACCAGGGCATCTAGGGTAGAACCATATCAACTACTGACTTTTAGGATCATATAGCACAGTAGTTCGATCCAATTCAATATCTTGAAAATTGTTTAGTAGATCATCTATGGTCATTGATACTACTTTGATTTTCCCGTTACCACGATCTATCCATCTTGTTGGCAACACAGCTCCTGGTTTGTCATAAGCCTCCACCACTATCCTTCTTCGAATTTTTATAGCTGCTGGGAGTGGATCAGTGTTGCTTTCTGACTCATCATTTTCAAAGTTAGAATCCTCTAGTGCTTCATCTTCTTCTATTGCTTCCTTTCTTTTTTCAATGTCAGTCTCTCTGGTTTTCTTTCCCTTTGAACTTGCTTCCTCTATAGTCACTCTCTTTGACACTTTTACTGGCTCACTAATTGACTATTCTTCATAGCTTCTTTCCATATCAACATCATCTCCTGTTGATCTATTAAGATTCTCTTTAGCAGGCACAACTTCATCCTCACTTTCAGATTCTGACTCACTCGTGGTCATGTCCTTTTTAGCAGACCCATGATTTGATAATATAGGCTTACTGACTCTTGTAATCTCTTCATTATCAACTTCATTATCATCACCAAGATCAATAATCTTAGGTAGAATACCTTCTTTATTCTTATGACCTCAAAATTTCATCATTTGTTGAAGGTGTGCACTTTGTCTTCTCTTTGCAGGCTTAACAACAGGAATTTCATATGTTTCTTCCTCTTCTTTAGATTCACTTCTAGGTTCTGAGGAGCTCTTCAAGGAGGCTGTTGGAGAGGCTTTCTCAACTTTCAACTTCTTTGTTGATTTTGAAGGAATGAACACAGGGGATAGAGAATCATCAAATTGTGAGGATTCATTCTTCATGGTGCTTACTTTCCTTTTCCCTTTGTCTGCTTTAGAAACCTCCTTGCTGCTACTGTCAGATATCCTCAGTCTTATTCTCCATGGGATTCCTCTTCCAATTGTTAAATAATTTGGGAGACATGATTTTGTGGATATTTAGGGTTTCTCCCTCATTATCCCCAATCTTATTTTTCAGGTTTTTCTTCAGAATGATGCTTAAGAATCTTCAATGGTACACCTTTGGGATAGGTTTGCCTGAAGCCTTCCTTTCTTAATCTCTTTGGTTAACCAATCAAACAGCACAGCACCAAAATTTATCTTCTATTTCATGACAATGGCAGACATGATTCTTAGTTGTAGATTGCTTATAGTATCATGGGCGGTATCTTTACATATTATACATTTACCCACAATCTCTGCTAAGAACTCAAAATCCTCCGAAAATTCCTTTTTCTTCATTCCCTTTAGATTAGGATTCTTCACATACCTCATCAATATCATCCCTTCATCAGGGTCAATTTCTTTCAGAGATAACAGACCTTGATCGGCAAACCCTAAATACTTATTGATTTCTACAGTGGCTATCTTTATATTGGTTCCTCAAACTTTGGTGGACAGAACATCATCTCTGACTGTTGCATTCTGGTAGAATTCTTTCACCAATTCAGAGTAGATCTTGGTGTTAGATTCCTAGCATTCTGAGAATCCTGCTTCCCTTACGATTTTGAGAATACCCTTGAACTTTTCTTCTGATTCCCTAAATTTATCAAAACCAAGTTAGATCCCTAATATGACTTGACAGTTTTCCATAACAGAGGTTTTGATAAAGCGAGGGATATTTGATTGTAGATGGACACTGTGAGTTTTGGAGCTTTTGGAAGTTGGTGATCTAGGTTTACTTGAGGTTTGATGGTTTTAGGGTTTTGAGAGTTTTGCACGGTTTTGTAAGATGATAGACTCTGATAACCGATAGGAGAGAACAACCGTTAGTATTTGAATTTTGGCCTTTGTCAGTTCCCTCTTATTCTTACAGGGGACACGTGTAGAGGAGTCATTTGTTGATCGTGGCCATAATTATTGTAACTTCCACAATTGCTGCACATCAGTTACCTTGGTTCCTTTTTGTCAAGAGAACGTGGTCATTTCCTTCCTCTTTGACCATTGACTTTGTCCGTTCGTAGAGTAGCTTGATGTCTTGGCTTTTCACTCTACGATCATTTCTTGAGAGCAGACTTTGGTTATTACTACTTGATCACAGATATCACAGTTTGCTAGCCTTGAGGTTTACATTGAAGCTTCTTCTTTCCTGTTTTACATGGACTATGATTGGCACATATCTTGGTGGACGCAGTCTTTGATGGAGGAATTCCATTTGTAGCTAGAAGTAGCTTCCTCCTAGAATGTGTATTTTAAGTGCTCAGAAGAAGCCTTGTTTCAGCATGGCTTGGATAATGACTGTCTTCATAATTAATTTGTATGTCATCCTTTACTGATAGGTGAGCTAGATTGGCTGTTTGATGATGACTTTTGCTTAATACCAGCTTATTTCTCTTTTAGAGAATCCCATGAGCAAATCACTTTTATGAGATTGGCTTTTCTCCTTTGTTTTGTTAACACCTTAAGCTTTGGAAAGATTCAAGTAATGCCTTTCATTCATTTTTTCAAACAGTGTCAAGGAAGCTTAGAGAGGGCAGGCCTCTTAGTTTGAAACTTAGGGCTAGGTTTGTCTTTGAGGCGCTTATTTGAGGAAAGACTACTTTGAAGTGATGGAGAAATGTCATTACTGTATTCCTATTATTTTGGTTTACGAGCTTGGAATGAACTATGGGGCTAGTATTTGGTTGTGAGAGAATATATAGGAAAGGTGTTTGTATAGGTTGCAATCATAAGGTCAGTACACTCTACGATTAGGATGTCAACCGCAGTGACTCTACGTTTTGGGGTAGTGTGAATGAGTTGATAATCAGTCATAGAGTTTAGGGACTCTACGATCAGGGATGAGGTTTCACTTGGGTTATTAGCTTCTGGTTTCTTCTCCTTAGCCTAAGCATTAGTTGTCTTCGAAACTTCAGATTGATTTCCCTCATCTTGTGCATTGTTGGGCTTAACCGATTGTTGCTCCCCCATGGTTGATGCTACCATCTTATGACTGAATTCTTCATCATTGGGTCATTGAGAATTTTCTTTGACACTGGCCACTCTACGATTCCCTTATCTGGCTTGGAGAATCATGCATTTGCCACTTGCCAGAAGTTTATTGATGATGGTCATAAGTTTCAAGCTTCTCCTTGAATGTGCTTGAGTAAAGGTTTGACCGATCATGATACCTGCAGGTTGAATAAATTTCTAACTTGGTACCCAATATTCTTTGGGTCGTGCGAGGTTAGTAATTGAATTCCTGAGTCTTTTCGACTTTGGATTCACAACATGCATTGCAGCTCATATATAAGATGACCGTTAATTATGTTGTATGAGAGTGTGTGTATGAGAAGACAAAATTGTGTGGAACTAATGTGGATCCTCAAACCTTTTCTTTAGATAGATCTCTTCTTACTTATATCATGTTCTAAGTTTTTGAACCTTAGTAGAGTAGTGGTCAGTTCTGTGAGTTGTACCCAGATGGTTCGTAGAGTTGATCAGTCTCTACAACCCTTCAAAATACAATAGCAGACATGACTACACTCTACGATTTGTCAAAAACTTAGATCATGGAGTAATGGGCCAATCAGCAGACAAGGTGAGAGATAAACTTTTAACTACACAACTAATTTAATTAAAGAATGTCTTTAACTAGCATACACAAGAGCAATTATAAATCAATTGAATGTTACTGACTTTTTTAATAATAAGATAGGACAAGACTCTTGTTTGCGAATGCACTTCAGATATCTTTCTTTATTTTCAGCCTCAAATGTGGATAGAGAGTGAAGTGATTTTAGGCTATTATTTTCACTTTTCCTTTTTCTCCTTTTGAGGAAGGAAATGATTCCTTGATATAATACTGAAGCAAATAGAGGTGCAGTCTAGTCATGCAATTGTGAAATACATTTCAACAGACAATAATATTTGTATTAGAGGTGACAGAGTTAAATACCTCACCGATGTCAATCTCTTGACAGTCAATGGTGCTGCTTGTGATGGCACACACTGTTGTTAGTTGATGACATGTAATCCTTCAAGTCACTATCAGCATCATCATTTGTTTCTTCATAGTGCTGCATTGACTGATACAACGAGCAATTCTTTTGAGTTAAGGACAAAGCAAGTTATGACATCCCATAATCCTTGATACGCTTGAATGAACCCCAAGGTTCAGATTTTGTTAAGTAGGGTCATGCCATATGTAGTTGAGAAGCACGTGGAATCATTGTTTGTGGCGTAATGATGATGGAGTTTTATCATTCAGATATATCCTAGATCATCATTAGTGGGACTCCTCATCCTTCTTTGTTGGAGATGCAGATTCCTTTGAGTGAAGAAGTTTTCAGCTCTTGCTGCATCTACACTTTTCCTTTTAATGAGATGTTTGATCTGCTAGTTGATCTCAATAGGCTTGATGATGATATTTCAGTTTAAGCACGTGGTCCATACTGGAGAGCCTCAGGTAGTTATTCATTAGAGTACCTGCGCATACAATTTTTAACTTGTAAGCTCATATTCATTTTGTCTTGAAAACCAATACCGGGATTTAAAACTAATCTAAATTTCTGTCATGGATCAACTCAAAGCGTAAGCTTTAACATATTCATGAGAACCTACTCTGATACTAATTGTTAGTTCCTTGGGACAAAATAGAGATCTAGAAGGGGGGTTGAATAGATCCTTTAAAACCTTTTCATTTATTACGAAAGTATAACAGTTATGATCAATGGAATTAATTTATGCACAACGGAATATACTTTAAGAACCCCTTCAAGGATATAAATATAATCTCAGTTCTATGATATAATCTATGATACTGTTGTCAACAGATATAGCAATTATTGTGCAGAATGTAGATGACATAAAGTAAGTGACACAAGATATTTTAAGTGGTTTGGAGACTAAACAGCTCCTACTCCACTCTTCTACTTCAACAAGTAGGATATCCACTAAGAATTTAGTCACTTAGACAAGGATGTTTCGCCCTCCTCAAGTCCAACGAACATGAGTTGTTTTTAGCCACTAAGGCAAGGATCCTCTGACCCTCCTCAAGTCCAGTAGATATGAGTTTTCTTTAGCCACTAAGACAAGGATCCTCTAGCCCACCTCAAGTCCAGCAGTCTTGGAACACTGTAGACTAAGACCCGTAGCCTTAGAATCATCCAGTACACATAGTACTCTTCAAGACTAGCAGCCTTGGAACTCTTAGTCACTTAAGACAAGGATCCGAAGACCCTCCTTGGTGTGTTGATGGTTGTTGGGTTGTGCTTCTAAGATGAACTTTGATTTCCTTCATCTTTAGGTACTTAACAGTTGTTGGTGATTAGCTTCTGGATGCCGCTGACATTGGTTGTTGATGCTCTACTTCTTCAGGTATTCAGCAGGTGCAGTTAAACACCTTCCATGTACTGCATATGCTCTTCAGATAAGCTTTGATATATTCTTGAGCTTAGGAGTTATGAACACTTGTTATCTTGTATACAGAACCCGTTCTGTTCTTTATCTTGTCAGCTTTCAGTGTTCATGATTGATCATAGAGTTGCTTTCCTCTTATTTACTTTCAGCTTTAGTTACTCTTGATCTTAGCTTCTTGGTCATTCGACTTTTAGCTCATATGACAGCCTTTCAGCATACCTCTGATGTTGTAGTGAAGCTTTCAGCAGATGTGTGCTATATTTGCTCTTGCTCCCGTTCACCAAACCCCTGATTCCATTTTAGGTTTATCCTATATAGATGTTCATAATCTTCCCGTTAGAAGCTTGTCGTTGATATCTTCCTATTGCAAATCTTTCCGTTGGAGATCTTCTTACTGCAGACTTCATTGTTGTACTAATAAATATTTTACTCCTTGAAGTCTGCTAGTGATAGTTGAGTCAGCATCCATTAACTGATACCAAGATAGTGGAGCCACATAAGCTGCTCTTTGAGTACTGTAAACATGGCTGTTTGAACCCCACTCAGATTGGTTCCCCAGTATACTCATTTGAGTAATCAGCCGCTCATCTAGGGATTACTAGATTAAGTGCTTTGATATCTGCAATCCTTGCTGGCACTTACGTATTCTACGATCAACTAGGTTGTAGCTTTTTACTTCTGATCGTAGATTTATCTTGCTTGCTCCATAATGCGGCTCTATGATCATGCTTGTTGCGCACTGCCTTGGAGCTTCGTAGAGCAGTTGGTTGCACTTGCTCTACGCTTTAGTGTGGTTCTTACTGATCCGCAGTTGTGCCTCTTATGTTCTATGATCTCTATTGAGCTTTACGTTCTCAGAGTATATGTTTATGATCATATTAAGCTTTTGTTGTAGCTATCTTATCATAGAGGACTGCTCTACCATCTTTAGACATTGTCTCTACTGTTATGTTATAGAGGACTGCTCTATGATCTTCTTATGCTTTAGTACTTTCATTGTAGAGGACTGCTCTATGTCTTTTAGACATTGTCTTTACTGTTATGTCATAGAGGACTGCTCTATGATCTTCTGATCCTTTAGCACTTTCATTATAGAGGACTGCTCTGCTATCTTCAGATATTATCTCTGTTGTGCTTCATTTAGGCTGCCAGAGTATATTTGTTATCTTTGGCTCAGCTCTACGATTACTTGATCAGGTTGATACTATCTCACTCTACGATCTTGTATAAGATGCAAGTCGTAAAACCTTGATAGAATCATAGAGTGTATGTTTGAGCTGCCTTGTGATTTCTGTTAGGACTTGATGCTTCGGATGCACTTTGAGATCTTCGTTTGTCTGATAGCTCATGAACAGCTTACTTAGTAGTCTTTATAAAGATTGCTACTTTAATTTTGAGTGCTCAGGCAGAGGTTACTCTACGTTCTTGCTTCATAGAAGTCGTAGAGTGACTGACTGTATTGACTCTAAGAACCCAAGAACAAGATCTCTACGATACCGAATGAGCTCTGCGACTGACTGAGCCTTACTCTATGTATACCTTGTAAGCTCTGCGATGACATACTTGACTCTACGTCTGTTCGTTGATCATGCCAAAGTTCCTCTACGATGCCAAGACAAAACTCTGTGATGCTTTGTTCTACGTTGGCTGACTGCTCTATGATCATTCTTTGTCAAGCCGGATTTGTTCTCTAATAGAGTTGCTTTGTAGTAGCTCTAGCAGTCTTTTTTACATATAACATTTCAGCTCACAAGATCAACCTAACAAGTTTGATCATTTTCTATTCTAAGTCCTTATATATCAAATTCATTTAAGGACTTTACAATACTTAACATTACAAATATGCTTTGATAAGATAAATAATAGTTTAGCTCAGATCATCCTAACATATTTGATCTTTTCAATCTAAGTCCTTGTACATATATTTCATTGAAGGACTTTACAAGGTGTTGAATGTTCTTTTAATCATTTTGTCATCAATCAAATCTCATATAATGAATTATAGAATTTCATACAGATCTTTTAACAATCTCCCCCTATAACAATGGACTTAAGATACTCATGCAAATTCTCAACACTAATGATTTTAGTTGAACTAATGATTTTAGCATTCATTAGAGTATGTTAAGCAAATTGATATTTACTAAAACCGTTAGAGGATCCAAATTAATAATACCTAGTAAATATTTTGGAATTTCAATTTATTTTTTATTTTTTAATTGTAGTTGGTTCTAGTTGCTAATATGGGTAAATTCCTTATTAGACCTTCAATGTAAGCATATATGTGTATGTGTTTATGGGGATATATTCAATTGAAGCATGTATATATGTATATGTTTTTCTTGAAATAAATTCGTTTCTAAATCAGGTGAAATTCTTCCCACGGTGTTGGCAATTAACATTTTGAAGTATTTTCCTGTTTTAGTTGGTTTGTTTGAAAACTTGCATGGAATGGAATGGAAATTGTAATGCCTCCAAATCCCGGTCTACCTTCAAACCCACCCAGGTCTGGTGCATCACGGTACTACCCGTTCAATAAAATTTTAATAATATGAATGTAATTACAATATTATTACATCATGTCTCCTTCTACACCTAGGTTCTAATACCTTTATAACTTCATAACATGAAAATAATGAATATTATATCATTTATCTATTACAACAATACATTTGTGACTTTAATACATCACAATAAATACATATAATTTAATATGTAATTTTATAATCAAATCTTTCGTTAATCTTCATCGGATTCCACGTTTCATTCTAGCTTTGCTGAAAATATCAAGGGTGAGCATTTAATTGCTCAGCAAGTTATAGCAGTTGAATAAACAACAAAATCAAGAATCAGATATTCGTTCTTTGAAACTTCGATAACTGAACAATAGTTATGAAGCAGCTTGAATAAACAAGAATAAATTATATTCCCTTTATTTTTAAACATCAACAACATTTACTCACGTAACACATTATTGCACGGGGTACAATACATACAAATACTTGCCCAAATTATTGGATTTGGCACTATTAACTTATCACAATTCAAGAATTATTATAATTCATATTTCATCAATAAATATTCCGACTGGAATAGCTCAACAAATTGAGTTAAACCGAATCGAATAGCAATAACTCATTATCATAAACACTTCACAACATATAATGAATTTCATATAACAAATGAAATTTCACCGTTTAAATGAAAGTTTTTCACATATAATAACATGTACAAAGTCGTACAATACTTGCACAATAAACAATTTGTACAAGATATATAGGAAACTTGCATTCAATACAAAAATTGAACGAAGTTAGAAAATTTGCCTGAAGCGTTCTTTATAACTTTACGCTAATTCGCCCTTCAAATGTCCTACACATTTACGTTAACGATAACACACCAATTAGGCATATAATGACCCCATATATTGGTTTGTGCTACATTATTTCTCATTTTAGGTTGTTCGCATTTTATAATTTTAGTTAAGGCGACCAAACTTTTCAATTATTTGCTACAGGTCCAAATCAGACAGGTAGAACCTGTCTCCTTCGGTGTTTGCTTTAGACTAAATCTTCTTTAGTTAACATCCAGATAAGTAAAACATGTCTGCTTAGTGATCTGCTTTAGACTAGTTCTTTTCTTTATAATCCAGATAGTACGCACCAATTTACTTTAGACCAAAATTTTCGTTCTAATTTAGACAGTACGTCACCCATCTGCTTTAGACCAAAACTACCTGTATGCAACGTTATTATCTGGGCAGTTTTTCGTTTTCATCATACCTATTTCACAACGTCATAACTCGCTCATTCCAAGTCGGAATGAGTCCGTTCTTGAGCCAACGGCTTCCTTATACTACAAACTACAAAATACCTAGAAAATAACCAATTTCCAGAAGCATTAACTACCCAGAAAACTGACTCAAAAGTCAGTGCACCAACTGTTTTTCCAACTTTTAATTAGTTTTACAAAAAAAATCGTCATGAGTTCATTACAAAAGCTTTTACGCTTGTTCCAATTGGATGGTGTTCATAACTCATAAGTGTATAAAATAACACCCTGAAACCATATTTTTAGATTTGGAACATCATACAAAAATAGCCCCAAAACAGTCCATTATAGTCCACTAATTGATTTTTTCATCCTTTACGCTTAGGTTCATTTCTTTCATTATGGTTTCACTATGCATGCCATTTACCGGTATTTTACAAGTGTATATACATACATAAACTCCTTATATCTTCAAGATCCTCCATGATCATCCATTAATAACAACCAACAACAAAGCAAATAATGAATTAAAGCTTAAAAAGAAGATGAAAGTTAGGGTTTTTATTGTTACCTTCTTGTTCTTTCTCCTTCTTACTTAAGCTTAGATGATTAAATGGTGCAGCTTGTTAGCTCCTTCTTCCTCTTCTTTTCTGCCTGTGAGCCTCTCTCTCTCACTATTCTCTCTTATTTTTCTCTATTAGCAAATGAAATGAAATGAAGAAATGTGGCTATGTGTTGGAGGATTCTATTAATTATCCTACAACTAACCTAACCAAGCATTAGGGTTAGGCTAACCCTTGTGGAGTTAAAGAACCAAATGATTATATAAGATCTTGTTTGGCTAGTAATACACAAATGGGAAGACAAGTATTTAATGTCATGTTCCCTCTTGCTCAAAACTTACCATAAATGGAAGGTTTTCATCCTCATTTGTCCCCTCTTTGTCCCCTTAACTTAATCATTAAGTAAAATGAGTCACCACTATTTCTCCCCACCAAAGTGGGTGGATACTCCCCCTTCTTTGTCCCTCATTTTGCTTTTCTTTCCTTACATGTTTATTTCCTAGCAAGTGACACATGGCCACC
The DNA here is from genome assembly GCA_034770075.1 of Aralia elata. NCBI lineage: Eukaryota > Viridiplantae > Streptophyta > Magnoliopsida > Apiales > Araliaceae > Aralia > Aralia elata. The sequence continues at coordinate 6,422,593 of CM068380.1, forward strand.
CAAGACTTAGTGCTTAAGTTTACTTGCAAAAGATAAAACTTACCATTTAAAGTAAGTGAGTCACCAGTCTAATCATCCAACACATGGCTTTTCTTTCTTTTAATTCAAAATCTAGTTAATTTTTTTATTTACCGCTACAGCAGTCATCCAGATGGGTAAGACCTATCTGCTTTGAAGTCTAAGTTAATCTGTCACTAAAACAGATGGGTAGAACATGTCTGCATTAGAGTCAGAATTTAATTTGCTAACATGTGACACGCCCTCCACTTGCTTTTCATCATCTTTATCCCATATATTAAATTACGTTTAAGTGACACGTGTCCTTTCCACTTGCCTTGGCTCCAATACTTAGCCACTAAGTAAATGACTCACCACTTATCCAACCAATACATGGCTAGATCCCTCCCCATTTTTTTTCCTTCCTTTTACCTTTTCTTTTATTCTTTTATCGTTTCAATCTTCCTACACTTTGACCCAATTTTGACTTTCTCAATTACGCTTGGTTTGGGCTCCCTTTATTAATTAGTTTGGGTTTCCCTTTACACCTTGCTTTGGGCTACAAATAATTCTACACTTGGGCTCAATTAATAAACATGTGGGCTTTCATGCAATAATCATTTGGGCCTTAATTAAACATACTTTTGGACTTTTATTAAATCCATACTTAAGCTTTTAATAAAATTAACACTTAGGCTAGTAAATTAACTAGCCCATTAGTCTAACCCTAGTTAATCTTCTCGTTACGTTTTTAGTTACATTTCGTAACTCATTTGTTTTTCTTCTAGTTAGGTTTTCCTAACCCGCTTGATTCGCCAAACCGTGAAACTTCAATTTGTTTTCTAGTAGTGTGTTCCTATATAAAACCATACTATAGGTTGCAGAGTCAATCTTTCTGCTGATTAGATAATAATTATACTTTGATCTCAAGGTCTCCTATTCTACCTTCTGTTTCCCAATCAATTGATATTTTTATTACTTTACTTTTAGCATTCCATCAGTCAAGTTAATCCAAATTTATGAGGGAAAATTATCCCAGTGTATTTCAAATATAGAAATTAGTTGAACTAATGATTTTAGCATTCCATCAGTCAAGTTAGAGGGAATAAGCTAGGTGGTATTTACTTAATTTCTCAATACTAAATAAACTAAGTAGTATTTGCTTAGTTTCTCAATACTAAATAAACTAATACAAAATTAAATAAAATAAAACAAATAAAATATTACAAATAATATAATGAACTAAATAGTATTTACTTTGTATTTTTCAATACTAAATAAAATAAAATAAAATAATAGAAAATAAAATAATATAATATAATGAGCTAATTAGTATTTACTTAGTTTCTCTATACTAAATAAAATAATAAAAATAATAAAAATAAATTGCTATAAAACAAATAAAATAAAATAAATAATTCAAAATAAAATAAAATAAATAATATAATGAACTAAGTAGTATTTACACATTAAGAGTTTGCTTATGAGCTTAGAAACTGTTGAGTTTTTATTAAATATTAACTAAGGGGTTGTGCAAGTTGGACTATGATAGGACTATTGAGTCTATTAGGAGGCTGAGTAGGGGGCATTGTACAGGCCAAGTAGGGGTCAAGAACTGACGTGTAAGGGAAAAGCTCAGCCATATATATAGAGCTAGCTCTTCCACCCCCCCCCCCCCAAAGCTGTTAATGCATTGTAATTAAACTAAGGAGGTAACAGTCCAATAGATAGAGAGGAAGAGAGGGCCACGATTGGGAACTGGAAGTATGCTCAAGTTATATGGTTAAGTTGTTCATTCTTTTCATTATGGTTTGAACATGTATGGTTGAAGCTGTGTTGTATGCTTAAATGTTCATTCTTTTCATTATGGTTTGAACATGTATGGCCGGAGCTGTGTTGTATGCTTAAATGTTAATCATATGCTTTCAAGTATGCTCAAGTCATATGCTTACAAGTATGCTTAGAGAGCCTAACCATGTTATACATTAATAAGCTCATGTTGTCAAAATAGGTGACACAATTTAATACAATAATTCTTGTGGTTATAGGTATCGTGGTATCATGGACCTCTATTCATACCATAGTTGGATGAGACGACGAAAGTCAAGTGCCCAGATAGGTGCTACAGCTGAATTTAGAACCGGTTGCCAAGTGTTTCTGGAGTATACGTATAGTCACCCGGAATGTGTGAATGGTCAGAATAAGATAAGATGCCCTTGTTTAAAGTGTAAGAATGTAAATTATATGGACAGAGACATGGTAAACTATCATTTACTTGTTTCTGGGTTCATGAAAAAATACGAAGAATGCTGGTGTGCATATGGGCAGAGAAGAGATAGTGATATCGAACAAGTATATAATCCAAGAAGCAGTACCCATAGAATGAATGATATGGTTCATGATATTGCAGGGCCGGATTTTGATTAAAAACAAGACAAAGAGCAATCTATGAATTATGATGCCAAAGCATTATTTAAGTTGTTAGACGAGGTAGCGAGTCGTTGTGGCATGGTTGCACCAAGCACGCTACACTATTCGCAGTGGCGACATTACTTAACATCAAGACTGATCACAACATGAGCCAAGAGTATTTTGAGTCCCTCTTGAAGGCCATTAAGAGTATGTTCTGACAGTGAAAAATTTCTCGATAACTACTACTATTGTAAGAAAATGGTGAAAAAGTTGGGTCTTGGATACCAAAAGATCGATGAATGTCCGAACGATTGCATGTTGTTTTATAAGAAAAATGAACATAAGACAAAGTGCACGTTCTACAGTCATAATCAGTTCAGGCCTAATAAAGAGTGTGTGACTACAAAAAAGACAAATATATCTTTTAAGATTTTGAGGTATTTTCCAATTACACATCGGCTAAAAAGATTGTACATGTCTTCAAGAATAGTTAAACATATGACTTGGCATGCAAAATCTCCAGCTAAAGATGGAGAACTCAACCATCCCGCAGATGGGTAGGCTTGGAAAGAATTCAACTTAGCACATCCTGGGTTTGTATTGGAACCTAAAAATGTGAGGCTTGGATTGTCCACTGATGGTTTCAACCCATTCGACCACCTAGTTGTTCCGTACTCCTATTGGCCTAGGATTGTTACTCCGTACAACTTGCCTCCTTGGATGTGTATGAAACAGTCACACTTGTTTCTTTCACTCGTACCTATGCCAGATGACATTTATACTGAGGAGGAAGAGTTATTGACTGACACTGACACTGAATCTAAAGAAGATGATGGTTATGAATCTCTAATACATATAAAAAATAATTCTGACTCAGACAACGATTATAATTAAAATTTATGTGTAGTTTACTTGTATTACATACAATTACATATATACATGTTCTCTATATCTTTGTCATGTTTATGTACCTTTCATTTATAGTTGTCGTAGTTAACTATTTCATACAATCACCTGTCATTATTGTCATTTTATTTATATATATATATAATGTCATATAACTCATAATAACATGAAGTGAATTTTTATTTATAGATGTCTTCTGAAGTAGTGCCAAGAAAGCGCGGCTTGGGTCGGGGGCCTAATCATATTCGGAAGGCCCCAGCTAATCTGGATGATCGGATTCTTACACTAGACCTCCTCCTGACAGCACGTACGTTATCTAGCTATTATATATAAGCATTTTGTATTACCATTGTTGTAGATATAAAAAGCAGGACGTCTAGTGCGACGTTGTTCGGATTACATATACTACTAAAAGACCATGGTAATACGAGTAGGGTGTTACCTGCGCAGAGAGAACGCCAGTTGACTTTTAACGGCAAACGCACTTATTGCCATCAGAAGACTTTGGCTGGCTAACGAGAAAAGTACACAGGGGGGACGAATTGAGGTCATCGATCGAAAGAATAAAGAATAAGGGTTATGCTAAGGAACTTTTTGTTCTCTTTTCGTCTATGGTTCCTCCTAGATTCTTATTCTCAAGTTCTGTTATCATGAAATCCTTGAGCTCTTCGAGCAAGAATGAATAAACATCTTGGATTTCATCATCATCTGATGGGATGAGATTAGTTCTCTTAGCCATGGTATTATCCAACAAAAAGTAACTCATGATCTGATATGCACTAGCTGAGGCGTCTTGCGTAATAGGGAGGCTAGACAGTAAGCTCAATTTGTTTTTGGCTAATATATATCCTATTACATGGGAAAGGAACTGAAAGGGGCGTTTTGCATCCCGAGCATCCTCGATCACTTTCCTAATATTATCACTATCACTATTAATATTATTACTACATAACTCTAATGTAAATTGCTTTAAATATTATAATAAAATTACTTATCTTTAATGAAACTTATTGTATATTATAGTGATTTCCAAGATACCAAGATTGTGAAGTGCATTTCACAGTTATGCTTACAGAAGTGGCCTACGTCAGTGATTACATAGGCAAGCACACCTCTCACCCACAAGGATGTAGTGTGGGCTGAGTTTCAGGTATTTTTTTTAATTCTGACAGATAATAAATGGATTAATGTAATAATATTATGTAGTAGTGTTGGATTATATTATCATCATCTTAATATTATTATTGTTGTTTTATTTGCAGAGAATGTATAGATGGGACGACACACATGCATTAGTAATACAAACATTGTTCTAGAAAAAGTGCATCGTCCGAACAAAAGATAATTTGAATAAGGAACGACAAAAAGCCCTCCATAATACAGAGCTCGACCATCCAGGGCAAGGTGAACAGTTTATGCACGAACATAGCCCGTGGTGGTGAGATCAACTTATATGGGCTGAGATGTGTGAGCAGTGGCGAGTTGAGAGCTAGGTGAAAAGACGCAAGATTGCCGCCACTAACAGAGCCTCAGATGCACCTGAAGGCGACAACGCAAAAGGCACATATAGGGTCGACAGTATATCACAGTTGCGGCATATTATTGCACAGGTACGTATTTTGCAAAGATCAATAATTAGTTTTACTATATCACATGTTTACATATTAATATACGCCCATGTTTTATAGGTGGCTCAGTCTTAGGGTCAACCGATTAATTGGTTGGATGTGTACGTGGCCACCCGCGATGGTTTGCTTGAGGCTGTCCAGATAGCGGTAATTTATTTTTATAAGTTTGATATGTTTATAAATTTTTATGTCATTCTTAAGTATTTTACATTTATTTTTATAAAAGTTTATTTTTAACATGCTGACAGGACACTTAAGAGCCTAATGAATGAGTGTTATATTGAAGGCACCCCGCGGCAGCCGATTGATCAAGAATTATGGGAGAGGGCGTCAGTTGTGAAGAAGAACTACGTCAAAGGCCAAGGACAACGATAACGACCGACTATCAGTGGCAGGGGCAACTCTGGTAGTCAATCTACTCAGTCCTCATGCCATCCGACACTGCACACTCTTGCTGACTGTGTGAGAGCAATATGTCAAGATCGAAATCTTCTTCATACACTTGGCAGACATTTGCAGTCTCTGAGTCCTGAGGAGTTAGCAGATGCAATGGCGTGAGTAGCATAGCATCAGGATGAGGTAATCTTATCATTGTTTAGCTTTATGTTTAGATTTGCATGTTTAGCTTTATTTGTTTAGTTTAGCTTTACATTCAATAATACATGTTTAATTTAGCTTTTTGTTTATGTTTAACTTTATGTTATTGTAATACATCAGAAAGGGTCGTTTTTTGCTTTGCATAAGTCATACCAGTATCAACATATATACTATAAATTTAACATGTTTTATTCTTTTTTAATAGCCACAATTGGACGATATTTGATGCGGCCCAGACATTTGTATTTTCCTGATCTTCTTTTGTTCTACATTTGTATTATTCATTTTTTTACTGACTGAATGTACGAATATGTTTATATTCATTTGTATAAATTTTAGTCGAGACGATACTTGTTTATGTTTATACATGCGTGGATGTTTATATATATATTGTGTTGGTCTTATTGTCTGGATGGAATAATGGATTTATATGGATGTTGATTTATTTATAGATATTGCTATGTGTTGGGATATAAAGCAGGTACAAAACATGTCCTTTTTTTGGGAAATCTGCAAAACAGGCAAAAAAATTTTTAAAATTTAATATCATTGACCGCAAGCAGTAGCTATTACGTTTCAATGACCGGAACTGATTAATTTTTGTTGGTATTAGCGACTGCGTGTGGTCGCTAATACTATTCGCTGACACGTGGCTCCAAGACACGCTAAAGGATGACTCAGCCTGACACAGGCGATCAGTTCTGTCGCAATTGTCGGTCGTTGATAATCCGATCGCCGATGGACAACTATCGACTAGAATATCTGCGACTGGTATCAGCGACCGGAGGCGGTCGCAGATAAGCTTTTTGTTGTAGTGCTATGTAGTAGTAAAGGGAGAAACATATGACAGTTGGTTGTGGTTTTTAAAATTACTAAAAGATGATGTGGGAATTATGAATAACTATGGTTGGACATTTGTATCTGATAAACAAAAAGGATTGATTAAGGCATTTGAGGAATTAGTCCCTAACGCAGAGAATAAGTTTTGTTTTTAGTATTTGCATCAAAATTTTACAACTGCAAAGTATAGAGGAATGGGATCGAGAGAGTTGTTATGGGATTGTGCAAAAGCTACACTTCCTAAAAAGTTTAAGGACAGCATGGAGGCACTCAGGAAAAATAGTCCTAAGGCTATGAACTAGCTACAAGATAAACCTGTAAGCCAATGGTCAAGATAACATTTTAGCACATACCCCAAGTATGATATCTTGACAAATAACTATGTGAAAGTTTTAATAACATGATCAAAGGGGTAAGAGAAAAACCAATTCTGAGTATGCAAGAAGATATCAGAGATTTGCTAATGAAAAGATTAAACATTAACAGGAGGACCTTCGTCCCAATGCACTTGAGAGACTAGAAAGAGATAAGAAATGTACAGGAAATTGCATTACTACCCCTGCAAATGACTACCAATTTCAAGTAAGGACAGTGTATGGGGACCAATATACAATTGATATAGATGCAAATGGTTCTAGCTGCAGAAAATGAGACATGGCAGGCATACCTTGCAATCATGCCATCTCATGTATGGTTTTCAAAAACCTAGACCCTGTAGATTTTGTGAATGATTTGTACAAGATAACCACTTAAAAGAAGATTTATGAGCCTTGTATAGCACCAATGTCTAGTGGAAAGATGTGGGATGATAGCCTAGTGGAACATAATCTAATATTGATGCCTCCCAAGTTTAATAAGATGTTTGGTAGGACAAAAAAGTTGAGGAAGAGAAACAGATAAGAGCCTGCAACTGGTTTTGGTAACTTAGGGAAAACAATTCAAGGACTCTTAGATGCAGAATGTGTTAGCAGTATGGGCACAACTCCAAGTTTTATAAGAAAAGATAAATACATACTGAGGGAGATGCAGGGGAAGATGCAAGAGTAGAAGCAAGGGAAGAACCTATTGAAGTGGAGCTCACTCAACCTAGCATTGATGAGTTTTTAGAGTCACAACAACACTCAATACCTCAACCACATAAAAGAGCAAAACTATAAGTATTTAATTAGTCACAGCAACATTCTATACCTTTACCTTTGTTTTGGGTCTGTTTATAACTTTTGTTATTTGGATGTAGGTGAAAAGGTCTAATTCTCATAATGAGCTAAAGAAATCAGTAAAGGCCTAGTTAGTATTATGTTGAATTTAATTACTATGTATATTTATTGTGTAATTGACTATGATAACATAACTTATGCTTGCTGGTGTACCACAAACTCAGGACACTTTCAAAGGGACACCAATTATGCTTGAGGGTGGAAAAAATATGTAACACTGAAGAATGTGAAGTCAGTCCTCCATGGAAGTAACTCAACTGGTACTGAGGGTTACAAGAAGAAGAAGAAGAAGAAGAAGAAATGATGGCTTAACACTATTCTGGTTTCTACTCTTATATTAATACTTATTGAATGAAGACTTACTATTTTTGCTCTTATTAACTAGGGTTCAGACTTGTTATGTATTAACTATTTGAAGTAAAACAAAGCTTGTCTTTTGGTCAAACATGTGAAGTTTGACAGTATGTAATTAGTAAAACTGAACTTTGTGTTTTTGGGCAATAGAATGGAACTGATTTTTATTATGGGTGTGTGTGTTTGTGTGAATTTTTTTGGATTATTAGTTTGATGGAATTTCTGCTTGCTTGTGAATTATGCTAGGAATGTTTTAGTTTATTAGTTTGATGGGATTTTTGCTTGCTTGTGAATTGTTCTGCAGATTTTGTTTTTGGCGTTTATTAGTCATGTGGGATTTCTGCTTGCTAGTGAATTATGCTAGAAATTATTTAGGTTTATTAGTTTGATGGGATTTTTGCTTGCTTGTTATAGGAACTGTTGTGGAATTATTTTGGTTAATTAGTCATGTGGGATTTCTGCTTACTTGTGAATTGTTATGGAATTGTTTTGGTTAATTAGTCATGCTCTGTTTTGAAGTTGTTTTCATGTGGGTTTGTTTTTCCTCTGTTTTTAAAGATTCACTTTCCTTTAAACTATGTTTTTATGTGCTCTAATTTTAGGAAAGGGCAAGCTTTGTTTTGCACAAATTGTTATGCCATTTGCAGAGATAAGGAACAATCAAACTTTTAATTCATTTTAGTGCATCTGATTGTCATTACATAAATTCAGTCACTACTACAGTTACACAACATGATAATCCATGTTAAAAGTATGATAGCTATGTATATCTTCTCTCTTCTTAGTAGCTTTTTGATTTCATCTTCAATTTCAGCAATTCTCCCCACTAATCCACCATCTGCTAGAGGTTCATACCACCGAAAGAAACAACATCCATTTTGAAAAAATTGAAAATTTTGTTAGTTAAGGGCTTAATAGGATGCAGAAGAAGAAGATTTTTGGGAAAACTTACCCCTACAGGTTGGCAAGATAGAAACCTTCTCCCCGAATTTTGCTCGGTGTATGATGTTCTCCACACTACCGGAATATGATAGTGGCAATTAATCAAGTTTATAAAGGTTTTATACAGTCAACTGTATAAAAATCTGGTCAAATCCGTATTATACATAGACCGCCGGAACACGTGGCAGTTCCGGCCATTTTTGGCCGAAAATTACAAAAAGGTCAGTTATGCTTACTTAACGGACAAATCCATCACAGAACATTGATTTCGCTAATAATCAGCGACAGACTTGTCTATCGCTAACACCATCGGCTATAATCATATCGCTAATCTCGTTTGTCACCCGCCGTCGAAGAAGTAGAGATGGCGATATTAGTGACGGAACTTCTTTGGCGGCAAGTGATGGAATATCAGCGATGACATATGAACTAGGGCTATAAACGGGTCCATATCGGATCGGATCGGGGGTGATCCGAATCCGATCCGTCAAGAAATTATCGGATGCAGATCGGATCCGATAATCCGACAGATCTCATATATTAAGGACCGAATCCGAATCCGATTAAGCCAAGTAACACGCACACATTCAAGCAATAAAACTCTAATAAAAATTCAAAGGCTTCAAGCGACCAATATCAAGCAATAAAACTCTATATTTTTGAACATTAAAATCAACACATATCATATTTTTATCGGATCGGATTATTATCGGATCGGATCGATATGTATCCGAATCCGATCCATTTACTTATCGGGTAATCGGATTTTAAAAATGGATCCAGATCCGACTAAATGGATCGAATTCAGATCGGATTCGGGCCAGGACCCGATCCGTTGACAACCCTAATATGAACGACAGAATACCGTTGTTGTTATGTAGAGACAAACATGTTCATCCCCGGTTTATATAGTTTGTCGCAAATTAGCCTTTTTATATAAAAAAATTTAAAATTTAAAACCTAAATTTTAAACTATTAAATACCAACATACATACAAATATATATACCCCTATTAATTTTGAAGTTGTTTTCATTACCAACACACAAATAATTATATATAAACCCGTTTTCATTCAACAACACATTAATATCATAAATATAAGAGTTAATTGCATTTTAGACCTTTCAAGTTCTATCCGTTTTATAATTGGGCCCCTAAAGTATAAATTCTTCTGATATAGACCCTTAAGTACGTTTAAGTAACTGAAATAAACCCTTTCCGATATTCCGGCAACATTTTGGCCGAAACTACTTGAAAATACGACTTGACCGTATTTGACTTTATAAATTCGTATAAAATCAGTATAAATACTTATTTTAACGTATTAAATCCGTATAAATCCTTATAAATAAAGTTAGAACTAAAAATACAAAGAAAAAACTATAAACATGAGTTAAAATACAAAAAAAAACTTATTGATTTAGAATAAACTTAAATAATAATAATAATAATAATAATAATAATAATAATAATAATAATAATAATAATAATAATAATAATAACAACAACAACAACAACAACAACAACAACCCAATAAAAAAATTAACATCATAATCATCTGCCAAATGTTGATAACGAATACTCTTCTAGTTCAATGCTAAAACCGAAATATATGTTTAGCGCCACAGAAATTCTAAATCTAATTGAACCAAAATTTGTAAGCCATAGAAATCCTAATTTCTTACAATTTGTAAGCTATAGAAATTCCCAATCTCAAACCCCCAATTCATCAATTTAATTTTATTTTCTCCCATTCACTTCCGATCTGATCCCTCTCACTATACCCAACACTAATTGTTGATTGAAAGTTTGGGCTAATAGAGGAAGGTTGTGGAGTATGTGCAGACGGATGTCACCATTGTTGAAGGATGAGAGAGAAAATTAGGGGAAGAAAGGAGAGAGATGAAGATGATGCAAGATGAAGAATATGGGTACACTCCTTTCATTAGATATAGATTGATTTTGAGATTTGAATTACTTTTGAGAATATGTATATTTGAATCTCCTTTCATCAGATTTCAACTCTTTCTCAATTTCTTCGCTTGAATTGATTTTGAGAAGATGTTGAATTTTATTTGTTCTTTGTTGGATTTTGTATTTTCGATAGATTTGGCAAGATTTTGTATTTATATGTGTGTGTTCTTGGTGTGTTAATGTGTGTGTGTTTGAATTTGAGTAATTATAATTTTAAATTGTATTTATAATTTTATAAATCAAATTACGAATTTAATAAGTATTTATACGGATTTAATAAGTCAAATATGGTCAAAATGTATGATTGACCGTATTCCGGCCAAAATATTCGTCGAATTATCAATGAGGGTCCATCGCGCTTACTTAAATGTACTTTGGGGTTTATAATGGAAGTATTTTTTACTTTGGGGAGTCTAATTGTAAAACGGGTGGAACTTGAAGGGTCAAAAGTACAATTAACTCTAAATATAATAAAATCTCTATTAATTCAAGGTACATACAATTTTAAATTTTAGTCTAAATTTTTACCATCACGATAAAATATAAAATAATGTTCATTTTGAGAAATAAATATTTATTCTCAAAGTCAGAATTGAAAACATACTTAGATATGAAATTTTGTGTGTGCACACCTAAAATGGGGGTTGGATAGGTGTTTTTACTAAAAACAATTATCAATAACAAATTTAAATTTTTCTGCTGCAGGATGAATTCAGACAGGTAAGACCTGTCTGCTTTGGTCTCTACTTTAGTTATAATTCAGACAGATATGGCATATTTGCTTAGGTGTCTGTATTAGAAACTTAATATTAATTCACGTTAGATTACTTAAAGTTTTCAGGAGAACAATATATGCAGATGTATGTGATATATTCAAGTGCAGAATAAAACTAGAATGACATAATTAAGCAAATCACACAAGATAATCAACAAACCATAGACACCAAGATTTTTACGTGGTTCGGCCCCTACCCTCTAATCTAGTGGTCTAATCCACGTCCAATACCAACTGGTATTGGAGACTCCTTTTTGAAATTCAGAGTGTGTGCACATCTAAAAGGGGGGATGAATAGGTGTATCTAACTTAGATGATTAACAATGACACTTTTAAAATTATCTGCTAACTGAACTATCAAGACAGGCTATCGGTTGTCTACTTTAGTATTTTAACCTGATATGTTGAACCAACTGATATGTAGAGACTTCTTTGTTTTATCAATGAAGAGTAAAATTTGTGTTTTAATGCAGAATTTAACCAATGCAAGCAAGATTAACAATAAATATCAACACTAAGATTTTTACGTGGTTCGACCCTTAACCTTCTAATTTAACGGTCTAATCCATGTCCAATACCAATCGGTATTTGAGACTCTTTTATTGATTTAATATTCAAACAATACACGGTTTACTCCTTGTACAAAACAACTTATATGATGATGGACACTACTGCCCCTTGTTGCACAACAACAACCCTTGCAACACTGTAACCTTCAGAGCCTGCTTTACATAGTCATATTCACCACTGGATCAAGCACAAGCCAAGTTAGGCTTGTATATAACTTTTTAACAAGAATGAGTACAATTACAAGCACTATAAATTTCCAGCAACGAGTAATTAAAAACAAGGCAGAATCAGATTGCTAGAAGTTTTTCCATGATAGCTATGTTATAATTTTCAATTGCTTCGTCTTAAGCTTTTAGTCGAAACTGATATATATATATATATATATATATAATAAGGGAGCAACGACATGAAACAACTTCCTAGATATCAGAATCCCAAATTAACAGACTAGAAAGGAAGTGGTTTTGAATTAGATAACTTAACTACTGAAATTAAGGGATAAGATTTAGAAGAGCCAGCAGCAAGAAATAAGGAAACACCACAGAAACAAAATCTTTGACTATAGGAAAAGGCTGAGATTTTCCTCGATTGATTTTGTTTCCAAACAAAATAACTTCTCCACTTTTGAATTTTGAATTTTCAGTTTTCCCAAAAACAATCTCTTTAGAGGATTTGAATCTTTTAGGCACATGAAAGCAATCTTTTGAAAATAATTTTTAGCAAAATGAATTTGACTTGAAATTAATTAATCAAGCTAGAAATTCTTACATTTGATTTCCTAGGTGAAGTCTTAGGGGACCTAACCATGTGGTGGCTTTAAACAATATTTCTTCACATTGGTCTTCTTGAAATCTTGATGTAAGCATAATTAGTCCAACCTGAAAAATACAAAACATCTACATACAAAATATATGTTGTCATCATTAAAATAAAAATCATAAATCAACACTTTTATTAATAAATTGATCAATCAAATACAAATACTCCCTGTACAAATAAGCTCTGAACAACTACAATTGCTTGCACTACTGCAACTTCTTGCACCATTGCAACCTTAGAGCTTCCTTTGTATAGTCTTATTTACCACTGGATCAATTACAAACTAATCTAGTATTGTATACAAGTTTATCAAGAACGAATATAATTACAAGATATATCTACGAATTTTCAGCCATAAGAAATTAAGAACAAGGAAAGAACAATTTGCTAGAAACTTTTTCTGTTAAAGCTCTATATTCTTCTATTAGTTGGTTTTCAAGCTTAGCCGAGAATGAAGTATATAGAGAGAAGAACTAACGGCAGGAGGGAACAAACTTCTCAATTTTAGCAATCCCAATGGAAGATAAAATCAAACAAATAAGGAAGGGATTTGAATTTGAAAAACTAATCAGCTGTAAGATCTTAGCAAAATCAGCTCAATCAACTTTATGGAAAAGATCTTGTTTTTGATATAGTTTTGGAAAACAATTGCCCAGTTGATATGGTTTCCAAATAAATATTTCCAGCATTTGAATTTGAATTTTCAGCACTTGAAATAAAGGGTAAGATCTTTACTTTGGAAATATAGTTTCCAAATAAATATAACTTCTTAAGGATTTTGAATTTTAAGCTCCTGAGACTTTTAAAACTATTTCCAGCAAAATAAAATTGTCTTGCAATTAATAACCCAAGCTAGAAATTCTTACATTAATTTTCTAGATGAAATCTTAGATACCTAACTCAGTGGTATCTCTAAGACTTTTTCTTCGCAATGGGCCATTTGAAATCTGAATGATCAATCCAATGACATAACCCGAAAATCACAAAGTATCTCCATACAAAATATATGTTATCATCATTAAAATAAAAACTCATAAATCAACAAGATATAAAGTTATACTATTTTGAAAGTAAAATTTAATTTTGACACTGAAAATATATATTTGAGGTATCGTTAATTTTAAACAAATGGAGCATATGTAATAACCTGGCTAGAAAATTTATATAAACAACTCTAAGAAAAAAAAAATATCAAAAGAGAAATTTCAGTTGTACAAGCCTTATTGATAAACTAATTAACTAATAAGAAGAGATCAACTTATTATATTTTTTTTGTTCTACAAAAAAAATATTTCATGGTAACATAAAACAACATAATATTTTGAATTTTATTATAATAAATTTATAATATGTCGTCACTTTTGGGATTGGTTTGCTTCTTTGAAACAAGAAATCGATGCTGATTTAATATGCGTGGCAGCCATGGTAGCGTGGAGCATCTGGAATGGAAGAAATGAGGTTGTTCATGGAAGTAAGGCTGTCCATATCCTGCTATAGGTGTGAATAAAAGTCTATGGTTTTTTTTAAAATTTTTAATTTTTAATTTTTTATTTATTTTATAGTTTTTTTTTTCTTAATTTAAAGCTGCTAAATTGTTACTTCATCATAATAGTGAGTCTAATGTGTCTGGACCAATAAGGATTGTTCATTGGCGTTGGACGAAACCTTCGATTGATGTACTAAAGGTGAATTGTGATGCCTCGTTTCGGGGTAATGGCTTTGTGGGTATTAGGTTTGTGGTCCGAAATAATATGAGAAAAGTTATGGGAGCTTGTATTGATAGAGTTAATGGTAATATGTATGGGGGTGGATTGTGCAGAGATATTGGAGGTTAAGAATACATTTCGATTTGTTATTAGATTTTGAGTCTTCAAGTTAATTGTGGAGAGTGATAATAAGAGAGTTATTGAGCGATTTTTTTCAGCTCAATCTGATAGTTTTTATTTAAATAATATTATTGAACATTGTCATATTTTGGGCCACGATTTTGAATATTTAAAATATAGTAATGTTGGGCGCGAGAAAAATAGAGTTGCTCATATTTTAGCGGAACTTGCGTAATCGATGGAGATTAATGTCCTCATTTATTAGATGGATGAGATTCATATTAGTCTTTTACCTTTAATTGTATCTGACGAGTTATCTTAATAATATTTTTAGTCAGTTGACTGTTTCTTAAGAAAAAAAAAAAAAAATCTCTTGGAATAAACATGTCAGGCGCTCGCGTCTGTGTTTTGAGTCCAATTTAATATAAAATATGCTTAATTGAAAAATTATCAATTGCCATGCAAGGGTGCCGCGGCCTGTGTGATTCTGTCCTTCAAATGATTCCCTACAATGGCGTTTTCCATAGGTATTTCAATATTGCACGTTTATAAAAAAACATAACTAATTTAACTGAATACTATTTATTTGGCTGACAACATGCAGTTTGGCTGGCTGTGTGCTTATATTGTTTTAAAATCTTGTTGAATAAATGTTACTCACAATTGAAAATTGTTGCAAATTCTTATTTATACCTGACGTATCATTGAATTTGTGGCAGTATATATTTATTAAAAAGTACCGTTTCTAAATTGTTTACCATTAAAAATTATATATTGTTGAATGTTGAACTAGCTCGGTCCAAGAGAGTTTAATTGTAAAATAAATTAAAAAGAATAAAAAAGGATAAGTTTTTCTTAAGTTTATAGACATCTTAATTAATTTATGTAAACAACCGAAGCTATTTTCCACTGTCTATTATACTTATCATAAGGTTATATTTGTTTGTAAACAATATGCTTGAGATTAGATTAATTATTTGTCTTAATTTAATATTATTTTAAATTATTTTATTTCATAATGGGAGATTAATAATCGTTTAAATAGTCATACGGACTATTTTTTGTCATTTTTAAGACTATTTATGAGAGATTATAAAATCTCATGATGAATGTGAGATTAATAGTACCCTTCACTTTAAGCTATCAAATACTTTATGAGACTAATAGTCCCACTTTAACAGACTAATAGTCCTTCGTCAGAGGATTAAATAGTCCGAAATAATGTTAAATTAAGATAAATAATCCACTCTTAAGCATCTCTTTTATAAACAAACATGGCCTAAATGTTTCTAAGGTTTATGACTAAGCTAATTAAGGTTATTTCAAACGTGAAATAATTTTATTTTATCTTTGTTAAATTAACGTGAAATAATTTTTCTTAATGTAAATCGATAGTTGATATTGTTAAAATAATAATAAAGTAAATTTATATTTAGCGGCACTTTATGTAATTATTCTAGTGACATTTTAAACTTTTTAGCGATACTTAATTGCTTTGACACCATTATTTTTTCTCTTGTAATATCAATAGCCTACTCGTTTACGAAAAGCAAATTTATATTTAACAGCATAATAATATTTGTTATTAGTGGTATTATTAAAATTAATATTTATTTTTCTAAATATGTATCGAAAGAAATTAAATAGATAATACTATGAGAGAATTATAATCCGTTTAATGTAATTTTGTAAGTTTGTACAATATATTCATGGGACGACTAGTGAATATTTATTTGATTCATCTCAATATTTGTTTTCATAGAGAATTTTGATAGCGGTAAAGTTCAAATGCCTCTTTTTATTAGTTTATAGTGTCCCAAAAACATAAAATGTAAATAAAGAAATGACTGCCGTAAATGAAAGAATCCTTAAAAGAGACGTTACGGTTGATTACTCCCTCCGACACTCAAAAATTAACTTATTTTAATTTTTTTTTCTTAAATTGATCAATTTTAAAATTAAGAATTATGCATAGTTATTTATATTTTTAAGGTTATAAAAATTGGAGGTGATAGTATATTTGATATAGTTTCTTATGTTTATAGTTTCTTCAACTATATTTACAAGAAAATAGTATAAATTTCGATTACAAATTTGGTCAATTGACTGAAAAAATCAAACTAAACCAATTTTCACAGGACGGAGGGAGTGTTTTTTCCGTCCCAAAATTAGAGATATAATTTGATTTTTGAAATCAAACGACGGCATATTAAATTTCAAAATTGGTATAACTCATATGTCTAGAATATGTCTAAATGAAAATATTTAAATTCAAAATATCAAATGTATGAAAATTATTTTACTTTTAACAATACTTAAATAAAATTCATTACTTTTTGAAACAGAAAGAATTAATTGCGTTATATCTTGATATATTTCTTGATGAAGAGTTACCTATTTTATTACGTTACAATTAACTTAATCTTTATTGTGAGTTTAATATTATTATTTTAACTATTTTCTTTAAGGTGGAACCAGTGTATTTTCTTTATTTATATTAAGTTGAAAAATGGTCTTCGTACTATCGTAACTTCTAATAAAAAAAAGTTATTTTCTAGTTGAACAGATCTCTTTAATGAACTAATGTCCCAAAATTAATTTTTTTGTCAAAATATAAACAATATCTTCCTCTCTATTGAATTTATTTTTTTTTGTCAAGAATCCTTACTGAAATTTCAATAGTCAATTTTATTGACTTTATTTTTTTAATCGCGTGGACTTTGTTGATAAAATATTGTATTCCATAGATATTATGGTATTTTTTTGACTTGTTGAACAAAACTTTTGAATAGCTACACTCCCTTAAAGAATTTTCTGATTCAGTCCCTGGACCAAATGAATATAATTAACATATATACTCCTTATGTATTTCGAAATATAAAAGTTATTTTGACTTGAAATTAATTTGAAAAATTATTTATTATTCAAAATGTACGTAATTCATTTAAGTTATAAAGATATAATTAAACTTGTAACTAGTAATAACTTTGGATAGTTTACAATTCTACAATAAAATAAATTCATATTAACTTTTAATCTCAAATGTGTTAAATATTGAATTGAAATTGAAAAAAAAAAATCATATTGTCCTGATCCTCAATGTTACTACAAAATTTTATTACTAAATAGATAAAAAAATATAAGTTGTCATTTATGTTCTTCTTAGAAAAACATGCATTCTATGACACTAAATTTTAATTTGAGTAGTGTTAGGTAATTAGACAAATTTTATCTATTTTATTCAGACAAAACTTTAGTTAATTATATTGTACACGTTAATAGTTGATGTATATTGAACTTCCGTCTGAATAGTGTTAGGTAATTAAACACTTTTTGTCTAGCTTATTCAGACAAAATTTTAATTAGTTGTGCTATTACATGTCAGTACTTGATGGATATTTACAGATTAAGCAATACAACTAATTAAAATTATCTAAAAAATTAGACCAAAATTATGTAGTTACTTGTCATTTTTCTTCGTTCATCCCAATGATAAGATTATAATACATTAACTAAACGTGGCAAATGGTGTTAGTCCAGTCAAATAACTGCTAAGTACAACCAGGAGCCAAGGCAGACTGCATGTATTCAAAGTGGGCAAGAAAAAAGAAAAAATTGTTAGTTTTCAAATGAATTTATTTTCAAAATGGAGCTTAAGGGTAGGGCTGTGCATCGGTATAATACCGAACCGGTCCGAACCGTACCGAACCGAATACCGAAAATGGTCAAATAAGCATACCGAAACGGAAACCGATTAGGCCGGTATACCGAACCGAATACCCGGTTCGAAACCGGTTCGGTACCGGTTTATACCAGGTTGTACCGACTGCCAAATAAAATATTTTAAAATATTAACCCCTTAATTAATTTGGTAGTCATTTTATAAGGAAAATTTTTTTAAGACTTTTACCAAATAACTAATGTGGGACTTGAAGACCTTAACTTCACTTGGTAGTCATTTTATAAGGAAAACTTCCTTAGACTTTTACCAAATAACTAATGTGGGACTTAGAACTTAACTTCATTTGGTAGTCATTTTATAAGGAAAAAACTTCCTTAGACTTTTACCAAATAACTAATGTGGGACTTGAAGACCTTATAGTTTCATTTGGTAGTCATTTAGACTTTTACCAAATAACTAATAACTAATGTGGGTCTTGAAGACCTTAACTTCATTTGGTAGTCATTTTATAAGGAAAACTTCCTTAGACTTTTACCAAATAACTAATGTGGGACTTCAAGACCTTAGCTTCATTTGGTAGTCATTTTATAAGGAAAAAACTTCCTTAGACTTTTACCAAATAACAAATGTGGGACTTGAAGACCTTATAGTTTCATTTGGTAGTCATTTAGACTTTTACCAAATAACTAATAACTAATGTGGGTCTTGAAGTCCTTAACTTCATTTGGTAGTCATTTTATAAGGAAAACTTCCTTAGACTTTTATCAAATAACTAATGTGGGACTTAAAGACCTTATCTTCATTTGGTAGTCATTTTATAAGGAAACTTCCTTAGACTTTTATCATCTAATCAATGTGGGACTTGCACATGATAGTGCATGTAAGGTAAGGGAGGGAGCTACTGAATTCCAAATTTCCATTAAGTCCCACATTGTCTAATATGTCTTCTCTTGTCTTACATTTGTTTTATAAATAAGGAGACCATTGCATATTACAACAAGTCCCACATTGTCTAATATGTTTTCTCTTGTCTTACCTTTGTTTCATAAATAAAGGAGACCATTGCATATTACAACAAGTCCCACATTGTCTAATAATAAGCCCTCTTTAGTCTTCCCTCTATTTTATAAATAGAGGAGACTTGAAGTATTTTCTAAGGCTAGACATGAAGGTGTAAAGTCCAACATGAAGGCTAAATATTACCTTTTTTAAGCTAACCGGTACAACCGGTTCGGTTCGGTACATACCGGACAAAAAAAAGAGCTAATCGAAACCGGAACCGAAAACCGGTATAAAAGTAAATTACCGAACCGGTACCGAACCGTTTTTTTTTGTACCGAACCGACCGGTTCGGTATGGTCCGGTTTACCCCAAAACCCGAAAAAACCGAAAATTTTGCCCACCCCTACTTAAGGGCCTGTTCGGGAATGACTTATTTTTTTTGACTTAAAGTTAAAATTTTAGTAGATTTATAAGTAATAGTGTTCGGCATTATTTTTACTTATAAGTCAGGAATTATAAGTAATAATTGTAGATGTGTTCGGCTAATAATGACTTATAAGTTAAAATAAAATAAGAAGATTACTAAAATGTCCTTCAATAAGAAGAACATTAAAAATAAAACAGGACATTTTTGTCATTTCATAGTTGTTGACCAACTTAAAAAAATAACTTATAAGTCATTTTTTTTTAAGTAACTAAATGTTACTTATTTTTTTGACTTTTTTTCGACTTATAAGTAAAAAAAAAGTCGTTCCCGAACACCTTTTTTGCTTGAACTACTTATAAGTTGGTCAAACCAACTTATAAGTTGGTGCCGAACAGGCCCTAAGTGTAGGTTTGAACTTTGACCCCTTTGATTTGAGAAAAAGAAATTAAGTAAAATTTTATATATCGTACACGTATATGTATGGAATGTAAAAAATTTAACGTAATATATCTAGCTTAAGTATACATATAAGATCAAAGGTATAGTCAGGAATTCAAGTGAAAGGGGCCGAAAAAATTATGATAAACAATTCAGCACTAAAAACTATTAATGTAATATAAAAAAATATAAATATATAATAAAACTTTATATATTTTCAGTTTTACATACATATATGAATTCATCTAAATTGTTTCAATACTAGAGTAGAGTTAAAATTTTCAATTTTTTTTCAAATGCGTCTCAAATACACGTTAGTATTATATTTGTTCAATATCATGATAGATCCTAAAAATTTCAGTTCACATCAATTCAATACAATGATAACATATATATTTAAGATAATTTGAGGCACTTAGTAGTAGCCATAAAATTAATCTTATAAGATCACTAGATAATCACTTAACTACAAGAAAAAGGCATAATTCCGACGCACTATGTTCCCTCGTAATTAGAATAATTTCAATGGAATATTCAGTCGAAAATAAGTCCGTCGGAAATAGTTTAAATTCGACGGAATTCCGTCGAAGATATGTTCCATTCCTGGCGCCAATGTTTCCCGCCAGCGCCAATCATATTTTCGACGAAAGTTAGACAATGGCTCTCTCCCGTCCCTTCCTAACTATGCCACTGTATAAGATCACTTGATAATCTTTCTTTATAGGCTTAAATACGAATTAATACCCTGAACTTTAATGTTTTTTCACTTTAGGGATTGTCTTCTCAATTTTTTCAGTTAGGGGATTAAACTTTTAATTTTTTCCACTTTAGGGATTGTCTTCTCAATTTTTTCAATTAGGGAATTAAACTTCTAATTTTTTTCCATTTTAGGAACTGTTTTCTCAATTTTTTTGATTAGAAAATTAAACTTTTAAATTGTTCTGATTACGTCTAAATTGATAGTGTAATATTAGAATATTGATGACATGGTATCGACACATGAATAAAAAATACTTGTGTAATATTGAGTCTCATTTTAATATTTATTCAATTAATTTTTTGTACCAAAAATGATAAATATAAGGACCATTATTAATTTTACTTTAAAAAATTGTCATTAAATGTACTTTAAAACATTAAATTTACCAAAAAATTAAATTTAAAAAATTAATAATTTACCAAAAGGGTAAAATTATCATTAAATGTACTTTAAAAAATTAATAATGGTTTTATATTAAAATTCTAAATATAATAATTTACTTTAAAATTAATAATGGTCTTATATTTACCCTTTTTGGTATAAAAAATTAATTAAATAAATGTTAAAATGAGACTCAATATTACACATAAGTATTTTTTTAGTCACGTGTCACTGTCATGTCATCAATTTTCTGATGTGGCACTATCAATTTTGACGTAATCAGAAAAATTTAAAAGTTTAATCCCCTAATGAAAAAATTGAGAAGACAATTCTCAAAGTAGAAAAAAAATTAAAAGCTTAATCCTCTAATTGAAAAAATTGAGAAGACAGCCCCCAAAGTGGAAAAAAATTTAAAGTTTAATCCCCTAATTGAAAAAATTGAGAAGACAATCCTCAAAGTAGAAAAATATTAAAAGTTCAAGGTATTAATCCATATTTAGGCCTTCTTTATAACCTGGTTACAGTTTGTGCAAATTGTGCTCTTAAATTCTAAAATATTTATGAATTCTTAGGCTTTGAGCATTCGAGTACAGTTTGTTGTTGCATTGTATATCTAGTTTGCTATTTCCTTTTTATGTGTTGTTGTCATTTAATTTTTATCTGTTTATTTAGAATTGTTTTATAACTAAATAAAAATTACGCAAAAAGAAAATAAATAAAATAAGACAACAAATGAGATAGAAAATGAGATAAGAAATTTATTTTCCCGAGTATTCAAGATAAAATTTACAATCTCTTTACACTTTGATATGGGACATACCATGTAACACTCTAATCCCATATCGAAACATGTGAAAAAAATTGTCTGTATATAATGAATTCAACAGAAGCCAACTACGCACTTAGGGAGGCCCATGAATGTATTTGTGGTCAATACTAAGGGGGGCAGAGCTTTAACCCATAAGGCTATGGAGGCCTAGAATTAAAGTCCTGGATGTCAGGATCAAGGCCATGGATGCCATAATCAAGGCCATGCACATCTAGAATCAAGGCCATGCATTAAGACCCAGAATCAAGACCATGGATCTCATAATTAAGATCATTGAGGCCAAACTTAAGGCATTAGAGGCTAGAATCAAGGTCATGGAATCCAAAATTAAGGTCATTTCGCTCAAAATTAAGGTCATGGAGGTCAAGAATTAAGGCTATGAAGGCCAAAAAGTAAGAATTAGCTTCATCGACATTCTAAAAAAGCATCATGGGCATACTAAAAGAATCTTTGTTATTATTTATCTACTCTTATAAAAATATATTTTTGAAGTAGCAAGGGGCAAATGATGTGGGTAAAAATAACCTACCAATGACAAGTTCCAACATGTTATTTTTAGAACCCTATTAATAAAGGGTAATATAATAATTTCACTCATTAAGTATTCTAGAATCATATTAAATCATAATAAAAGATAGAATTCCTAGGAAGTTTATAACTACCTAAGGATTGACAAACTGAAAGGTCTTTAAAGCCATGTAAGATTCTAATTCCTAACTCCTGAAGGATAGGATTCTCATGTTATAAATAAGTGATGTTATAGCACACTCAAGGTAGTCAATTTTACACCCATAATAACTCTTTATCTCTGTATCAGTGTTTTGACTTAAGTATCAGAGAGTCCTCCCAAAGCCTCCTAACTCCGATGACTTTTTGTCGGTTTTCTGGCGAGATCAAAGAAATAAAAGCAACGGTCAAAGTCAAAATTTGTGGGTTGAGCGATATCTTAATTTGGAATTGTTGATTGACGCATCAGATTCTTTCGATCAACTATTAAGCTAAACATTTCGAATAGAATGTAGATTTATTTAGTTATAATTATAATAAAGTAATTACTTTAATTTTATTTAGATTGGATGATTTTGACAAAATTCTAATCCAAATAGAATTATGAAACTTAAGGTTTAATAAATTTAATTTAGTTAATGAATTCACTATAATATTTTAAACTAATTTACGGCTATTACTAAAATTTAGATTTATTAGTAATACAATTAATCATGTGATTTGATAAAATTTTAAATTTTAATAAATTTAATTTATTTAGAATATTAATTTAATAAGAAAATTCACGACTAATACTTATATAATCAAATCACATGCATCATTTATTAAGAGATTTCTCGATATCTTAATAAAATTTTAATAATAAAATTATCCTGTATAAAATTTGTTAAAATAGATTATCTTACATAAAATTGTGATAGAAAAAGCTTATAATAAAAATGATAGATATAAAAATAAAAATTCTCTTGAAAGATCCTTTTCTTATTAGAGATATAAAAACAAAAGATACTTTCCTTTTTTTTTAACAGACTTTTTCCTAACAGGTGGCATAAATAATAATTTACTATATTAATAATTAAAAAAAATATTTTTGATTTCGAAAACATAGTTAGGAATGATAATTAGTTAGAAATGTATCCACTATAATTTTTTAACTAATGTTACAGTTATGATGTTTCAAATTCTCATATATTATTATTAATACCAATAATGTGATTTGATAAGTTTTCAAGTTTTAGTGAATTAAATTAGTTAGGATATTAATTTAATAATAAAGTTCACGATTAATATTAATATAATTAAATTGCGTGATATGTTAAGACGTTTTTTCAGCATCTTAATATTATAATAAAATTATAGCAATAAAATTATCTTATATAAATTTATTAAGATATATATAAACCAAATAAAACTATGGCAAAACTAATGACTTTCCCACTGTACTTGACACGTTTTACTTAATACACCACTGAACTTTTAATTTTTCAAATTACACCATTAAATTAATTAATATTTTTAAATTGAGTCATTCCGTTACAAAAATTGGATGGACGTTAAATCTAGGAATTAAACTCTCAACATGAAAGTATTTTTTCTCTTTTTCATAGTCACTTTTCTATACTCTACTTTAGAAAAACTCCACGAAAGTCAATTTTTTATACTCCGTTTACTTCACTCTTAAATCTAGGAATTAATCTCCAAGAAAGTCACTTTTCTATACTCTGCTTTAGGAAAACTCCCCGAAACACATCAAATCAAGATATTTAGGTAGATTAGTATGAGAAAAAGAGGAAAAATACTTTCATGTTGAGAGTTTAATTTTCAGATTTAACGTCCATCCAATTTTTGTAACGGAATGACCTAATTTGAAAATATTAATTAATTTAATGGTGTAATTTGAAAAATTAAAAGATCAATGGTGTATTAAGTAAAACGTGTCAAGTACAGTGGGAAAATCATTAATTTTGTCATAAAATTATTAAAAAGAACACTTGTAGCAATTATTGATGGATAACATGTATTAATTTGAATAGGAAAAAAAATATCTTCTTTTTTTCTATTCATATTAGAGATAAGAATATTTTAAAATTTAGATAGTATTTAATTGATATAATTTTAGACATTACTTATGTTAATATGAACGGGTGAAACAAAATCAAACCAAAAATTATTTGTATTGGATCAAAAATCGATAAAATCAAATCAAACTAAGTTTTGTACTTTTAATAATATAGTTGATTGAAGATTGATTATAGATACTTGCAACTTTAACCCATTAGGCGCAGCCCTCCTATACAAAGCCGCCACATATCAGTTTCCAATTTAATATTTTATCTTTGACTATATAATAAAGTAACATTTTTTGAATATTCTATGCATGACTAAGGTGCTCCATGATGTAGTTGTAGTTCTGCCATCCCCGATGGATTTCCTATTTAAAGAGGGCTTAAATCATGTAAACCACACAAGCTTTGATAAAGCAAACATAACTACTATCCGTAATTATCTACATCTTTCTCAAAACCCCAACTAATCAAAAAAAAAAAAAAATGTTCCCCTTAGCATATCCCCTTCTTTTCCTGCTCCTTGGAGCTCTCTCATGGTGGATACTCCCCGTCATATCTCCACTAAAACGCCACCGTAAACTACCACCAGGTCCCCGAGGCTTACCAATTATCGGTAGCCTCCACACGTTAGGCGCCCTCCCCCACCGCACCTTACAAACCCTAGCCAAAAAATATGGTACTATCATGTCCATGAGGCTAGGGTCCGTGCCAACTATAGTAGTCTCTTCACCTCAAGCTGCCGAGCTTTTCCTCAAGACTCATGACAATATTTTCGCTAGCCGCCCTAAGCTCCAAGCGGCTGAGTACATGTCCTATGGTACTAAGGGCATGTCCTTCACCGCATACGGTCCACATTGGCGCAACATAAGAAAATTTGTTGTGCTTGAGCTTCTTACTCCTGCAAAAATTAATTCCTTTGTGGGGATGAGAAGGGAGGAGCTTGGCATAGTGGTGAAGAGTATTAAGGAAGCTTCGGCGGCGAATGAGGTGGTGGATCTTAGTGCAAAGGTGGCGGATATTATTGAGAACATGACTTATCGTTTGCTTTTGGGACGCACAAAAGATAATAGGTATGATCTTAAGGGGATTATGAATGAGGCTTTGACTTTGGCTGGAAGGTTTAATGTTGCAGACTTTGTACCCTTCCTAGGACCCCTTGACATTCAGGTAATGCAGTTTTCTTTTTTTATTTATATATAAATTGATTGCAGTATCTGATATTAATTAGTCAAGGTTTTCTTAGATTTGCCCTAAAAATATACCTCAAACTTTGATTTTTTTAAATTACTTGTATTTGACATGGTTATCATTTATTAATAGTAGGTGCCGTGGCACACACTTGTGTATGCAATTCAGAAAATAGGAGCGAAGAAACGGTTATGAGAAGTGGGTTTGCAGTATTTGAGTTAACGAGTTAAGTACAACGTGCAAAGCACGAGTTTATTTTTTAAATAAAATTATTTTTAATATCTTATTTATTCTATCTATATATACGTATGAGTTTATTTTTAAAATAAATTTATTTTTAATATCTTATTTATTCTATCTATATATACGTATATGTGATTATAAAATAGTTTTTTTAATTTTTAATTAACATATTATTATTATTAAAATGATTACCAGTTTTGTTCGAACAAACAATTATAAAAGATTCATAATTGAGTGTTAGTAGTATGTTTTTTGTTTTTTTTTGTTTCTAAATTTAATATCAGTTTTTATATAGCTTTTAAATTTAATATTTAGCCTTTTATTTTTAGTTTTTTGAATTTATATATAGTTTT
Source organism: Aralia elata (assembly GCA_034770075.1). Lineage (NCBI taxonomy): Eukaryota > Viridiplantae > Streptophyta > Magnoliopsida > Apiales > Araliaceae > Aralia > Aralia elata. Next base: position 6,449,327 of record CM068380.1, read on the forward strand.
TTAGAGTTCAAAATTAATGAGTAGAACCTAAAAGTCTAAACTTGGTGTTTAAGGAATTGTATATAAAATAAAATTATTGTAGAATAATAAGTTACCATCATGATTTTTAGTTTCAAAAGATAACTAAAATTTAATTACTAATATATAAATGAGGATTTTTTTTATCATTAATTAACTAAAGATCTCATATTTGAAATAAAATTGGTAGCTAAAGTTTCATTATTACTATATTTTATAATATACATTACGCTTTTTAAAATTAATTATTATTTTCTCATTATATTTTTCCAATATTTTTAATTATAGTTATTTAGGAATAAGTTATTATTATAACTTTTAGTTTTAAAAATTAACTAAATTATAATAATCAATATATAAGTCATAATTATTTTTAACATTAATTAACTAAATGTCTCTTATATAAAGTAAAACTGGTAACTAAAGTTTAGTCATTAATATATTTTATGGTCATAATATATTTTTTTATTATTAGTTAATATATAATCATAATATTTTTCATATTTTTATATTTTGTTATTTAGAGTCCAAAGTCGAGTAATGTAAAATTTTAAACAAATTTTTTAAGTTGAAATTCATTCTATAACTAAGTAATTAAAAGACTCGTTTATAGAATAAAATTATTCTAAAATAATAAGTTAACATTAAAGTTTATAGGATCATAAAACGAATTTGGTTCTAGAACACTACCTATTAATTATTTTTAATAGTTAATACTTAATAATTTCACAACTTAACTTACTAATTTCATATAATTTAGTTTAATTTTATTATTTTGTAAAATCTTATGATATTATGTCATTATCTGTTGGGGTTGGAAGACAATTACAAGAATCAATCTAAATCTTCATAGAACATGTATAAGAAAGAGAGCCTTATTAAGTTTGGATTTTGTTAGTAGTTATATTCGGTTTGCTTTAAAATATACAAACTAAAATTATGGAAAATTTAAAAAGTGTTTGGGTTGAAATTAAATTCTAGGCTTATACCAAAAATCAAGATGAAGATCAAAATATCAAGTTTTACACGACGAGACCAACTATTCGAATAAAAATTGGCCGGTTTAATGCGTTGTGGCTGGTTTTGAATCCGCTTATCATACCTAATTTAGTTGTTAGGCTGTGACAACAGTTTAAAATGACATTGCTTTGAGTAATAAAATGGTGAAATAGAATTGTTATTAATAAAGTACACAAAACATAACGTGATTTTGAACATACAATTAAGTTATCCATGTATATAACTCATACCCACCAGCCACCTCATTATGGCAGTCCGAGGTTGAACTTGAATTACAAATAAGGCTGTTTGCGGTATTTTCTTCTCTCTATTAAAAATTCTTTCCAAAATCCGTGCTCCTTTCTTTTCTCCTTCTTTCTTTGTACAATAAAAAGTTTTTTAATTTTAATTAAATTCTATGCCTATTTATAATGAATAAAATAAAATTAGGGAGATTTTAAAAATTAAAGTGTTTTAGTAGAATTAAGGAGACTTTAAAAAGTGTTTTAGTAGTGGTTAAATTCTAAGTTTATACCCAAGACGAAGACCAAAACATTAAGTTTTGTCTTATTATATATGTATATGTATATAGATGGTGACGATCCATAGAATGTATTTGTTATGTATCTTTATAGAACATACACTATTTATACAATTGAAAACAAGAAGGAACGGGTAGGATTAGAAACTGAAAATCGACGTCTGTTACTATTAATAATGGACGGTAAAAAAACTCATATCATTCGCTACTAATAGTAGCGGACGCTAATCAGAATAAGAGTTTGAATTTATTAACTAGATAGGTTTTTTAAACTAGAATTTAGGGTTTATTAACCAGGGTTTAAGGTTTATTAAACAGGGTTTAGGGTTTACTAACTTATTTTTAACTAGTTTATGATTTATTAACCTTATTAACATCTGGTTAATAAACCCTAAATCATAAATCCTAGTTAATAAACTCTAAACACGGATTAATAAACCTTTAACCCTAGTTAATAAACTCTAAACCCTAAACCATAGTTAATAAACCTAAACTCTAGTTAATAAAGTCAAACATGTATTCTGATTAGCGTCCGCTACTATTAATAGCGGATATATAGTATGTATTTTTTTACAGTCCTCTATTATTAGTAGCGGACATTGATTTTCAGTTTCTAATTCTGGTCGTTCCTTCTTGTTTTCAATGGTATAGATGGTCTATGTTCTATAAGGATTTATAACAAATACTTGTTATAGATCATTTTACTATACAGATACAGATATAGATTTTTCATTATGGGATAAATTTATGTTAGTATATTACACAGTCAGCCAAATAATGCAGAAAATAACCGCTTAACTAGCCCCCTCCTCTCCCTTCATAATATAGATAACTTGAGTTTAAAGTGTAGTCTAATTTAAGAACGAAGTGGTAATAAGTTTGTATATGCCATTATTTGCTAATACTAATTACAAGTTAGTAACTACTATGTTCTTTTTTTTTTCTTTTTTTTTTGTTTCTTGTAATTGTGGTAATATCATAAAGTAGTTTCTAACAGAGTGCAAAAGATTGTTAATATCTAAAATAAAGAGTGATATTTTTGGCTTGCATGTACAAGTTACAAAATCTCAATTAATATTGATTTCAGGGCTTGACTCGCCAGTTTAAAGATACCAGCAAGAGACTTGACAAAATCTTGGAGTTCATTATTGATGAGCATGAACAAAATGCAAGCAATGGAAATGCAAGCGGTGACTTTATTGATGATATGCTGTCATTAAAGAATAAGCCTTCAAATACCCATGATGAGCTATCAAAAGTAATCGATAGATCAGTCATTAAAGCTATCATGATAGATATTGTCTCTGCAGCTATTGATACTTCAGATACTTCAATTGAATGGATTTTAACAGAACTTATTAGACATCCAAGGGCCATGAAAAAGTGCCAAGAAGAGATAGATGCCATTGTCGGAGTTGATCGAATGGTGGAGGAGACAGATTTGCCCAAGTTAGAATATGTGTACATGGTGGTTAAGGAAGGTTTAAGGCTACACCCTGTTGCGCCATTACTGGGTCCTCACGAGTCTATGGAGGATATTACTATTAATGGATATTTTATACCTAAGCAGTCAAGAGTAATTGTAAATTCCTGGGCACTGGGACGAGATCCTAATGTGTGGTCTGAAAATGCTGAAGAGTTTCTTCCCGAGAGGTTTGAAGGGAGCAATATAGATGTTCGTGGACGTGATTTCCAGCTCTTACCATTTGGATCAGGTAGAAGAGGGTGTCCTGGAATGCAGTTAGGACTAATAACTGTTCAACTAGTGGTAGCTCGGTTGGTGCATTGCTTTGACTGGAAGCTACCTAATGGGACCACACCTGATAACTTGGATATGACTGAGAAATTTGGACTGACGATACCACGAGTCAAGCACTTGCTTGCCGTGCCTAAATATCGCCTTTGAGCAAGTTCTTATATAAAATATGATACATGATCATGAACACAAAATACCCAGTCATCCAGGTTACAAGGTAATATTTGTAATAAATACAGTGGAGTGATATCAGCACTCCTTATCTTACTGTTGACTTCCAACAACTTTTTATTTTATTTTATTTTTTATAATTTAATAATTACTCTATTGTAACTAATGATATTTTCATCATCATAAATGTTATATGTTCTCCCAATGTCTTTTCTAATATCAGACGTAATTGTTTAAGTTTATTTGTATCAAATTAATTGTTCAACTTTATTCAACTTTTATCACATCAGATGCTACCCATCTGCCTTTATTCAACTTTTATTATGTCGTATTGATGTTGGAAATATACGAGAAAAAAATAAAAAACAAATTAAAAGTCAAAGAGTCAAATTAGCTCTCATATTTGGGAGGTGGGAATATATCTCGCACGTGTCTTCCTTTAGCTTCCCCAATACAGTAGACCTTAAAATGATGGCCAAAAGAGAGAATACATTCTAAACTATGATAATATTCTGGGATGTATTTGGTGTACTAATCATTTGGAATTGTAGGTAAGGAAATTACACCTTGCTAGGGTTAGGGTTTCGTGTTGGCTGGAGAGGAGAGAAATCCACGAAGAGCACGAAATTGATTGATTGATTGAATAGGGAAAAAGAACAGGTGGACGATTACTCCAATGACACGTGGCAGAACTCCTAGAATCCGGAAACCGGGTTAGGGTAGCAGGGATTCCAAGAGCCTTCTTGAGTCTTTGAGTTGAGAAAAAGTTTCAAGTGTAATGAGCTTCCAAGAGTCTAGGTATAATGTCTTGAGAGCGATCTCTTTTTTCATAGAATAAAGGGGCTATTTATAGAGTTTTCCTGGGAAAGAGTCACATGTCAGGCACATGTTTTAAGAAAAATTCCCGAAATACCCTTTAATTATGTTTTAAAGGAGAAATTCCAGAAATGCCCTTTAATCATCAAAGTAATGCCCAAATTGCCCTGTTCTTCTAGCCACCAATCCAATCCCTCAATCAATTCCCAAAATAGGTCGCATCCACGAGTCTTCTGCCTTGGAATACGTGGAGACTTCCCCGGGTCTAACGCATTTAATTAGGTTTTTTGTAAACCCTAATTTGTACATTTAATTAGGTCACATGAACCCTAATTTGCACATGGGCCCACATTTGCCCTCTACGCGAGAGTCACGATTCCTGAGAGACGCTCGTGCAAAATACTCCAGGCTTATGAATTATTTTGTGTGACTCCACTTGTCCAAGTCTTGAACACAAGAATTCTAGAAGAGGGAACCCCTAAGGGCCAAACCATTAGGGTTAAACCCTAGGAAGGCAAGACCTAGAAGGGATCTTCTTTAAACTTCTTGATAGATCATCTGAAAGCTTCCTCATTTTGCTCAATATTTATTTCCTTATTTTCTGAGAATTAAAACAAGGAAGATCATCAGATCCAATAATCAAATCTTATTTTATTATTTAGAAACAAAATCTTCCTTTATTAGAATTTTATAAAGCAAGATCCTTTTCCTTAAGAAAACCAAATATTCAATATATATATATATATATATATATATATATATAATATACCAATTTCGAAAATTGTCTATTGATAGGAATAAAATATCAGATATCAAATATATATTTTTCGAAAATCCATTAAAATACCAAATTTAAACAAATTTCGAAAATATATGTGTTGATTTAAAAAATAAACTCAAGGAGACTTATCTTTATATTGCAAAATCTTCCGCAAGAGGAAAATAAAGATTGCTTCCTTTGCTATTGCAAGCTTGCGATTTGAATATATATATCTCCCAAGTCACTTAGGCTTTTCTTTTCATCGTGCAAATTTTCTCTCTCCAAGAAGTCGTCAAGCCAACAATCTTCAGCTTGGGAACGAGGTAAAAAAACAATTTCTTCTTCTCTTTCTTTCAATTTTTTTTCCAGTTTATTTGAGTACTTTCTGCCGAACTTCTTCTTGACTTGCTTCTCCTACGTTTCTTCTCAAGTTATTGTAGCTTTTCTTTTGTCTTCCGAGCCCCGTTACTTGGATTATATCTCGGTAGGGTTCCCTCGGATAATAAAGAAAAAACACAATATTTATTGACAAAGAAGCATCCGTTCCGAAAAATTAATCTGTGGGGCACCAGAATTTTCAAGGTACACAAAAGAAATCCCCCTAGGGGCCGAACCTTATAGGGGAAATTAAGTTTTTTTTTTTTGCGCCATAGGGTGGCCGAACCCTAGGGGAGCCGAACCATAGGGGATTTTTTTTTGAAGCAGGTCGAACCCTAGGGGGCCGAACCCTAGGGGGGCCGAACCCTAGGGGGTGAACCCTAAGAAAAATGTCATTGAAATTTGAACGTTGGGAATCGTGATCGCCGTTTTGACCATAACTTTTGTTCCGTTTGGAGTCTCGGGGCCCATAATATATCAAAACGACCGTATCGACGAGTACTTCAAAAATCATCGCCAACGGCCATGACACATATCAAAATAACCCAAAAAATGGCTCTGAAGGATGCATTTTGGCTGTCCGAAGTTTTTTGGAAAAATTTTAAATCTTGTTTTTCTTTCATAATTGTGATTTTGATCCTTCTCTGACTTCATTTCTTCTTATTTTTAGGTATTCTCTCGTGAAAATCTCAGATTCTCTCCTTGCCATGGTAAGCCTACTCAAATTCATATGCTTTACTTGACATCCTTAGTACCCTTATGTGGATTCTTCCTTACTTGCAGGCCTCGTCTACCGGATGCTCTGAAGTCTTACGATCGCACAACTTTTCCTTCACCAGATAAAGAAGGCTTGTTTCTTTATGTCGCGACTTACGGAGTTTGGGACGACTTCCCCCATTCCGGTCGCATTCCCCGCATGTGCATAGAGAAACAAGAGTATCCTTTCAGTCCCTTTCGATTCCTATCTGACTCATCTAGCCGTCTTCAAGGATGGCAACATTGAACTGACGAAATCCTCGGGAATGCTGAGAATAAGGCTATACTAAAGAGTGCGGGCATATATCGTTGTATTCAGCTATGTAGGGCATTCAGCTATGTAGGGCATTCAACCATGTAGGGCATTCAACCATGTAGGGATCTATGTATCATGACGCATTTACTGTGTTGATTTCCCACATGTGCTTTTCTTCATGCACATTCGTTACGCTAGAGTATGTTTGCTTCCTTTTCTTTTTTCAAATTACATTCTTATTCTAGATTATATATATCTTGCAGTCTTCCTGTTGTTTCTTCGGCTTCTTGTAGCCCATCCAGATTGTCTCCTAGGGATACCAAGTGCGTTGCATACTTGATAGAGGCTTTCAGGCGGGCTAACAATTATACTTCATGATTTCATGGTGACCCAATCCTTTCAGACTTCGTCTCGGGTACCTCCTTGAGTTCCTCCCCCAGGATCCTCTGTTGTCGGGGAGATGAGAGTTACTTGCTCTAGAGTAAAGCCGATGATCCTTGTTTTTAGATTGCCAAGAATGATGATGCTGATGATGATGTTCCCATTGGATGTCTTATGGGCACGGCAAGTGAGGTGGCGACCTCCACTACTTGTGAGCCTCCCTGACATAACATGATTATTGTCGAGTCCTCCTCACCTCATGATGATCGTGTCAGCCTTAATGTTGGCGATTCCATGTCTGATGTAGGCTTAGGTCCTGCTGTGGTTAGTACAGTTCCATCTTCATGCCCACATATAACATCTTCTCATGACAGCTTGGAGGGTACCAGTGACACCCATGTTGATGTTGATGCTATGATGGCAGTTAATCCTCCTCCCCTGAGGGGGAATCATTCGAAACCTATTGTTGATGTCCATCCTCCCCAAAAGGATTCTCCCAGGCTTCACCTGAAAGGGAGGGTACAGTTGCTAGTGCGTTGGGTTGGGGCGTCGATGTTTTACTTTCTTTGCCCGTTGAGGAGCTCGCCTTATTTGACATTCTTCATCTTGATTCTGCCACCTTGCCTTTTAGTGATCTCGGCTATCCACCCAACAACAAAGATGTCGTGGAGCTACAGGCATTCTCTAAGCCCGTGATTTGTGCAGCCCTTCTCCCGATGAATATCTGTTCGTGCTGGGCTGGATCTCCTTACTTCTAGGTATGACTTTTTGTAACTTTTTGTTATTTCCTGTATCAAAGAACTCATTTATATGTCATTTATCATAATAGAGTTTCTTTAGCATTATTGATTGCCTTTAACTTGAATTTTTTCTTAAGAACCCATGTTTAGCATTGAATCATAAGTTATTCAAATTAATACTCCAAGACAACAATATTCATAATAGTGATAGTAAACATGCAAAGTTTTCGATTTATCGCAAACTAACACTTGAATCCATACTTTTAAAATCAAAGAATATTCAAGTATAAGTGAAAGTTTGACATTTTTATTAATAATCATATTGCTTTTAACGAAAAGCACAACGTTTCAAAAAAATTCATAATAATAATAGATTTCTGCTTTTGTCGGATAAAGCATAACGTTCGCCACTTTTAGAGATAAAGTGTAACTTTGAGGACTTATAGTCAGGTGCCTCGATTACTTTTAAAGTTCAAAGTATAACTTTGAGGACTTATAGTCAGGTGCCTCGATTACTTTTAAAGTTCAAAGTATAACTTTGTGCCTTATCCCTTGGTACGTCGTGCCAATTGTTTGGCGTATAGGGTTTCATAAGGGCTTAAGTTGCATGCCTCGTCACTTGGTCATCCAATTTCTTGGCAAATGCAATCTACGAGGACTTGGCCACCATCTTGGGTTGATTTTTAATTTGTCAATTCTTGTGTCTTCTCCATTGGTCATCCAATTTCTTGGCAAGGGATACTCTTGAGTACTTCAACCACCATTTTCTAGTGGACCACCATCTTGGGTGAATTTTTTTTTTTTCATCCTTTCGACTTCTTGGGTAATAATGTTACATGCTTCTTTTCCTTTGTGGTTTGGAAGTGGCTTTTCATACACGGTACTTTTCTTTTCACAGTTCGATTTCTCCGGCTGCCAGCTTCTCATGGTATATCCTCCGCATACTGTAACAGTCTATAGTGGAATGTCCTGCGTACTGGTGGTACACATAGAAATTTGGTCTTCTTTTCATCTCTTCCGTCACCACAAATTTAGGCTTTGGAGGTTTCACCACTCCGTGCTCAACCCATTGTTCGTACAGGCCCCTGAATGCCTTCTCACTGCATGTGATAGCCTCTGGAACTGGCATCCTGGTATACTTGCCCCCAAGTTTTCCTTTACTTCGTTCAAAAATTTGCTCGTTCTTCTCCCTCTTGCCCCCTTGTGGTTTTGACTGAGAATCAGCCAAAGCCACAGTTGTTGTTCTCTTACCCTTCCATGTAACCATCGCATGGCTGATGGGCACTGTCACGATTCCTCCCAAATCTTGTGCGAAGGATGAGAGGGTTGTAAATGAATCACAGGCCTTTGTAATGAGATGAGGCTTGAAGGAGTCTAGAGCGCCATTGTTGCATATGCTAACCAAGTTCTTCTCTTCAATTGGCTCAGCACACTTCTGTGCTTGGGCCCTAAATCTGTCCACATAATCTGACAGCTCCTCATTCGGCTTCTACTTGAATCGCATCAGTTCTACAATAGTTACCTGTTTCTGCACATAGAAAAATTTCTTAAAAAATTATAATTTCAGATCATCCCAATCATGGACTGATCCCTTCTCCAAATTGTAGTACCAACTGAAGGCACTATCTGTCAAAGTCTTGTTAAATTCTCCCTCATCAACAGATTATGGTTATTCACTTCATCATAACCCAACCATGGAGACATCGACTCCACGAACCTGGCAATATGTTCCCTAGCATTCCCTTTCTCCCCGTTATACTTTGGGAACTGCGGAGGGTGCTCAATATACCCTACCGGGTAAGGCTGTCTCCGTACATGTGCCGGATAGGGTGGAGTAAAATCCAACTCTGAAGGTCAGGATGTCTGTTTGCGAAGTTAATTGATCACATCGATCATATCATCCTTCGTCACATACTGGCTCGTGGTATGGACTCTCTGAGGGGTTGTGATGTATTGATATATAGGTGGTGTGTATGGTAAGGAAACTGGCTGGTGTACACTCGCATCCTGCACAATTTGTATTGGCGGTGCTTGTTGACTTGTTCGTTGGATGTGGCTCGGGATGGTCGGTATCTGCACTTGTGAAAACGCTGGGAGAGTGGTCGGGATAATGTTGGGCTGAGGCTGACTTGCTTCCAATCTGAGTTGTGGCTCATCACCGCTGTTTTGGGGCTCCAAGTTGATGATTGGAATCGGCTGACTCTCCGTTGTTGGAAGCACAGTCGGATTCTCTTTGTTGTTGCTATTGTCCTCCACTTCTGCTCATTCCCCCTGCGAACTTCCTGGGAACATAGCCCTGAAAGTGGGGATTTGCATCAACTGCTGGCGAAAATTCCCCATCTCTTCCTACTTCCTTTGCATTTCCAGCATCATGGTCATCATCATCCCTTGGCCTTCTCGTGCCTCCTGTAATGCTTTGAGCATCTCCATCTGCACAGCATTCGCAGTTGTCTGTGCTCCAGTTACTTCCTCACCTTGCCTTCCTGCGTTTGGCTGTCTGGCACTGGTTTGTTGTTGATCAGCCATTTGAGGTGATGTTGAACTTTCTTCCGAAACGTCTTCTAAGATGGGTTGATCAAAATCCAGATTCGCGCTTTGGAGCACTGGATTCACTTGCCTTGAAATCGGATCCGGTGAAGTGATGCTTGTTGTCGGTGAAACTCTTCCTGTAATCCTCCCACTTCGAGTTGTGGGCATACCCTTCACGAATTCTACACCTCCCCAGCAGAGTCGCCAAATAAATGTAGGTAAGAAAATTACACCTTGCTAGGGTTAGGGTTTTGTGTTGGCTGGAGAGGAGAGAAATCCACGAAGAGCACGAAATTGATTGATTGATTGAAGAGGGGAGAAGAACAGGTGGACGATTACTCCAATGACACGTGGCAGAACTCCTAGAATCCGAAAACCGGGTTAGGGTAGCAGGGATTCCAAGAGCCTTCTTGAGTCTTTGAGTTGAGAAAGAGTTTCAAGTGTAATGAGCTTCCAAGAGTCTAGGTATAATGTCTTGAGAGCGATCCCTTTTTCTTAGAATAGAGGGGCTATTTATAGAGTTTTCCTGGGAACGAGTCACATGCCAGGCACATGTTTTAAGGGAAATTCCCGAAATACCCTTTAATTATGTTTTAGAGGAGAAATTCCAGAAATGCCCTTTAATCATCAAAGTAATGCCCAAATTGCCCTGTTCTTCTAGCCACCAATCCAATCCCTCAATCAATTCCCAAAATAGGTCGCATCCACGAGTCTTCTGCCTTGGAACACGTGGAGACTTTCTCGGGTCTAACGCATTTAATTAGGTTTTTTGTAAACCCTAATTTGTACATGTAATTAGGTCACATGAACCCTAATTTGCACATGGGCCCACAGGAATCCTCATCTCATATTTTGTTACATTGTTCTTGGGCATGGAGAGTATGGACTGCTATCTTTCAATGGTGGAATTTTGTCTTGGTGATACCTGGTTCTTTACATGATTTGCTCTTGGGTGGAAAGCTATCTAAGGACAAGAAGTTACAAAAGTGGTGATTGATCTTAGTTTCATATAGAACTTGGACCATTTGGGAAGCCAGAAGCTCAAGAATCTTTAAGAAAAAACTAACATGCTGAAAAAGAGCGGCAGATTTAATCAAGAGGATAACTTTCAAATTAATGGGGGCTAGCTTATTCTCTTGTTCATGGATATCACTTTCACAAGTGGGATCATGAACCTTGGCTTTGTATTTGATTTTTCCTGGGGGTAGCTTCTTCTGATTGTTTTCTATCTGTATTTGATCTTATATCCAAACCTTTTGGATATAAATCTGATGTACTTGGTTTTCATTAATGAATTTTTCTTTTGCCGATTAAAAAATTAAAAATAAAAAAAATAAAAATAAAAATAAAAATCTAAAATCCAAGCCCCCCTTCCACCATTAAAACAAATCTTTCTTTTCCTTTGACTAGTCAAAATTTTTTTGTGGGAACGGAAAAATAATCAGATACAACCATACAAGTCAATAATTCAATGCTCACTCAACATTATTTAAGAGCTTATTTGAAAGAACACTAACCTTTAATTATATTAGTTGAGTTCCACTACTATCTCAAACTAATTGATCATACTATTTTAGTGATAGTTGCTTGTATCCGGGAATAAATAAATAAAAGCAAGTTTTTGGTTTAAGCTATCGATTCTCTCGTAAAGGATGAGGGAATTCTTGAAGTGATGTGTTAGGTTGTGGATTACAATAATTTTTCTGTCATCTTCTCGTTTTTATCTCTTCCAAAAATTCATCATATATGTCTTTTTGTATGTTGTGAACTTTCATGATAAGTGTTTATTGGGGATATATTCTGCATTTTCCTTAAATATTTAGTTAAATTTGAATTAGGATCCCCTCCATCACACTTATTTTTTATTTTCTTCTAATACACATTTACTAACACAAATATTATATTTAACAAAATAAAATTTATTGCGAACAAATGTGTCGCTGAAAGTGGCATTAAATATAATATTTGTATCGTTAAATATGTATTGAAAGAAGTTAGAGGATAAGTGCAATTAGGATAGGGTAGGGTAGGGTAGGGTAGGGTAGGGTAGGGGAGGGGAGGGGGGTAGTGGGCATGCCCATTGTAAACTGTTAACGCTAAGATTCGTCCATGCACTCAATCACCAAACTGCGCATACAATCCTATACAAAAATAAAATCACACTCAGAGAGCTGACGGTCTGGGCTGACAGGGGATAGTTCTAGTGTGAAAATAAGTACAGGCTGAATAAAGTTTAACAATGGAGGCTTAATGCTTTAGTGCTAAAAAAGATTTATTACCTCTAAATTAGGGTTTAAACTTGTCACTATAATAAAAGGGGTTAATTCCGACGAAATTAACTCCGACAGAATTCATTCCGTCGATCATAATCCAATCTCGACGAAATATTCAGTTGGAAGTAATTCGACTTTAAGGTATCTTCGACGGAAGTCTGTCAAAAAAGAAGTGTTCGTTTTGGCGCCAAAGATTCCCGCTAGCGCGAAAGGTAAAATCGACGGAATGGATATATGATCGACGGAATTTCCGTCGATTATACTATAACTTCGACGGAATTAATTTCGACGGAATTCCGTCGAAAATAAACAACCCTATTTTCATTTAGCAGTCGCCACAAATTTCATTTTTCATTTCATTTCTTCTTTGCCATTGTTGCTCTCTCTCTCTCTGCACCATCGCTCCACCTCCGGCCGGTCACTCTACCTCCGCACCTCCCCAGCTCCGTTCGCGAAGTCGCCGATGTTTTCTCTCTCTCTCTCTCTCTCTCTCTCTCTCCCTCTCTCTCTCTTTATCTACCATTCAGTTAAGTGTTTGTGTAGTACAGGTTCTCTCTCAACCATTTTTTTTTTATGAAATGCATAAATTGGAGTAAAGGTTGTATAGTGATTTCAAATGTCAATTTTGGGTACCATGATTTTGTGCAACTAATTTGTGCAATTTGTATCATTACACTTAGCCCTAATTTGTGCAATTTGTATCATATTGGTTTGATTTTGGCCCTAGTTGAGCATAAATTCAAAATAATTTTGGCCTACCTGAGCATACATTGAATATGGCTATATATGTATATTGAATTGGGGTTGAACATTAGTTTTTATTCATGATTGTGGTTTGAGCAGTTATTCATTTTGATTACTGGCATATGAAATTGTATATTAGAATGTTTTTGATATGAATTGATTGGGGTTGAGCATAATTTTGTTGTTTTTTGTTTTACTGATATGAATTGATTGGCTTTGCTTGTCATATGAATTGTTGGAGATTTTGATGATATATATTTATAAGGTGTAATTCATTCTGATAATTATAATTAATGAATTTGAATATGTGTAGTGGTAATGATCAGTATATTATTTATGATGGTGAGAGTAGTGTGATATGTGATATTTCTGACAGAATTCTCGATGAAATTTCTGTTAGAATTATTCAATTGCAAAATTTGTGGGCCTTGCATGTATTTATATATTTTACTTAATTTTTCAATGCTAAATTTACATAATATAATATAAGATAATCTAATATAAAATAATAAAATTAAATAAAATAAGATAATTAATATAAAATGAAATAAAATAAAATAATATAATTTAATTAAAATAAAATAATTTAATTAAAAAAATAAATTAATGAAAATAAAGAATATAATATATTGTAATAAGAAATGATGTAAAGAAAAGAAAATAAAACTAAATGAAATAACTTAAATCATATCTAATAAATAAATAAAATTAATTATATTTAATTAAGTAATATAATATAATATAATACAAAAAAAAAATAAAATAAAAATTAATAATTAATTTTAAAAATTAGATAATATAATATAAAATAAAATAAACTTAATTTAATTATTAAATTAAATTAATTTTAATTTAATAAAATTAAAAAAATTATATAATATAATATAATACAAAATAAAATTAAATTAAAAATGAAAAATCAATCTAATAAAATAAAATAAAATAACATAAAATAATATAAAATAAAATAAAAAAAAGTTTAATTTAATTACATTATTAATTAATTAAAACTCATTGGAAATAAATTAATATAATATAATAAACTAAGTAGCATTTACTTAGTTCCACTCCAACATAAAGTAAAGTAAAAATAGTATAATATATTCAACTAATAGTTTTCATAAACTAACCACAACATTTGGTGTAGTGGTGCAAGCCGCCTTGGGAACGAACCGTAAACCCGGACGACTCAGGATCGACTCCTACTAGCAACATTTGGAAGGCATTAAAAATGTTCTACTGTGGCCATGGTACCTCCGGTGCAAGTCGGGTAGCAAACCGCTCTGGTATCGAGCTGGGGAGATTAGTCGACCCGCGGGTCAGAAACTCCACATTAACAAAAAAAAAAATAGTTTTCATAAACTAAGTAATATTTACTTGGTTTATCATTGGAAAAATCAACTAAGTAACATTTTCTTAGTTTTTCACAATTACAATAAACTGAACATATACTTATGCATGTAGTACAGTTAATTTGGAGTTTAGAAACTCGTTTGACATTCACTCATTAGGTGTGAATGTCGAATAGTCCCCAGTTTGGGACTGTTACTGGATGTTATGTCTCTCACTTAGGTCGGTGTCAATGGGTTGAGTATGTTTTTTTTAAAGATTTTTCAGTTGTTATCTCTACATGTTTTTCGAGTGGATACTTAGATTAAGTTATCTTAGTCTATTTCGTGTACTTGGAGATCCTGAAGAGGTGCTGCCGAAATTTTCTTGAAGCATAAGAAACGTGCTCAACGTATTGACACTTATGAGGAGACGCATCGAGGAACGGGATAGAAGTTTAACCTCTATAGAGTTGATATACTAAGAAAATAGAATTCATGCATGGACCATATTCATGAATATTCTTGTTACAATTGTGTATTTTGTTCAATTAAAGATGCATGCCGACCGATATTGGATGTACCGTAGGATACGGGTTGATAGGAGGGGATTAGTTGATGTGTATCGTGATGGGGTGTGCAATTTTATGAACAAAACAATAGAACATGCTGATGATCTGAACAGAAAGATGAGATGCCCATGTCTCAAGTGTAAAAACATCATCTGGAAGACTGCCGACAAAATTAAATTCAATTTATTTTCACGTAGGTTTGTGGATGGGTATTCAGTATGGATTCATCACGGGGAATCAGCTGAGTTGAGAGAACTAATCGATAATGTATACCAATTAGTTCACGGGAATTCATACGCCGATAAATATGATGCCGTGGAGATGTTGGTCGATGCTTATGGCCCTACCAATATTGACTGACTAAAAATGAGTAGTCGTCAAGCAATGCTCAGCAAAAGCCAAATAATTCAGCTGCTGCCTTTTACAAGATGCTATCTGAATCGAGGGTCCCATTGTATACTAGAAATGATAAGCACACCAGACTATCTGCAGTTACGAAGCTCTTACACTTTAAAAATGAGCATGACTGCAGTGAGAGAGGTTTCAATGATTTGCTTACTATTATCAACGAGTTCTTACCTAAGAATCATACTCTACCCGCGAATTACTATGAAGTGAAGAAGATGATAAAGGGGTTGAATCTTGGGTATGAGAAGATCGATACTTGTGAGCACGATTGTATGTTATACTATGGGGCGGATAAAGATAAGGTGCAATATGATATTTGCAACTTGCCTCGGTACAAGCCGACAAAACGTGGGGGGAAGGAGAAACATGTGCCTAAAAAGATCTTACGGTACTTTCCTCTTACGCCCAGGTTGTAGCGTTTATTCATGTCATCGCACACTACTTAGCATATGAGTTGGCATAGAACAAGGGACGTCGTGCCTGGCAAGCTAACTCACCCTATAGATGGAGATGAATGGAAAAAGTTTGATGAAAATTATCCAGAATTTGCTGAGGAAGTTAGGGACTTAAAGTTGATCGTAATAGAATCATCACAGTAGACGTAAAATTAAAGTTACAATCTGATGACATATTCGTGTTAGCCAGCTAAACGACTCAAGTGTACTACGCCCCTAATGTCGTAAGTTCTAGAATCCCATGGTATACAATTGTCACAACAAAGACTCAGACATTTGATGGTACTAATGTGTCTAGAACAGATAACCCGTTGCAAGAACAAGTTAGCAATCCCAGCAACGTAGTGCTAAATGATGACGATGTGTAGGTAGATGATATTGTTGACGTACCTGATGATGACGAAGTGGAGGAAGACGTGGTTATTAGTAACTATCCCGTCGTACAAGATGATACCAACGAAGAAATTGATACGGATGATGAATCAGAGGATGGCAATGACTTTGATTCTGATGGGTTTGACGACGTACTATGTTTAAACTAATTGTTGTTTTATAAAAAAATTACTAAAATAAATGGTTATTAAAATAAATTACCTGCAATTTAATTACTTAATGTTGGTTATTTCAGTAGTACAGTTATGCCTAGACATTTTGGTGGAGGTCGCCGTGGTGGTGGCCGTACAGGATCTACTGACGGCTCTCTGGACGGGCCGTCTTCATCAGCTAGTAAGTTAACGTCGTTTTGGTTAAGTTTTTTTGTTTTGTTTACTTTTTTATAGTCACTTTCAAAAGCCTATTTAATATATTAACACAATGTCATCACATATACCTACAAATGCTGGACGTCGACGTCACCGAGGGACCAACTGTTAGGTTTGTACATAGCGCGAATATGCAATCAAATTACATAAATAGTGCGGAAGCGCGATAAAATCAGATTTTAAAATTTTATACAAACCATCACCATGATCTTTCTTTATGCACAATTATTAATTAAACGAAAGAGATGGAGAATAAGAATTATACCCTTGTAGAATTCTAGCTTCCTCAGGTACAAGTTCACCTCCAATTCCTTCGCGTTCTCCTTAAATTCCACCGATTAAATTCCTTCCTTTGATCAACGTTAGCCACCCAAGTGTTTGGCCTCTAGAGGTGATCCACCAAGGAATAATACTTGTTCAAGAAGATGGGTGTTGGCAAAACCCTAGTTTCTATCTCTATAGAAATTGTAAGTACTCTCTACAATTCTTATGCAAGAGTGTGTAACCCTAATCTATGATAAGACTTCTCTTATTTATAGATGTAGGAAAACCCTTCCCTAAACTATTTAGGATTAGGGTTTCTATTCTAATTAAACTCCTTTAATTAAATTAAACTCCTAATCCAATTAGGAATTCATGTGAGAGTACTTCTATTAATTAATTCCCAATCCCTATTAGGAATTAAATAATAGTAATAGTAATAATACTAATAAGACTCCTCTTATTAATTTATATTTAATATTTCTAAAATATTAAATAATAAATATTAAGCTATTTAATTTATTCTATCTCCATAGACTAAATTAAATACACTTAACTTATTATTACAATTATGCCATTTACTTCTTAAATAAATATTTTCCTTTTGTGGTGTGACCCTTTAGGTTCTCCATATTAAACCAGTTGTGAATAAATCAATTAGAACAATTCTAATCTTATTTAAATAAATAAATTAAACTATTTAATTCATTTAAATAAATAATATTTATTCTACAATAAGGGTAAGCCCCCTTAGCGATCAACGACTTTCCAGATAATATAGATTTCAACATTAATCATAAAAGAACCTTTCAGTGCATAGTTACCGTACAATTCAATCCTTCTACCATACAATGTCCCAATTAAATATAAGACATGGAATTACTGTCAAGTCTTATTTTATTTAATTATATGTATTTCGATTCTCAAATGCACAACTCTGATTAATGCAAATTAGAAACTCCTTTCTAATTTCATTCTGCTTTGGCCAAAGACTTCTGAGTCGTCATTTATCGAATCACATAGGACATTCTCTCCTTTTACTAGAAGTGGTAGATTCTTTATTGATCATTCACCTATCTCCATGTATAACTTATTATACCCAATCATACCCTTTGATATACCCTAAAGGTCTTAAGGGACATGTCAAAGTATAACTCATCATACACAAGATACTATGATGATCTCAAGTCCAAGGATCACTTGTACTACTATCACTAGAGGAATTCCTATTGACAGGCGAGTAAAACTCCATTAGGTATTCCTTAGCGAGCCACGTTCAGTGAACTTATTCTCTAATAAGCACCTACATACTTGCTTTAGTGTCTCCACACAAATGATTATGAGATCAATCATTCTCTTCATAAGAGCAAGAAACGTATGTACTAATCTATCCGGATTCACTAATCCCCTTTTTAGTAATCCATCGATTAGGAACAATTTAAGTTTGTGAGCTATCTAGAATTTAGATCTCATTAGCATGATCACCATCATGATTCTAAAAGCATTGCTCAAAACTATGGGTTTATCACATTTAATATAACAGCACTATGTAGATAATGTAAAATGCCTTTTAACAACCGAATAAGATTACAAAGTATATGCTACATCATATCAAATATGATTGGCTTGTGTGCATACTACTTTCACTAACCTCGGATTATTAGGCCATTCGTCGACAGTTCCTCGTGTAGTCTGTATTGATGTTTTCTCGAGCCAGTAAGTTTCAACTATAATATATCACGTTCAATTAAAATGGTCCTATTATGTGATTCCACAATTAAATTAAAATCCATTTCTTTTTTATGTTGTAGTATTATATATGGACCTTGTCGCTAAGGTGACCGTACATGCTATTTGCTTGACGCACTTCTCGACTGTCTGCATGCGATTTAGCCAATACGCGCGGTATGATCCATCTTTTATGGTCACAGTGTTGCGCGAGTTTCACGTAAGTCGTATTTCATTAGGTAAACAAAAAATGGATCTTACTTATTTACAAAATATAATCAAATTGTTACTGATACGTATGTTATGAATTCTCTTTAGACATATTTTAGATCGTCTCTATTACAGTCGGCAATGATGTTATTATTTCACACATCGCGAAGAATTACGCCGGCTGGCTATATGAGATGAGGCAGAGGGCAGCCCGAACAGTTGGAGACCAATCTGGGAGTACATTATGAGATCATCAGCTGCATATAATCTTAGAGGCAGCCTGGGATGCCATGTGTACATATTGGGATGATGTTGCATTCAAAACCAAGTATGAACAGATGAAGAAGAATAGAGGTCAGCTTTGGATCGTATATACGACTGGCTCACAGTCGTTTCAGGAGGTTAAGTCGATATGTATGTGTTGGGAATCAACATGTGATCGTTAAATTCATTATCATAGGGGGAGAATGTTATAAGATCTGCATGTGATTATCATTATTTATTATATGTGATTTGATTTATGAAAAAATGATAAAGAGAACATTCACACTGGTAAAAGCCTTGTAAAGTCCTTAAAGAAATATATGTACAAGGACTTGGAATTAAAAGATCAAATATGTTAGGTTGATCTAAGTTGAATGAATATCTATCTGATCAAAATATGTTTGCAACATTAGGTATTGTAAAGTCCTTAAATGAATTTGATGTACAAGGACTTAGAATAGAAAAAGATCAAACTTGTTAGGTTGATCTTATGAGTTGTAATGATATGTATAAGCAAAGGCCAGACTAAATGTAGAGTATTGCACAAGCATCCAGCAAAGAATCGTAGAGCAGTCAGCCAACTTGGAGTCCAGCCAACTTCGCAGAGTCTTCCAGGCAAACGTAAAATGAAGCTCAACAGATCGTAGAGTTCTCTCGGTAGTACATAAAACTCTCTCGGCAGATCATAGAGTTCTCTCGGCAGGACGTAGAACTCTCTCAGCAGAACGTAGAACTCTCTCAGTAGATCGTAGAGTTAACTCGGCATCACAATGCTAACTCTAAGGATCGTAGATTCTGCTAGACAAACATAATAAAAGGCTTAGTAGATCGTAGAGCTCACTCAACAGAACTCTCTCTCAGCATCGTAGAGTTGTGCATGTCAACATAGAGCTTGCAAGGCAAACGTAGAGTATGGCTCGGCAGAACATGAAGCTTACTCAAGATCGTAGAGTGCGCACTGCAAAGAGAAGATCGTTGTGCTAACATAGGTTCGTAGAGTCAGTTCAAGTCAGCCACTCTACGATTCCCATGAACAATCTGCAATCAAGCAACAACGTAAAGCAGTCTCTGCTGAAGCACCCAAAGTTAAACATGGTTATCTTCATAAAGACTTCTAAGCAAGCTGAACATGTGCTATCAGACATAGGAATATCTCTGAGTGCAACAAAGTATCAAGTTATAACAGAGATCACAGGACAGCTCAAGCAACCACTCTACGATCTACCAAGACTCTATGACCTGCACCAAGGACAAAATCGTAGAGTAGGAAAGCAATAACATAATCAAGTGATCGTAGAGTTGAGCCTAAGACAACAGAGATACTCTGGCAGTCTCAGTAAAGCAACAAAGAAGATTATAGAGCAGTACTCTATGACGGGACATAAGAGAGAATGTCTGAAGATTAAGTAGAGTAGTCCTCTACATCAAAAGCGTTACAACATCAGAAGATCATAGAGCAATCCTCTATAATACAACAGTAGGGCCAACACCTGAAAAACATAGAGCAGTCATCTATAATAAGCATAACTGCAACAATGGCTCAATAAAGATCATAACACTATGCTCTGAGAACAAAAAGCTAAATGGAGATCACAAAGCATAAGGGATCATAGACTGTAGTATAATAAGAAGCACATTAAAGCATAATGTAAGTGCAGACAGCCACACTACGAACAACAAGGCAGCTTAAGGCCATACTGAAATGAGCAGCCAACTCTACGACCAAAGGCTACAGACTTCAGTCTGAAGCAAGCAGCCAACTCTACGATCAGAAGGAACATGCTACACCCTAGTTGATCGTAGAGTAAGTAAGTGTCAGCAAGGATTAAAAATATTAGAGCAATTAGGGTTACTGTCCCAAGATGAGCCGCTGAGTAGTTAAATGAGTAAAATAAGGAACCAATCTGAGTGGGGCTCAAACAACCATGTTTGCAGCAGTCAACAAGCAGCTCATGTGACTCCATTATCTTGGTACCAGCTAATGGATGTTGACTCAGCCATCACTAGCAGACTTAAGGAAGTAAAATATTCAGTGATACAATAAACAAGTCTGCATAAAGTAAGTCTCCAATGGAAAGAAGTGCAACGGGAAGATATCAACGGCAAACTTCCAACGGGGAGAAAATGGAGATCTATATAAAAGGAAACTGCATTCGGATTGCAAGGTAAGTGTGGTGAACAAGAGTAAGAACATCGATTGTACAAACAACTAGAAGCTTCATTGCAACATGAGGGGTATGCCTAAGGGTTGGCATATAAGTTAAGAGTCGAATGACCAAGAAGTCAAGATCAAGAGTGACCAAAGCTGAAGGCAAATCTAGAAGGGCAACTCTATGGTCAAGCAAGGAACACTATGATCTAAATAGATAAAGAATTGACTTGGATAAGTTAACTAGTGTTCATCAAAAGGGATCATCTGCATCTACTATATACTAGAAGAAAAAAAGTTTCAACGTTCATCATCAGCAGCATCAAGAAGAAGATCACAAACAACTGCTAAATACTTGAAGATGAAGGAGATCAAAGTTCATCTTGGCAGCACAACCCAACAAACAATCAACACACCAAAGAGGGCAGAGTGTCCTTGTCTTAAGTGACTAAACAAAGTCAAGTCTGTTGGACTTGTTGAGTACCAAAGGGTACAAGAGATTCTAAGGATGTTGGTCTTAGTCTACAGGATTCCAAAGCTGCTGGTTTTGAAAAGTTCTTTGTGAACTGGAGTCCCTTCTAGATCCCTATTGTATCCCTGAGAACCAACAATTGGTATCAGAGCCGGTTCTCATGAATATGTTAAAGCTCACGCTTTGAGTAGATTCATGACATAAATTTAGATCAGTTCTAAATCTCGGTATTGGTTGATAAATCAAAATGAATATAAGGTAACAAAGTTAAAAATTGTATGTGCAGGTAAACCATCCTAAGCTATCCAGGTTGTACCATGGGCTTAAATAGAAAAATCATCATCACCAGGCATGCTGATGTTAATGAGCAGATCGATCATCTCATGAGGAAGAAATAGTTTAGATGCAGCAAAAACAAAGATATTCTCTATTAAGAAGGGAATCTGCATCTCCACCTAAGAAGTTGTGAAGTCTTACGAATGATGATCAAGGAGATATCTAAATGATAATGCGCCATCATCAATGCACTTACAACGATGACTCCATGAGCTTCTCAACTACATATGACTTGTCCCTACTTTATAAAATATGAACCTAGAGGTTCATTCAAGCGTATTAATGACTATGGGATGTCATAACTAACTATGTGTAGAACTCAAAGATCTGCTCGATGTATCAGTCAATGCAGCACAATAAAAGAACAAATGATGGTGTCGGCAATAGCCTGAGGAATTACAAATCATCAACCAACAAGGAAGTGCATCATCGCTAGCAGCACCACCAACCGTCAAGAAATTGACACCAATGAGGTATCTATCTCTGTCTCCCTAAAATGCCAATGTCATTAACTGTTAAAATTTATTGCATAAATTCCATGTCCAGCTGCATATCTTTTTTTTTCAGTGGTATATCAAGAAATCATTTTCCACCTCAAAAGTAGAAAGAAAGAAAGTGAGAATAATGGCCTAATAATCACTTTACAGTCTACCCATATTTGAGGTTGAAAATAAAGCTCTTGAGAAAAATATCTGAAGTCTTCACAAATAGAGTTATCTCCCATCTTGTTGCTAAAAGAGTAAAATGTGCTCAAACTGTTTTGCAATTGCTGTTGTGTGTACTGATAAAGACTCATAATTATTTATCTTAATGTGGAGAGTTTATTCTTAGATATGGAAAACAAAGTAAGGATTGTAATCTGAAATATCACCTCATGCTATTTAACTCTGTTGTTTACGAGGTAACTGTGCTTAATGAGCTATTTACATCCTACCTTAGTTCTCACACCTTATTTGATGAGTGATGCATTACTTCATGATCTAAGTCTTTGATAAGTCGAAGAGTGTAGTCATGTTTGCGTTGTACATTGAAGGGTTGTAGAGACTGATCAACTCTACGAACCATCTAAGTACAACTCACAGAACTAACCACTACTCTACTAACGTTCAAAACGCTTGGAACATGATAAAAGTAAAAACTCATCTAAGGAAAAAGTTTGAGAATCCACATCAGTTCCACTCATGTTTTCTCTCACTCACACTCTCATGCAACATATTTTAACCATCATCACTTATAAGCTGCATAATGCAAATTGTGAAACCACAGTCTGAAAATACACGAGCTTTCAAAAATAACTAACCCCGCAGGACCAAAAGAACATTGGCACCAAATTAGAAATTTATTTAACTTGCAGGTATCATGATTGCTCTATCCTTACTCAAGCACATTCAAGGAAGAAGTTAGAAACGAATGATCCTCATCAACAACCTTCTGACAAATGACAAATGCGTGATTCTCCAGTGAGACTCCCTCAGAAGTTGGAGCTCCATTTAGCATAATACAGTCCCTCAAGAAGTATACAAGAACCAGGTCATCACCAACTCTACGATAGCAGCACAGATGAGAGGATCGTAGAGTAACCAGTACTAAAGAGAATACTCTACGACCAGATAAAGAATGATGTAAAGAGACACAAAGCTACTGCCTTTGGTGCAGTAGTGAGCACTTAATCCTAACAAATGGCATGTGAACATATTGGGTCAAGGATTCTCTAGCATATAAAGGAGCAGATCACTAAGTCCTCATCTATAGATCTCGACTGCATCATGGCTCAAGCAGTATGAGAAACTCCTATAGCCCCTGGGTTAACAAATTCACCATTCACAACTCTTTCCCAGACTCAGAATCCCAAAACTCTGTGGCTAATGAACTAAATGAATCCTCATCTTAGATCGTAAAGTCATTATGATTGGCATCGTGATCGTAGAGTACATTGACTCTACAATTACAACATAAAAACATTACTCCCATACATCATATCTAACCAAACCCAAGGAGTACAGTGATGACATTTTTTCCAATTAAATCAAAGCAGTCTTCCCTCAGATAAGCGCCTCATAGACAAACTAAGCCCTAAACTTAGAGGTCTGCCCTTTCTGAGCTTCCTTAATCCTATTAAAAGACTGAATGGGAATACAATCACTAAAATTTCTCTAGAGCTTAACATGTAAATGAAACGAAGGAGAAAAGCTGGTCCCTTAAAGAAGAGTTGATCATGGGACTCTCTAGAAGAGAAAAAAGCTAGTCCTAAAGGAAAGTCTTCATCAAGTAGATAATTCAGCTCTACTACAGGATTCGATACAAAGCATGAAGATTATCATCTCAGATCTCAAGAGCAAACAAAGTTCCTTCAAAAATTACTTATTCTAAAAGGAAGCCACTACAAGCCTAATTGAATACACTCTCATTAAAGAATCAGCATCTGAGCAGCAGTAAGTGTGCCCAAGCTCTGTTCTCAAGAGATGATCGTAGAGTGAAAAGCAAAAACATCAAGTCATTCTACGAACGGGCAAAATCAATGGTCAAAAAGGACATGGCCACGTTCTTGGGCCAAGATAACTGATGTGTAACAGTTATGGAAGTTACAATAGTTCTGGCCACGTTCAGCAAATGAGTCTCCCACACGTGTACTTAACAAAAGGAAAGAACTGATATAGGTCAGAATTCAAATACTGACGGTTGCTATTTCCTGTCTGATTATCAAAATCGTTCCTCTCACAAAACCGTGCTGATCTCTCAAAACCCTAAAATTATCAAATCTTCAGCAAATCAAAATCAGCAACCACCAGAATCTTCAAAACCCTTATTGCTTTAAATCTCCATTGACAGTCAAGTATTCTTCAAAACTTGTTATGGAAAATTGTCAAGTCGTATCAGGTATCCAACTTGGTTTCGACAAATTTGGAGAATCAGATGAGAAATTCAAGGATATTCTTAAGATTGTAAAGCAAGAAGGATTCTCAGAATGTTTAGGGGCGAATACCAAAATCTTCTCTGATCTTGTCAAGGAATTCTACCAGAATGCAGTAATTGATAGTGATGAGTCTACAAAAGTTCATGGACTAAAACTGAAGATAGATGTTGTATAAATCAATTAATGTCTGGGACTTACCAAGCAAGGTCTATCATCTCTGGAAGAAACCGATTCTGATGAGGGCAAGAAATTGATGGGCTATGAGAAGAATCCCCATCTGAAAGGAATGAAGAAAAAGGAATATCCTGAGAAGTTCGAATTTCTAGCTGAGATTGTGGGCAAATGTATTCTACGTAAAGATACCGTCCATGATACTATGAGTGATCTGCAACTAAAAATTATGACTGCCATTGTCATGAAGAGGAAGATAAATTTTGGAGCTATGCTGTCTGACTGGTTAACCAAAGAAGTCAGGAAAGTGAAGGCCTCAGATAAACCTCTCTTAAAGGTTTACTATGGAAGGCTCTTGAGCATCATACTGAAGAAAAAGTTGAAAAATAAGATTGGGGATAATGAGGGAGAAACCTTAAATGTCTAGAAGATCATGTCACCCAAATTGTTTGACAACTAGAAGAATAACCCCATGGAGAACAAGAGATTGAGAATATCTGGTAGCAGCAACAAGGGGCTTCAAAATCAGGCAAAGAGAAAAGAAAATCAAGTACACTGAAGGATGAATCATCACAGTCTGAAGAATCTTTATCTCCTGTGTCCATTCCCTCTAAATTACTCAAGAAGAAGGTGAAAGTCGAGGCAGACCCATTGAAGAGTCACTCTTTTTCCAAGGATGAATCTAAAGAAGAGAAAGAGGCATCCGAGGTATCTATGGTCAAGCCATCAAAAAGGAGACAAAGTGCAAGATTAAAGCAAATGATGAAACTCCCAGGTCATAAAAGTAAAGAAGGAATTCCACTAGTGACAGTTGATCTTGATGATGATGATGAAGGTGATAAAGTTGAAGCTGCAAAGATCAGTAAACATGTGGCATCTAGTAATGAATCTACTGAAAAGGATGCTATCACAAGTAAGTCCAAATCAGAAAGTGAAGATGTAGCTATGTCTGCTAAAGAGAATCTCAATGAATCAACAGGAGATGATTATGATATGGAAGCAAGCTACGAAAAAAAGTCAACTGGTGAGTTAGTTGAAAATTCAAAGGAAATGACTGTGGAGGAAGCAAGTGCAAAGGGTAAGAGTACCAAAGAGTCTGACATTGATAAAGGAAAGGAAGTAGAGGAGGATGATGAAGTACAACAGGATTCTAATTTTGAGAATAGTGCATTAGAAAGCAACTTTAGGCCAGCAGCCACAAGAATTTAAAGAAGGATAGTGTTGGAGGTTTGTGACAAACCAGGAGTTCTGTTGTCAATAAGGTGGATAGATCATGGCAACGGTCAAATGAAAGTGGTATCAATGACCATAGAGGATCTTCTTAACAATTTTCAAGATATTAAGCTTGATTGTACTACAGTTCTATATGATCCTGACAATGAACAACTGACATAGTTCTACCCATGGATGCCCTGGTTGAAGGCCATTGAATTTGGAGATGCAAGTTTCATCAGCTGGTGATACTTATAATTTCCAAATCTGAAGATAATCTCTCAGAATTTCCCACGAGTTTAATCTTTTCCAAAGATGCTGATCAAAGATACTCAACATTTCAAAGTCTATAGTCATGCTGAAGGAATATACATTCCATACTATATGCTGGAAAACAGTTATAAAGGCAAATCAACAAATTAGTTCGTAGAGTCAATGGTTGTGGAAACCCCTAACTCTACGATTGCAGCTTTCCAATCTCAGCCAAATATCAAACTCCCTGATATCTCCACTAAAATACCTTCTGATATCCCTTCTTCATCCAACAAAGAGTTATTTGACATTGTCATCGCTCTTGAAAATATTTACAAGAGTGAGAAATCCAAGTCAACTACACCAATTCTTAAAGATTTCTTGATTGATCAAGAGTTGTTGAAGAACTCCGAAGAATTACTTGGAAACATTTCCTCAGTCACTAAAGCTGCAAAGAAGATGGCTGGAGGTGAAGACAATGAATTCTACAGGAAGCTACAAGCCTCATTCACAGACATGTCCATAAAGCTTCATCAACGAGATCAGATATATCTCAAGTCAATAGAGCAGCAGAAAATTGAAGCTCTAAAACTCTAACAACAGAAGAAACGCTCTAGTCAGACCCTATTAGCAAAAGTGAAAAACCTCAGCCACTCCCTCACTCAGCAAATGGAACTTGGCCAGCAGGAGGTGAAAATGGAAGTTGGTAATACCTCATACTTACCTAGAAAGCTCATTACGCATGTTCAGTATCTCTCCCAAATGAATGATGACAAGAAGGGGGAGAAAAAGATGAAGTATAAAAAAGAGAAGAAGATGAAGAAGATGAAGCACAAAAAGAGGATAAGAGCTGGTATAAAAAGAAAGGAGCTGAAAAAGAACAAAGATGAAGCACCAACAACTGAGGGGGAGCCAGGAGAAGAAGAAGATGAAGAAATAGCTGCAAGAAGTGAGGGGGAACAGAAGCCAGAGGAGGATAAAGAAGAACCAGGAGAAAGCAGCAGTTGAAAGCAGTCGCAAGGCATTAACAAGAAGAAGGAGGTACATTTCTATCAAACAAGGAGGATTATCTGTCATATGCTTATCTAGATCTAGGATCTCCTTGTTAAACTAATATACTTGTGAACTGCATATGTTTAAAATTTCATAGTATGTTATTTATTCTGAATGCACATCATTTCAATTATATCTCTTGATCTAGCAATACAATGACTTACTGTATCTGAAGTCACATCAGCACTCATACATCTGCATGTATTGCTTGAATTGAATGTTATGCTATAAGTATTTTTGTCATCATCAAATAGGGGGAGATTGTTGGGAATCAGCATGTGATCGTTAAATTCATTATCATAGGGGGAGAATGTTATAAGATCTGCATGTGATTACCATTATTCATCATATGTGATTTGATTTATGACAAAATGATAAAGAGAACATTCACATGGTAAAAGCCTTGTAAAGTCCTTAAAGAAATATATGTACAAGGACTTAGAATTAAAAGATCAAATATGTTAGGCTGATCTAAGCTAAATGAATATCTATCTGATCAAACATGTTTGCAACATTAGGTATTGTAAAGTCCTTAAATAAATTTGATGTATAATGACTTAGAATAGAAAAAGATCAAACTTGTTAGGTTGATCTTATGAGTTGTAATGATATGTATAAGCAAAGGCCAGACTGAACGTAGAGTACTGCATAAACATCTAGCAAAAGATCGTAGAGTAGTCAGCCAACTTGGAGTCCAGCCGACTTCGCAGAGTCTGTCAGACAAACGTAGAGTGAAGCTCAACAGATCGTAGAGTTCTCTCGGCAGGACATAGAACTCTCTCGGCAGATCGTAGAGTTCTCTCGGCAGGACGTAGAACTCTCTTAGCAGAACGTAGAGCTCTCTTGGCAGATCGTAGAGTTAACTCGGCATCACAATGCTAACTCTAAGGATCGTAGAATCTGCTAGACAAACTCAGTAAAAGGCTCGGCAGATCGTAGAGCTCACTCGGTAACACTCTCTTCTGATTACTCTTTGACATTTAAATTTTACAACCGCATTATATGTTTATGGCAAACTTCTCATGTCCTTTTGCATCGCTGTCACACACGCCTTTGTCATGGCATTACGATCTTTGGCCCCTTTGATTAGCTTTATATGCCACAAAAGACTTAAGGGAGGTCATCCCTAAGTCTCCAAGTATTTCTCGCCACTTTCCTTAGTTTTAATCACCTTGATCGTCACGAGAACCAAAGTTTGATCGGGAAATCACAAAATTTTAAGTTCCATTCTATTAGTTCCATAATCTTCATACCAGTTATCCCAGATGAAGAAATTTAAAAGAAAATTTTTACCAGATTCATTGTTGCTGCTAATGGCCATGTAGTCATTCTTCAAAATGGCTTTTATTTGGTTCGATTTTGCTCATAATCAGATGCAACTCGGCATCGTAGAGTTATGCATGTCAACGCGGAGCTTGCAAGGCAAATGTAGAGTATGGCTCGGTAGAATATAAGCTTACTAAGGATCGTAGAATGCGCACTGCAAAGAGAAGATCGTTGTGCTAACATAGGTTCGTAGAGTCAGTCCAAGTCTGCCACTCTAGGACTCTCATGAACAATCTGCAATCAAGCAACAAT
The DNA here is from genome assembly GCA_034770075.1 of Aralia elata. Taxonomy (NCBI): domain Eukaryota; kingdom Viridiplantae; phylum Streptophyta; class Magnoliopsida; order Apiales; family Araliaceae; genus Aralia; species Aralia elata. The sequence continues at coordinate 6,478,569 of CM068380.1, forward strand.
GTAAAGTAGTCTCTGCTGAAGCACCCAAAGTTAAAAGTGGCAATCTTCATAAAGACTTCTAAGAAAACTGAACATGTGCTATCAGACATAGGAAGATCTCTAGGCGCAACCAAAGCATCAAGTCATAATAGAGATCACAGGACAACTCAAGCAACCACTCTACGATCTACCAAGACTCTATGACCTACACCAAAGACAAAATCATAGAGTAAGAAAGCAACAACAAAATCAAGTGATCGTAGAGTTGAGCCTAAGACAACAGAGATACTCTGACAGTCTTAGCAAAGTAATAAAGAAAATTATAGAGCAGTACTCTATAACGAGACATAAGAGAGAATGTTTGAAGATTAAGTAGAGCAATCCTCTACATCAAAAGTGCTACCGCATTAGAAGATCATAGAGTAATCCTCTATGACACAGTAGTAGGGCCAACACCTAAAGAACATAGAGCAGTCATCCATGATAAGCATAACTGCAGCAATGGCACAACGAAGATCATAACACTATGCTCTGAGAACGAAAACCTAAATGGAGATCACAGAGCATAAGGGAGCACAGACTGCAGTATAATAAGAATCACATTAAAGCGTAATGCAAGTGCAGACAGCCACTCTACGAACAACAAGGCAACTTAAGGCCACACTAAAATGAGCAGCCAACTCTACGACCAAATGCAACAGACTTCAGTCTGAAGCAAGCAGCTAACTCTACGATCAGAAGGAACAGGCTACACCCAGTTGATCGTAGAGTAATTAAGTGTCAGTAAGGATTAAAAATATCAGAGCACTTAGGGTTACTGTCCCAAGATGAGCGGCTGAGTAGTTAAATAAGTAAAATAAGGAACCAATCCAAATGGGCCTCAAACAGCCATGTTTGCAGCAGTCAACAAGCAGCTCATGTGACTCCACTATCTTGGTACCAACTAATGGATGCTGACTCAACCATCACTAGCAGACTTAAGGAAGTAAAATATTCAGTGGTACAATAAACATGTCTGCAGAAAGTAAGTCTCTAATGGAAAGAAGTGCAATGGGAAGATATCAACGGCAAGCTTCCAACGGGAAGGAAATAGAGATCTACATAAAAGGAAACTGCATTCGATTGCAAGGTAAGTGTGGTGAACAAGAGCAAGAACACCGATTGTACAAATAACTAGAAGCTTCATTGCAACATGAGGGGTATGCCTAAGGGTTGGCATATAAGTTAAGAGTCGAATGACTAAAAAGCCAAGATCAAGAGTGACCAAAGCTGAAGGCAAATCTAGAAGGGGGCAACTCTATGGTCAAGTAAGGAACATAATGATCTAAATAGATAAAGAACTGACTTAGATAAGTCAACCAGTGTTCATCAAAAGAGATCATCTACATCTGTTATGTACCAGAAGAAAAAGAGCTTTAACGTTCATCATCAGTAACATCTAAAAGAAGATCATAAATAGCTGTTAAATACTTGAAGATGAAGGAGATCAAAGTTCATTTTGGCAGCACAACCCAACAAACAATCAACACACCAAAGAGGGTGGGGCGTCCTTGTCTTAAGTGACTAAATAAAGTCAAATCTGCTGGACTTGCTGAGTACCAAAGGGTACAAGAGATTCGAAGACTACTGGTCTTAGTCTACAAGATTCCAAAGCTGCTGGCTTTGAAGAGTTCTTTGTGAACTGAAGTTCTAAGTCTGCTGGACTTGAAGGGTCATAGGATCCTTGTCCGAGGGACTAAAAATAACTCATGTCTACGAGACTCGAGAGGAGTTAGAGGATCCGTGTTTGCGGGACTTTAGGAGGGTCATAGGATCCTTGCCTTAGTGGCTAAAAACAACTCTTGTCTGCTGAACTTGAGGAGGGCGGAGAGTCCTTATCTTTGTGACTAAAACCATTAGTGGATTCCTACTTGCTGAAGTAGAAGAGTGGAGTAGAAGTTATTCAGTCTGCGAACCACTTAAAAGTCTCTTGTGTCTCTTACTTTATGTCATTTACCTTATGTACGTTAACTGCTATACTTGCTGACAACCATACTGTAGATTTGACGATTGAACTGAAACTATGTCTACATCTTTGAAGGGGTTATTAAAATATATTCCGATGTGCATGAATTGATTCTACTTTTCATAACTATTATACTTTCATGGATTAAATGAAAAAGTTTTTAAGGATCTATTCAACCCCTCTTCTAGATCCCTATTGTGTCCCTAGGAACCAACAATATGTATATTTAGTTGTTTAGTTTCATATTTTCGGGATATATAGTGAAGTAATATGATATTAATTAATGTATTTATTAGGCCATGCGGGAAAGCTTGGGCCGACCTCTATTATGGTCGAGTTATGGGATAAGGCTCACACGCCGAAAGAGTCGACGATGTCTCCCACAACATTAATTATACGGGTAATACAACTAGTTATAATAATTGATAATTATTAATATTACGTAATTAATATAATGATTTAATTAACTCACACATACGTAATAAATTACATGACCGATTTGAGAAGATCTGAGACCAGCGTATAGCTGAGTTGCGAACTGCTAGGGTGATTCTGAGACGTTAGATTCCACCATCCCTCCGCCGGAGATTAGTTTATCTCAGGACGAGGAGATGACTATTTGGGTCACATCTTAGGATCCCCTTAGTAGCACTACCAGCAGATATTGCGTGCTGGGGTTGCCGAGGATACTAGCATATACATTACCTGGAGGTATTAATTTTAGTATATTTCTCGTTTATGAACAATTTTAATAGATTATTATTAATGTTATATTTATTTTCGTAGGCTCTAGCCAGCGCCTGCGTCCGAGAGCACCCGTGGAACCATCACATACGGGCGTTGGTTTAGACGATGCTATTTTCCAGAGGGTTAAGGCGGCGGTGTCGGAGAGGTTTGATGCGGATCTGATATTCAGTCATCAGGACCTACCCAGCCGTGCTCGCCTCCACCAGCTTGCTTAGGACATTGCAGTTAGGGCCACCATCGATAGTATAGGTATCCCTCCAGAGTAGTTCACCACGATACTCGATGAGGTGGTTCAGATAGTGGTTACCTTACTCACAGAAGCGTTTGGGCCGATGCTAAGTCAGCTCCCCGACTACTCAGGTGTACTATTCATTTTTAGTTGATTATTCTGCATGTTATAGAATTTTAATTTAGTTGTATATTTAAGTTTGTCATATGGACTAATGAATTATATTTTTAATTGTATCAACAGGGTGGCGATCCCAAGCACGATGGTGATATTGATCATGAGCGGAGGGACGACGACGATGATTTTCATACACCAGAGCAGTACCGTCGACCCCCGCCCGGTGATCCTCCTCCTACCGGGGGTAGTACTACTAGGTTGACTTACTTTTGTAGATGATTTGTACATATTTTATTCATCTTTATTTTAGTTTAGCTTAATAAGATGTAAATCCTCGTAGTTTAGTTGATGTTTGACGTATTGTAGTTTAAACATTATAAATCATTGTAATTTAATTAAATTTTTGTATATTTTATGGAAAAACATCGTATATTTGTTATTGTTAGCTTTGGTAATTCATATTTGACTTTTATGTGAACATAAGCTAGATTACTGTATGTACATATTACTAGATAGTTACGTTGTATGTACTTGTATGCATTGGATAGTTACATGTATGTAATTCATATTTGACTTGTATGGTATGTGTTGTTGGGATAAAGTAGGTTTACAGGTATAAAAATGTTTGTTAACACCCTGGAAACTACCAAAACAAATTATTTTTTTAAAAAAAGTTCATTATTTTCGACGGAATATACTATTTCCGATGGAACGTCTATCAGAATTAGGTTATTTAATATAATATATTAAATTACTAATTCTGATGGAATATATTTAAATCCGACGGAATATTCTGCCAGAAATGAGATTTTTAAATCCTACCGATCGATGCCACGTAGAAGTAGTTAAGCTGACGGAATAATACCGACCGAATACTTCCGTCGAAAATATGCTAGTTTCAACGTATTATTCTGTCGGTTATTGTTAACTCAGACTGAATTTTCGACGGACTAAATTTCAACCTGTGTATATCCGACTGAATTGCCAGCGGAATATTCCGTCAGAAATACCATAATTCTGACGGAATAAGGCTATTTCCGACGGAATATTCTGTCGGAATTACCCCTTTTGTTGTAGTGTATATTTATAATGATCACACCACCAACTTCGTGTTCGTCCCCGTATAGAAATAGAACTCCTCATTAGGTTAGATATCTTAATGGGATTAAACTGAATTTCCTTCAAGAAAGGAAGTTGAATTACATCCTGACACTTTCCTTAGGAGTTAGAAATTAAATACAATTAGGATTTCCTAATATTCTCCCACTGCCTAAACAAACTCCTACGTGGGAACATTCCTCCGCGTGGACTATGGTCCACCGTATCCACCGGGCTTAAATAAACACACACCAATATTTCTCAAACATAGCGCGCGGTCGGGTTACCGACAATAAAATTTCTCCTGATTTATTTTTTAGGGTTGTTCATCTCAGTCTTATATCATGAGTCCATACCGCATCAATATGGTTTGGATTGCTTTCAAAGAAATATTTTGAGTTCAACATATTATATCAATTTTGATCTAGCCGAATCAAATGACATATATCTTTAATAATGAATTAGTTCCAATAATAGAACGTTTCATGCGATATCAATTTAGCATTTGTCTAGCCGAAATAATTAGCTAAAACATAGCTAATAAACAATTATTTGGTCCAGCTGACACAACTAGCTGAGACATGGCTCATAAATAATTTATGAATAAAGAACTCTAATTATTTCTCAGTTCAAACAATAGAACAAGAAATCAACTGCACAAAGTGTGAATATCAATAATCATAGATGTGGAATAATTGTGACGCCTCCAAATCTGGGTCCCTTGAACCTCGGATCTAGTACGTCACGATACATCATCTACATTCATATTCTGTAACTAATGCGGAAGATATAAACATAAATTGTTTATACAATACATTCTACAACATATCCCATGGTCTTTAACCTTAATTTACATACATACCTTTCAATTCACAAAAGGTTTACAAATATAACTTGCATCGGATAACTAAATAGTTAACGTGCATATCAACCTAATTTTTGTCCTTTGCATCTGTCTCTGTCTTTTCTCGAACATTCGTATTAATCTGAAATTTGTTATCACGATATAGCAAGGATGAGCAACTACTTTGCTCAATAAGTTTAAATACAATAAAGATATATCATGATTGAAGGAAAGAATATAACTTTCTAAAGTTTCAACAATATATAATCATTGTGAAAGAATGAGAATCAATTTCAATAAATGAATAACTGAATCAATAACACTGAGTGGCCAACAATGGCCATGAACAAATTTGGTAATCAAGGTAATCAGCCTTTCATACCAGGTGAACATATGCAACTTGCACCAAGTGCGATTAACAATAAATTTCGTTGATGTGGTATAATTGATAATAATTAAACCACTAGCATGCTTGAAAATATTAACAAGTTTGAATTGGAAAACTTGCAATATATAAGAAATTTAAGATAAGACACTTGCTCAATATAAATTTGAGTAAGGTTAGGGAACTTGCTCAATGTAAAAGTTGAGTAAGATAGAACTTGCTCAAGGATAGGAAACTTGCCTTGATTGGAGATTACCGCTATAATTTAACTTAACTTATCTCCACAATCCTACACAATTGTATTTACATGCACATACATATTAGCTAATTAAATATGTTGCCAAACATGCATTTATATTCATTATCCATAAATATTAGTTAATAAAACTAATATTATTTATACTTAATTCAAAACCAATCTTGGTTTCTTTAAAAACTTTATTCATTTGAATACTTAATATAAATAATAAGGGTCTCATACATTTTAAGATGTAAATATTTTACATCTTGAAGCTTAAACCATTTATATTCCATTTCAGAAATATCTTTTAACTTTACTCGCAAATTCAGGAATTAAACAGCTAATACATAGCTTTTATAGTAAAACTCAATTTACTATATTATTTCTTTCATTTAAATAATTTCTATATTAGTTTACCCGTTTATGAGTCAACACGGACCGTTGCCTCATATATAAATATTTCATCTGCTAGTACATTTACTTTATATATATATATATATATATTCTGTTACATAACTCTCAGCAATTTAACTTTTCTAAGCTAACCAAACAGTGTGCCGAAAAAGACTGTTCACACTAATTTTTAGTTTTACCAACTTTGGTTAATTCTTGCCAAATTCATTTCTGGCCTATTGGGTTCATTCCAACACTTGAATTATTACTGGTTAAGACTAGTTTTAGCATTCTTTTGACTTTGGTAAGCATAGATTTGGTTTTGACCCTCTAAACCTAGCTTTTTCAAGTTTTTACATTCTAATTTCTCAAGTTCTTGTATACATTAGTATCCCAACACTTGGAATAGCCTAGCATATCTTTAACTCACTTATCTAAGGTGTCAAAACCGATCTTTAAATAAAATGGCAAAATTTCAAATTTCACAATTAGAAAAATCTACATAAATTGTAGTTTTGTTCATTTTCCTAGCTAGTTTGGTGATTTGTTTGAATTTCTAGGTTAAGTTCTTGGTTCAACCATTTGGCCCTGCTTCTAGACCATATATCAAGGTATTTTAGTCATGGTTTAGGTTTCTTGTCCAAGTCAGGTAAGCTTCCCAAAACAGGGGCTCCAACTGGCCTGTTTCTCACAAATTTTCAATCTTCGCGTTTAAAGGTCAAAACTCGCCTCGACGCGTTCCAACCCAACTTGCTTTACAAATAACTCTTATTTAACATAATAAGACTCGTCTAAAGTATCGGCTTCATTAAATTCCATGATCTTATCCGATTTTGTTCTTTATGGCCATTTAACGAACATAACACGTGTGATTTCGTTTTCGTTCGATTTCTTAGCGATTTAATATCGGATAATCCGTAATTTCCTTCCTTATAACTCCGCACAACAACAACTATACGTCAATGTTCTAATTCCATTATTCCAATCATCGTTACATTAATATACATGCTTTACGTAAATAGTTAGCTTACTAACTATTTCAATCTCTTCATTCTTTGATTATGTAATATGTAACATGCGATGATGCATACCTAATAATCAAAATATGATTCGTTATGTAGAAACTCAGTCCACAACAAACAATACACAATACAAACCATACATGTATATAGCTATTTCATAAACTAGTCTTCAAACCTTTTTAAAGTTTTCATTTTTTTATCAACTTTACCCTCTCTCGCTAAAACTATCATAACTTTTTCATTTAAAAATATTTTTGAGCGATTATTGAGCTTACGCAAAGCTAACTTCCGGGGCTACAACTTTTGCCTACTGATGTTTTCCCAAATTCCGAACACATCAGTCCAGAAATTTTGTGCAAGGGGACTGCACTGAATTCACTTGACAGTTTTGCACGACTACTTTGAACGGTCATAACTATTTGCTCCGAAATTGAAATTGGTCCGTTCCGGAGTCTATGAAAAGCTTATTTAGCGTACTACAATATACTAAAAGCTCAAAATTTTTAGAGTACCATAGCAAATCTCGAAATTTCTGTTTAGGGGCAGCAACTTTCTAGTTTTCCAAACTTTAGAAAAATAGTTTTCTTTTCTTCCTTTGATCAAACTTTTTAACACTCAAAATGGTTAGATCTACTCATAAAACACTCTAAAACTTGTAGATATATGATTATAGAGTTCAAGAAACATAACTTCATTATTTCATCACAAACAACCAAAATAAATGAAATAAACTAAGCTAGGATTTTATACCTAGATCATGTAGCTCTTCTCCTTCTCTTAACACAATATAAGATGAAGCTAGAAAGCATGAAAAATTTCTCTTCTTCTTCCTCCATAGGGTTGCCGACATTCCTCTTTTTCTCTCTCTATTCTCTCTCTTTTGTTTTCTCTTTTTCTCCTCTTGCTTGTAAACTTGGTAAAAGAATGTGGCTTAATTAGGAATGTGACACATAAGAGAGTTAGTAAGAGTTGATCACCAACTCTTGTACTTTAAAGAGAAAATAAAACAACATGTGCTATATACTCCCTCCTTTCACCCGTTCACTCCTTCCAATTCTTCTCCCATTTTTGACTTTCTTTTATTGCATATATTTTTGCTTAACTTGCACATCTTAGCAAAGTAATGTGGCCAACTAAGAGAGTGACACCTAAGGGAGTTGATCACCTAACTTTGACAAACTAAAATAACATCACATGGCCAAATACTCCCTCCTTGTCCAGATCCATTCCACTCCTTTATTGCCAAATTTTGATTTTCTTTATTTGCTTTATTTAATTTATTAAATATCTAAAATACCCCCCCTCCCCTTTAATTGGGTAAAAGTTGGGCCACTCATTTAATAGTTTGGGCTTCCCAAATAATTGTTTGGGCATATAAATATCATAGTCCAATACATTTAGTTTACATAACCCTATATATTTAATTAGGGTATACATTCTATTCCTTTAGAGTTTAAATAATCACTCATACACATCGAATTATGTAACCCAATTAACTTACTTTAATTAGGTTGAAATAATTAGTAAATTGAGATAATAAAATTAATCTCTTAGGTTAATATATAATTAAAATAATAATCGCTCTTTATTAAAATAATTCAATGCTAGAATTTATTTTAATAACGTTTATTTAAAGTATACAATAGTTCTTGCATACTTAAACTAATTATTTTCTTTTTCCTTCTATAAATTGTGTTTCACAATTTAATTGTAATAAATATAATAATATATTTACTACGTTAAAAACATACATACATTACATTCAATAATGCAATACATGATTTCTTTAATAAAATGGTGGTTATACATTAAATATCTTTAATGCTACCAATCTACCATATTAAAATAATTTAATATTATAAATTATTTTAACTTACTTATTTTAATCTTACCCATCTTACTCCTTGTAATAAATTGCTCCTATAATTTACGTACATATAATATTTATTATACACCAAAATCACATATTGCATAGTTAATACCCACTTATGCAATAAAATCTTACATAAACATAGTTTAACCTTAACTTTCATATATTTGGCTAGACATTTAATTTAATGTCTAAATAAAATCTCTTAATACAATTTACTGCATTCAATAAGCCTTTATGATATGGCTTGTCATATATATCATTTAGTAATCTTACTCTTCAACCTTTCTACCGTTCACATTTAATTCTCTTTACATTCTTTTAAATATCAAACCATATAGGTTTTTCTGAAAATTTTAACCATTCATCTGCTTCCAATCTAGGTTTTAATCTTTAAACCTTTATTTATTTATTCGAGATCTTACTTATAAGTCTTATAAATTCTCTGGTTGTCACAATAATTGTCAATAATTAACCCACTAGCATGCTTGAAATATAATAACTCGAGTTTGAGTTAGGAAACTTGCAATAATGTAAGAAGTTTAGGGTTAGGAACTTGTCTTGATCATTGACTACTGCTACGCAATTTAATTTAACTTCTTTCGTAAGACCTATCAGTCATAAGATTGATTTTCCAATCAGCCAATCATATTATACCTTATAATATCACTTCTAATATTTAAGCACGTAATCAAATATTAGATAGCACTTTAACACCATATGCATTCATAATTCTAAAACTAGCACACATCGAGTCTTTAACAGTGTTCAATATAGTATGCTGAGTGGTTTCCCACAAACAACCAACAAACTAGTTTCCATCTTGTCTACACTGTTTTCACAGTAAGTTAGATCGGTTGCTAGTTCGTATATACCTCCGCTCCCTGAAGGAATCGTTTAGCCCAGATATTATACATCAACTATTAAAGAGTACGATTGGACCACTATTTTATCATATACCTTATGAATTAACACTAAGTCTTTCATTTTATAAGTCTTTTTTTATGATACAGTAGGTTAAACACCCAAAACAACAAACTAGATTCCAAATCCAGCAAACTAAATAGCAATCCAGTAAACTGGATGCCAATCTAGCAAACTGGATTACAATCCAACACCCTGAATTCAAACTATCCTCTAATCCAGCATCCTGGATTCACACTATTCAATTCATCAAACTATTTTCCCCAATCCAGAAAATTGCATTGCCCAATCTAGCAAACTGGATTGTCAAATTCAGCAAACTGGATTGCCAAATCTAGTAAGCTGGATTGCTAAATGCAGCAACCCGAATTGCCAAATCCAGCAGCCCAGATTCCTCATTTTAGCATACCATAAACCTAATATAGTCCATTGAATATCCATTTCAACAAACTACATTCAAAATAACTTTTTATGTTAATTAACTAACATATGAGTAAGTAATTATCATTATTAATTACATAATTTTACTCAAATAATAAATACTTCATTTATTAACTTTAACATTCTTAAATCATTATTTAACATTAACAAAATAATAATTAATTAATTTTTTATCCCTATTTATTATTTAGTCTTAACTAAATAACAAATAGTTAGTTTAATAGCACTAACTCTATTTAATTATTACCCAATGTTAATTAAATAATAATTAAATAGTTAATTACACTTAAAAATATTTAATTAGTATAATTATTAATTAGTAGCATTAAAATTTACTAGTTAGTAAATTCAAATGAGCTAAAAAGGATTAGACCATTAACTACTCGAAAAATTACCTAATTACTCCAACAAATTCTAAATTAAATATTATTATATTCCTTAATATTTTAGAAAACTTTTGGGTCGGGGCTCGTCGCTGAAATCGGGCGGAAGAGGCCTGAACCATCGCCGGAAGTCCTTCGTGAACCAGACCGGTTCACTTAATTAATTCATGCAGGCTGTCTCCTAATTTTCAGCCGCAGGGTCCTTCACGGAAACGCGAATAAAATGAAATCTACAACTCGGATCAAGGTGTAGTCGGTACCGTTGGATTCGTATCTTTCCGAACTATAATTTTCATCATCAAACACTAAATTTGGATAGTTTTTAACCACTAAAAGTGGCCTGGAAGTGGACTGTTCTGCACAGTCCCTTGACAGTCATGTGTTTTAGAAACAATTACATAACTCTCTCATTTTAACTTCCTTTTCATTGATTCCAATGAGGTTCTTTTCTTAACTTACCCCTTAAAACTCAGAAAAAAGAAAACCAATAATATCATGCATAGATTTCAAAATACACAATTTATTCGAACAAGTTACGGTTTGTGCGTCGGTAAAAATGTTTTCAAGTTTTTAGCTTTTCTTTTCTACACAAACCCATACCATTTTATACCACAACCACATATCCACAAACATAAATATATTTACCTTGATTCTAAATATATGACATATAAATTTCAAATTTTTAAAATAAGATTACACCCATAACCCAAGATTAGGGTTTTTAGAGAAGTTTTTTATACCTTTTAGGCTTGATTTCCTTTCCCCTTCTTCCTTCCAAGATGGCTATGGAATTTTGAAGCTTGATAAATCTCTCCCTCTTTCTTCTCTCCCTTGGCTGTGGGCCTCTCTCTCTATATCTCCCCTTGATATTATTTTTACTCTCTATTTTCTCTCTCTCTAGTTTACTAAGAAAATAAAAATGAATAAGAGTCCACTTTGCTATACCAACTCATTACTTACAAAATCAATAGATACATAGGTTGTATCTATCTATTTTGTCATCATGAGCAAGTACTAATTTTTGACAACTTGGTGATGAGCATTTATTAGTACTTGTACTACTTTCTCCACTCTATTAAGCAAGCTAGCAAAAAAATGAACAACCCATCACATGTGGCCGGCAGCCCCTTTTGCTATTTTCCTTCAAATTTTGGTTTTATTTTAATTACTAATTCACTTGCTCAAATGACTAAAAAGTCCCTCCTTTATTGGGTCAAAAATTGGGCCATTACTTAATTCTTTTTGGGCTTGAATACACTTAGTTTAAGCTACTTGAAAAATCAAGTTTACTTTCTACTAATTTTGGGCTACTAATATAATAAATTATTGGGCTCTCTATATGTGGTTTAATTAAATTCTAATGGGTTACTTACCCACTTTATATAATAATCCTTCAAGTCCACAATGAACTAATTAAATGGGCTTGATTAAATACTAAATGAATTAGTCCACTTGTAATTTATATTACTAAGATTAATACACATTTTATTATATTTATAATTATACTTTATTTTCATAACCCCATTTAGACTTGCTATATTCAAGTAAATTGAATATTTAATTAACTTACTATCTTATAAGTTGTTTAATACTAACACTCTTAGATTAGTCCACTAATTTAAATAACTATTAGTGAGACCAATTTTAACTAACAATTAGTCACATGCATTCCACATAAGTCACAATATATTTATCATCATTGATAAATAATTACTATATTTATTTATTCACATATCCATTCAATATAAATCAAAAAGTGTTCATTACACTTACAAGTAATTTAATATACTTATTTCCTTTAATAAGATATTAAACAATCATATAATCACTTTAGATTAGTAATGCCAATTAATCCTTTAAAGATTATAAATCTTTTATTTACCATTCAAGGTTAACATTTAAGTTATGTTAATTCTCAACATAACTTATCTTGTTTTTCCTTAATCAAATAGACTAAGTATCCTATAAAATAAATTAATTATCTTGCTTAATCCATATATTCAATTATATACTCCAAGTAATTTCTAATAAAAAAAATTTATTCGTAAAAATATACATATATAATTACATAAAATTCTCTGTTCTTACACGAACCCTTCGAATTAACTCGTACTATTTCAAGTTTCTGTTTTAATACAACTTCTTAATTCGTACAGTGTATTTTATCAAGCCAACCCCAATCACTGATATCGGTCAATCATCTTCTAGACCCACTGAGAAAACGATCCCCGCACCAAAATCAATCAATACCCTACCCTTAATTCAACCTATCACTGCAGTCCCGATGTCACAACCTTCCTCATCCTCCATCATCTCCACACACAGCTTCACCAAAAAGGGCTTTTTAGATATGCCTATTTCTAAAGAGGCAAACTCATCCGAGTTAAGAGAAGGCGTCTAGTAAAGACTGCCGATCAAAACCATCCACCCAAAGCACAAGAAAACACCCAATCCGACCCTCTATAATGACTCAAAAAATTCTATGTAATATTCAAATATTATAATGTCAAATTTTGAGTATAAATTTTTATTTATTTATTTATTTATACTTAATTTATTGTGACATTAAAATTTCTTACTACTTAATAATATATTAAGTATCTCAGATTATGTATGGTAAAGGAAAGGATGATGATATACATTAACATAATGTTATACAAATATCAAGAATGAAAAGGAAGGCCAACATGGCTTAATTAACAATATTCTTATAATAAAGATGTGTATTTACTCTATGAAATAAATATCGTATAATATAATTAAATTCATTCAAGAATGTTATTTATTAGCAAATAAGGATGATGGTGTGTTACTATGGGTATTTAAATTACATGGGATCATTATTTTTAATGATGGTTGTATCAATTACTTTTGCTAACCAAATAAGGATGGTAGATAAAATTCATGTGCATTGGAAGGTAAGAAGTCCATAATAAATTATTGGGCCACATTAAATTAGTTATGTATACTTAGAAATATGCTACTTTGATTTAGGTGTTATGGACTCTTGCTTATTTAAGAGAACTGTAATAAGCCCAAATTAAATCTAGCCCCTGCCTTATTTCAAGAATAATTTGACAGCCTCATTTGAGAGTATAAGGGACTATGCTAGCAGCCTGTTAACTTGCAAATCATTAAGTGCTATGAGTTATGGCATTGAGCCAAAGCAAAACCATTTCAGCCCATTTTCCTTGTCCAAATCGGCAGCCCACTTGGGCGAAATAGAGAGCTGAGTTTTGGTATGCAACCAAGTTAGTTAGCTAGTTAGTAGTTTAGTTAGTAACTAAAAGAAGTAGTAGTTGGTTGCTAGGGGGTAATACTCTGCAAGGGCCAAATAGAGTTGTGACAGAGGCTGAGTAGGAGTCAAGTAGCTTAAGCTAGAAGAAGGGGATGGATCTCGTAGGGGTTAAGTAGCAATAATGATGATGGAGCAGCAATAGGCCAAGTAGACCGATTGAGAGAGATGGAAGAAACTCTGCTGAAAGTTCAGCCATAAATGGCAGCCCCTCACCCTCATCCCAACTGGCCTTTTAAAAATTTTCAAGTCCATTATACTGTAGAGCTTCGGTTGGAAAGGAAGGGAAGATCGAGTACCCCAATACCATTCATCTCTAAGATAGCAAGGTAAGCAAGCCTAGACCATTCCCATTCCTTTTCAATTTCATTTGTTTAAGAAAAGTGGGTTGTTAGTGGCTAGATAACCTGTTATGGTTGTTACATTGAATTAGTTAATATGAGGACTGTTTCAATGATTTGTTGATTGTTATATGATTATCATGGTTCTGTTTGTTATTGATATTAATGTAGCTATTTTATGATTGTTTTAATGCCATAAGGTTGGAATAAGATGGCTAAAAATGTATGTACTGTATGTATATATATGGGATGCACTCTACATGTTTGATAAAAGGCCTAAATGTTGACTGTCATGTGCTAAAGGCAAGTTAGCTATGCAAACAAGTTCAAAACCATGTCCATATGCTAAGATAATAAACCCATGTATACATGTATACGTATACGCTAAAAGTAGAATGGATATGATTAACTTGAATAGCTAAGTGATTTCATGCTTAAAACTAAGTAAAAAGAGGGTTGTTTTGTGTTAGCTAAGAATCGATTAAACTCCAGGCGTGAATGCATATATCTTCACAATTACATGTCCTAAAGGTGCTTCAACATTCATCTTAACTAAACTTGAGGCTGTTTTGAGTTACCATGCCAAATCTATGCTTAAAATTCTAAGTTTGGGATTGCTATGGCCATCTATTAAACCTGGCCATATTAGATAGATAGAAGCTTATATTGTGATATAAAAATATGCTAGAAATGGTAGCAAAAGTGTAGCAAAGTCATAAGCTAGCAACCTTGTAGAGCTTCATGTGTATATGCTATGTAAAGTAAGTTTTAAAAGCCAAAAATATGCTAAGCTATTATACAAGGCAAGGATATAAAATAATAAGTCTCATGTGATGAAAATACATGTGTCTCAATGAATTAAAAGGCCAAAACCTGAACTTAAGGTGTTAAAACCATACTTGACTACTCTAGTTTAGGAACTGTTTGTGGACTATCAAGATGTACCATGTTTAAACCACCTGGATCAAAGCCATATATGTAAATGTTATGAAAATAGTTTGTCTATTCCTATACATTACATAAGCATGCTAATCTAGTTGACCATGTTGCTAAACCATGTTCTTATGGAATTTAAAACCTATCAAGGGTTGTTTTGAACAAAAAAACTTAAAGCCTTCCACTCTTGTGATTTAAACCATGAATATAATCTATATAGCACAAATATGAAGTAATAATACTTGTATTAGAAAGTAAGGACTGTTATGTGAATATTAGCACTTAAGCATGCCTAAAGTGCCTTTTGTGTGTGCACTATTTTAGTACCAGAGATTAGACTGACTATGCAAGCTTATTAAGGTTCATGGTGATAAGTTTTAATGATGTGTGAAGTTTATTTGAATGCCTAGAAGTTCCCTTATTATGGAACTGTTTGATATTTAATTATCAAACTGTGCTTAAAATCCAAATTTGGGGACTGTTTTGGTCAAGTTCAGTACCTATAATTATGAGTCAGTAAAGAGACCATGAAATATCCATAAGGGGTATTTAAAAGGAGTTCCTTAATTTAGTTAAGGTCTATGTTATGTGTGGTTCAAATTCATATCTAAAAACTAATGAAAATAAGCTTTAAAATAGAAATTAACACCTAAATGAAGAACCACCATACCTGAACCATATAGGCAAGTTTCAATAGTTATAATATGGCATAAGTGAGCTACACAAGCTAAAGAAACCAAGCCTAAACTATTTTGAACATTAGACTTGTGAAAAATCACATTTTAAACCCAAAAGTGGACTGTTTTGTGTAATTTTTAATACCTGAACTTAAAATATTGTAATAAACTCATATAAAGATGCTAATGCATGCTTATAATGGTTCCCAATCATTGCCATAACCAAAGCTAGTAAGAAAACCAAGTTAGAATCTATTTTTCAAGCCTAAAGTGAGCTTTGATAGGTCAAAGTTAGCTAGATGATTAAATAAAGTGTGGTGATGCTAAAAGTGTCCTTAACTAACTAAAATACACATGCCTAGACTATCCAAGTAGCCAAAACTAGAGAAAAATGATAAAGTGTTAAAAACAATTTTTGCAAAAAGTTAGAAAAAATGCCAGTTTGAGGCACTGTTTTGAGAAGCTTAAATAAAATGAATAAGAAACCTAAACCTTGATTAAAATATCTTGATGTATGGTCTAGAAGCAAGGCCAAGTGGGTGAGCCAAGAACTTAACCAATAAATTCATAAAAATCACCAAACAAGTTAAGAAAATCATGCAAACTGTAGTTTTCTGCAGATTTTTCTAAGTATGAAAATTTGAGATTTTGCCATTTTACTTAAAACTTAGTTTTGACACCTTAGACAAGTGAGTTAAAGGTATGCTAGGATATTCCAATTGTTGGAATGCTAATGTATACAAGAACTTGAGAAATTAGTATGTAAAAGCATGAGAAAACTAGGTTTAGAGGGTCAAAACCAAATTTATGCCTAGCAAAGTCAACGGAATGTTAAAACTAGTCCTAACTAGTTATAATTCAAGTGTTGGAATGAGCCCAAGTGGTCAGAAATAAAATTGGCAAGAATTGGCTAAAGTTAGTAAAACTAAAAACTATGGCAAACAACCTAGGTTGACCATCAGTTTTAAGAAGCATAAAGAGCTTGCTTGAGAACTTAAACGAGAACAAAAATACTTTGGTATATAGTCTAGAAGTATGTTTAAAGTTCATGTCCAAAAGCCTAATACAAAAATTCATAAAAATCATCAAAGTAGCCTTGAAAATCAATAAAACTGCAGTTTTGGCTAAGTATAGAAATATGTAAAACAACCCATTTGGGGCCTGTTTTTGGATTACTTAACTTGATAGTTTTAAAGACCTAAAACAAAAACAAAATACTTTACTAAAAATCCCCAAAAGTACCTCGAAAATCATATTTTTGTCTTTGGGTTATGTTGCAACAATAAAGTTTAAGGCTTAAAAGAGTCTTAACATGACTAAATGATATAATATAAATGTTTTATAATCCATGATCTATATCATGCTATGTTGAGACTGAAACTTGTGTGTTTTGGGATGTATGAAAGCTATATGTGCTATGAGTTTATATGTGAGCTAATTAAGTAAAAATACTATAGATATATACTAAGCTGTAAAAATGTGTTGTGGCAAGCTAAGTGCCTATGTGTGCTTAACTGTATTTGCAAATAAAAGCTATCTATATGATGGATTAATGTTAGTAAGTAACATACATGTTAGTTATTGAATATGGCTTCAATAACCATAGTTGAGCTATGTGTATTAACAAATATAGACTTTGTGCTATAAGATAACTAAGTAAGCCGATATTGTGTGTGTGTGTGTATATATATATATATATACATATATATATATATAGGCTACTCAGTGACAAGATATTTTACTAAAAGGTTTAATCGACGCGGTAGACAAGTACATCAACCTTTCTTACTCAAATAAGTTTATGTTACAAGTATATCAAACATTTCTCTTTTAAATGAGTTTATATTATAGTACTTAATTCAAAAGTTATCTTTTCAAGTCATTCAACTTATTGAACTGTAATACTTCAGATTCAGTTATTCTTATGATATTGAAAGTATGTCAATGCCATTATTTCGGCTAGACAAATGTTGAGATAAATTGATATTCTTCATTCATGAAAATCTCATTTAATGTTCTCCAAACTATTTTGTTGTGGTACGGACTCTTATATAATGTTACGAACGAACAAACCTTTTATAATGGCATAAGATACCGGACATATGATTCCGAAGGACATTTAATGTGTCGTTAGACTGTTATATTGTGCACAATATAGGGTACTTGGGTTGATCACCTAAAGTACAAGTCTATAGGGTATATTCAGTTTTTAGTATCTGTTTATATCCATGGATTGCAGTTTTAGTACTGTAAATTCTAGTATAGAGTTCACTAGTCATTTGACCTTATAGCATGCAAAAAGCCTGATTTTTAAAGAACGGTTTTGCTCAGTATCTTATGAATTATATTTCCTTTGTCATAAATATTCTTGTTTCATTATATTCAACTATTATTTTCTTGTTGAACCCTTACTTTGAATATAATATTTTCAGTTAAAACTAAGAACGTTGGTACTTCAGGGAAAGATAAAAGAAAAGGCAAAGTTGTGGAGTAATTTATTTATTAAGTTTATGTGCTCAACTAAGTCTAAGGATTATTGTAGTAAGTACCTTTAGTATTATGTTTTGTAATATTATTTGGTATTTCAGTTATATAAAGGTCTTTAGAACCAGGGATTTAAGTTAGATTATTATGGAATTTAAGACAGGTTTAAGTTAGTATTATGATGGAATGAATGGATATGATAGTATCGTGAGCACCAAACCCGAGGTAAAGGTAAACCCGGATTTGGGGGCGTCACGCCCTCCATCCTCTGAACCCCTTCAAACAAACATCACTAAATCGAAGCCATCCATTTATCCGACCCCAACTTTCGAACCGAACCAAATACAAACAGAAAAAAGAAAAGAACTCGAAGGCCCTTCATCCAAACCCTTAGCTAAAAAACAACATACTGAAACCTCATTTGACCATCAAACTCCTCCCCTTCCCCCAAACATCCTTCGCCATCAACCAGCCGTATCCAAGAGGCTCATGCCTCGATGACGTTATAGCCCTGAAATGCAGAAGACTACCCGATCGAACTTTTGAGCACTTCGTTCTTCTTGAAGACGACGAACGGTTCAAAGGCGTAAGTCTTAAGGAACTTATTTACGCCAACTCCATGTGCATCAAGGCCGAGTAAACATTATTTATTCACCACCGAACCTATATATTAACTTCAACATTTAACCTCTCTTCCCTTTGCTCTCAGGCCACTGTTGTTACCGGTCGAATCTTACGTCGACTCACCCAGGTTGAAGATAGAGAAAAAGAACTGGAGGTCGAAGTCGAGCGTCTTGAACTTATGGTTCAGACTGCAATGGTCGACATCAAGAAAGAAAAGAGCATGCATGCTAACGCCGCCTTCAATTGCCAAGAACTTTAAGCTAAACTGGAGACGGTAAAAAAGGAAGCTTCCAAAGGTGAAAACGCCGTAGAGCACTTCTGAAAGACCGCAAAAGTATGAAGAAAGAGCGTGACACGCTGAAGGGCAACAACGCAGCTTTGCAAGAAAAACTCGAGACTATGGATGAAAAGCTCAGAATGTCCATAGATGCTCACAACACTTTGGAGAAAGAGTTCACCAGCTACAAGGCACTACCCCCCCCCCCCCCGGTTGACCAAAGTAGTCAAGCAACAAATTTACCAAGAGTATCAAAAATCTGCCGAGCTCTCGAAGGAGGTTATACAACAATTCAGCAATGGCTACCAAAGCGCTCGGGACTTGGATAAAGAAAGGATGCTGGCAAACAACCTTGACCCTTCAATTTTAGACTCTTCAGACGACGAAGCCGAAGCTTGAAGGAAACCTCCTTCTCCACAACAACATTTTTTGTAATAGTTCATTATGCTCTTTATATAATTAAATCCCCGATGTACAAACATTCAAAACTAATGAAAATATCATTTGAGCAAAATGGTACTTTAATTTCATTAAGTACTTGAACAAAATTACAGAGCCATAAAAAAAACTACTCAACATGCACTACTGATAATATTTCTTACACCTCCTAGCATATCCATCTTAATAAGTATTCAGTACGAATATACAAGAACTCATCACTTAAAACTTAGCTCATTATACCATACACTTTATCGCATAATTGTACTTTACAAGGTTAAATGAAAATTTTAAAATTTGATTTCAAAACAAGTATTTTATCAATATTACCAAATTTAGGACAACTTTCTTCATTTTCATTACAAGAAGTTCTTACAACTTAAAATCAACAACTAAGAAAAACAACATATGTTTGCTTTCCAAAACAACCTTAATTGCTTACGATCAGGTTCGTCAGGTAACTCTTCGTTTAACTGCAAATGACATATTTGCAAGAATGAGCACGACGGCTCAGCAAGTCTAACACTTAACACATTTCATACTTCACATATTAAACATGTTCTATAATTTATTCGCGCTTCATACGTATTATATTGTGCATGTCGACATTTAATACATATTTCATACAATGTGTTAAATATATAAACACATCATATATCATATGTCACAACTAATTGATTTTCCATAACTCAATCAACTCCGGTCATATTTTGACCTCAACGAATTTATATTGTAACGTAACATCAATTTCACAAGTCATCGTACACATAACGATTTCACATACTATAAAAAAATATTATACATATAATCTTTACATGTTATACATAACAATTAAAACTGAAAAACTTATTTTTCGTCGTTTTCACTATCGCTTGTAGTAGTTCACGCTATTGCTTATACTCGTTTACATGAATTCGTAACTTTATCGTCTCTCATAACACCTACGTAATATAAATAGAATTATTACATAGTTGACACAACGCGTTTTACAAATTTCATTCAAAACTCGTACATTCTAGATTAATATTTCAAATCTTTAATTTTAACCAAGTTGGATTTATTATTCCAAATATAGGTTAATTTATATTTTAAATTACATTCCATATAACCAATTTAAGCTTCACAAAAATTAGGTTAAACATATAACCACATAACATATCAAGTATGGATTAAAAATCAATATATCCAATACTTTTCATAAAATTAATAAATATAGTTCCCCCTTTTTTTTCAAACATGTTATATACATGCTTTAATTTATCCATTATGCTATATGTTAAATTCGTAAACACATAACTCCATTCACAATCCATCCTTATTCTTTGAATCCTTCGTGATTCACAAGATTCCATACTCCCACAGTCCAACAACAACTACCAATAAAAATTAAAACAATTTCTTACAATTTAAGGTTATGAGTACCTTTAACATTGGAATAGAGATAGCTCAATCCTTGTTTATGGTTTAGTATAAGCCTCTTCTTGATGAAAATTTGTTCAACACCTTCTCCAATTCCAGCTTATAATTACAATTCTTGCTATCTTCTCTTAAATTTGGGTGAGGTTTTATGATGAAAGTGATGAACTATTTGAACGAATAACTTAGAAATCGAAGAAGGAAAAAAATGAACTTGGTTCTTTGCTGTAGAGATCTATTCACATAGCTTATTCAATATTAATTTACTAACCAACTATGTGGCCTTCCACTTTCACAAAAAATGCTACGTGTCATGTCCTATGTTAATATATGAACACCAAGCATTTTCCACTAGTAAACCAAGCATACATGTTACTATACTTTTATTTCCAGCATACATAGATTAAAACATATATATACATATACTTATAGTACATTTTCGGTAATACATAAAATATATTTAATATTATGTCATGTATTAAAATCGTATTTTATATCCTTATATATATTATCAATAAATATATAATTTGGTAGTTTATAGATTTATATTTATGTATAAATTCCTTTCATTAAAAATGGAATTAACCCATTATAAAAATAACACTTTTAGTGTAACGAACCATCAATGGAAATAGTTAATATTTTCTTCATTAATTATTTTAAATAGCTCATTTAATTTATACAATTAATATAGTATAATAAAATTTAATTTGTTCTTTCCTTCCATAAATTATTTCCAAACAATTTATTTATATATTAAATGTATATAAATATATATTCAATCATTTATTCAAATATGAATTTAATTTACTAACTTGATACCAATATACATATTTTATATATTGGGTTTCATCTCATATTTTTAATTTACATCCATTTGGCATAATATTAAATGTTATACCATTATTCATGTTATATTTAATTATTGTAACACAATACCACTATCATCATTAACTAAATAAATTTCTTTATTCAATTAATAAAAATGAATATTTTAATCCATCAATTCTTAGATAGTGAATTAATTACCTCATTCCATATTTAATTTATATTTGTTTGGCATAATATAATATATTAAGCCATTACACAAATATATTACATTTATATGTAATATATTAAAATAATGAGTTTAATTAACTCCCTCATTTTTATCAAAACAAAATACATACATTAATTCACTAATTTTATGTAAGTGAATTAATTAACTCATTTTATGAAATTTAATTCATAATAATTCTATTGTCGTTCAAGGCTTATTATTCAAATTATATTATTCTTAATCTCAATTAATTAATATTAATTGATTGATTTTCCTCAATTTCATATTTCATTTCCTAATGAACTCAAGCTAACTAATTTAATAGTTTAATTAACTATTAACTCTTTCGTTCCAAATATGTGTGTGTGTATTTCACACGTATATATACGTATTAAATTCATCACATAAATCACATAACTATATATACACATATGAATTTATACATTTAAACACGACACGTCTCACAATAAGAATTTTATTTATTAAATTCTTATTTTATATAATTTACGAAAATCTAGGTTATCACATTCTTCTCATCTTATAAAGATATATTCCATCCCCAGAATCATAATCACCGAACATACTTTCCATGTTTACGTCTATTCTCCTTTGTAACTTTTTTGTTAAATCATTTCAACGTATCGCTTTAATATAGATTTTATATTACCTATTTCATTCATTCCCTTAACTAATTCTTATAGGTTTCATTTCATAATCTTTATTAAACTCAATTATATTTCGAGTTATACATTCTTTAACCCATAAATTTCCTTTTTTAAGGATCATCGTACACCACAATTATACACAATAGTTCAATATCATAGTTTACTAAACTTATAAGAATTTGGGATATCACATAGAGCAGGGGAATGAATAGTGTTTATGAGCAACTCTCTTATTCACTACTGCAAGTATATTGCTTAGTGTCCCATACCCTGCTTAAGGATTCAACACCTCACGCTTAAAGAAGAATGACTCAACCATATGCTGAGTTTTTTTATTCTATAACATGTATACTTATATATATATATATATATATATATATATATATATATATATATATATAATTCATTTCAAGAGCATACCCCCTTAAATAACATACCAAGCATACCCTCTTTAGCGACGGACCGGGCGACGGTTTGGTCCGTCGCCATAGGTCTGGTCCGTTGCTATAGCTTTTAGCGACGGGTCTGTCGCTATATGGGGTCCGTCGTTAAAAGTTTTAGCGACGGACCAGACCTATGGCGATGGATCAAACCGTCGCCCGGTCCGTCGCTAAAGAGGGTATGCTTAGTATGTCATTTAAAAAGGTATGCTCTTGATCCGTTCTATATATATATATAATATATACTTATTACATGCTCCTGCATTTTTATTTTATATGCACACATACATATTACCAATACATAAAATTGTAATTATATAAATACCACTATATGTATTATTAATAAATACATATTTTGGTAATTTATACATTTATAATTATGTATAAAGCCATCCCACTAATTATAGAATGAATCCATAATAAAGTTAACACTTTTAATGTAATGGACCATTACTTCACATATTTGCTCCTTCCTTCCATAAATTGTTCCAAGACCATTTATTTAACCTATACATTTAACCATAAATTAAATATTAATTTAATTTACTAATTTGTCACCAATATTTATATGTCATATATTGGTCATTCAAACCTATTCATTATATTCACTTGGCATAATATCGACTATTAAGCCATTAACCCTATTCTATTTAATTATTTTAACATAGTACCATTTCTCATTAAACCGAACAAATTTCCTTATTCCACTAATTAAGTCAATTTCCTCATTTCATATTTTCAATTCATCTCCACTTGACATAATATAATATATTAAGCTATCTCATAAATACATTACATTTATATGTAATATATTTAAAAATGATGAGTTTAATTAACTCCCTCATTTTTATTAAAATAAAAATACTTACATTAATTCACTATTTTAATTAAGACAATTAATCTCCTCTTTACGAAATTTAATTCATAATAATTCTATTGTCGTTCAAGGCTTAATATTCAAATTATATTATTTCATAATATAATTTCAATATTAATCTCAAATAATTAATATTAATTAATTAATTTTCTTCGCCTCCATATTTCTTCGTAATTAATTTCATCCACCTCCTATAATAGTTTAATTAATTATTAAATCTCATTTTTCAAATATATATATATATATATATATATATATATATATTACACATTTATATACACATATTTAACACTTCACATAAAATCACATATTTCAAAATATAACACACACACACACACACACACACACACACACATATATATATATATATATATATATATATTCAAACAGATTTCGTCTCATAATAAGAATTTTATTTACTAAATTCTTATTTTATTAATATAATTTCTGAAAAATTCGGGTTGTCACAATCTTCATAGTCAAACCCTCTTTAATAGCCTTAAAACAATAATGACTGCACACCATGCACTTTTGTCTTCTGTTCATCTTCTTTATAAAACAACATGTTGTTTAGGCATGCATTAATCTTCTGGTATCCAAGACCCAACTTCTTTACCATTTTTTTACGAAAGTAAAAGTTGTCTAGCAATTTTTCACCGTCAAGCAACATACTCTTAATGACCTTCAAGAGCGACTCAAAATATTCATGGCTCATGTTGTGATCAACCTTGATGTTAAGTAATGTCACTATTGCAGACAAAGTAGTTTGCTTCGTGCAACCAGACCATAAAATGGCTCGCTACCCTGTTCCAATAACTTGAAGAATGCCTTAACATCAGCATTCATAGGTTAATCTCTGTCCTGTTCCCAATTAAAAGTTGGTCCTACAATATCCCCAACTATGTCATTCATATGATTCATACTACTGCCTGGATTTTAAACTCGTCCTATGCCAGCTTTTCTTTTTAGCCCATTTGCCCACCAACATTCTTCGTAATTTACCATAAATCCCTTAAGAAGTAAATGATATTTAACAATCTGTCTATTCACATAATTTACATTCTTACACTTAAAACAAGGACATCTAATGTTGTTCTAAGCATTCACACATTCTTCATGGCTATATGCGTAATCTAAAAACACTTCGCAGCCAAATTAAAATTTAGTTGTAGCACCTATTTGGTTAGCTACCTTTTGTCAGCTCATCCAACTACGGTCAGAATAGTAATCCATGGTATGATTGTACATGTTTTAAACCAAATTACTTTATGTGAACATAGTCATCGGTTGGTAGAATGCATGATTCCTATCTTAATATATCTCCACCCTTATTACACTGGTCAAGATTCTATCTCATTCAAGTATGTGATGTCCTACTGATGTCAACAACTTAAACACATGCATATTTTATTCTAAAGAAATTTCGGCAGCATCTCCCATCAATCTCCAAGTACACGAAATAGGCTATGATTTATATAGTTTAAGTATGCACCTGGAGAACAATAAAACATAATCAAACAGATATTTGTTTAGAATAAATAGATACATGTGTCATTAAGTCATCGACACTGACCTAAGTAGGAGCGGAACATACAAAAATAGTCCCAAGACGGGGACTATTCAAGATTCACTCCTAATGGATATATACAGGAGTGAATCTTGAACGGGTTTCTAAGCTTACTATACTATACATGATAAATGCAGATTCAATCACAATTGAAGAATATATATATATATATATATATATATATATATATATATATATATTGTTTTCCAAAGGCACTTGGAGATCTAGAAGGGGGGTTGAATAAATCCTTTTAAAAACTTTCTTTTTAACAGAGTATTACCAACTTATAAATTAAGTAGGTTAATTTAATTATACACATCATAATGATAATTTGAAAATCCCCTTTCAAAGATTTAGGAAAGTCAAAGTTCTAAATTTAACAATCAAATGTGGAACTAAGTCACATGCTAAATCACAGAGTACTAAAAGTAATGAACATAAAAGTAAATATTGAAAGTAAATAAGACAAGATATTTTAAGTGGTTCGAAGAACAAATATGTCCTAGTCCATTCTTCTACTCCTTTAGTAGGAAATCCACTAAAGATAGAGTGATCACTGAGATCTGTTCACAAAGAACAATTACAACAACTGAATCACAAAGATTCCTTCAAGTCACTTAGACTTGGAACAAGTCACTAAGACTGTTTATAAGGGTCGCTAAGACCGGTTCACACAGAACCCTTCAAGTCACTTAGATTTGGTAGCAATTAGATCACTTAGATCTTTTCAAGTCACTTAGACTTGGTTGCAGTTAGATCACTTAGATCTAATTAAGTCACTAAGACTTATCTCCAATAGGTTACTTAGACCTTTCAATCACTAAGATAGAGTGTTTAGTTGGGGAACTGCTAAGTAGCTTTAAGTCCAATCTGAAATGACCTAGCAGCTGAACAAGATGTTCTAGATTTTTAAGATCTTTAGGATCATAGAGTGGAGCCTTAAGAGTTTGGCAGCAGATTAACTTGTATAATATATTCTTGTTATTGTTGTATTTAATCTGCGTGCCTCTTATAGATTTCCTTGAAATTGTCCCATTTGAAAGTTGTCGTTAAAAGTTGTCGTTACTTATTTAATGCTCCAATCTTAGAAGATATTTGATTATTGATTTTTGGGTGAGTATGTGTAAGTTTACTTTCGGTTGTAACATGTCACATCAGACTGTTGCAGTGACCTGCAAGTGGGTCGCTGTCATTTCACTGAATTAGTTGTTTAGACACACTTCAATCTAATCTTCTTTTCAAACTATAAGATATTTAACAACTATCTTAGGATCTATACTCCATGAGTCTTGACAGTGTTAGTCTATTGTCAGAACTGATGTGTCAGTCCATTGTCAAAGTTAACATACTCTACGATTTTCCTAATCATAGAGTTTCATGGTGGTCGTAAAGTATCTTTGATGAGCTCTACGATCTCTTTCAGACTCTACGGTCCTCATTTAGTTTTACGATCTCTAACAGACTCTACGGTCTTCATTGAGCTCTACGATCTCTGATAGACTCTACGGTATTCATTGAGCTCTACGATCTATGAAAAACTCTATGGTCTTCAATGAGCTCTACGATCTCTGAGTTGACAGCTCCGCAAACTCTAGCAAACTCTGCGATCTTCAACTTGTTTTACGATCTCAGGGCAGATAGTTCTACGATCTTTGGCAGACTCTACGATCTTTGACAAACTCTGCGATCTTGACCAGTATGCTCTACGATCATTCACTATTGTTGCTCTACGAACTCCAACTTTAGAGCAGTTAGCTTTACGATCTTAGACTACTTCATTGTCTTACTCTACGATCATTTCCCGACTTAGTTCTATACTAAGCACTCACTCTATGAACGTTGAGTGTTGGATCCACCTAACAAGTTTGATCCCTATTCTAAGTCATTTTACATCAATTTCAATATAAGGATTATACAATAAACTACGTACTGCATACAAATATATATTATCTCATCATCAAATCAAATATACATTTGTCTTGACAATATATATATATATATATATATATATATATATATATATATATATATATATATACACACATACATACACACACCTTATTCTGTAATTGAATATAAGATAGAAGATATATCTAATTGGTAATTAATCGTCACCCTAATATATTAAATATTTGAAATTAGGGTCGATTTATGTCTATTGTGCGTATTTTAAATAATTTTAATTTATTAATCAGCTATTATTTAATATATAATTAAATATTATTATATTATAATTTATTATATATTTTTTTAATAAATTATATCATAGTATATCATTGGATGCAGGATATATTCAATGCTAATCGTCTCCTTAATATATTAGATATTTGAAATTATAGTTGATTTATATGTTTTATATATTACTATATTTTATTTAATTTTCATTTATAACTTAACTATTATTTAAGTTATAATTATTTAATATTTTATATTATAACAAATTATATTATATTATTTTTTTTCCATTTTATATTATATTTTACTACATTATATTACTCTCTTTGATTTTATATTAGTTTTTTTTTAGTTTATTTTGTTTTATGATAGTATTGTGTGGGTGTCTATATATATATATATATATATATATATATATATATATATATATATATATAGTATACCTAGTATACTATAGTTGTTTATATTATACTATAATATATTATTTTAATTTTTATATTATATTAATTCATATTATATTATATTATTTAATATGATAGTGTAATGTAGTATAGTATAGTACAGTATATTCCATCTATCATGCAACAAAATTATAGTTTATAACATTTGACACATCAATTTAAGGAACTTATTTCCCCCGTCACTTTAATGAGGTAACCTTATTGCTAAAATGCCCAAGTGACAGTGTAGTTGCATTATGAGTGTACCAGCCTTATTGTACAAATACATACTTCATAATTTGGGTTGTTTTTTTTTTCCAAATGAAAGGATTAGCTTTAAAAGTGGAATAATGCAAAGAAAGAAAAGGAAAATCATGTATTTGATTTTATTTTCAATATTGTGTATCACATTGGGGGGGGGGGGAGGTGAAAGACCTAAATATGTTATCCACAAAAAAAAAGAATTTTAAAAAAAGGACAATCAATAGGTTTCACAATCAAATATGTTCATTATCATTTCTTTACTATTCTTACCATTTCCAGCAAATCAAAGTCAATAAAATCAATATATCAATTTAGAACCTAATCATATCAAACACCTATACACACAATCAATAGGTTTCACACCCACCAAGTTTCAAAATTATCAAACAGATAAAAAGTTGGAGAGATAAAATACATATTTTCAGTAGTTTGGGAAATAGTACTTTGCAATGGCGGGATCGAGAGAGGTGAAGTCGATGTTGGGAGCAATTGAGGAAGAAGAAGAAGAATGCATAATCCCCCATTTCCTTGCATAGCTGCAGTGGGCAGTACTTTCAGTTATTTTTAATGTTATGAAAAAGCATAAATACTTTGTAAAATACATGTAAATAATATGGGAGTTAAATTAGAACATAGAGAAGAAAAGAAACAAAAAATTAATCACGATAACAAATAATATATCATGATACCTATCAGGCCATCCAGGGCCGTTCCTGAGCATGGATGGGAGGATCGATCACCCTGGGCCCTCGATTAGGGGGGTCCCAAATTTGTTTTGTATATATAGTGTATATATATGTGTGAAATTTAAAATATAAATATATAATGAAATAGGTATACAAAAGTAATTTTCAAAGCCTAATAAATTTTTAAGGACTCAACTGGGCCAACGCTATTATAGTGTCAAAGTTCTCACATATTTTGTTCTAGTCAAAGTTCTCATACATTTTGATGTAATCGAACTATTATGTTTTAAGCTCCGAAAAAACACTTTTTTGATACAACTTATACTTTTTATTTATTTATTTACTTTTTTTATGCAGACAATATTTCAAAAAGGGCCTCGGCCACCAAAATCTCATGAACGGCCCTGACCCTGAGGCCATCACACGAATTAAAATGTCCACCACATAAAAACAAGATAACAAGTTTTATATCATGACAATGTAGATTCCACTTCAAAATCAGGTTTATAAGTAATGATTAATTATTTTCATCCTCTGGTACCTCACTGTGTTCTTTTGAACTAGGCATAAAAATCAGGAAAAACCTAAAAGCAATTTGTGAGAACTTGAATTAGAGTTGGCACATAGCCATGAGGCATGATGTGAGTACCTTTAGCTTTTTGTACTTTCCTGCAAATGAGACTTTTCTTGGATTTGTTTGGATCTAGATCTGGATAACTGGAAGAAGTCTCACGCCATTCATGTACTGGCAAATGCAAATCTTAAATTGAATGACTACAATTGATGCTCTACAGAAACGGTTACTAGATAAGTTAAATTTTGTCCTAAAATTTATCAGTAATTAAGAAATACCATAAAAATAAAAAGCAAAGCAAGATCAAAATTGAACATACCTTGATTTTGGGGGTTTACAGCTACTGTTTGGAGGACCAAAGAAAAGGCGGTGGCACTGACAAGACAGTGGCAGAGCGCAGCCGAGGCAGCAACGACGAGACGATGGCTCTCACACATGCACACACTCTCTCTCTCTCCTTCTCCCTTTTTCCTCCCTCGCGCAGCTGCCTCCCTTTCCCTTCTTCCTTTCCTTGTATCTAGTGCGACCGAGGTTAGGGATTTTAAAACTTCATTAGCGAGCGCATATTAGCGACCGCTCATAGTCGTTGATTCTATCTGACGTGGACATAACAGCGACAGACTAACGACGGAAGATCAGTCGCTAATGTTTGGCGCCAAATTTGGCGGGAAGTTTTAGGAATTTTAGTGTGCCCAACA
The DNA here is from genome assembly GCA_034770075.1 of Aralia elata. NCBI lineage: Eukaryota > Viridiplantae > Streptophyta > Magnoliopsida > Apiales > Araliaceae > Aralia > Aralia elata. The sequence continues at coordinate 6,509,160 of CM068380.1, forward strand.
AACTTAGCGACAAAAAGGTGGTCGCTACTTATGTTATTGACGACAGATCCTATCAGTCACAGAAGTCAGTCGTTGTTATTGAAATTAGCTACAAATTCTTACAGTCGCTAATATGTTCGGTCGCTAATGCTCATTTTTCTTGTAGTGCTTTGACTTAGTTATTTGTTTTTTATTAGATCTGCAACTTGTTACATCTTGGACTCAGTTGTATATTCAATCCTAGTTATTTACTTAACCGGCATACGGTGTTGTTGAATTGCTCTACATTTTGCTAATGGTATATTTGATTCGGGTCGTAAAGTTTACAACATGTCTCATTAATTATATCCAGGTTCTTACTTAACTATCTATTTCTAGTAGTTAAATTTCTTGCATGTATGTGTAAGATTGGATTCTACTAGTCAATAGCTAGGTTGTTATAACTTGTTTATAATTGTATTCATTAAGTAGTTATCTTGGTTGATTTGTATGCTTAACTGAATTTGATCTTTAAAACAACGAGAAGAGATTACTTGACTGATAATAGTTTAACTTGTTGTTTATAGTGTAGTTTAACTTTGGCTATAAATCAACAAGTAGACTGCTAGAATCAATTATCATTAAAATTAAGTGTCTAATATTGAAGTCATCAGTCAAAGGCAAAAAGACCCATAGAGAAGCAGTACCTTCTTTTCTTTAATCACTAACCAGTTTCGGTTAAGTAGTTGGCCGATTTTGAAGAATAGTGTTAATTGAATAGTATACTTTTACCGGTTAGACAAACACTATCTTACATCGAGTTCAAAGAACTCTGGCACACCCGCACACAAAATTATTCAGGAACAACAGAAGGCTAAACGTAAAAAACAACTATAGTTCTGGGACTAGTTAAAGGATTATTTCTTTTTCTCACAAAACTATATAATTATATTTTCTCAAAAAGAACAAAGAAAAAAAAAAGGACCGTGTAATAATATTTGATTCAGAAAATTATTTACTTAACTGAGCGTGAGAAGTAAGAGCAGATCTTATTGTAAAATCTTGGACCAACGACGTGGGATATACTTCATCCGTTCTAAAATACAAGATTAATATTGACTTTTTAAAATTAACTAAAGACATTTTTAAATTTAAAATTGACATAGATTCAGTCAATACAATGATAAATATTATAAACTATCTCAAAAATACTATTTATTATAAGATTTATTTATTTTTATAATTTTAATGAATAATCTCAATTTTAAATATAAAAATATGACAAAGAGGAAGGTAAAAGACTCATTTTGTATACTTGAATACACTTCTACCTATGTTCAGGGCCGGTTCTGGGTATTTTAAGGCCCAGGGCGAAATATCTCCGAGTGTGCCCACTGGCGAATTTAAGAAATTTAGCGGGGGTTCGGGGGCAACGCTTCCGAGAAATTTTTTTTAAATACTTTTTGTTTTTTTGTATTTTTTTTTAGTTTGACGCGGGTTCGTAGCGTGTTGAAATGAAACACTTGTTTTAATATAAAGGTTTGACAAAAAAAATTTCACAATATAATTAAAACAATGTTTCATATCAACAATTCTAAAAGTGTTTTTGATAAAAAAATAAATTTAAAAAATTATTAAAAATGTCATAGCAACAATTATATTGACATGTTATTAAAATAAATATAAAATTATCGCTAAATATATATTTATTTTACCAATATAATTATCATTTTAACATTATTAATTATAACATTACATCCTCCTCTTACAAAAGCAATTTCGTTTAAATTTTTTTCTTAATTATATATTTACAAATTCTTTTTGGCCTGTTAGTAAAAAAAATGGAAAGAAAAATGCACCAAGAAAGACTCGAACTCAGGTCTCTACTTTAATATAGTAATGTTCTACCATTGGACCACTAGTGTTTGAGTATAAAAAACACTAAATTACATATATATACATAACCTTATAATTAATTTTTGGGCCCTCTTCAATTTTGGGCCCTGGGCGGTCGCCCAGCTCACCCTGGCCCAGGGCCGGCCCTGCCTATGTTATGTATAAAATTGCATTTTTATCTCTTGTAAGAACGTGAGTTAACTTTTACCTCCTGTATCCTCTAAAAATATATCAAATTTAACTTTTAAAAATGAATAACGATTTTATAATTTTAAAGAGACAGAGTAACATGAACGGACATGCAATATTATATACACGGTCATGCATGTTTGTATTACGTGGAGTTTCTAAATTTATTTGATCGACGGAGTTAAGTTGTACAAGTCCAAACTGCGGAGGTCTTTTGTTTTGTTTTGTGATGTCACATGCAGCCATGCAGGTGAAGTGGGATCCACTTTTCAAAGGTTTACAAGTTCTCTACGGAAGCTCTACATGCAGTAGTCGGACTCCACTCTCCCAATTTAACATTAAAAATAAAATGAAAAAGAGTCCGGCTTTACAGTGAGATAAATTTATATTAAATAATAATAATAAAATATATTAATACATGAAATTAAATAAAATTATAAGAAAATTTTACTTATTATACATTTATATACAAAAGTTATTACTAATACTTGTTCGTCTAACTCACAATCAAAAAATCAACGTAAATATTCGCAACATACATTATTTTTTTAAATAAAAAATGTGTCGTCTAAAATGCATAATTGAATATTGGGATATCATCTTCTTTTGTGTTTGAGTTTGTGGGCTCAAGTGCATATTAGGGTTCACATGACCTAATTGAATTAAATGTACAAATTAGGGTTTACAGAAACCTAATTAAAAGTACAAATTAGGGTTCATGTGACCTAATTAAATGTACAGATTAGACAAAAAATAAATGCGCTAGACCTGGGGAAGTCTCCACGTGTTTCAAGGCAGAAGACTCGTGGATGCGACCCATTTTGGGAATTGATTGAGGGATTGGAATGGTGGCTAGAAGAACAAGGCAATTTGGGCATTACTTTAATGATTAAAGGACATTTCTGGAATTTTTCCTATAAAACATGACTAAAGGGTATTTCTGGAATTTTTCTTAAAATATGTGTCTGGCATGTGACTATTTCCCAGGTAAGCTCTATAAATAGTCCCTCTATTCTAAGAAAATGGGATGACTCTCAAGACATTACACTCAGACTCTTGGAAGCTCATTACACTTGGAACTCTCTCCTAACTCGAAGACTCAAGAAAGCTCTTGGAATTCCTGCTACCCTAACCCGGTTTCTGGATTCTAGGAGTTATGCCACGTGTCATTGGAGTAATCGTCCACATGTTCTTCTCCCCTCTTCAGTCAATCAATCAATTTTGTGCTCTTCGTGGATTTCTCTCCTCTCCAGCTAACACGAAACCCTAACCCTAGCAAGGTGTAATTTCTTTACCTACATTTATTTGGTGACTCTGCTGGGGAGGTGTAGAATTCGTGAAGGGTATGCCCACAACTCGAAGTGGGAGAATTACAGGAAGAGTTTCACCGACAACAAGCATCACTTCACCGGATCCGATTTCAAGGCAAGCAAATCCAGTGTTCCAAAGCGCGAATCTGGATTTTGATCAACCCATCTTAGAAAACGTTTTGGAAGGAAGTTCAACATCACCTCAAATGGCTGATCAACAACAAACCAGTGCTAGACAGACAAACACGGGAAGACAAGGTGAGGAAGTAACTGGAGCGCAGACAACTGTAAATGTTGTGCAGATGGAGATGCTCAAGGCATTACAGGAGGCACGAGAAGGCCAAGGGATGATGATGAACATGATGTTGGAAATGCAGAGGAAGTAGGAAGAGATGGGGAATTTCCGCCAACAGTTGATGCAAATCCCCACTTTCAGGGCTATGTTCCCAAGAAGTTCGCAGGGGGAACGAGCAGAAGTGGAGGACAACAGCAACACCAAAGAGAATCAGACTGTGCCTCCAACAACGGAGAGTCAGCCGATTCCAATCATCAACTTGGAGCCCCAAAACAGCGGTGATGTGCCACAACTCAGATTGGAAGCAAGTCAGCCTCAACCCAACATCATCCCGACCACTCTCCTAGCATTTTCACAAGTGCAGATACTGACCATCCCGAGCCACATCCAACGAACAAGCCAACAAACACAACCAATACAAATTGTGCAGGATGCAAGTGTGCACCAGCCAATTTCCTTACCATACATGCCACCAATGCAACAATACATAACAGCCCCTCAAAGAATCCATACCACAAGCCAGTATGTGACGAAGGATGATATGATTGATGTGGTCAATCAACTTCGCAAGCAGACAGCCCGACCTTCAGAATTGGAATTTACTCCCCCCTACCCGGCACACGTTCGGAGACAACCTTACCCGGCAGAGTATATTGAGCACCCCCCGCAGTTCCCAAAGTATAACGGTGAGAAAGGGAATGCCAGGGAGCATATTGCCAGGTTCGTAGAGTCGATGTCTCCATGGTTGGGTTATGATGAGGTGAATAACCACAAACTGTTGATGAGAGAATTTAACAAGACCTTGACGGATAGTGTCTTCAGTTGGTACTACAATTTGGAGAAGGGATCAGTCCATGATTGGGATGATCTAAAATTGCAGTTTTTTAAGAAATTCTTCTATGTGCAGAAACAGGTAACTATTGTAGAGCTGATGCGATTCAAGCAGAAGCCGAATGAGGAGCTGTCAGATTATGTGGACAGATTTAGGGCTCAAGCACAGAAGTGTGACGAGCCAATTGAGGAGAAGAATTTGGTTAGCATATGCAACAATGGTGCTCTAGACTCCTTCAAGCCCCATCTCATTACAAAGGCCTATGATTCATTTGCGACCCTCTCATCCTTCGCACAGGATTTAGGAGGAATCGTGACAGTGCCTATAAGTCATGCGATGGTTACATGGAAGGGTAAAAGAACAGCAACTGTGGCTTTGGCTAATTCTCAGTCAAAACCACAAGGGGACAAGAGGGAGAAAAACGAGCGAAATTTGGAACGAAGTAAAGGAAAACATGAAGACAAGTATACCAGGATGCCAGTTCCAGAGGCTATCACATGCAGCGATAAGGCATTCAGGGGCATGTACGAACAATGGGTCGAGCACGGAGTGGTGAAACCTCCAAGGCCTAGATTTGTGGTGACGAAAGAGATGAAAAGAAGACCGGACTTCTGTGTGTACCACCAGTACGCGGGACATTCCACTATGGACTGTTACAGTCTGCGGAGGATATAACATGAGAAGCTGGCAGCTGGAGAAATTGAACTATGAAAAGAAAGCACCGTGTATAAAAAGCCACTTCCAAACTACAAAGGAAAAGAAGTCGAAAGGATGAAAAATTAAAAAAAAATTAGCAAAAGAAGAAGAACTCAAAGGTTCCCCTCCTAGGGTTCGGCCTCTAGGGGCACACTCCTGTTTAATCTCCGATGTGATTTTTCGATCGAACCTTGGTTATCGTGATGATCAATACTAAGAAAAGTGACAAAAAATACATGGAGGCTTAGGGATGATCTTCATCAAGTCCTTCGAAACATAGAAAGCTACCCAAAAAGGCCAAAGATCATGACGCCATGACAAAGGCGTGTGTGACGTCAATCCAAAAAGAACATTAGAGCCTTGATTACTTCCTCCACGACTGTTTTACTATGATAATGCAGGCAAACGTACATTTACTGTAGCTATGCCCGATGTTATGCTAAAGCCGCATGAAGGCAAGAAGGATGGAGGCTCATACTAGATTTCAAGAAACACGATCAAGGGCCACAATAGCTTATTCAAGACAACAAGCTTTAGTAGCATACAACAAGCAAGCATCAAGAATCAATAGTTGGTGCTCATGTCGAGACTATGAGAAGTTTTATTATGCAAACTTTATCAACACAAGATGATGGACAACCCAAATACTGGCTCTACCATCGAAAGATCTCAGAACTGTAAAGACGAGAATATCAAAAATTCACCCAAGATGGTGGTCCACTAGAAAATGGTGGTTGAAGTACTCAAGAGCATCCCTTGCCAAGAAATTGGATGACCAAGGGAGGAGACACAAGAATTGATGAATTAAAAATCCACCCAAAATGGTGGTCCACTCTAAATGGTGGCCAAGTCCTCGTAGATTGCACTTGCCAAGAAATTGGATGACCAAGTGACGAGGCATGAAACTTAAGCCCTTATGAAACCCTATACGCCAAACAATTGGCACGACGTACCAAGGGATAAGGCACAAGTTATACTTTCAACTTCAAAAGTAACCGGGGAACTTGACTTTACAGCCCTCGGAACTGACAAGTTATACTTTCAACTTTAAAAGTAATCGAGGCACGTGACTATAAGTCCTCAAAGTTATACTTTCAACTCTAAAAGTAATCGAGGCAACTGACTATAAACCCTCAAGCCCGAGAAAGTTACACTTTATCTCTAAAAGTGGCGAACGTTATGCTTTATCCGACAAAAGCAAAATCTATTATTATGAAAAAAATTTGAAACGTTGTGCTTCGATTATTAATAAAAATGTTAAACTTTCACTTATACTTGAATATTCTTTGATTTTAAAAGTATGGATTCAAGTGTTAGTTTACGAGGAATCGAAAAATTGCATGTTTACTCTCACTATTATGAATATTGTTATCTTGGAGTATTAATTTGAATAACTTATGATTCAATGCTAAACATTGGGTCTTAAGGAAAAAATTCAAGTTAAAGACAATCACTAATGCTAAAGAGACTCTAATATGATAAATGACATATAAATGAGTTCTTTGATACAGGAAATAACAAAAAGCTACAAAAAGTCATACCTAGAAGTAAGGAGATCTAGCCCAGCACGAAAAGGAGAAATGTCAAGGCCAACAAGTTATCAACCTTACAACTCAGATATCTAAGTCCTCTGTTCATAGAAAACGGAGAGAAAGACTGTGCATCTCAAGAACAAAACTAGGAGACGCGTGAGACTTTCCTGACTGGAGGAAAAAACCTGGAAAGCCCTCAAAGGAACAAGCTCTCCGGTTGGATTGAAGGAAGCTATAGTAGGAGCCACTTGGGAAGCGATCATGATATTCATCGGGAGAGGGGTTGCACACATCACAGGCTTAGAGAAGGCCTGTAGCTCCACGACATCTTTATTTTTGGGTGGATAGCCGAGGTCACTAAAAGGCGAGGTGGCAAAATCAAGATGAAGAGAGTCAAATAAGGCGAGCCCCTCAACGGGCAAAGAAAGTAAAACATCGATGCCCCCACCCAAAGAACTAGCAATTGTACCCTCCATGTCAGGTGAAGCCTCGGGAGAATCCTTCTGGGGAGGATGGAAATCACCAATAGGTTACGAAGGATTCCCCCTCGGGGGAGGAGGATTAACTGCCATAATAGCATCAGTATCAACATGGGTGTCACTGGTACCCTCCAAGATGTCATGAGAAGATGTTATATGTGGGTGTGAGGCTGGAACTGTACTAACCACAGCAGGACCTAAGCCTACATCAAACATGGAATCATCAACATTAAGGCTGACACGATCATCATGCAATGAAGAGGGCTCGACAACAATCATGTTATGTCAAGGAGGCTCACAAGTAGTAGAGGTCGCCACCTCACTTGTCGTACCCATAAGAAGTCTAATGGGAACATCATCATTATCATCATTCTCAGCAATCTAAAAACAAGGATCCTCGGCTTTACTCTAGAGTAAGTAACTCTCATCTCCCCGACAGCAGAGGATCCCGGGGGAGGAACTCGAGGAGGTATCCGAGAAGAAGTCTGAAAGGATTGTGACACCATGAAATCATGAAGTATAATTGCCAGCCCGCCTGAAAGCCTCTATCAAGTATGCAACGCACTCGGTATCCCTAGGAGACAGACTAGATGGGCTACAAGAAGCCGAAGCAACAACAAGAAGACTGTAAGATATATATAATCTAGAATAAGAACATAATTTGAAAAAAGAAAAGGAAGCAGACATACTCTAGAGTATGGGTGAATCCCCCCCCCCCCAAACAGTAACGAATGTGCACGAGGAAAACATCCGCGGGAAATCAACACAGTAAGGGCGTTATGATACGTAGATCCCTACATAGCTGAATGCCCTACATGGTTGAATGCCCTATATAGTTGAATGTCATACATAGTTGAATGCCCTACATAGCTGAATGCAGTGATATATGCCCGTACACTTTAGTATAGCCTTATTCTCAGCATTCCCGAGGATCTCATCGGTCCAATGTTGCCATCCTAGAAAACAGACATATGAGTCAGACAGGAAGCAAAAGGGGATTGAAAGGGTATTCTTGTTTCTCTATGCACATGCGGGGAATGCGACCGGAATGGGGGAAGTCGTCCCAACCTCCGCAAGCGGCGACATAAAGAAAACAAGCCTTCTTTCTTTGGTGACGGAAAAGTTGTGCGATCATAAATCCGGACTTGCTCCCAAAAGGTGTCAAAAGGCCCAAAAAAGGGAGCTTTCCCTAATCATTGACGAAGGGAGTTACCCTGGAAGTCTTCAGAGCATCCGGTAGACGAGGCATGTAAGTAAGGAAGACTCCACATAAGGGTGCTAAGGATATCAAGTAAAGCATATGAACTTGAGTAGGCTTACCATGGCAAGGGGAGAATCTGAGATTTGCACTTGCGAACCTGAAAAGAAGAAGAAATAAAGTCAGGGAAGGATCAAAATCACAATTATGAAAGAAAAATAAGATTTGAAATTTTTTCAAAAAAAACTTCAGACAGCCAAAATGCATCCTTTGGAGCCATTTTTTGGATTATTTTAGTATGTATCATGGCCGTTGGCGATGATTTTTGAAGTGCTCGTCGATACGGTCGTTTTGATATATTATGGACCCCGAGACTCTAAACGGAACAAAAGTTATGGTCAAAACAGTGATCACGATTCCCAATGTTTAAATTTTGGTACATTTTCTCCTAAGGTTCGCCCCTTAGGGTTCGACCTCCTGCAAAAAAATAAATAAATAAATAAATTTGCAATAGGGTTCAGCTCCCCTAGGGTTCGACCACCCTAGGGTGCGGACAAAAAAAAAGCGCTTAATTTTCCCCTATAGGGTTCGGCCCCCTAAAGGGATTTTCTTTGGTTTACCTTGAATATTCTGATGCTCCACAAGTTAATTTTTCAGAACAGATGCTTCTTTGTCGATAAATATTGTGTTTTTCTTTATTATTCGAGGGAACCCTGCCGAGATTTAATCCAAGTAACGGGGCTCGGAAGACAAAAGAAAAGCTACAATAACCTGAGAAGAAACATAGAAGAAGCAAGTCAAGAAGAAGTTCGGAAGAAAGTACTCAAATAAACGGAACAATTGAAAGAAAAAGAAGAAGGGATGATGACCCTATAAGATTCAACCCTTATGATTTTACCCTACAGGGGTGGAATTGTTTTCTTACCTCTTTCCCAAGCTGAAGACTGTTTGCTTGCCGACTTCTTGGTGATCTTCAAACTTGAATGAGGAGAGAAAATGCCAAGACAATAAATTGTACGATGAAAAAAAAAGCCTAAGTGACTTGGGAGATGTATATATTCAAACTGCAAGCTTGCAATAGCAAAGGAAGCAATCTTTACTTTTTCCTCTTAAGGAAGATTTTGCAATATAAAGATAAGTTTATTTGAGTTTATTTTTTAAATAAACATATATATTTTTGAAATTTGTTTAAATTTGGTATTTTAATGGATTTTCAAAAAATATATATATTTGATATCTGATATTTTATTCCTAACAATAAAAAATTTTCGAAATTGGTATATATATATTATATATATATATGTATTGAATATTTGGTTTTCTTAAGAAAAAAGATCTTGCTTTATAAAATTCTAATAAAGGAAGATTTTGTTTCCAAATAATAAATTAAGATTTGATTATTAGATTTTATTTAGTGCTATCTGATGATTTTCCTTGTTTTAATTCTCAGAAAATAAGGAAATAAATATTGAGCAAAATGAGGAAGATTTCAGATGATCTACTAAGAGGTTCAAGGAAGAGCCCTTCTAGGTCTTATCTCCTTAGGGTTTAACCCTAATGGTTTAGCCCCTAGGGGTTCCCTCTTCTAAAACTCTTGTGTTCAAGACTTGAACAAGTGGAGTCACACAAAATCATTCGAAAGCTTGGAGTATTTTGCACGAGCGTCTCTCAGGAATCGTGACTCTCGCGCAAGTGGCAAATGTGAGCCCAATTGCATATTAGGGTTCACATGACCTAATTGAATTAAATGTACAAATTAGAGTTTACAAAAACCTAATTAAAAGTACAAATTAGGGTTCATGTGACCTAATTAAATGTACAGATTAGACAAAAAATAAATGCGCTAGACCCGGGGAAGTCTTCACGTGTTCCAAGACAGAAGACTCGTGGATGCGACCCATTTTGGGAATTGATTGAGGGATTGGATTGGTGGCTAGAATTGATGCGACCCATTTTGGGAATTGATTACTTTAATGATTAAAGGACATTTTTGGAATTTTCCCTATAAAACATGACTAAAGGGTATTTCTGAAATTTTCCTTAAAACATGTGCCTGTCATGTGACTATTTCTCAGGCAAGCTTTATAAATAGTCCCTCTATTCTAAGAAAAGGGGATGGCTCTCAAGACATTACACTCAGACTCTTGGAAGCTCATTACACTTGGAACTCTCTCCTAACTCGACGACTCGAGAAGGCTCTTGGAATCCCTGCTACCCTAACCCGGTTTCCGGATTCTAGGAGTTCTGCCACGTGTCATTGGAGTAATCGCCCACATGTTCTTCTCTCCTCTTTAGTCAATCAATCAATTTCGTGCTCTTTGTAGATTTCTCTCCTCTCCAGCTAACACGAAACACTAACCCTAGCAAAGTGTAATTTCTTTACCTACAGAGTTATTATTATTATTTACGTTTAGTCTTAATTTATTTTTTTGTGTAGTTATCACTAATTAACATTTCTCTCCGTTCCAAATTATAAGATTATTATAAATTTTTTAAAAGTTAATTTGAGAAATTTTTAAATCAAAATTTGTCATGATTCATTTAAATTTTGAAAATAATAAATTTTATAATTAGTAGTATTTTTTAGTTAATTTATGAGTCACAATAATTATTCTATGTTCCTGATATTGAACTAAGATTATAAAAATTATAAAAGTTTCATGATCGAAATATGAGAAAAAATAGTTAGAGGAATAAATGTAAAAAAAAATTATAATTTGAAAACTAACTAAAAGATTATCCCAACATTTATGTCCCGTCAAAAGTTAATGAAAACTTACTACACTCTCCCCTTACGAGTTATGACCAAAAAACCTTGGATGAAGTTGATATTCATAATTTACGGTTATGTGTATACGAGAGTTGTAATGTACTTATGTGTGGTCAGACATATAGATATACAATTGGACCGATTCCTTTTTATTAAAATTAGTATAATGGCACACATTATGTGTGTGATAACAGAGTGAGAGAGTAAAATGGATAAGAGAGTAAGAAAAAAAATACGAATGAAAAACAAATAATTACAGTTTGAGAGAATTAATAGGAATGAAAAGGATAAAAGAAAAATAGAAAAAACTTCACATAATTATTTAAACCAAAAAAACCGTCAATTTTTCCTCCCGCTATATAATACAGATAAAATTGTAGTTTAAAAGGAAGTCTCTTTTTTTCTTTTCTTTCCTTTTTTTTTATTTTACTTTATACAAGTTTGTACATAATACTCCTTACATTTCAATAAATATTACTTTTTAAAATAAAAAAAAAGTTTGTACATAATACTCCTTACATGTCTTATGTTTAAAAGGAAGTCTCTTTTTTTCTTTTCTTTCCTTTTTTTTTATTTTACTTTATACAAGTTTGTACATAATACTCCTTACATTTCAATAAATATTACTTTTTAAAATAAAAAAAAAAGTTTTACAAAAGTTGTAACATTTTTTTATTAGGGTAATTTTGGTAAAATTAAATGATCAATTTACTTATAATCATGTCATTTTTATATATCATTTTGTTGGGTCTCTAACTTTTAGGAATATTTTGATGATAACAATAATTAGTAAATAGGTTAATTAAAAGTGTAGAATCTTCTCTATAGGATTTATATTATAATTTTTTTTAATTATCTTATTTACTTTGACCAAAAATATTTTTTAATTCTATTGAATTAATATTTTATTGACCTTAATAATTTAATATCAAGTGTCAAAGAAATTAATTTATAAAGTAATATTTTTTAAGGTAAGAAAAATTCTTATTTCTCTTGAATAGTTTTTATTCACTAAAGTTTTCAAAAATTTATTATATATTAAAGTTATTTTTATAAAAATCCGAATGCCTACGTGTAAGCTTGGAATGCTTGAAGTATTTAATTCATGTATGCATGTAATTGGAAAAATAAAGGAAGAAAAACAAAAGGCTAAAAGCCTTGGACTTGTCCAAAATCATCCATACTGGCTATCCTGTGTGTTGGCATTAATTGCTAGTTTGACTATGTGATTGGAAGGAATGTGTTGGGAATTGAATTCCTTTTGCCATATGTGTTGGAGCTTTTAATGCATATGTGTATGCACGTGAATTTACTACAGAGAGAAAATGTTAATGCTTAATTAAACAACTTTCACCTTTTGACCGAATACATGCTGGGAATTAAAAAGTTAAAAATATTTACCATGTGCTTGGAAATGGGAAGCCAACATGTGCTTAACATTTCGTGGGTGCTTTTTTCAAAGGGCTAAGCCTTTGAAAAATTCAAAACTTGTCAGTATACAAATCCTTCAGGCAAATCTGTGTGAGCCTTTGTCTATTTCATCCGAGCCCTTCGTCTTTTCATCAAGCAATCCGAGCCTCTGCTTTTCAAAATGAATTCTCAAATTACAAATTTATGCTTGACTCAAAATTTTTCTATAAATAGTAAAAAATTTCTTCATTTCTAACTTGTCAATTTATAATAAAAGAAAAACTTACTCCTTGCATACACACTCTCTCTCTAAAAAGAAGTTTTCTCTCTTCTACTCAAAATTCTAATCTTTTGAAGAAGAAAAAATTGGTCAAAATATATAAGTTATTGAATTAATTTGTTTATATTATCTCATACATGTTTATAATTATAGATATACAAATATAAATTGTTATACACATTTATATATATCTATATTTCATTTATTCTTATCAATTAAAATATCAGTTTTAGATACAGAGATTTAGAGGTATTCTTTAAACAAAAATTTCATTCGAATGGTGTTTGAAGTTCTAAGTGGTCTTTTATTGATATAATTTATTTATATAAATATTGTAAATTAGATCAGTTTTAGATATCGAGATTTGGAGGTATTCTTTAAACAAAAATATCATTTGAACGGTGTTTGAAGTTCTAAGTGGTCTATCGAAAATATTTATATAAATATTAATTATGAAACTTTAAATTTAGTCAGTTTTAGATATCGAGATTTGGAGGTATTCTTTAAACAAGAATATCATTCGAACGGTGTTTGAAGTTCTAAGTGGCCTTATTTGATTGTCACATAATAGATAAAATATATTATTATATATATTTTTGAGTTTAACAAATTTATTTGTTATATCAAGTGTTATTTAATTGATTAATATATTGTACTTGATATCTGTCATCATAAGTATTAGATCAAAAATTTATTTATTCACAAAATACTTGTTGCATAATATAAAAGTTATTTAAACTTTTATATCACAAATTTCAGTGAATATATCTGCTTAAAAAAAAGCATATCACTCACTATAAAAGTTATTTAAACTTTTATATCAAAAATCAAAGCTATATTTGTTTATTATAGAAACACATTCTTTATTTATAAAAAAAATAAACTTTTATAAATCTGGATTAATTTATATATCTGCTTATACGGACGCATATTTGATTCAAGATTAAATTTATTTATCTGCTTACTCAAAAGCATTTTCACACAAATATAAACGTTATATAAACTTTTATAACTGTGCATAAATTAATATATGCTTTCACAAAAGTATATTCATATTTTTAATCGGTAATAATCTATTCAATTCTCCTTTTAGATTATTATTATCACACTTTCACATTTGAGTATAAATTAAGTTCCTTTACTAATTAAAATTTTTGTACTTCATATTTTTGGAACAGTCTCAACCATGCACACATTTCAGAGTCATTTTTAATATACAAAAACGTATGCTGCAATATGGGACGGAGGGAAGTATATAATTTTCCTCCCTTACAAATTAGTATTAACTTCTTAGTTGTTTTTGTTACTTTTAAATATCTAATTTGGCATATATAGTTTTGATATGATCCTCTTAACTTTTTATTTAATTAATAAATTAATTAAATTATATGTAATCTAATGCGAGTAAAAGTATTCAAGAATCAGAAAGTGTTACGTGTCCTCATATGAGGTCAAATAGGTAAAATCCCTAATGATTAAGTTAAACTGTCATAAATAAAATCAATGTTTTCGAATCCAAATTGTTTATAAAAATTAAAAAGTTACTTGGTAAATGGGTCATTGGCTCATTTAGGGAATGATATAAATACATATATGGTCATTAAATTAGGATCATTTTTCACATAATCATCATTCAAGTGAAAATTCTGCCGAACTCGCTGCTTAACAACTGTTTTCTTACAAAACTTTACAAATTCTATTAAGTTTAACTACAAAATGCACATGTATCAGAATAAAACTTTAAGAAAGCTAGAGATTCCAATGTATGGAGGATGCACAAAAAGTATTGAGAAGAAGGAATGGGTGGGTGTATAAGGGCTCAAAATTGCTTCCGAATATTGCGAAGTTAATTCTCAGAAGGACAACAAAAGAAGAGGGGAATACAACAGATTTCTCCATCTCCTTACTTGCGTGTGTTTTAACCATTAATTGCCACTTGGTAAAAATCTCTTCCGTATCTTCAACGACCCTTTTCTTCTTTTGTTCATTCACCAAATCAACCATAAACAATTTTTTTTTTCTTTTTGGTATATTTTGCACCAGTTCAACTTTAGTTTTTCACATTCTGCTTACATTTCTTCCTTCTCTCCACCCTTTTTTGATACGATCCACACCATATATATTTTCCCATTTATGATTTAGCCATTATATTTTCATGGCTTCCCCTTTGTATCTTTATCTCTTTTTGAGCTTCAGGTTTATCTTGGGCGGAGCTAGAAATTTGAATTGGGACGAA
Organism: Aralia elata; assembly: GCA_034770075.1. NCBI lineage: Eukaryota > Viridiplantae > Streptophyta > Magnoliopsida > Apiales > Araliaceae > Aralia > Aralia elata. Next base: position 6,524,241 of record CM068380.1, read on the forward strand.
CTAAAAATATTATAATATCAAAATTGAATGAACTATAAAAATAAACACAACAAAAAACAAGAATTTTATATCCACAGTATGATGGACCCATCCTCTAAAACCTCTTTGGTAAAATACTATTTAGTTTTTCTCTCTCCAAATTTATCATATTACATACATGTACATGAAAAATAACTTATTAACTTCTTTCAAATAAAATTACTATTCTACACTTAAAATTAACAAACTAAGTGTTCTGTTTATGTATATTAACAATAACGGCAGATTAAAATTTCTTTGAACTATATTTTTGTCTTTAAATTTCTTAGTACACAATGACACAAAGCATATATGAAGTAGAGTATAACAACATTGACACATTGTAATAACTAATAAGCAAAATAACAAATCAACAAAACCCACAAAAAAGAAGAAAAAAAATCAATACATCAAATATCCCTAAAAAATACAATTACTCCCCTAAATATATAGGAGAAGTCGAGAAGGGGAAATAAATTGAGCATTCATACCTTTAGATGGAAATTGATTGTTAGTAATGTTTGATTTTGGGAATCACTAAACGGCGAACAACAATAGCTAGGGCCGTCTGCGGAGAAAGGGAGAAGATTTCGGGTTTCCTCTACACTCAGGGGTGGATCCAGGAATTTGTTTCAGCAAGGGCGGATTTTACTAATTTTTTGGTTGAAGTTAAATAAAGAAAATTTGAACTAATCATAATATTAACTAATCATAAGAATGTTTACAAATTATAATGTTATCCTCAGACGCCTCATAGCTAAAAAATGTTCTAAGATAGCTTCATTATCAATAGTTTCAAATACATCATTTTCAATGTACGAAATCAAACAATCACTCAACCATTTATCGCCCATTTGATTTCGGAGAGTGGTTTTAATAATATTCATAGTTGAAAATATTCTCTCCACCGTAGCAGTAGCAACCGGTAAAGTCAAAGCCAATCTCAACAACAAATAAACCCGAGGATACAAATCAGTCTTGTTTTTCTTAACCAACTTTTGAGCAAGTTCATCAATCCCTTTTACATTAGAAAATTCAAAATCATTTTTCACGTCTAGAATGTAAGTTTCAAGTTCATCATCAATCCCCCAAATATCTCTATCTTGAAATTTCAATAGGTAAAACTTTACAAATTTAATCAACTGTTTCTTGTCAAATGCTGAGAAAGAGTTACTTGGATCAAGACACGTCATACATGAGAGTAACTCTGTATTAACATTATCAAATCGATCATTTAATTCTTGAAATTGACTATCTATCACTATATAGAGTAACTCAAGTTGAAAGTGATGAAGATTTGTGACTTTTTCACCCCGACGTGATCTCCCTTGAACCAAAAAGATATCTTTCATTTTGTGAACGACAATTCCACGCACATTACAAAATTCAGTAGTGTCTGCCAACAAAGTTTCCCAACCCGAATCTCTCATACTTTGTAGCCGTTGCTTTGAGATAGTAACTAAAGTCATTGCATTTACGAGATTTTGGTCTTTTTTTTGTAATACTAGTGATAAGGTATTCGTGATTCCCAAAACCTTTTTCATTAAATGTAATAAGAAAACAAACTCAAAATCTCGCATGAAATGCAACAAACTAGCCCGATGGAGGCTCATTCCAACTATGTTGGCTTCTATTTTGATTTCTGTTAAATTGTCCCATTCCTTTTCCTTGCTGATCATCTCTCTCTCTCTCTCTCTCTTCGACTCCATTCTGATTTGGAAGCTCGAAAGTCATTATGATCCATTTCCACACTCTTAGCTGCATTAGCCACATGGGATACATCTGTAAATATAGTGTGGATGATCAATCGCCTATACTCATATTTCAAAGCCCATTTAAAATTTTCTACCTGTTGTGCAGCTATCCCCGCTATTGAACCCACAAAACCAGCCAATCTAGTAAACCTCGCCATGAAATCAATAATAGTCTCATCCTCCTTCTGCAGAATGGACACAAACTCCCTGGTGTATACATCCCGATCCGCATTTGGGAAGTACTGCTGATAGAAGATGTCACAAAAATCACTCCAAGTGAATGCATCCATGAATCCATCCCCATGTGTAGCATTCAAAGATTTCCACCATCGTTGAGCATCATCCTTTAGCTTATAAACTGCTAACCTCACCTTCTGATTTTCTGAACACTCAATCACATCAAAAATCTTCTCCAAGTGGGCGATCTAGTTCTCTGTAACAATCGGAGTCGGAGCTAAACGAAATGATTTGGGCTTCTGCTTAATGAACATCTCCAATAACACATATAATGACTTGATCCTCAGGAGGATCATTCTGCTCATGTTGTGGTATCTCTGCATCACCCCCCATACCATCAGTATGATGATTTCCTTCCACCTGCGGAATACCCCTACATAGCCTGTGTCACTGCCCGCGTAACTGTATCATTCACCATTTTCTGCTACCATAGCGGGGGTTATTACTGTGTTACCCTGAGTTTCAACGTTTCCACCCAGAGTAACAGCCTTAACCTAGGGCTGCCCTTGACCCCTTCTACCATTATTACCCTGCCTCCTAGCAATTCTCGAAGACCTACGAGCCATCTATGATGCAAAATCAAACCAATAAAAACAAACAAAACAAAACAAATAATCGAAGCCAAAATTTATGCAAACGAAGATCAAACGTAACACAAACACTATAATAAAATCTTATAACTATCCAGTGGTCTACCCATAACTCACAGGTCAAGCCTAAAAGGCAATCTATAAGATCATAACCTAAGCTCTGATACAAACTCTGTAACACCCCTTTTCTGAAATAAAAAGAGATGTCACACACAAACATAACAAATACAATCCTCTAATAAACCTCAAAATGTTTTCAATTAGATTTAACACCAATTGTCACATATGCCAATTTAAATAGAAAAAACTCCACATTAACATAGTCTCTACTCTTAAGAATAAATGTCAAAATGGTCCAACATCTATTTACAAAATATAATGAAAAATTCAAGTCTAATAATAATCTCAAAAGCCAATCTACTTATTTGGATCAAAGATAGCTCTCTTCCCACAAATCCTGATCACCCTTGATTACTTGCTGGAAAAAGAACACAACATGAGTCAATTGCCCAGTACGGATATAAAAATGTATATATATATATATATATATATATATATCATAATATATAATGTACCCAAAAGAGCTGAATGAACGAACAAATACAAATTACGAACGAATTACGAATATATCAAAATTAGTGAGACCAGGTACAAATGATTAGCACTGTCGAACGAACAACTATAGTAAAAAAAATTCAAATAAAATAAGACTGAATCAAATGGTTATATATAAGGTAACAATTTCATACTGAGCTCAAATACAAATAGCCAAAGGCTAACAAAATACATCGGTACCATGATGTATGCAAATCAAATCAGATAGTACGCACGACACATACGTCACTAATCCGTCAAACGAATCACATCAAATTAAATATTGGGTCGACCCATACGTATTTTGAACAAACAAATCAAATGGTCAAAGCTCACACCCAGAGCATACAAAAGGATACGCTCTAGACTGATCACACCGCCACGGAAGGTGTCATGCCCTTGTGTCAAGAGGACATGCTTATGGTACCCCTACAGGTGATTAACTCAAGCATACCCTAAGGATCAAACTACAAAATATAAGCCAAAGGGGTTCAAATCACAAGGCTTACATGACCATCTTCAAATGACATCGAATTATCAAATACGAACATACTTGAATATCAAAAGATACTAATGATATAAATACTTCCGAATGTGAACGAAAATATATGAAGAAGGATACAAACGAATAAAGTCTCAAAAACACAATTTCTCAAACGACGAAATATTACGTAATTGATATGGGGATAGAAGCACAACAAGAAACGAAGTACGGAATCCGTACCTGAATATAATACCGAAATAATTCACTGAACCCAAATATCACTTCGCTAGATCTCCTTAATCCGATCTATATAATCACCAAATTAATACAATACCGTAAATTAAATTACTAACTTATAAAATTTATATTTTTATAAATTAACCATTTAATGTAATAATATTATGTACATTATGTAATTAAGAGATAGATATTACTATAGTGTAATTTAATTTTATAATATTATAATGTTATTATATTAACTCCACGTTCCTTGTTTAAAGCTTCCTGTATACAAGTATTCTAAATTAATATACAAATATGTAAGTAACTATTAAACTGTTCTTTTCATATAAAAGGATGAAGTTTTGAATTTATAAAATAATTCCCAACTATATGTATAAGTAATCAGTAGTTCAAATAAAATATGTTCTTAAATTAATATACAAATATGTAAGTAACTATTAAACTGTTCTTTTCATATAAAAGGATGAAGTTTGAATTTATAAAATAATTCCCAACTATATGTATAAGTAATCAGTAGTTCAAATAAAATATGTTCTTTTATATATATATATATATATATAAAAGTAGCAGTTGAGTTGTATAATATTATAATACAATCTCTTTTATTTTGAAATTTCATTCCATAAATGTATCATATATATAATTAATGATTGTGGGGACTAAGACCCAAAGTACTGTACAATATATATACTATATCATGTGTATATCCTTATTACGCAGGAAACCATTCACAATTACAGTGCCACATTGCGGCACTTAATTTTTTTTTTTTTTTTTTTACATTACCCTCACAAGGATCATAAATACAAGATTTAATCCGAAGATTACATCATCAAGCTACGTAATCAGCCACTATGTATACATCAATCAATTATATATATATATATATATATATATATATATATATATATATATATATATATATATATCATAATAAAGAATCATCTGCACCAACTAAGAGAGATTTTAATGTAATAATCTAATAAGTGAATCATACTTACATGCCTTAAAGCTTCTCAGAAAAGAGATGAACTAGTAGGGATTCCTCTCTTAATTTATTTTTGGCTTAAATATGGATTAATACCCTGAACTTTTAGTGTTTTTCCACTTTGGGGATTGTCTTTTTAATTTTTTCAATTAGGGGATTAAATTTTTAATTTTTTTCTACTTTGGGGATTGTCTTCTCAATTTTTTCAATTAGGGGATTAAACTTTTATTTTTTTTCCATTTTGGGGATTGTCTTCTCAATTTTTTTCATTAGAGAATTAAACTTCTAAAATTTTCTGATTACGTCTAAATTGATAGTGTAACATTAAAAAATTGATGACATGACATCGATACATGAATAAAAAATACTTGTGTAATATTGAGTCTCATTTTAATATTTATTTAATTAATTTTTTGTACCAAAAATGATAAATATAAGATCATTATTAATTTTATTTTAAAAAATTATCATTAAATTTACCAAAAAATTAAAATTAATAATTAATAATTTACCAAAAGGGTAAAATTATCATTAAATTTACTTAAAAAATTAATAATGGTTTTATATTAAAATTATAATAATAATTTATTTTAAAATTAATAATGGTATTATATTTACCCTTTTGGTATAAAAAATTAATTGAATAAATGTTAAAATGAGACTCAATATTACACATAAGTATTTTTTTTAGTCACGTGTCGCTGCCATGTCGAAAAAAATTAAAAATTTAATCCTTTAATTGAAAAAATTGAGAAAACAATCCCCAAAGTGGAAAAAAATTAAAAGTTTAAACCTCTAATTGAAAAAATTGAGAAGACAATCCCCAAAGTGAAAAGAATTAAAAGTTTAATCCCCTAATTAAAAAAATTAAAAATACAATCCCCAAAGTGAAAAAATATTAAAAGTTCAAGGTATTATTCCATATTTAAGCCTTTATTTTTCTCTTATCCACCTCTGTTGCTTCGTTTGTTCTCAATAGCAAGTTTATATCAGACTTATCGCGGGTATAATTAGGTTTTGGTTATTTATTTATTAATTAATATATTTTATTAACTTTCCTAATTTTAATAGGATTTAAAAATTACACAAATACAATTTAGACCCAATTAATTTAAGAGTCCAAATTAATGTAATTCTTTATTTATTATAGTCCAAATAAATTAACTACAATTTGAAGTTTAACGTCCAATTATGAAATCTTTGAAAAAAGAGAATGCATCGAAATATAGTTGCTACACCAAAACTAGGGGCAAAGATCCAACCAGACTGACCTAGTGGATAAATCAAGAATACAGAAACAAAAACAGCAATTGGACCAGAGAATGCGATTGCAATATTACAATCCGTGGTGGGGGATTCAATGCAATGTACGATTGAGGAGCCAAAATAGAGTATCAATTCCAAAGAAGATAGCAAGTCCGCGGTGGTAGCCAGAAATGATCATAAAGAGCAGGGTAAAAACAAAAAAAGAATAATAGAAGAGGCTCAAAAAATGCAAGGGTGTAATTGTGAAGATTGCAAAGAAGTTAAAAAAAAAAGAAGAATAGAAAATGAAAAGGAACATGACATTGAACATGCAGATGATTTGGGAGATATGATCCTGTGGTAGACATCTATTCCAAAAGAGGTAGAAGTCAAAAAGGAGTGGGTAAGCACAAATTATTGAAGAAGTGGAGATATATGCAGGAGATAGAGCAGAGCAGAGTGGAAGAAAAGGAAAACAGAGCGGAGTTTTTTCCACAAAGGGCAGGGGAAGAAAGCCTAGGCTGGCTAATGACTCGTTATCAGATGGGGACTTTGTGAACAGAAATGAGTTTGTAAGAAGACCATGGATACTGGTAGGGATCTGAGAATTTTTGGAGTTAGTAATGAACATGAGACGGAGGCAAAAAGAAATTTAGAAGCACTCATCCATCTGTTCTGAAGTGGTCTCCAACGAATGTAAATATGTTTTGCTTGTCGTGGAATATAAGGAGTAGGGGGTAGCAGGAAATTTGATAGTCAGGGGATTTGTAACAAAGTATGGACTGAACTTAATTTGTATGTTTACAGGAAACCAAAAGTACATAGATGAAGAACAAAAAAGTAGTGTCCATGTGGCCATTCGATCATATAGAATATGTAGAAGTTCCAGCTGAAAGAAAATCAGGGGGTTTATTATCATTATGGGATTCAAAGGTATTCCGAATGGAGGGTGTGGAAAGTAATAAGAACTGGCTTGCTGTATGGGGGTGAGGGTATTAAGTTGACAACAAAAGTGCTGATTGTAAATATGTGCCCCTTCAGATTTAACAGGAAAGATAAATCTTTGGTGACAATTAAGGGGGTTGGCAATGGTGTGCAATAGGTGACTTTAATGCTATTAGAGCAAAGGAAAAGGTTTAATAATAGAGAAAGCAAGCTATTCCCTGCCATCCCTTAATATAAGTCGTTTTAAAATTAAGTACAAATATTAAAGAAATGATTGTAAAGTATTAAATATAATATCAATTGCCTATATTGTCTTTGTATTGAAAAAAAAGAGTGTTATTTATTGAGAAAAAATAGTGAGAGACCTAAAGTTATATTTAATACTTGGGGTAATATTGGAAACTAAGTAATTAATGTTTACTTGAAATTTTCAAACGACATATATTAAAAGACACAAACACTTCTTTAAAGCGACTTATATTAAGGGGAGGAGGGAGTATTTAATTTATTTATTGATAAAGCTGAATTGGAGGAGATTCAAACACCTGGGTAGAAATTTACTTATTATGGCTCCCAAGGGAAGAAAAATAACTTGATACTCCCCCTGTCCCTTAATATAAGTCATTTTAGAGAAGTGTTTTTGTCTCTTAATATATGACGTTTGAGAATTTCAAGTAAGCATTAATTGCTTAATTTCTAACATTATCCCAAGTATTAAATATAATTTTGGTTCTCTCACTATTTTTTATCCAATAAAAATACTCTCTTTTTTCAATACAAGGACAATATAGACAATTGATATTATATTTAATGTTATACAATTATTTTTTTAATACTTATACACAACTCTAAAACGATTTATATTAAGTGACGGAGGGAGTAGAATGTTAGTCTCTAAGGAGTGGCTAATGTTATTTAATAATCAAATAATTAAATGTATGCCTAGAAGATTATCTGATCATTGCCCAATAATGAATATGGTGGATAAAAGGAACGGGAAAAGATGTCGCTTTTGGAAAGATGCTTGGTGTGATAATCTAATGCTATAGGATAAATTTCCCAGACTATTCATGGTTTATAATATGAAAGAAGCTACCATTTATCCAATGTATAAAGGAATACCAAACCAGTTTGGGATTTTAGCCGGAGACGACAACTGTTTACATGGGAAGAGGAAGAGTTAGGACAACTACAAAATTTACTTATGAATGTGATGTTGGTATTAGGCGGCGGTGGCTCACTGGAAGGTTGGTGAGTAGTGAGTTGGTGGGTAGTGGGTTGGTGGTGGCTGATTTTGTTGAAGATAGAGCACACCATTATTGACAGAGGTGTGCTCTACTCTCCTATATAAACCCATGTATCCTCCTTGTAAAATCATCCCTCAATTTTCAGTTATACATTCAGTGCTACCTCCGTGGAGTAGGCGATTTGCCGAACCACGTAAATCTTTGTGTTTCTGTGTGTATGATAATTTTCACTTTGATTTAGTAGCTTCCGCAGTAGCTTCCGCACAACAAATTGGTATCAGAGCCACGGTTGTTCAAACCACCTAGAAATAAAAGTGGTCGAAATTTTGTTCTGATCATACCAGGAGATAACTCTCGTCGCCAGGAGTCCAACGGAACAAACGGCGTGTCATTTGGACGTCGTATGCTCCCGGAAATCGCGGTCAAAGTTCAGTTAAAAGAAAAAAGTTTCAGTAGATCGGGCGAAGAAGAAGAAGTCCGCGGGTCGACCCGACCCAGAAACCCGGCCAAGTCCGACCCAGTGGGTCGACCCGACCCAGAACACGACCCGACCCAGAACCCGACCCGACCCAGAACCCAATCCAGCAGCTGGGTCGACCCAGTGACATCAGCACTGCATCAGCAAACGCCGTCAGAATATTCCGTTAAAGATAACGGAATATCGGAATATTCCGTTTAATATTTTTTGGTATTTTGATCCGTTTGAGCTCGTTTTAAGTCCGTTTTTGACAAACTCAATATCATTTCCAAGGTTTTGGACCATTCCGGACGCAACCGTGCCATCCATTTCTGCTAATTACGCCCCTAAAGTACTGTTATTACTTAGTTGAGCTCTATAAGTTTGTTTTGAAGCACATTGGATGGTTCAAAAGGCGAAGAAAAAGTTGAGGATCAAAACCCACCATCCACCAGCAGTTCTTGGCAAAGAAGTTTAATGTCAAATGCTAAGTTTGATATTAAAAAATTTGACGGCACAAACAACTTTGGCATGTGGCAATGTGAAGTTATGGATCTGTTATTCCGTGAGGGATCCGATATTGCACTAGGATCCAAACCAAAAAATATTTTTGATGATGATTGGAAATATGTTAACCGTCAAGCCTGTGACACAATTCGATTGTGTCTCGCCAAAGATCAAAAATATTTTGTCATGAAAGAAACAATGGCTTCAAGTCTTTGGAAGAAGTTGGAAGATAAGTATATGACAAAGAGTGTAGATAATCGACTCTATCTGAAAAAGAAACTCTTTCGATTCCACTTCAAGATAGGTACGCCTATGATTGAGCATCTTGATAATTTCGACAAAATACTTGTCGATCTGCAAAATCTAGATGTTGAGATTATAGATGAAGATAAGGCTCTGTTATTGTTAAATTCTCTACCTGAAGCATATGATCACTTAACCACGACTCTGTTATATGGTAAAGATGAGGTTAAATTCATGGATGTTTCAAATATTTTGGTGAATAACGAGTACCGGAAGAAGGATCAAAATGATCATAGAGATTCGACACCAGAAGCTCTGCCTATTGCCCGAGGCAGGACGAACAACAAAAAATCTGGCAAATCTGAAGAACGAGGCAGATCCCATTCGAAGTTAGGAGGATCATCTTGGAGACGTCTTGCAAAGGATGAGTGTGCCTATTGTCACGAGAAAGGGCATTGGAAGAAAGATTGTCCAAATAAAGACAAGTTTAATGCGAATATGGCACGAAAGGTTGATGACGAAGATGACTCAGCATTCTCTATTTCTTCCTCAGTTGATTCATCTGATAGATGGATTCTGGATTCTGGATGTTCCTATCACATATGTCCAAATCGACAATGGTTCTCAAGTTTCGAGGACATCGATGGAGGGCTTGTCTTGATGGGAAATGACAATGTATGTCGGACAAAAGGTATTGGAACTGTACGTTTGAAGATGCACGACGGTACAATCAGACGACTGACAGACGTCAGGTATGTCCCTGATCTGAAGAAGAACCTGATATCTCTAGGGGTTCTTGACTCCAGTGGTTACAAGGTTACCATAGAAGGTGGAGTTTTGAAGGTTGTACGCGGTGCATTCTTAGCTATGAAGGGAATACGAGAAAGAAATCTATATTTCCTTGATGGTCACACGGTCTCTGGGAGTGCATCCGTCTCCGACTGTATCGAAAAAACAGATTCGTCTGATACTTCACGATTGTGGCACATGCGCTTAGGGCATGTCGGTGAAAAGGCCTTGCAGAATTTGGTGAAACGGGGTCTACTAAAAGGTGCTAAGAGTGGAAACTTGACTTCTACGAGCACTGTGTCTTGGGAAAGCAGACACGAGTCAAGTTCGGTACTGCCATGCATCGTACGAAAGGAACACTGGATTATGTTCACACTGATGTTTAGGGGCCTTCCAAAAATGCTTCATTGGGAGGTAAACATTAGTTTGTGACATTTATTGATGACTTTTCAAGGTATGTCTGGGTGTACACCCTGAAGCACAAGGATGGAGTTCTGGATATCTTTCTTAAATGGAAGAAAATGATTGAAACCCAGACAGGTAAGAAAATCAAGAGGCTAAGATCTGATAATGGAGGGGAATACAAGTCAAATCCATTTCAGAAAGTTTGCCAGGACAAGGGGATAGTCAGACATTTCACTGTGTCAGGCACACCACAACAAAATGGTGTAGCAGAACGAATGAATCGTACCTTGGTTGATAAGGTTCGATGCATGTTATCCCAATCCAGATTGAGCAAAGCATTTTGGGCAGAAGCTTTGTCATATGCCTCTTTTATCATCAACAGACTCCCTGCTTCAGCACTAGATAGGAAAATTCCCAAGGAGGTATGGTCTGGACAATTCGTTTCTGATTATGATTGTCTACATATATTCAGGTGTTCTGCATATTTTCATGTGAAGGAATCAAAACTGGATCCTAGAGCCAAGAAAGTTGTTTTCATGGGTTTTAGTGAAGGAGTTAAAGCATTCCGTCTGTGGAACCATGAGTCAAAGAAGATCGTGATAAGCAGAGACGTTACCTTTGACGAGTCTGTTATGTTGAAACAAACAACTGTAGAAAAGGAGAATCAGAACCAGGTGGAGTTAGATAATCCTGCAACTCCAGAAAAACCAACTCAAATAGTTGATCATCCTGAAAATGATGACGATCGGGATGATAGCTCCGTTGAGACGGAGGTACTAGCACAAGCACCACTACAAGAGACCACACATCAAGAAGAATCTATTGCCACTAGGAGACCGAAGAGAAATATTCAGATACCTGCTCGATACACTGATATGGTAGCATTTGCACTTCCCATAACTGAAGCTGACATTCCGTACAACTACAAAGAAGCTATGCTTAGTGTAGAACAAGGTATGTGGAAGGTAGCAATGGATGAAGAAATGCAATCTTTTCATCAGAATCAGACTTGGAAGTTGGTTTCACTTCCAAAAGGCAAGAAGGTGATTGGATGCAAATGGGTCTATGCTAAGAAGGAAGGTACTCCAGGAAAAGACAGCATCAGGTACAAAGCTAGATTGGTAGCAAAAGGCTATGCACAGAGAGAAGGAATAGACTATGATGAGGTATTCTCACCTGTTGTTAAACACTCCTCTATTCGACTATTACTAGCTTTGGTCGCACAATTTGATCTCGAGCTAGCTCAACTCGATGTCAAAACTGCATTTCTCCATGGAACTTTGGACGAGGAGATTTATATGTCTCAGCCAGATGGGTTCAAAGTTCCCGGACGTGAGAACTGGGCTTGCAAGTTAAACAAGTCACTATATGGTTTGAAGCAGTCACCCCGACAATGGTACAAGCGGTTTGACAGCTTTATGAAGAATCAAAGGTACACACGCAGTCAGTTTGATCACTGTGTCTATTTGAAGAAACTCCAAGATGGTACATTTGTCTATCTGCTCTTATATGTGGATGATATGCTAATCGCATCTAAGAGCAAGGTGGAGATTGACAGGCTGAAGGCTCAGCTAAGCTCAGAGTTCGAAATGAAGGATCTTGGAGATGCCAAGAAGATTCTTGGAATGGAAATCAAGAGAGACAGGGTAAAAGGGACAGTCTGTTTGACACAGACTCAGTATCTGAAAAATGTACTACAGAGGTTTGGTATCGATGATAAGACTAAACCTGTAAGCACTCCGTTAGCCCCACATTTCAAACTTAGTGCATCTATGTCTCCAAGTACAGATGACGAACAACAGCAGATGAATGTTGTCCCATATGCCAATGGTGTTGGAGCCCTGATGTATGCAATGGTGTGTACAAGACTAGACATTTCACATGCTGTCAGCATGGTGAGCCGGTATATGCATAATCCTGGCAAAGGTCACTGGCAAGCAGTGAAGTGGATTCTACGATACATTCAAGGTACTGTAGATATTGGTTTGAAGTTCGAAAGAGACAACACTGTTGTCAATTGTCTAGTTGGATACGTCGATTCTGACTATGCTGGTGATCTCGATAAGCGTCGATCAACTACTGGTTATGTGTTTACTATGGCAGGAGGACCAGTGAGTTGGAGATCAACGCTACAGTCAACCGTTGCCTTGTCTACTACAGAGGCAGAGTACATGGCGATCACCGAAGCAATTAAGGAAGCTATTTGGCTTCACAATTTGGTCAGAGACTTGGGAATCTGTTAGGAAAACATCAAGGTTTTTTGTGACAGTCAAAGTGCCATATGTCTGGCAAAGAATCAAGTTCATCATGGTCGCACCAAACATATCGACGTACGGTACCACTTTGTTCGAGAAATAGTAGAACAAGGCGACATTCTACTTCAAAAAATCGGAACTGCAGATAATCCTACGGATATGCTAACAAAGGTGGTTTCAGGGATCAAGTTCTAGCACTGTTTGGACTTGGTCAATATCTCTTGTGTTTTTGGCACCTAAGGGTGCATTGGAGGTAGCACAAATCCTTGAAAGTTCGCCAAGGTGGAGATTGTTGGTATTAGGCGGCGGTGGCTCACTGGAAGGTTGGTGGGTAGTGGGTTGGTGGTGGCTGATTTTGTTGAAGATAGAGCACACCATTATTGACAGAGGTGTGCTCTACTCTCCTATATAAACCCATGTATCCTCCTTGTAAAATCATCCCTCAATTTTCAGTTATACATTCAGTGCTACCTCCGTGGAGTAGGCGATTTGTCGAACCACGTAAATCTTTGTGTTTCTGTGTGTATGATAATTCCCACTTTGATTTAGTAGCTTCCGCAGTAGCTTCCGCACAACATGTGATACTGTGTGAAGGTATGCATGACCAGTTAATGTGGAAGCATGGAAAAGAAGGGGTGTACTCTGTCAAAAAATGTACCGAAATAATGAAGCAAGCTAAAGGATTACAAGATTGTTTATGGCAAAGATTGATATAGAAAACAGAGATCCCATCAAAAATTCAGGTGTTTCTATGGATGGTTGTTCAAAATGCCATTGCTACAAAGGAATTTTTGTATAGAAGGCATGCCATCAAGAATGCAAATAGAATTGGATGGATGCCGAAAGGACTGAAACTGCAGACCATGTCTTGGTTAATTGTAGATGGGCTTGGGAGGTGTGGGCTCAGATCTTTGGTTGGTGGGAGTTTTAAATCGCATTGCCTCAATCAGTGCAACAATTGATGGAACATTCCTCATATTTTAAGAACAAACAGTTGAGAAAATGGTGGAACATAATCATAGTGTTTACACTATGGTCGATTTGGGAAGCTAGAAATCAAAGAGTATTCAACAAAGAGGTTGTATTGGAGAGTAGTTGTTGACAAGGTGAAGTACAGATCATTCAACTGGAGTATGATTCATGCAAAGGGGAGTACTATCAACAAACATAAATGATCCATGGCTATGTATTGAAATTTAAGACTTGGTAGCTGATGCTTGTGGTTTAGTACTCGAGGACGTTGACAACACCATCTAATGTTTGTTTTTGGATTGAAGAACATATTTGCAACTGCTAGGAAGGTCTCTTCAAGGTCTAGTAAAATTTATGTTTTTAGATGTTTATGCTTAGCTTGGGTTTTTTCTTTTTGATTTTGGTGTAATGAAATTCTTGTGGCCCTATCCAAAACTTTTGAATTTGCCACTTGAGTATGTATGTTTTTGGGTATGAATAAATTTTATTTTGTCGATCAAAAATAAAATAAAATAAAAGATCTTAATTATTTAAAATACTTGGATATTGTCTACAAGGTGAGATGACGAGAGGCTGGCAAGAGAAATTCTGAACTTTCAATGAAGAACTAAGATCAAAAGATTATTATCAATTTCACGCTGCCAATAATAGCAGGAATTGGAGGAAACGAGTACCAAAGCCAAATACATGGAGAAAAAACTCGGGAAGAGAACCAGAAAGGAGGAGGCCGAAAGATGGAAGAAATCGAACAAGGTACGGAGGCAGAGACCACAACATCCCCATATGTGTGTGGTATACCGGTGGGAACTAGAAAAGGAGAATTATGGCGATTGTTTGAGAAGTATGGAGAGATTGTAAATATCTTCGTCCCAACTAAAAGAAACAAGGCTGGAGAAGTATTTTCTTTTGTCGGATACAATTCTTACATAGAAGCTAATGAAGCGAACAAATTAAATGGAAATGAAATGAAAGTAAACAAAGCAAGATTCACAAAGGAACAGGATGGGAAAAATAAAAAACCGAATGAACAGCAAGATGGAAGCTATAGGGAAAAAGATGGATTAATTCATGGAGTCTTTAATACAGAGATTCAAGATAAAATGGATAATTCTGTATGGTTATTATCAAGGAAAAAAAGGGAAATCGAGGAGATAGAGTATATCTGCACCAAATTGAAGATACAGTGGGGGGAAATTTGCACTAAAGGTAAACATGCTTTCTTGTTGTTCTTGATTAATGAAGAAGAGAAGCAAAGGATTCAAGCAAAATGTGTAGGATTTCTCAAACGATGGACAATCACAACAAGACCGGTGAAGAAGGAGCTTAAGCATCATAAAGTGGCATGGATAGAAGCTGAAGGAATTTAACTTCAAGTTTGGTCGATTAGTTCTATGGAAATTATAGCAAACCTTTGGGGTGAATTTTTGACAGTTGTTGATAGAACTCTTCGAATGGAGGACATTCAGTCTGCTAGAATTATGCTATCGACGAAAATAGTCCACACCAAAAACTTTAGCAAGTGGTGATAATAGAGTGGAGATAAGTATCACAAAGGTAACTGGAGATGATTTCTAGTGCCGGGAGGATGATTCTGACGGTCAGTCGCTGGAGGAGACTGAACATCAACAGTCAGATAACAGACCAGAGAAGGTGAAAAGTTTTGATCACCGGGTGTTTGAGGAAATGCATCAACCAGCACTAGCTTTAAATGAAGAAGGCACGTTACATAAGCAAGAGACTAAAGATAGTCCCCACAAACCTTGTAATGTGGAATCAGTTCAAAGTACACGGAATACTGGATCAAGGGTATTGGAAACACCAGAAAATTTGAACATGGAGCAGCCTTTACAAAAAGTTACAACATCAGAGGATATCATTCAGCAGCCACCTAATTTCATTAATCTCAAATGAAGTACTCAAAAGGTAGAAGGACAAAAAAGGGGCTATGACTGTTTTGATTGTAATGTTATCAGAAAAAGAATTCAATGAAAAATCAGAATGATGAGTTACTAGTGCTTCAAACATGTGGATTCAAAGGGAAGGGCAAAAGAAAGCGGTGGAGGTTTCTTCATGATTGCTATGAAGGGATACAAAGTGTTCCAAAGATCAAAAAGATTAGCAAAAACAAAGACAATAAACAAGAGATAGTGAATGACTTTCTAAAGGATGAAGATTTTAAAGTAAGGAATTAAGTAATCAGTAGTACGTTGAACATCGGTAGAGAACTTGGTCTTGTAAAGGAGAATTCTAAGCAAGAACTTTTAGCTGCTGAGATATTTAAGGAATTTATTAGAATACAGGAAGCTCCAAAGATCCCAAACGATTAGTAATCACGAAGAAGATGATGACTTGGAATGTTAATTGGAGGAACATCTAAAAGGGTGAACAATCAAGATTGCTTATCTGGTGGAGTATCATAATTTACACATGAGGGAGTGATTCATTCATCATGGATAGCATTGTGGGGATTTTATCAAGGAGATTTGAATACTGTGAAAAAAGGAAGAAAGAAAAGGGGTGAATTTTTGAGAAAAAAATAAGCATATTTTTCAAATTGTTAATCCATATAGCTCATATGATCTATGGGAAGAAAATTCACTTAGTGTGGTCATCATAATTAAAAAAGCATGTTACATAGATTGCTAATTTCTGTGGATAGAGTTTTTTTTTTTGGAAGGCTGTGTTATACATTTTCTAGTCTAGAAGTTGCATTGGATCTCTTTGCAGAGCTTAACACCCAGCAGCAACAATCGTAATTCGTATAAACATCCTTGGATCTCAGTTGCAGAATTTTAATTTTGTGGATTTTCGATCGTGTTTCTTAACTTGTGTTCTTATTTTTGGTGAGTTTTGCTGTCTCAATCTTTTGAAAGGTTTGTTGTAAACGGGAAGTTTGTGAGGGTTTTATCCATGCCTTTCGGATATACCATGGATGTATTTTTCAGGTGATAATAAAATAATTTTTTGCTGATAAAAAAAACAAAAAAAAAAATAGAAGAAAAAATGAACATGTAGGAGAGAAAAAATTGACATGAATTTGTTTGGATATTTAACATGAATCCCAAATCGAGCAAATTTAAGAGTGTAGATGGATTAATAAGTATGGTGGAGACTCAAGTTAATAAGTTAACTTTTTATATAAGAAGGTGATCCAATATGCTTGTTGGGCCCAGTCTACATAAGGTGGTTATAGTTAGTCAAAAATTGGTGCACCGTAATTGAATGACTAATATATATGAATGAGCCCAAGACCTAATGGTTTACAAAATTATTTATGAAATTGTGGTAGTGCCTACATGGCAAATACCAAAAAAAATTAAAATTGAAAATAAAATTTAATTTTTTTTAATAAAAATCCTATTAAATATAAAAAATATATGTATTACAAAATTAAAGATAGTAGAAATTGTTTTTTCTCTCTATTCTTTTTACTACGTACTTTCATTCTTTGTATTGTCTATATCATGTTTCATCGATGGCAATTTCATAACTCTTCTCTCTTTAATATTGTTTTTGGGTACAATTAATTTGCTAATCACAAGTTTGATCTGAAAACTATTTACAAGCAGAGACAGAAATGGGTTTACAAAAAACTGCAATTTATGTTCAACTAAATTCCATTATTTTCAAACAAATATTTCTGGTTGTGTTACTCTCAACCAAAATCAAACTTATTTAACAAGTATGAAAAGAAAACATATATATATATATATATATATATATAGAGAAGTGATCCACATTGCAAATGACTTTTTTTAGCCCCCTACTTATAAAAAAGAGTATCGGCACAACTATTGTGTAATCCGCATAGTTGTGCGAATGAGAGTAATTTATTTATTATTATTTTTAACAGCCTACCACGTAACTAGTATGCGAATGGGCCTACAAACACATTTGTATCAGCATGGCCTCATAACTGTAGATTATATAACTCTCATTGCTCATCTCTAACTCTTCAACTCTCCATCTCTGATAGTCATCTCTCCGATTGAAAAGTAAAAAGTGTTGGTCTCACTCCTCCATCGTTTAACTAATGTAAATAGTAAACATGCGTCTATTTTATTTGCTACCCCAAAACTACGTTCTTCTAATAAATCCATCTGGAGTTGGGTTAATCAAAATATGGATATATAGTAGTCGCCCACCCTCATCACTACGAAGTCCATACTTGCGCTCAGAAACATGTGATCTTTGGCCCCACAGCACAGAAGGATCATGTGGTCTAGGATTAAAAAGTCCATTCTATATTAAAATTATCATGCAAATTACTTAATCAACCACCGATACACAAATTATCCAACCACCAATACACAATTTATACAACCACCAACATACAAATTATCTAACCAATATATCAAAATCCAGATTATACAAATTATTCTCTATAACTTAATCCATTATTTATTGACATTCGCAATATATATAATCAAAAATCATAATTTACCAATAACATTCATCACAATATATCTCCAAAAAAATTCTAATTTATGAACATCCATCATAATATATCTCTAACATAAATCATAAATTATCATAACAATTTTAGAATTAAGATTAGGCAATATTGACCAACATCAATATTTCAAAAGCATCAAACCATTGGATCCACTGTTGGATCCACATCCAAATCTACTGTTGGATCCAACTCTACTCACAATAATATATATACATATATATGTATATGTATTCATTCCAAATATATGTTCAAGCAAAAACTTCCATGGTAATTAGATATAATTTGAATTTACGGATGGATCTTGGGGAACTTGAATAAACTAGCCAATCGGATCTAGGAGAGATTGATTTTTGAGGTTTTAGCTGCGGATCGGCGATGAAGAGTTGGAGAGTTAGAGATGAGCAACCAGCGATGAGAGTTGCATAATCTACAGTTATGCGGTCGATGTTGGTATGGATGTGTTTTTAGACACATCCGCATAATAGTTATATGATAGATGGTTAAATAAAAAAAAAAAAAATCTCTCATCCGCACAACTATTGTGTGAATTGCACTTGAGCTCTCGGATAGATAATTCTCCCTACCGCACAATACTTTCTTTTTTAAGCATGCGGGGTTAGGTTTTGCATAACTGTTTGTTAGACTCTTAATAATAGTTATGAGAACGGGACTATTTTCAGCTTATGGATCAACCAATAGACGGTTGGATCACAGTTGGATGTGTGTGTGTGTATATATATATATATATATATATAGAGAGAGAGAGAGAGAGAGAGATCATAGATTGAGAGAGAGAAGGTTTGAAGTCTGCTGTGGGTATGAGAAAGAAGGAAACCAATTTGATTTTTCCAAACCATGTCACAATAGAAAATCTGTAGGGTTGAAGGCATGAGGAAAAATAGGTCAAATTACAATAGCGTCCCTTGAAGGTGTCGCTCAATTTTAATTTGACCGTTTAAATGGTAAAAAATTAAAGTAAGTTTTTCTAATGGCCAATTTAATTCAATTGAGATTTTTGTCATGAAGAACTTAATTGAATCAAATTGGCCACTTGAAGAACTTAATTGATATTTTTGTCACTTGAAAGGCCAAATTAAAAGTGCGTAACAACTTGTCATGACACTTTTGCAACTTGGCAGAGAAAAATATTAATTAGGTAGTGAACAACGGTGACATAAGAAGAGGCAGAAGAAAAAAAGAGAGCTCATAGCTCAGTGAGGTTGTGGAAGAAAGAAAATATTTAGTTTTAGAAAAATCTATTGACAACCCAATTTTGGAATGTAACCCGGCAAAAACTGGGAATCGGCTACCAGTTCATTGATTCAGACAATTCAACTGGTGGGCCAGTGGTTTTGAAGGATTTTTGAAGCCTAGCAGTTCAATGGGCTAACTAGCTCATTTGACCGATTGACCAATTTTGAGTTAAACCGGTCGAACTGGCATGTCCAAACTAGGTTTCCCAACTTTGATAAAACCATTGAATGTATGAAGGTCCTAATCTATATTGGATCCTAAGTTGAATTGCTTTTATCCCTTGATTTTGGTTGAAAAATAGATAGATTATGTGTTTTTTATAATTAGACAAGAGTTCAATAATTTATTTATTTTTATCGAGAAGTCTATAAAATTTAACTATCTTAAACCGACACCGATATATGAGAATATATAAGACAAACCAAATCTTAAAAAATCATGAATGTGCCAACATCAACACGAAGCTCAAAACAACAAAACCACTAGAAATGATCAAGTTCGAACATATCAAAATTCAAATTCTAACTAATTAAGGAGAAAACGACAATATAAATATTACCAAACACTTCAAACACTTCAAAAATCATTAAGATTCTTTTTAAAGGACAAAATACATCATTAAGATTCTTTTTAAAGGACAAAAATAAATACGCCTCAAAAGAAAAAAATAATAATTATGTTGTTAATGCACGTGAGGTGTTAATATGTTGAATGAAAAAGGCATAGCGTATAATAAAAGTTACTGTTGTCATTTTTATCTTTTTCATAATTAAATAATTTGATGTGCACTAATCTACATTTGTTAATGAAGCAACCAAATTTAATATCACGATTCTTATGAGAATGACGTCGATATTTAAGTAATATGAAGATAATATCATGAAATCAAAACAATATCGTCGTCCTTTAGGAAATCGACAAACTTATTAGTACTACATGAGATTATCAGTGCATGAGACTGTACAATAAAACAATGTTATCACAAAAGATGAAAAGACCTATTAACCTCAGCAAAGAAGGCAATAAATTATAATGCCACACGAATGTACACCTACCCCAGAACCTTAGCTATGGTATCGGTGAAAGTCAAAGTATTGTCATGTTGATTTGCCTGCTCACGTCAACAAAGGTGTTGACATAGAGAAGAAACCTGTCAACTACAAGAGTTGACCGACAAACAAAGGCGATGTTGTACGTAAGAGATACCGCCTAGGAGATGATAAATTGTTAGGGCTTCATATCACAAATGGCACACCAAGAAGGTAGAAGATTAAATGAAGGAAATGTCGTAAAGAGACAAAAACCTAAAAGACGGTAAATAACTTTCCTCTTCAAAAAGGTTTCATCTCTTCCACATAATTGAGTAAGTTCAATATATTTTGGGCCTAATTATAAAAGTATTCCTCTAAGTTGTTCCTAATTTTTATTTGGCGCTTTAAGTGTCACAAATCTCAAGTGAGTCTTTCAAAGTGGCCAATTTGAGTCAATTGACTTCTAACGTTAACTTCGTCTCAATTGAGATTTTTTGGTCATGAGAGACTCAAATTGACTACTTGAAGGACTCAATTCAGATGTTTGCCTCTTAAAAGGTCAAATAGAACTTAGGTGACAACTCAAAAGAACACTCTTGTAATTCAACCTATATTTTGCAACACTATTATGTATATTTAATTTTCTTATGAAATATATTATTTAGAAAAAAAGATCCATAATCTTAAGCTAAGTGAGGGGATTTGGCAAAAACATATTTTAAAGAAGGAAACGAATACTATTACTTATCTATAATATAGCAAATAAATAATTATTACTATAATTTTTCGGTCCAGTAATCTTATCTTCAATACTCCCCCCCAAATTAAAGACTTCTATAAAGAACCTCGAGCTTGCAAATTACAAACAGCCTGCCTCTATCAAGTAGAAACCAAAATATAATCTAGCAAGCAAGATTGTACACGAGTCTTTGGAGTTGAATGAATATTGGCCACCATTATATATACACTTCAAATAGCGAAAAGACTTCTTAGTTGAAGCAATAGCACCTTCAAACCAATCATTTATACTGTCAACAAAAAAATTGTAAACTCTAACTCAGAAAATATCCTCCAACTCTTTCAAGGGCATAAAAAAAATGACTATGATTCTTATATATAACTTGTCGCGGATTGATTTGGCATCTTTTGTAATGAAGAAGGTTGATCAAAGAGATTATCTATGTACCAATTTGTTGTTGTCATATTAGAAGGAAACTGACAATGATCATTTTCATGGATTGGAGAGGAGTAAAACTCTCGGAATGAACAATGAATATGTCCGATTAGGCTAAATTTCACATTTTTCCCTCCAAGTTGCCAACAAGTTTTAAAGTAGCCGCTCAATTGAAGTTGAATAGTTTCATCTCCATAGTACTTATTGGGCTGATTTTATTTGATTTTTTTTTTTTAATTTCATGTGCTAGTCACATGTATTTTAATGAGGGTATAACTATCTTTTAAATATAATATTCCCCATATGGTTGTACCAGGCGGCAAAAGAGGTTTCAACTTTCAAGTGTTTTAAAGCTTCAATTTTATATATCAATAGACAACATTAAAATGCCGTGAGTAGCACATGATGCGAAAGTGTAGAAAAATCTTCCCAAGAAACAGAATTGAGCATAAATACTATGAGAATAAAACTGCTCATGTTTTCAATTGAGGGGCTACTTTGAAACAGGTTGGCAATATGGAGGCAATATGTGTATTTCAGCCATATATATTACACCATATCAAGATTTCAATACAAAAGCATTTCGAATCTCATTTTCGATATTGGATCTATTAGTTGTCCTACTTGTTTATCAGTGGAAGGGGGGAGGCTGAGGGGAGGAGAAACTTTGTTTGTTAGCAATAAAAAAGGAAGGAAAATGCTAAGTAATTAGACTAAAGTTTTGTAGCTTAGCTGACCAAAACTCTTCAGAACTTAGATACAGTAATAGATAGATGGTAGATACATAGAGATACATAGAGACATAGAGATAATAGATACATAGAGAGGAGCAAAATAAGTAGAAAAAGTTGAAGCATAGACGAACACATTAAGGAGAAGCATAGACATTTAGTCCCATAGCTCAATGTTCCAAGGAAAATCAGTGGTGGTGCACGGATAGGAAACCAATTCCCACATTTTCATATCATCTTCAAAACTCCAATCATAAGCCCATATATCATCACCAACAGAAGCCACTGAATTAACCTCCCACCACTTGTCTGACCCTGTCAGTTTCACGAATTCTCCGTTTGTCCCACAGTTGTTGTCCTCCTCCTCATCCTCCTCGATAACCGTAACACTCTTGACAGCGTCCTCATTGTCAAGAAACTCTAGCACTGAGCTGATATCATCTGAATGGAAGTGCGGCATTTTTGTCGTCTTCACTTGAACAATTTCCTCTTTCAAATAAGCTTCAGTTTCCATCAAACTCTCCACCATCTCCAAGCTCTCTTCCTCTTTGAGCCATACCCCTTCTTTCATCCACTCTCTTTCTTTGTTCCACTCTCGCATTTCTCCTCCCTGGCCTTCATACAAAGATCCCATATCTACGAGAGTGAGAGAGTTAAGAGAGATTCTAAAGAAAATGTATTGTTCACTAAGAGTGAATATATATATATATATATATAATTATTATTTTTACAAGGAAATTTTGATATTTTTACAAACCTTGAACACATGAGTATGGGTCTCATTTACTATTTATGGAGAGAAGTCTTGTGGAACTATTACATTTTTTTGTGAAAATATCAATTTATATATATATATATATATGTGTGTGTGTCTCACAGAGAGTGGAAAGAAAACGTGATACTTAAAGAAAACAACAATACTATGTGTGCAACTTATACACAAAAAGTGTAGGCCCGTATATGTATATTAATAAAAATATGTAAAACATTTTATGATAAGTCTCGTTTCTTATTTTATTGTATTTTTTATATTATTTGTGCATAAGTTTTTGTATATACTTTGTTTATAGCATTGCTGTAAAGAAGATGCATTTCCTCACGCACAAAGTGAAGCAAACGATTTTAAAGAAAATGTAGTGCCTAACACAAAATGAAGATCGAGATTCTAAAAAAAAAAAATTTACTTGACAGAGAGCGGAGAGGGAGAGATTATAAAGAAAATGTATTACCTGACGGAGAGCGAAGAGACCCAGAGAGATTCTAAAAAATATATATTGTCTGACGGAGAACGAAATTAAAGAGGAGACTGAAGAGAGAGAAATGTACATGTGTTCATATACATAGAGGGAGTAAGGCTATGTGAAAATGCAAGCAAGGTGTCTACGGAACTGAAATTTAAAGAAAGGTGAGGAGAAATTGCCAAATTGGAGAGGTGATATGTAAAATAAAAGAATAATAGTATGTGTATAAATTATATATAAAAAGTTGTATATCAAGAATAAATTCATATTTTTTATAATGAAACGTGTAAAATATCTAATAATAAATTTTTTTTAATATTTATTTTTTCGTACATAATTTTTTTGTGTATAATTTGTGTTCAAAATATTACTCGAAATAAAATTACTGTATTACTCATTCCGTCCTAAATAGGATAACTTAAATTATAATTTTCTTTATTCTCAAAAGGATGGGTCGAGGTACAAAAAGTAAAGACTAAGTATGTTATTTAGTGGGATCAATTAATATAAAAAAATAAAAGAACACGTCACGTAATATATATTGTGGGACCATAAAAAATAAATATAAAAAAATTTACTCTTCTTTTTTAATCTTATTTTTTTTAATTTATATAAAAAAATATATTTATGTCATTCTTTTAAAGACGAAAGAGTATTCTTTGACCAGAGATCCTTTATTTAGTTAAATGTTCATCCTTTCCATTCCTTTGCATTAGGGCTGAGCAAGTAACCAAATCGCCTCCGAAACCGCACCAAAAACCGCACAAACCGCACCAATTAAAACCGCACCAACGGTTCCGGCGTATGTTGCGGTTTTAGGTGGGTTAAAAACCAAATTTACGGTTCGGTTTTGGTTACTAGTCAAAACCGCACGCATAAAACCGAAACCGCACCATGTGTGTGTATATATATATAATGTATATTGTATGTAGTACACTTTATATCATTGTATGTAATGTAATGAATACAGAATGCCTAACTTCACTATATATATAATACATATTGTTATGTAGTACACTTTATATCATTGTATGTAATGTAATGAATGCAGAATGCCTAATTGATATTCTTTTTTGAATTAAAAAGTTCTAATTGTGATATGTGTTATTAAATTTATTGCTCTTTTCCCTGTGTGACTAATGGAATGCAAATAGGTAAGTCTTATTTTCAGTTTTATGCAGTAAACTTGTAATATGTTATGTAATAAACTTGTAATATGTTATGCAGTAAACCTGTAATGTTCTATTGACTAAGCATTTATCCATGTGAACATTGTTTTAGTTCATTTCTTTTTCTGACTGAATTGGGTGGTGGGCTATACATTTAGAATTGGTTTGTCCATTTGTCCAAGCCCATACCAAGAAAATGGTTGATTTAATTTCAAATAAGGAATACTAGAAAGACTTTAAAAGATTGAAGAATTTGTTTTTCATTGTTAATTTAAATTGTATAAAAATTTGTTGCCTCAATTGGTTTTGTAACCGAAACCGCACCAAATGAAACCGCACCGCACATTTCAAAACCGCACCAAACCGCACCACGCGGTTCCATGTGCGGTTTTGGATTTGTGAAACCGCACCTAAGCGGTTTCGGGTGCGGTTTGAAGCTCAAACCGCACCAAACCGCACCATGCTCACCCCTACTTTGCATACAAGGCCATGCATGCCCCCATGTCCGTATTACGTGGAGTTTCTAAACTCAATCGACCGACCGGGTTAAAATAAGTACAAACCGTGGGGAGTTTTAAGTGTGGTGATTTAATGATGTCACATGCACGTGAACTAGGACCCACTTTACAAAGGTTGACTGATTTTGCACGACAGCTCTACGGGCTATATTTGAATATGATGCATAAATTCAATTTTTATTTTATATTGCAAAAGTTTTATGTAACTTATTTATTTTCTCATCTAGGTTCTACTGCAAATGAAATATACAATCAAAGGAACTCCCAAATTACACATATTATGTGAGTCCGAAGTATGTCGGTGAGAACTGAACTTTCAATCCTTCCTTAAAATATCTTTTAAATATTTCTTTGTTTTACATAAAGAGTCAATATGTCAAGAAAAAAGTTATTTTACAAAAATAATTTCACTTCTTTTGATGATATTATAAATAACTCAAAGAAGAAATGATATTTGCATTAAAAAAAAATTTTAGTTAAATTATCTGACATTAATAATAAATAAGTCACAAGTTCCCATAAATATTGATTACTATTCACTAATCACTAGTAAGTCGCAGGTAGGGATGTACAAGGAACCGTAATAGTTCGAACTTGACGAGCTGAACCGGCAGATTTTGAGCGGTTTAATATTTAGTCATAAAAATGGCGACTGCATTTGATGCTGGCACCGGAAAAGTTAATATGGGGATAGTCATCCGTAGTTATTCCGACGAGATTTTAGGATGTTGTTTGAATTGTAGGCTGGTATGCAGTTGAATGTTTGGGCATTCTCAGAAGAATTCAATTTGTGCTCGATATTGACTGTCGTCATATAGTAATTGGGTCCGATTCTTTAAGGCTATCCAACTGCTTCAGTTTGGAGAGGGTGACTTATTCAGTGTGGGACATATAATTGCTATCTGTCTATCCCCTTGTTGCCAAACTCACACTATCTTCTACTGCTTGCTACTATGCTTCGAGATAAGCCTTTGAATAGCTTGTTACCCTTTGCTACGTATTTACCCTAGGGGTTTTGGTCATTTATGTGAGAAAGAATATGTATGTACCCTTTTTTGTCTTGTGAATTCCTTGTCGTATTGAGTTTTTTGTTCTCGAATTTTTGTTGGCAGGGGAGGTTGCTCCTCACCTAGTCACCTTTACCATTATGTAATTCGACTCTTCTTTTAATAAAATTTCGCCTGATTTTCTCAAACAGAAAATGATAAAACGAAGTATTAAATCAGGCGAAATTTATAGTGAATAAATAAATATACTAAATACATAAATAACATAAATATATCCAAATCTAGATACACAATCCTTATGTTTCTTTTCTTTCTCCAACAAATCTTTCCCTCTCCTCTCTATGCGTATCATGCCCAAGTTCCGCATCTACTTTATTACTTCTGCCTAATTGCAAGCTTTGGAGTGTTATCAGCAGAGAATAAATCATATAGGGATGACCTTACTAGAATTTTACGGTCTCCAATAACAATATGACACGTAAAAAACTCAGGAGAAAATCAAGGAATTTATACTCCAAATATAGTTAGCTAAACAATTTTACCATGATAAATAATAAATATATAATGTGTCAATACAATTTAAATTGCTTAATTTTCTCCTAAATTCCCTACGTGTCATGATGTTATTGAAAGGTATAAAACTCTAGTCGTACAGGTTATTCATATATAATTTATTCTCTTTTCAGTATCCAACTTTTAATTAGTCTTCTCTCTTTTACCTAATATCATCTAGTTAACGTTTTTTTTTCTTTTCCTAATTTCTTTATTTGTTCAAGTATTAATTTTTAATAATAT
Source organism: Aralia elata (assembly GCA_034770075.1). Taxonomy (NCBI): domain Eukaryota; kingdom Viridiplantae; phylum Streptophyta; class Magnoliopsida; order Apiales; family Araliaceae; genus Aralia; species Aralia elata. The sequence continues at coordinate 6,551,590 of CM068380.1, forward strand.
ATAAAACCAAAAGTCGATTGAATTCGACCAAAATGCTCGGCCAACCAAGACTGTCCACAACTCGAATACTATGGTCAGCTTCAGCTTCAGTACTGAGAGATGTTCGATAATTGAAATAGTTAGTTTCGGGGTAAAATTTCTTCAAAAACCGGCTGAGACCGGTTGTGTACATCCCTAGTTACAGGTTGTCATATATACTGAATACAGTAATTCACTAGTGACGATTGTGGGGATTCGAACTAAATACAACTTTAAGCAATTACTCTCTCTCAATATTTTCCAAGGGGCTAATAGCACTTTAGAGTTTAGTCCCTCGAAGTTTCACGCGTTTTATGATTGACCCCATAAAATACCAATTCTTTCAATATAGACCCCCAACTCCCCAAGTACTGTTAAGTTACCGATATTGTCTAACTGTCAGAGCTAAGGGACTGTTTGATAAAATTGAATGAAAAGTTGTGAATGTATAAGAAAATTTGAATGAGATGAATTGAGTAAAAAATTTGAATACGGAAAGAAATGATGTGTTTGATTGTGACGCCCCTAAATTCGAGTCTACACCACTTAATTTGAGTTGCCAAAATACAAACGACATACATAAAATTCTCTAACAATACCGTGTATCATACGACAACACACGCACTAAGTCCTTATTACAATTATTGTCACACTATTTTACAACATGGTGAGAATTGCTACAGTTTTCTTTACGACTACGACTAGTCTAAGTATATGACTTTATTATCTTTATTTTTTGTTTGTTTGACTTTGTTTGACAAGGTTAGTTTCTCCCTACCGTGTTGGGTAAGCCACTCCGCCCTTATTGTATTTACACCCTTATTTTTTATTTTTATATTAGCAACATTCATGGCATGATTGACATGTTTGATCCATGTTGCGTTTTGCAGCATTTTTTTTAAAAAATAAAAAAGGTTGTAGGTGTCTATTTTATCCACACAAATCGTTAGATGTGCTACAACCATATGTGACAGTATCAATAAGACAATGTATTTTTTCACAATATGTAATCTAGATCTATGCCTAAATAATCTTCATATATGTTAATTTCTTCAGCTTTCGCAGAATGTATTATTTAATACATAGACTTAAATGTACTTTGTATTTACGTTTATTCTCATTTTATATTTTGCATCTTATATTTTATAAATGAACATTTTACATCTTATAGTTTCAACGCACTGACACATTACACCCTTTAACTAAAAATTCGTTAATTGTGCTGATAGAGTAAGGCAGGCCCATGTGTCGTCTTTTCAAGGGCAAAATAATCTCACCAATGAAATCATTGTCTATGAAAAGACAATATGTGTGTCAAAGTAGCCTAACTTCATCAACCCAACGATTTTTAGCCAAAAAATGCTATGTGTCAATGCCCTAAAAGTGCAAGATACAAAGTGTCCATTTATAAAATGTGAGATGCAAAATACAAAATGAGGCTAAATTGAAGAATGCAAACTGCATTTAACTTTAATACATATGATATGTTAAAATATCTAACTCAAATTTTATTGACAATGAGTGGAGTAGCATCCCAAAATTATATACTAAGTTTTAAGGCTTAGATTCACTGATGTAAGACTTTGCATCTCAACACGTTCCTGTACATGGTGTAATTTTGAGCCAACATCAACAACTTAATTATATTGAGCAACTTGGGGAATGTGGCTATAGGTGTTGGGCCTTACACTTATGAAATTGTCTGCTCTGATGTCATGATAAAATTCAATTCAAAATTAATTGACAATGATTAGAGTATCTTTCCACAATTGATTATTAGTGACTCTTTAGGCTTAACACTATCTAATGTGTGTTATAATATGTAACTTGTCCCACATCATTGTATTGGGGGAGAACTAAGGAGCTTCTGCGTTACATGCGCGTATATAATACACTAATACACATGTTTGAATCCAACCTGACCCAAAAACTTTATCCAGTAGATCTTGAGCTCATTCATGTATATTAATCATTCACTTATTCATTATTTCTCCGACATGTGACTACAACTCACTTGTGATATCCTAACAATCTTTTCGCCACAAGTGAGTTCACCACATCAAAAGCTTTTCATCACTTGAACAAGTCTCTTTAATCACCGCACACCAATTCTTAGCTAACTATTCTTGGTCTTTTTCTCCATTGAGAGTCAACTTCCATCAAGAATTGAATATTTTTTCTCTTCAATCACCAATTATGGACAAGCCAATCTCGAAACCAATATCTCGGCTAAACTCATCGATAATTCAACATCATCATCGAGAGTCTTTAGGGAAGAAGCACCAACCCTTCATCAAGAATTCAACATTTATCACCAGCCCTTCATCCCATGTATTTTAAAAAGGCTATCCGGAACTAATTTTTCGAGCCACCATCACGTGTTTTGAAGAAGGTTCACCAACCTCGGGAATAATCTTCCATAGTTCTGATACCAGTTGTTATAAAGTACTAACATGCATGTTTGGAACCCAACCTGACCTAAAAGCTTAAGTTATTAGGTCTTGGGTCCATTTATGTATATTAGTCCTTCACTCTTTAATTATTTCTCGAATGTGGGACTCTAACTAACTTGTGATATCCTAACAATCTCTCTCACAAGTGAACACGTACTGTGCCTATTTCATACTGCATGTTGTATATTGTCCAATAAACTCTAAGGGCTTCTTCACTAGGGTCTTTTTCTGTATTATCAAACTAGTCCTTAATGGGCTGGTCTAAACTGTTAAATTTTAAAATTCATGTGGAAAGGCAAACATTTTTCAGTACTTAATGTTGCTGAAATAACAGTCTAATAGACCATACTAAGCTTGCTAGTTGGTACAAAAACTAAACACTATATAATTAACTTCTTACATATTGAGACATTTTTAATTAGATAGATAATAACTACATCAAGTTTCATAGAGATACACAGAGAGAGATACATGAACACTAAATTAGACTCATAAATACAAACATACACATTCTCTCTAGAAACACAAACACAAGCAGAACTAGAGACTTTTATTCAGGCATTTGAAGCTCCTTTGAAGTTGCTGAAATCCCACAGCTTAAAGTCCCAAGGAAAGTCAGTGGTGGAGTATGGATACCAAACCCATTCCCACATTATATTCATATCATCTTCAAAAGTCCAATCATAATAAGGCCATTTATCATTACCACCAGAACCCAGTGAATTAGCCTCCCACCATTTTTCATCCAACCCTGGCAGATTCTCAAATTCAGTCCCATTATTGTTGTCCTTCTCCTTGATGACCTTAACAGTCTTGACAGCGTTCGTGTTGCCAAAAAACTGCGGCGGCGTCATCGTCGAGTTCACATTAGCAATGTCCTCCTTTAAATAAGCTTCGGTTTCCATCAAACTCTCCACCATCTCCAAGCTCTCTTCTTCTTTGAGCCATACCCCTTCTTTCATCCACTCTTTTTCTTTCTTCAACCGTCCTAATTCTCCTCCCCGGCCCTCATTCAAAGATCCCATATCGATGAGAAAGGGAGAGAGAGATCTTTTAATTGTAAAGTGTACTAAAATTCCAAAAATAGTGAAACCGACTGCCTCCAACTGTGGACTAACCTAATGTTTGGGTGAATATGTAAATTTTGTGTTTTTATATAATTGTTTCCTTTATGATTAATTATTGCTATTGTTTTTCGTTACGTTGCTATTCTCTAGCAGAAAATTCTAATGAAAATGTATTGTTTGACAGAGAGTGAAGAGAGAGAGAGAGAGGTTCTAATGAAAATGCACTGCTTGACGGAGAGCGAAGAGAGAGAGAGAGAGATTCTAGAGAGAATGTATTGCCTAACGAAGAGTGAAGAGATAGATAGAGAGAGAGAACAACAGTTAAACATAGAGACAAAATGATACTTACATATAGAGATAGAATCTAAATAAAATGTATTTCGCAAGGAGAGTGAAGAGGGAGAGGGAAGGATTCTAAAGAAAATGTAATCGGAGAGTGTAAAGAGATAAATTCTAACGAAAATGTATCGCCTAAAGGAGAGTGAAGAGGTAGGGAAAGAGAGAGGTTCTAAAGAAAATATATTGTCCGATGAAGAGTGAAGAGAGAGAATTATAAAGAAATTATATCGTCCGATCGAGAGTGAAGAGAGGGAGAGAAAGAACGATGACGAATGATAGAGAGAGAACAGTAATTAAAGATAGAGAGAGGAACTAAAGAAATTGTATTGCGCCTCTGATGGAGAATGTGAAGAGAAAAAATTCAATTGAAAATGTATTGCCTGAAGGAGGAGGATGATATATATATATATATATATATATATATATATATATATATATATATATATATTAAGGAAATATAAACACGGAGAGACAAAGATGCAAACGGAAATGTACTGCCTGACGAAGAGTTAATAGAGAGATTCTAAAGAAAATATGTATACTGCCTGACGGAGAGTAGAGAGAGATATTCTAAAGAAATATAAATATTATTTGGCAGAGAATAAAGAGAGAGAAACCGATTAATAAAGATAGAAAGAGAATTGAATGAAAATGAAGGAGAGTGACGACAGAAGAATTGATCATGTGTGAATATATACAGAGACTAGATAGAGTAAGCTTGATGTCGAAACGGCTCAGGTTTTATAGTCAAATTGTTTATCTAATAAAAGGCAAGTTATGTTGTCTACGAAATTAAAATACATAAAAGTTGAGGAGAATTTACAAAGATGATATGTAAAATGAGTAATATTTAGAGTCTTAAATTTTTTTATTTTAAATATATACGTGTCAAATAATGTAACGGTGAATAAAATTAATAATATTTTATATATAATTAATCACATAAAATGTACTTATTACATTTATAATTTATAATGATGTAAGATTGATTATTTGAGAGAATAAATAAATAACTAAAAAGAACTTGAGACCCTGTCATTATCTTATGGAGTTGTACAAATGTCTAAACCAAAAGATTAGAAGAATGATGCCCCACAATATCAGAGGATTCATGAAATAAAAAAATTATTTCCATACATTTCTCAACCTCAATAAAATAAATAAAAATGCCTAATTTCATGTTACCAGTTTTGTTAATTAACTCCTCTTTATACAGAGTTGCTACTTCAGGTGATGAGTATGTGGAGAAAAAATAGTAATTGTTCCTACTTTTCTTTGGGTAATTGACCCATGACCCGACCCATAAGCTGCCTCCCACCCCCCTACTTCAATTTCAACCATCTCTAAGCATTATCTACAGCCTTTATGGACAAACAAGGTAGAAGCATAACTATACAAAACTCATTTAGTTATTTTTATTCCTACTTAAATCAACCGATTGAATTAAGTTAAATACGTCCAAACCAATGAGGTTTCTTTGTTTTGTGATCTCATGCACACGTGAAATGGGTCCCAATTTTTCACTGTCCCACGTAGACTCTACATGCAGTTTTTGCATGCATGCTTTTGCATATTTTCCTTGAAAACAAATTTGTAGTTTTAACTTCTTTCGAATGGATGAGACCTTCATTTATTAATAGAGATACGCAATAACTATTTATAAAATATATTTGATGATATATATATATATATATATATATATATTTAAATGTTAAATAACTTCAAAATTAAAGAAAGAGTGTTTACTATAAAGACAACTATTCTTGAGTTATGCTAGGTTTAGGGAAAGTAAGAATCGATTTCGCAACCGAAACTGCACATAAAATTGTAAAAAGTGCATCATAGAAACTGCACCAATGGTTCTGGTGACGTATTGTGGTTTTTTCAATAGGAGCCACATCTCTTACGGTTGTGATTGCAGTGTTGGTAGAGAAACCGCGCACCCACCTGTTTAGAGTTTTAAGTATTTAATATTTCTTATATTTTTGTGTATGTTTTAGAGTTTTTAAGTTCTATTTAAGTATGATTGTAAATTTAATTTTGAAATATGTAATTTTACATGATTTAAGACTTTAAGTTTGAAACAATGGTTATATTATAGTAACGGATGCATCGTTCAAATTAGAGAAATTAGAAGTTCTTAATAATTTGTCATTGATTTTTAAGAATTTAACTTTTTGAAGATGGGTATTATTTGTACGGTAATGATATATATTGCGAATATTTTATGTCGACTTTTGATTGCTAGTTACGTGGATAAGTATTAGTGGTAATATTTTTTGAGAAATGTATAATAACTTGGGTCCTCCTATAATTCCTATTAATCCTATATATTGATAAGATTCGCATTTATAATTCGATCGGCTTAAATTTATCGCAACTCTTATTTGTAATGTTTATTTGGAATTTAAAACATATGATATGTTTATTATTATTTTTCAATTAGTTTTCGAGTTGAAATCGCACCATTTGGAATCACACTGCAATCTTAAAAATCGCACCGCACCAATTCAAGTGGTTTCATATTGTGATTTTTTATTTTTAAACAACCGCATCAAAATCATTTTATGTTTATTTATTTATTTATTTATTTTTATTTTTTAGCTAAAACGGTATCAAACCGCACCAGATACTCATCTCTAGGTCAACCGCATCAAAACAATATTTTTTTTATTTTTTTTTAAAATGGTACCAAACCGCACCACATACTCATCTCTAGACTCTAGGTCGGTTATGGATAATTACTTCTACTTGTTTACATGCATACGTATGCTTTAAATAATATTGACGCACCACATCTTTTTATTGACACTCCTCTCACTCTCATAGTTCAACTTTGAGTTTGAAAAATATAAATTCTCTGCAACTTAATAACTAAACTCGTCTATATAAACAGACTAATATACAATCATATATATATATATATATATATATATATATCAAAACTATTTTTGTTTTTATATTAAGACTCCAGTCTCTTGAAAAAAGAAACAAAAAAAAATTAACAAGAAATAATACAAAGAGAAATTGACTAATAGAAAAATCAAAATAATGGAATAAGATACAACATATAATATGTTAATTTTAATTTTAGATAAAGAGGAATAACCATGCCTATAAGATAGAAGAGTGTCCATCAGAAAGCATAAAATGCAAATATAATTTACCTTTATTTTTATTTTATTTGTATTTGTTATAAATACCTAACCAAGTGTGAGAAGTAAAGTGTTGGAATGCATATATATACACGGCCATGCATGTCCTTATTACGTGGTGTTTCCAAGTTAATTCAACCGACCGACTTAAGTTGTAGAAGTCAAACAGTAGATCATTTTCGTTTTGTGAAATCACATGCACGTGAAGTGGGACCCACTCTTTGAAAGGTTAACATGTTTTCCACGGAAACTCTACATGCAAAATTTTGAGTGCTTAATTTCATTTTCTGCTCGAGATAAAAAAAATTGAGAGATCTAACATTAATTTTAGGCCATTTTTATTTATAAATATTATAATTTTGAGATTATGTTTATATGCATTATAATTTTAAGATTAGTAATTTTATGATTAAATAATTAAAGTACATATTTATTTTTAATGAAATTATTTATGGGATAACTTTAAAATAATCTTATGTTATATTGTTTTGTTTAAATTTATTTGAAAAATTGAATACTTACCGTTTGGACTGTTATATAATTACCACTAATAACAAATATATCATATTCTCATTAATCTAAATATAAAACGATAAGATATGATACAATAGTCATTTTAAACAAAGATAAAGATTAATCAAATTTTTAGTCCAAAATAATAGGGATATATTATAATACTTGATTGGACATGGTATTAAATATCTCTCTTTTAAGTCATTTTATTATCCGAAAACTAATAGTCCCAAGTCTTATGATAAAAATAAATAAAAAATTTGAGATTAATAATCTAATTTCAAATATTATCATTATAAACAAACATGACTTTAATGTTATTTTTGCCCGAACAATTTGTAAGAATATATGTTGGTGTTTAATTTTAAACTAGATCAGTTTCATGGGGTTCTCTAGTTTAATACTCCCTTTGTTCTATATTCAACGCCCATTTTTTAAATGTAAGAATATATGTTGGTGTTTAATTTTAAACTTGATCAGTTTCATGGGGTTTCGAGTTTAATACTCCCTTTGTTCTATATTCAACGCCCAATTATTTAAATAACACACAAATTAATAGGAGTATATTTACTCATTCTCTTTTATTCAATATATAAGTATATTTTAATTTCCAATACTTTAATTACTTCTGTTCACATAATTAAAATTTGCATTTATTCAATTTTTTGTTTTTTCAAGATGACCAAGATGTTAATGGCTTAAATTTCATATAAACTAATTAGATGTATCAGGAAATTGTGAAGGGTATATTTGAAAAAAGTGAGCAAAAATAATACAAATTTAAAAATTGGACAACAAATTTGAAATAGATAAAAAAAGAAAAGTGAGCGTTCAATATGACACTGACAAAGTATATTGTATTTCAATTGTAGCCCTTTTCAAAATCTTTAAAAATATTGCCATATGATGTACTTTTGAGTTTTAATGAATTTTCTTTTTTTGCTGATAGAATAAAAAAAATTAATAAATAAACAAAAGCAACACTACGCTCATCCAAGACAAAATGAGTATAATAATACTGATGTCTATAATTTGTCGTTGTAGTGACGAATTCAAAATTTAACTTCAGTGTAGACAGATTATATTTAATAAATAATTTTTTATTTATAAAAAAAAACTTGATTTGTAAATTGAGACCGAAGTAAATAAATTTAATGTACAATATTTTCATATGTTCCAAATTAAATTATATACAGTATATACAAAAAAAATGGTATATAATACCTGTCTTAATCAAGCTTGACTAAGATTAAGGTTAAAGCTAAGGCTATTGAAATTTTTTTTAAAAATTTCAGAGTTAAATATGAAGAGTCTCTTTTCTCTTTTGAAGAAACCATCCCAAAATCTTTTGTTCTCAATAATCCATTATTTGGTTGTGATTTTCTCCCGTTGTGAAGTTTGTTTTTCCTTTTGTGATTTCGCTTCTCTTAATTTGGGTTAATTAGATTTTTCGGTTTTCTCTCTTATGAGAGTCATTTTTCTCCTTTTAGAAGTTTAAATTCTCTCTACGTAAAGAGTTGTTTTTGTTTATGCTGATGAACAAATATGCTAGTTGGGTGTAGCTTGCAACATGTCTCCGATAAATATATATTTTTTAATTTATATGCTTAGATCATTAAAGTTTGCAATTTGAATTTTATTTTTAGATACTGTGAGTATCCCCTCTGATAGGTCTTCAACTTTTATGGAATATTTTGATGATAACAATAATTAAGAAAAAAATTAAATAAAGGGTAGAAATCCTCTCCATAGGTTTTATTTATTATAATTATTTTTTAACTATCTTATCTATTTTGACCAAAAATATTTTTCATCTTAAATTGAATTAATATTTTTCTTGAACTTGATAATTTAATATCAAGGGTTAGAAAGATTAATTCACATAGTAATATTTTTTAAGACAATGAGAATTCCTATTTCTTAAAATAATTTTTTTTAACTAAAACTTTCAAAATAATATATGATATATATGTTATTTTTTGTATAAAAGCCAAAACGAAAAGCCTTAGCATTTTTTATTAATCCGAAAATTGGTTTGGGAATTGAGAAATTGGAAGTGTATTGATATTTCTGGGCCCATGTAATTAATTGGAGAAATGGACTTGCAAAGCTTGAATTCTTTGTCCGCTGACCGATGGTTTGCAATGTTATATATGTGGGGTCCGTGTATAGGAGAAAAAAATGGAAGGCTTTTAGCCTTATTGGTCCTAACTCCTAACCGTAGATATGTTGGGCCTTTTGAAATCTTATTAAATATATGCTCATTAAATACAATCTTGCATGGGCTAAATTCTTTAAGTTGTCAGTTGGTTCTTTCATTATTCAATCCGTGTGATCTTTTGTCCAATTCCATTTAAACCTTCCTTTTCGAATCACAGCAATTCGAGTCATTGGTTTTAAATTGATTTCTCAATTTACAAGATTGTCCTTGACTCAAGAAATCCTATAAATAGAAAAGCTTTCATCAATTTACAATTTGCCAATTTTCAAAACAAAAAAAGTTTACTCTCTCCTTGCCTATATACTCTCTCTCTAAAAAGCTTTCTCTCTCTTCTATAAGTTCTGATCTTTTGAAGAGAAAAATTGGTCAAAGTATTTTGAGATAAGTTATTGAATTGATTTATTTATATTATCTCATACCTGTATATATTTATAGATATATAAATATAAATTGTTATACACATTTATATATCTATATTTCATCTATTCTTATCAATTAAAATATCAATTTAGATACCGCTATTTGAAGATATTCCTTAAATAAGAATATCATTCAAACGGTGTTTGAAGTTCTAAGTGATCTTTTATTGATATAACTTATTTATATAAATATCATAAAATAGATCAGTTTTAGATACCGCTATTTGAAGGTATTCCTTAAACAAGAATAACCATTCGAACGGTATTTGAAGTTCTAAGTGGTCTATCGAAAATATTTATATAAATATCAATTGTGAAACTTTTAATTCGGTCAGTTTTAGATACCGTTGTTTGGAGGTATTTCTTAAACAAGATTAATATCATTCAAATGATGTTTAAAGTTCTAAGTGGCCTTATTTAATATTCACATAATAGATCAAATATATTCTTATATATATATTTTTGAGCAAATAGATTTATTTGTTATATCAAATATAAGTTAATTAATTAATCTGTTATTCTTGATATTTGTTATCACAAGTATTTTCTTGAAAATTTACTTATTCTTCAATACTTGTTGCATAAAATAAAAGTTATTTAAACTTTTATACTACAAACTTAAGTGAATATACCTGCTTAAAAGAAGCATTTTACACACTATAAAAGTTATTAAAACTTTTATATCTGGAATTAAAGGTATATCTGTGTTACATAGAAACACATTTTTTACTATAAACCTTTATAAATCTGCACTCAAAAGTTATATCTCTGCTTACTCAGAAGCACTTTTTACTCAAATATAAAAGTTATATAAACTTTTATAACTGTGCATAAATTCACATATTTGCATATTTAGAAGCACTTTTTATTACTAAGCATAAATTAATATATGCTTACACAAGAAGCATATTCACACAAATATAAAAGTCTTCGAACTTTTATAAATATTTGATCTTTAATTGCTATCTGCTTATTTTAAGAAGTATCAAATATAAAAGTTATTTAAACTTTTATATATTTGTACTGAATTATATCTGCTTGTTCTAAAAGTATATTTTTCTCAAAACTTTTGTAAAAAAGAAAAAAAGGGTAGAGTTAGTTTATTTTATGTACATGTGAGAAAGACGAGTAATTCTTTGACCAAGACTAGAGTCTTAGAGAGGTCAGCTAGGAGTTGGGTCTCTTGTGTACTTGTGAGGTGAGGAAGAGGTTGTCGTTTCAAGACCAGATCATAAAGTAGAACTGAACTCAAAGGAAATGTGTAACTATGCTTAAGGAAGGAGCTGGGAGTTTGCTGTCCGAGATAGTTAGTTGCGGATAGTTATAAATTTGTCTTTAAAACTTTGTAAAAGCTTCTTCGCCTATTGAAGGTGTATTTATTATTGGGAGTGATAGGATCTCAAGTCCTGGAGAAGAGCTTGAGACTGGATGTAGTAACATACTTGGGATGTATGTTGTGAACTAGATAAATCTTTGTGCATTGTGAGATTGAATTTTTATCTTGCATATTAATTTCTAAACAACTGCTAATTAATTTACTAAAAATTCAAGAAGGCCTAAGATAATTTTTTAAACGGTAATAATCTATTCAACCATCTCTTCTAGATTATTATTGGATTTTCACCCTCAAATCAACAAATCGAAAAAAAACCCTCAAACATAATTTGGTAACTTGCTAAATGATGTGAACTCCCACTGATCTGCCTCAAACAATTAACCACATGAGCCTTAAGATTGTGATCTGCATTATAAGGTTAGCTGATGGTGTTGGGCTTATACTGTGGTAAACAGTCAACGTAATAACTTCAATAATAATGCTACTTACAGTAAACATTTAAAATGGAAAATAGAATACCATATATAAGTTGTCAGAAACTGAAGTTAATACATAAAGAAAGAGACTGATAATAACAACTTAATTTTAATCTCCTTATTTCTGAGGATTTATTCGATATTTTCTCATGCTCAGGTAGAAGTAAAGATAAGAAATAAAACAAAAGTTTCATTAATTGGTAATATTGAATTGCACCTTGAATAACTCATCAAGGCTATCGACAATACAATGTGTAAATTCCATCCAAGTTATTTGTTTTCCAGTTCTATTAAGATCATAGAGAAGTGATAGACTACACGACACGCTTGCGTGAGGTGGTCGTCGCCCGGATCATTTCTAGTAAGCAAATTTAATGGAACTCTTTTGATACCTTAACCCCTCGCCTATATGTAGACGATAAACCTCGGTATAATCGATCAAGCAATTGAATGCGTGTAGGATGGAACACCAACAACACTTTGACCCTCGTTTAGTTGTAAACGATATCTCTATATGGGTGTATGATGCAGTAGAGTAACGCCAAACACAACTATGATTTGTTGTATGATAAGTTAATTATGAATCTCAAAAGAAAAAGCTAAGAATAATAACTTAGAAATCCTTCAAAGAACCAAAAGTAGAGAATAACTCTCAATTGTATAAAACTCAGAATAATAATTATTATTCAATAACATCAGCCAATTCTTATTTATACTACTTAAAAGGTAACCCTAATTGATAAGGAATAAATAAATTAATTTGTGTAACGACCACGAATCGTGGGTAGCTTTGTAATATGAGCCTATGAATTTTATTGAATAAATTGAACTTTTATTAATATTATTTCGTGTTATGTGTTTGAATATTTTATTACTACATATGACGTGTATGTGATAATTTTTGAGTGTTGTTATTTCATGATATTGATTAAATCATTTAGAGAAATAGCGCTAAAGTGCTATTTATACAAAGACGCCTTTTTCGATTTTATGACTTTTCATAATTTCGCCAAAGCGTTAATGAGGAGTTAATAATCCAAGTGTGGGATTTTATTTGAGCCCAATTGAATTTTTATTAGAAGCCCAATAGATTATTAAATTTGGAGTCCAAGAGAAACCCAATAGATTATTAATTGAAGCCCAAAACCCATGGACCTAGTCCATGACCCAAATCCGCACCCCATGATCCATGAGGGAAATGGGTTATGTAATCAGCTGGTCACAATTGAAGAAGGAAGAAGAGTACGGGAGAAGGAGAAGGAAGAGAGGGAGAAGAGAATGAAGAACGTGGTGCATTTGGGGAGGAGCAAAATCTGCATTTGGTGAAGCAAGGAGGGAATAAAGCAATTGGGGAGAAGGGAGGGGGATTACCCGGGCATGGGGAGGAGTAAAGCTCACTCTCCCAGTCATGGGGAGCTGGCATGTATGGCACGCTCACCTCCTCTACCCAGCCAAAGGAGCTCTGATCATTCACTCTATAAATACTCATGCCATTGCAAGCCTTCCATCCCTTTCTTGTTGCTAAGTGTTGAAACTGAATATTTAGAGATTGAAAAGAGTGTGTTCGGGAGATTTGAGGAAGAAGAAGGAGTGTAGTAGCAGCTGAGCTTTAATCCAATTAGTAACTTAGAACAACCTCCAAGAGGTAAGCAATATAAGGCTTAGCTCATTTCCACATTATTTCCAAGTTTATAGTTTTGCTTTGATTGCTTTGTTGGAGTTGTGTGGCTGAAATTGCTTGGTTGCTCATGAACATGTATAAATGTTGATTAGCTCTATTAAGCCTTGTTAATGATATGTAAAAGTGGAACAAAGAATGAGAAATCAGAACCTATGCATAAGGAATCAAGTATGGACATTAATGGACTGTTAAGGACTATTATTGTGTATTAATGAAGATATAATCTTGGTTTGGTTATGTGCATTGGTTTTGTATTGTTTGTATATGTCCAGAAGCTATAGGAATTGATTTCATATGTGAAGTCAAGGGTAACCATGTAATGATAGGCTATGAGTTATGAACTCTAAAGCCATGCCCACCAACTATTTGGTTTAATGTCCAAGAGAATGATTTCTCTAAGAAACATGAGAATTAGGGATGATTAATTGATTTAATGATGTTATGATGCATAACTCAGTTGTAAAAGCATGTTTTAAGTCATATAGACATGTTGTGTAATGGCTAAGGAGCAAAGGGGACGAAATCAAAAGTGTTGGTTTTTGGTTCTGCAGTAGCAAAACCTGGGAGTTCCCTGGATGTAGAGTGGCATGGCCGCGCCACTCCCAAGCTTAAAACCAGCGCGCCCGCGCTGGTCTGCAGAGGTGAAAAGCCAAGTTGTTTCGTGTTGTTGATTTGATGCATGTTTACATAAACCTAGCATGTTATAAATACCCCAAAGTATACGTATGATATGTTAGTATAATAGTAGAATGACCCCAAGCATTTAGAAGTTGAGCAGTGTGAGAAATAAACCAAAAAAGTGCATCTGGGAGTAGCGCGACCGCGCCACTCCTAGGCCAAATAGCAGCGCGACCGTGCCGTGCTGCAGAGTTTCCCAGTTGTTTCTTTTCATGAACTAAAGCTTGAGGCAAGTGTATGTGAACCTCTTAAGTAGTAATACATGAAGCATGTTATTAACTGGTTAACCAAGCATGAAATGACTTAGTCATATGAGATTTGCTTAAAGCTGCCCCTACTCCCCCGCCAGCTCACCGGCGAGCTAGGCAGCTGCTCGCTCACCGGGGAGCAAGACCCCCGTTTGGGTAGTCGTAGTACCAATAATTATTCGTAATGATTATAATGTGTTGATTAATGTAAGCCAATGTTTGGTGTCTACCGTGAGACTAATTGGTAGGTGAATATGTGTTTAAATGCGTATGACATATTTGAAGGACGATTAACGTCAAATAGTAGCAAGCGCTTAAGGCAAGTTTCCTAAACCCTTGTATAACCCTTGTGTTGGGCAAGTTCTCTAGCTTCATTCATTTTCAGTATTGAATGCAAGTTTCCTATCTTATACAAAAGACGTATATTGTGCAGGTTTTCTAAACGCTTGTCTAACCCTTGTGTTGGGCAAGTTTATTTGATTCATTTGATTATATTCTCTTGACTCTCATGCGATGTTTGAAGTTCCAATTTAGGCAACACATATATGGTTGCATGAATTCCTTACTTATGTAAATCTTTCAGTATTTGCACAAGTATTCGAGCTATGTTATGACATAAATTGTTGAAGCTTTCAAGTTCACATATATATGAACTATTATAGAGAACGTGATGCCATCTGTTTCGGCTAGACAGATATTGAAATATTTTATTGATTTGATAATAAATCCTTGAAATGTTATTGATGATTAAGTAGAGCTATCCAACCGAATTATTTTGGTTAGGATTCCGAGACATGAATGAAATGAACAACCCTAATATTTGGGGCAGTTTTTAGTCAGTTATTTTGACAAAGCATCGAGCGCCTAAAACAAACACATATAGTCGTTTCCAGCTAGAGTGTTGATCAACATAGAGTACAATAGGCTGATCACCTAGAAGTGCTCGTAAGCAAGACGGTTTGCGGTTATATTGCTGTGTACTTTTTCAAGAAAGCAAAAGAAAGTTCAAGGTTTTATGACCACTCAATGTCGTTTCGAAAATATATTTTTAAAACGAAAGCAAAGTATTATTCTTGTTTATTCAGAATATTTCACAACTATTGTTCAGTTGTCGAAGAGAAATGATATGATTGATGATATTGTTGTTATTCAACTGTTATACTTGCTGGGCAATTAAATGCTTATTCTTGCTTTATATTAAACATTGCATCTAAGTTCGAGCGGGTCGAAGGTTCCGGTAAGGACAAGGGAAAAGGCAAGATGAACGTCTAGATGGCGTCGTAGTTTATTTGTATTAGTAATATTGTAATACTAAGACTTATTATGTATTTGGAATGATGTTATGGTAATAGAACCTGGGATTGAGAGTAAGACGTGTTGTAATAATATAGTAATTACATTCATGTCTATTATGTTGTATGGGATGGGATGTACCGTGTAGCACCGGATTCGGGTTTGAGGTACCCGGATTTAGGGGCGTCATAATTTGGAAACAAAATCTTATCTAATATGTGACACCCCCAAATCCGGGTCACCTGAGCCATGGACCTGGTTCATCACTATCCAATACCAAAATGATACAATCGATAACTTATAGCGGAATAAAGGAATATTTACATTGATATAACATAAATAGACCTGTCCCAAGTCTCGAAACCAATACTATTACAAAACATAACATAATACAAAAGGGTAAATATGTCTTAATACACGACGTCAATAATAAGTCTTAATACAAACGGTAATTCTAGAACAACAATTTACAACTACTCCGTAGCTTTCCCCTTTCCCTTATCTTTTCCTGAGCTCTCGCCACGTGCTGCACTAACTGAAATGTTTTTAAGGAGAGCAAGGGGTGAGCAACATTTTGCCCCGCAAGTATAATAGCAATGAATAATCATATGAATAACTTTATAGCTCACAAGAGTAAAAATTTATCTGAACCAAGAAAATAAACAACTTCTTTTTATCACCGTTATAGTGGCCACTAAGGACCGAAGGATTTCTGAAGCATCCAAGGATTTCAAAGTTTCCCGAAGAAGGGAACTATTCAATACTGAGGGTGCACCAAGGCACAGAACTCTATTCTAGAATTACTGGAAATTCATCCGATAATCCACAAAACTGGTACAATAGGTGATCAGCCTAAAATACCTGGCGTTATGCATAAGCCTTACATTTTCCATTTACGCGCGTGTCGGTTTCCCGACGTTTATACAATTTCCCCTGCTGTGAGGGTTGTTCCACTCAGCTTTACATGGGAGTCCAGACCAAAACAATTTGATCGGACAATTTTACTTAACAACAATAATAGTTGGAGGACTTTAACCTCGCTTTAGTAACCAAATCAATAAGTGTCTAGCTGAAACAATTAGCCTTGACATAGCTTTTAAACAGTCTATGGAATAAAGAACTTTAAGGTTCAACAACATGCATGATAGCATTTAAAAATATCTTGAATGAATAAAAATTCATAATCTTTGGAATCACACAATATATAACATTGCATGAAATGGGCTTTCATTGCAATACTTGAATAGAAGTATGAACACTAGCACATTAATTGCTAATTTGATAAGTAATTTGAACGGAGTCAAGAAGCTCAATAAGCTTGCTCAATAAATAATATTTGCTCGATAGATAAATGAATTCGAAACTTGCCCAATAAATAAATCGAGTAAGGAAAACTCGCACAATTAAATAGGAGTTGTATGAGTTAGGAAACTTGCCTTGTACGTGCGTTAATAACTTGACGTTAATCGTCCGTCAACAAAATATCCTACATAGTTTATTAAAATCATCATAAATATTAGTCATATAAGAACTAGGTTCATTACAGTCATCACATCATTAAAATACATTGATTGCCACTACGCTTACCCAGTCGGGGGTCGGGGGGCAGCGCCCCCTGGAAATCCAAGCGTAATTTGTAATCCGTTAATTCAATTTACGCCTTAGGACAACATCGTTTAGGTCGACACGGGTATAAATTAAGCACATAAAGCTTTAACAAGATATAAACGTTTTTAATCATTTTGTACAAAAATATAAGTTTTAGATTCGCGGGAAAAATTCACTGTGTCCGACCCGATCCGGCCCGACCCGACCCGGTCCAGCCTGACCCGACCCGGACCAGGCGCGGAACAGCGGCATGCAGTAGCAGTTCTGCAGTTCCTGCAGAACCGCGAACTGGTAGACCCTCGCCCGCTTCAGCTCCTATATCTCCCTCTATACTCGATCAATTTGGTCCGTTACGGACTCTATAGATTCCTAAGACACGAGGCTATAATATATAAAAAATGCAAGATGACCCATAAACATTAACACAGCCAAATCCTTAGCCAAAGCACAACATTGATGCTCTGTTTTTCGCAACCATGAAATATCTCACACAAATGGCTACTGTGACTTCATTTAAGCATCATTTTAGTTCATTCAAATTGGTATATCTTCACAACTGATAGAAGTACAATATTCCAACAACAAACCATCAAAATAATCACAACATCCAGGCTTTATTGTCCTCTAATTATCCGAAGGTCTAAACAGTCCATTAATGTCCATTATCTTCCTCCTTAAGCTTGGGTCCGAATCATTCTTTGTTTTTGTTTCACTTTGAAGGTGTTAATGGTTTATATAGCTTCTTAAGAACCTCCATGATAGATTCAACACAACCAACAACAACAAAAATTAACAAAATCCATCCCGCAAGCATGAAAGCCAAAAAACTCATGAAAACTTCAATGGAGAAGAAATAGGTTGTAGTTTGATTACCTCTCCTTCTTAGCTTCGGGTAGGTTGAGATAACTTGCTAGGCTGCTCTTCTCCTTGCTCGTTTCTGCTGAAACCTCTCTTCCTCTTCTCCTTGCTTGCCTTCTACGTCCTTGCCGCACACACACAAACACACACGCACACCTACTCTCCCTCTAACTGCAGTGAGCTTCTTGCTTAGCAAACTAACTCTCTCTCCCTCTTAAGTTGCTAACAGTTGGGTATGGCTGGAATGGAGGAGGAGAATGGGCTGAGGGGGATAAGAAGAATGCTTCGGGAGCATATAGAATGTATGGGTATGCAGGAAATGGTTTACCCGAGCCATTGGAAATGTTATTTAGGCAAAGTGTTAACAGCCCCATGAATTGTGTACTGTGCATGTTTATTCCTTTCCCCCCAATTGGCTCTCAATATACACGTGGCCTCCCCCAATTGGTTTGAGGCTTAAATGTCTCACCAATTAATTCGAATATACAGATAAATATACCCGAATATTCCCACTTTTGTACCAAATTTGGTAAATAACTCTACCCAAAATTATAATGGGTACTCCCATAAATTATTGGAACACGCAAAAATATTTATTATGGGATTTGTCCATTTATTCGGAACACCCATAATATACATTTCGGATACAGATTAAATCACGTATCAACTCCAATAAAATTTCTGACACTTGGAAAAATTATTCCTCAGCATATATGCCTCATCTAAATTAATAAAAATCGAAATAGACGAAAAAGTTTGGGCGTGAATAGTGCTCGTGAATAGTGCCTCGGGAAGCGGGTCCCGCTAATAGTGATTTTATGAATTTTTGCAAAATCGATATATTCACTCTAACGACACAACAACACATAAAATTTAACATATGCACATTTTCTAGGCTGTAACACAATTCTAAACACGTAGTATAGATTAATATAAAAATAATAATAATAATAATAATAATTCATTTTATTCATACATAACTCGGGTTACAAGGAAATCTAAAATTCCCGATCGTTACATTCTCCCCCCCCCCTTATAAGGATTCTGTCCCCAGAATCACCATACAAGGTTAAACAAAAAGTTGAGGGTAATTCTCCTTCATCTTATCTTCCAATTCCCATGTAGCCTCCTCAGCATTATGGTTTCGCCAAACTACCTTCACAGAAGGTATAACCTTATTTCTTAATACTTGCTCCTTCCTATCAATTATCTGAATAGGAATTTCTTCGTACGTAAGATCCTTCTCTAAATGAACGGGCTCATAGGATATCACGTGTTTGTAACCGGGTTTGTATGGTCGTAACACTGAGACGTGAAACACGTTGTGGACATGCTCCAGTTCAGGAGGCAAGACTACCTCATACGCCACTTCACCCACTCTTCTCAATACTTCGAACGGTCCTACGAACCTTGGGCTCAACTTTCCTTTCTTCCCAAAACGTATCTTCCCTTTCCAGGGAGACACTTTCAGAAACACGTAGTTGCCGACATCGAAGTCTCTCGTCTGGCGATGTTGATCAACATACTTCTTTTGTCGGTCTTGGGCTGCAACTAGCCTTGCCCTGATCACCTTGACCACTTCGGCTGTTTGTTGCACCAACTCTGGTCCCAACAGTCTTCGTTCGCCGACCTCATCCCAACTTAACGGTGTTCTGCACTTCCTCCCGTAGAGGGCTTCATACGGTGGCATACCGATACTTGCATGATAGCTGTTGTTATAAGCGAATTCCACAAGTGGTAAGTGGTCATCCCAATTCCCTTTGAAATCCATCACACAAGCTCTAAGCATGTCTTCTAGCGTCTGTATCATTCGTTCGCTCTGTCCGTCAGTTTGAGGATGGTAAGCAGTACTTAGTCGCAACTGTGTTCCCATTCTCTCTTGCAAGCTTTTCCAAAAATTTGATGTGAAGCGTGGATCTCGATCTGAGACAATTGACACTGGCACTCCATGTCGCGAAACAATGTCCTTTATATACAACTTGGCTAACTGGTTTAAATTGAATCGGATTTTTATCGGTAGAAAGTGTGCTGATTTTGTCAATCGGTCTACGATAACCCAAATGGCATCACAACCTTTTTGTGTAACTAGAAGTACTACCACGAAATCCATGGTGATGTGCTCCCATTTCCATTCTGGTATATTTAGTGGCTGAAGTAACCCACTCGGTCTCTGATGTTCCGCTTTGACCTGTTGACAGGTGAGACACTTGCTGACGCACTCTGCTACGTCCCGCTTCATGTTGGGCCACCAAAAATATTGACGAAGATCCCGATACATTTTTGTGCTTCCTGGGTGAACAGAATATGCTGAATTATGTGCTTCATGTAAGATCTCATCTCTTAATTCAGTCACGACCGGCACCCACACTCGTTCCTCGTATCTTAAGATACCATCTTTATCCATTCGAAATTTCTCTTCCTCATTTTCTGCGATCCTTTTCTGTATCCTTTCACATTCTTCATCCTTTTCCTGTGCTTCTTTCACTTTGTCGAGTAATGTCGGACGAGCCTCAATTACGAATAACCTCTCTGCCGCCTTTGTCGGACTTTTCACCTCGATCTCCAGTCTCACCATTTCCCGTATTAACTCCCCGTGAGTTGTCAACATGCATAATTTCTCATTCCCCTTTCTGCTCAATGCATCTGCTACTATGTTTGCCTTCCCTGGGTGATAAAGAATTTCACAGTCATAATCTTTGATTAATTCCAACCACCTCCTCTGTCGCATGTTTAGCTCTTTTTGTGTGAAAATATATTTCAGACTCTTATAGTCCGTGTATATCTCACATTTCTCCCCATAAAGGTAATGTCTCCAAATCTTCAATGCAAAAACGACAGCCGCTAACTCCAAGTCATGGGTAGGGTATCGCTTCTCATAATCCTTCAATTGTCGTGACGCATACGCAATAACCTTGCCGTGTTGCATTAACACACAGCCAAGACCCTTGTGTGATGCATCACTATACACTACAAAACCTCCCGTATCGTCTGGTAAGGACAATACAGGCGCCTCGCTTAACTGCTTTTTCAATTCCTGAAAACTGTCTTCGCACTTTTCAGACCACACAAATTTCACCGTCTTCCTCGTTAGATTGGTCAATGGGGTTGCTATTTTGGAAAAATCTTGGATAAATCTTCGATAGTACCCGGCTAACCCTAAGAAACTTCGTACTTCTGTCGGTGTCTTCGGTTGCTCCCAGTTACTAACTGCCTCCACCTTCGCAGGGTCCACTGAGATACCGTCTTTGTCGATCATATGCCCTAAAAATTGTACCTTTTCCATCCAGAATTCGCACTTAGAAAATTTCGCGTATAACTTTTCCCTTCTCAGTGTCTCCAGTACTTCGCTCAGATGTTCGGCGTGCTCTTCTTCGGTCTTTGAATAAATCAAAATGTCATCGATGAAAACTACTACGAACTTATCTAAGTACGGCTTCAGAATTCGGTTCATCAAGTCCATGAATGCTGCCGGTGCGTTAGTCAAACCGAAAGACATCACCAAAAACTCGTAGTGACCATATCTTGTCCGAAACGCAGTTTTAGGTACATCTTCCTTCCTTACTTTTAGCTGATGATATCCGGTCCTCAAATCTATCTTCGAGAAGTGTCTGGCTCCCTTCAGTTGATCGAACAAGTCGTCGATTCTTGGCAATGGGTACTTATTCTTGATCGTTGATTTGTTCAACTCCCGGTAGTCGATACAGAGTCTCATTGATCCGTCCTTCTTCTTGACAAACAAAACTGGTGCTCCCCATGGGGACACACTTGGCTGAATATACCCATTGTCCAGTAATTCTTGAAGTTGTATCAACAATTCCTTCATCTCTACCGGCGCCATACGATACGGAGCCTTCGAAATTAGTGCAGTCCCCGGCGCTAAGTTTATCGCAAATTCAATTTCTCTGTCTGGCGGAAGACCGGGTAAATCACTTGGAAACACATCTGGAAACTCTCTCACTACCGGTATATTTTTAATATCCACACCTTCTTTCTTTGTATCTAGAATATAGGCTAAATAACCTTCACAACCTTTCCTTAACAATTTCCTGGCCTGCATCATCGTAAGACAACATGAACGTCTTAGCGATGTGCCACCATAAAATATTACCCTCGACCGGTTCGGGGTCCGAAGGTTCACACTTTTCTTCTGACAGTCAATGATTGCCGCATGATCGTACAACCAGTCCATTCCCAATATTACATCGAACTCTCCCAACCTTATTGGGATCAAATCCACGCGAAAATTAAATCCCCTAATCTCAGCGTAACAATTACGAAGAATGAACTGTACAGGAATTACCTCATTATTCGCAATTTCTATGCTCAAAGGATTTTCTAACCGTTCTTGGGGTAAATTTAACCGCTTAACAAAATTTTCAGACACAAAAGAACAGGTAGCACCCGAATCGAATAATACACAAGCATTTATATTATTGATTGGGATAATACCTGACACCACGTCCTTAGCAATCACTGCATCCTGGACAGTCATGTTGAATGTTCGGGCAGGGGTGCGGTTCGGCGGAGTCGGACTCCCAATCATCAGTTTGCTGCCTCCTCCTCGGTTGCCGCTTCCACCACTGCTTCCCTTCTTCGGACAGTCTCTGAACTGATGCTCCATTGACCCACAAGAATAGCATCCACGATTCTTCTTTGGGTTTGGGCAATGCGGTGCTATATGCCCTTCCTGGTTGCAGTTGTAGCAGACATTACGTCCCTTCCAACACTCACCCTTGTGATTTTTCCCACATTTTGAACACGCTTCAATCTTCTTCTTAAATCCTCCCTGACTATTCCCTGCCTGATGAGTGTTGGCACTGTTGTTGCTGTTGTTACCACCGTCCCATTTTCTCTTTCCCGAATTGCTTCCACCGCTACTACTGCCACCCACCCTCCACGGTAGTCCCCTCCACTCTTCTTATTTTTCTTGTGTTGATTTAGGGCCTCAATCCCTCCTTCGGCGATGATGGCTTTTTCCAGCAGCGCACTAAAAGTCTCGATCTGGAGGACAGCTACCTTATTATACAACCACGGTTTCAGCCCTTGTTCGAACCTTTGCGTCTTCAACTCTTCAGTACTTACGTGAAGCGGTGCAAAACGCGCAAGTTCATTGAATTTGGCGGCGTACTGAGCCACCGTCATGTCTCCCTGCTTGAGCTCTAGGAATTTCACCACCATTTGCCTTTCCATGCTTTTTGGGAAATAGTTCTCGAAGAATAATTCCTTAAACTTGTCCCATGATATCACTCCTTCGCCTGCTCGTTGTTGGTTAGCCTCCCACCAATAATTTGCTTCTCCTTTCATCATATACGTGGCAAATACTGTTTTCTGGTCATCCCTCACGCGTGCAATGATGAAAGCCTTTTCCATTTCCTTCACCCAAGACTGGGCTTCAATCGGATCAGTTGTTCCCTTGAACTCTGGGGGTCCAACGCTCTTGAAGTCTTTGAAATTTGTTATGGGTGCTACCGGGGGATGGGGATCCACGGGTCCCGTATTTCTCCCTTGGGTCATTCTCTCCAGTATATCCGCTAACCGTTGCATGGGGTCCACCGGAACTCTTTGATTATTAACCGATCCCTCGGGTGTTGGTGGTGGGGCTCGTATGTTACGTCTAGGTGGCATTCTCTGCTTAACGTAGGAAAATTTAATGTCATCATTTTATTATGCTACGAGATCATCTATCATGAGTACTACAAGTAGACAACATATATAGTAATAACGATTGCATTTAGTGCTAACAACTATTACAACATACATGACTATGCTATAGCGTACTACTATAGATGTCATCAAACGTTCCTTGATACAGCAAAATGGTGAGGGGTTCACCGACATACTCCCCTAAAATAAGCATACAAGTTACAGTCTTACAATACTATCCCACACATGTAGCAAAATGTTGGGATTAACATAAACAAGATTACAAACTGCTAGGCACATAAGTTAAGCAACCTATCCGAGCATACCGCGCTCCACAGCGTTGTCATACTCCCTATGACCCATATGGATCATTAAGCCTCGACTCAGGGTGTGACGAGTCTGCCCCTCTTCAGTTGGGTAGTGGTACACACCATCTATCCACCTGCCCATAGCCGAGTGAAAAGCATATCCCATCCGGTTCATCTTTCTCTTACCCCTCCTCACTTCACCCTCCAGGTCATCAACTCGTTCTACGGCATCATCCCGTTGTTCCTTGATCCGCACACGGTTTTCCACCTCCCTACCTAACTGGTTCTTCAGAATCTCATTATCCATTTGCAAATTAACTCCCCGATGCTCTGACTGCTCCAACTTTCCTGCCAATTCTGCATTCCTCGCCAAGAGGTGATGCAGCATGACTGCTAATTGTGTGGACGCCCCTAGATGCCCTTGCACATCCGTCTCTAATTCCCGGATCTGGTTCTTACCCTCCTGGACCTCGCCTTCTAGTCCCTGAATCCTGGCCCGTTGCTCTCGGGCTTCACTCTCCAACTCATGAATCCTATTTGCTTGTTCGAGAACGCGGTCGGTACGTTCGTCCAACATCTCCATCAAAAATGTGGTGTCAACAGGGGGCACCTCCTCCCAGTCCTCTTCTGGGTCCTCCTCCGGGTCAGACTCCAACTCGGGTTCCTCCTCAGTAGGGGCAATAGCTAGAATAGGCTCAACCATCAGCAGTGTCTCGGACACCACATGGATGTCACGTGGCTCCTCTTCTGTGAATCTACTAGGTTCTCCGGTGTTTGACATCCTACAAATATAACCACAAACAAGCAAACTCTTATTAGTCTTTCAACAAAATATAAGTTCATTGTATGGCATGAAGATATATCTTATAACAATACAGGCTCTCTAAGATAAGTCTTTGTCACGTAAAACTCTACAGGAGTTTTGTCTGCTCTTATTCTCTATACACTTCCTAAGGTTATAGCCTAAAGACCTCTCTCTAAAGGTTTATAACCTAAGGCTCTGATACCAACTTGTGACACCCCCAAATCCGGGTCACCTGAGCCATGGACCTGGTTCATCACTATCCAATACCAAAATGATACAATCGATAACTTATAGCGGAATAAATGAATATTTACATTGATATAACATAAATAGACCTGTCCCAAGTCTCGAAACCAATACTATTACAAAACATAACATAATACAAAAGGGTAAATATGTCTTAATACACGACGTCAATAATAAGTCTTAATACAAACGGTAATTCTAGAACAACAATTTACAACTACTCCGTAGCTTTCCCCTTTCCCTTATCTTTTCCTGAGCTCTCGCCACGTGCCGCACTAACTAAAATATTTTTAAGGAGAGCAAGGGGTGAGCAACATTTTGCCCCGCAAGTATAATAGCAATGAATAATCATATGAATAACTTTATAGCTCACAAGAGTAAAAATTTATCTGAACCAAGAAAATAAACAACTTCTTTTTATCACCGTTATAGTGGCCACTAAGGACCGAAGGATTTCTGAAGTATCCAAGGATTTCAAAGTTTCCCGAAGAAGGGAACTATTCAATACTGAGGGTGCGCCAAGGCACAGAACTCTATTCTAGAATTACTGGAAATTCATCCGATAATCCACAAAACTGGTACAATAGGTGATCAGCCTAAAATACATGGCGTTATGCATAAGCCTTACATTTTCCATTTACGCGCGTGTCGGTTTCCCGACGTTTATACAATTTCCCCTGCTGTGAGGGTTGTTCCACTCAGCTTTACATGGGAGTCCAGACCAAAACAATTTGATCGGACAATTTTACTTAACAACAATAATTGTTGGAGGACTTTAACCTCGCTTTAGTAACCAAATCAATAAGTGTCTAGCTAAAACAATTAGCCTTGACATAGCTTTTAAACAGTCTATGGAATAAAGAACTTTAAGGTTCAACAACATGCATGATAGCATTTAAAAATATCTTGAATGAATAAAAATTCATAATCTTTGGAATCACACAATATATAACATTGCATGAAATGGGCTTTCATTGCAATACTTGAATAGAAGTATGAACACTAGCACATTAATTGCTAATTTGATAAGTAATTTGAACGGAGTCAAGAAGCTCAATAAGCTTGCTCAATAAATAATATTTGCTCGATAGATAAATGAATTCGAAACTTGCCCAATAAATAAATCGAGTAAGGAAAACTCGCACAATTAAATAGGAGTTGTATGAGTTAGAAAACTTGCCTTGTACGTGCGTTAATAACTTGACGTTAATCGTCCGTCAACAAAATATCCTACATAGTTTATTAAAATCATCATAAATATTAGTCATATAAAAACTAGGTTCATTACAGTCATCACATCATTAAAATACATTGATTGCCACTATGCTTACCCAGTCGGGGGTCGGGGGGCAGCGCCCCCTGGAAATCCAAGCGTAATTTGTAATCCGTTAATTCAATTTACGCCTTAGGACAACATCGTTTAGGTCGACACGGGTATAAATTAAGCACATAAAGCTTTAACAAGATATAAGCGTTTTTAATCATTTTGTACAAAAATATAAGTTTTAGATTCGCGGGAAAAATTTACTGTGCCCGACCCGATCCGGCCCGACCCGACCCGGTCAAGCCTGACCCGACCCGGACCAGGCGCGGAACAGCGGCATGCAGTAGCAGTTCTGCAGTTCCTGCAGAACCGCGAACTGGTAGACCCTCGCCCGCTTCAGCTCCTATATCTCCCTCTATACTCGATCAATTTGGTCCGTTACGGACTCTATAGATTCCTAAGACACGAGGCTATAATATATAAAAAATGCAAGATGACCCATAAACATTAACACAGCCAAATCCTTAGCCAAAGCACAACATTGATGCTCTGTTTTTCGCAACCATGAAATATCTCACACAAATGGCTACTGTGACTTCATTTAAGCATCATTTTAGTTCATTCAAATTGGTATATCTTCACAACTGATAGAAGTACAATATTCCAACAACAAACCATCAAAATAATCACAACATCCAGGCTTTATTGTCCTCTAATTGTCCGAAGGTCTAAACAGTCCATTAATGTCCATTATCTTCCTCCTTAAGCTTGGGTCCGAATAATTCTTTGTTTTTGTTTCACTTTGAAGGTGTTAATGGTTTATATAGCTTCTTAAGAACCTCCATGATAGATTCAACACAACCAACAACAACAAAAATTAACAAAATCCATCCCGCAAGCATGAAAGCCAAAAAACTCATGAAAACTTCAATGGAGAAGAAATAGGTTGTAGTTTGATTACCTCTCCTTCTTAGATTCGGGTAGGTTGAGATAACTTGCTAGGCTGCTCTTCTCCTTGCTCGTTTCTGCTGAAACCTCTCTTCCTCTTCTCCTTGCTTGCCTTCTACGTCCTTGCCGCACACACACAAACACACACGCACACCTACTCTCCCTCTAACTGCAGTGAGCTTCTTGCTTAGCAAACTAACTCTCTCTCCCTCTTAAGTTGCTAACAGTTGGGTATGGCTGGAATGGAGGAGGAGAATGGGCTGAGGGGGATAAGAAGAATGCTTCGGGAGCATATAGAATGTATGGGTATACAGGAAATGGTTTACCCGAGCCATTGGAAATGTTATTTAGGCAAAGTGTTAACAGCCCCATGAATTGTGTACTGTGCTTGTTTATTCCTTTCCCCCCAATTGGCTCTCAATATACACGTGGCCTCCCCCAATTGGTTTGAGGCTTAAATGTCTCACCAATTAATTCGAATATACAGATAAATATACCCGAATATTCCCACTTTTGTACCAAATTTGGTAAATAACTCTACCCAAAATTATAATGGGTACTCCCATAAATTATTGGAACACGCAAAAATATTTATTATGGGATTTATCCATTTATTCGGAACACCCATAATATACATTTCGGATACAGATTAAATCACGTATCAACTCCAATAAAATTTCTGACACTTGAAAAAATTATTCCTCAGCATATATGCCTCATCTAAATTAATAAAAATCGAAATAGACGAAAAAGTTTGGGCGTGAATAGTGCTCGTGAATAGTGCCTCGGGAAGCGGGTCCCGCTAATAGTGATTTTATGAATTTTTGCAAAATCGTTATATTCACTCTAACGACACAACAACACATGAAATTTAACATATGCACATTTTCTAGGCTGTAACACAATTCTAAACACGTAGTATAGATTAATATAAAAATAATAATAATAATAATAATAATAATTCATTTTATTCATACATAACTCGGGTTACAAGGAAATCTAAAATTCCCGATCGTTACATAATATATCTTCTAATTAGGATTGAAAACAAAATCATAACTAAAAATCTTGAAATCCTGTGCAAATCCGCGCTTAAAAGAAATCTAGAACGCGGATTAAAACTTATGCGCTGCGACCCACAGATATGCGCGCCGCGGCTCATTCGCGCGCTGCGGCCCAGAACTCTTGTCTAATCCATTTTGTTTTGCTGATTTTGAACCAATTTCTTACAACAACATAACGAACTTAGACTCATCATTGGCCCACAAATTCTTTCCATTCCAAACATCTTGAATTAACCCATTAATTCTTTCTTAGAATCGTTTAGCTTGTGACCTCGTAACTGGAACAATTATCACTTGAACTGGATCTGCCCACGTTTGCCCTTCGTGACTCCCATCCTTATCCGAGCAAGGCATGTCCTCATCATTCCTCTCCTATTGAAAATGATTTATTCTCAAATCATTACCTACATCAAACGGACTTAAATGAGTAACGTTAAATGTGCCACTACTAGAAAAATGGTCTATAGCGATAGTCGCCGACCGTCGCTATAAGGTGGAAGACCGTCGCTATAGGCTTTAGTGACGGTCGACGACCATCGCCATAGCAGCCGTCGCTAAAACCTATAGCAACGGTCATACACCTTTATACCGACGATCCGACCGTCGCTAGAGAATACACAAAAACGCGCTTACGTGTTTTTACCAACGGTCAGCACCTATTTGTTGCGATGGCCAAGACCGCCGCAATAGAGTTTTTGGCGCGAATGTATAGGCGATATAACGATGGTTGGCGACCGTCGCTATAGGGAAGTAATGGCACGAATAGCTGAACTCTATAACGACGGTCTTGACCGTCGCTGTATAACTTTTTGGCGCGAATGTTTGGTAGCTATAGCGACGACCTTGATCGTCGCTATATCATTTCCAGTTTATTTTTTAAATATTAGCTGTCATTATTTTACAATATTTCTTTTACCCATCAAGAAGCATATTTACAGTCAAACTATATGATACAATCTGAATACAACATTTGCAACTAAAAAAATAAAACAAAAAAAACTCATCATTAAAAATTACGAATTAAAGTATATAATGTCACCTACATACATTAGTACCCAAAATAGCATTATTATATATCAAAACAGTACATAGCCAGTAGCACAAATTAATAACATATTTGCAATAACATTGGACACATGTCACAGATCCTCTACATGATTGTTCGATCCAGTAATATCATCATTATCGTCTTCTGTTGATCGATCCTACAAATTAATTACCAAGTGAACTAGTTAATCCATACAAAGAGAGTGAGAGAGCAACAATTTTAACTATATGTGTGAGAGTAAAAAAGCAACACCTGATTATTGGACTGAGCATTCGAAACTGACGATTTCTTCAGCATTTTTGCAATGATCACTTGCAATTCATCTACTTTCCTTGCAGTGTCATCTCTTTTGTCCCATACCATTTTCAACTCAACTTTCAATTCTTGATTCTCACGATGTACATCATTTGTTTCACAAGGCCCCAAAGTGTTTGTAGCCGTAGCATCAACCCCACCTTGTCGGAGTCTGCCATGTCGCTCCGGCCTAAGCACCTGTGCAAGGATATCATTTCGTCCAGTAGATAGTGCAAAACTACTTTCGCCAGCCGCCGCCTGAGTCTTCTTTAACTCAATAATTTTTTTCTGTGAAAAAATGAATTATCATATTCAAATTAAAAATTAAGAAAACAAAGGGGCTACGAGTAAATAGAAGGATGTAAATATAACTATAATATATCATATGAGCATTTATTTCTAACCATACAAGTATTTGCACCACCTGCTAATTCCTAACATATATAGATACCCATCCAAATTTGGGGATTGATAAATACATACCACATTCGAGGATGCTCCCGGTAGAATTGACTCATCACTTCACGTGTGGGATGTTATATACATATCGGCTCGATCCATCTCTTTGTTATTTATTTGGGACTACAAATAAAACACACAACAATTCATAATTCAGGAAATACTATATTCATAGAAGTCTGAAACATGATTAAAGACAAAAAATATTGAAATAACATCAAATATTACCAATTTATGCTTCTTTTTCAGAATTAATTTAGTCCCTACAGTATGACCGACCAATAATTTTTTCCGATTCTCACTATTTTTTGTTGCTATTTTCTGCATTGCATGCATTTATAAATTAATAATAATATATAACAATATCTAAGAACTTATAATATATAAAATAAGAATAAACGCAACCTCTGCATCATCAGTTAGCCAATAATCAACCAACGCAACCCATTGATAAGGATTTACTCAATTATTGTTGATAGTATTCGCTATAGATGTGGCACGGTCACCAGGCACAAAATTCTTAGTCTTTAAGTTAAACTTCCAATCTCTCCACCTAGTGTTCATGATAGCCATCAGTTTTCTTTTAGTATTGGGGTGATCTGTGGTAAACTGTTTCTACAACAAACAAATTTACGTTAATATTAATTTACCTTTAAATTAAAGTGCTTAAAGTCAATTTCTATAAAGTGCAATGATTAATAACCTGGATTTCATCCCAAGCCTTTGTCATGTTAGCCTCTGTCATATTGGACTATGTTGGAGTACTTATTGGAAACAATTCTCTATTCCGAGCAAGACACCCTAGAAACGTTGTCAACTTATTAGTGTCTCCCCCAACAGGTTGACAATTTGTATCGTAAATTACTTTATTGGGTGCATCGGTATATGACCATAAGTTTGCTCCAATTGTTGGTCCACACTTCCTCTTAGGTCGAGAACCTAAAAGAGAGATACATGATATAGAAAACATGGAGTATTGATAGATGATATATCATTGAACATGGAGTATTGAATAGTTTCAGCATTCTCATGAATAGTTTCAACATGGAGTATTGATAGATGATATAACATTGAACATGGAGTATTGAATAGTTTCAACATTCTCATGAATAGTTTCCTCCTCTACATGAGGTTCATCAGCATGGATCTCATTATCTTCATGTTCATTAATTTTTGGGTCATTGGAACAGCTAGCACGAGATCTGGACGCTCTATTAGAAGCCATTAAAACAACCTGAAAAATGTATTGCACAAATTGCTAAAGAAGTGATTCAAACCTCATGCAATTATCTTAGTAAGACATGAAAAGTTTCAAATAAACAACCAACAAATGCTTTAATATCGAATGAATCATTCAAAACAAGGCAATTGCATATAGCCAACTTCAATCCTGCATCAGTTAGTTATCCAACCAATTGTAGAGGATATCTCACAATTTCAGCAACATATTCATTCCAGTACAATTTCAGCAACATATTTTCAGCAAACAAAGGTTATGAATTGTTCAATACCATATCACTCACAATCACAAAATCCAATTCTCTTTGCAGGCTTGTTCACTTAAATAATCAGGGAAAAAAGTAATCAGATATGCTTCAACATTTTTTTTGTTTCTAAAATGGTGATATACACTAAGAAAAAGAAGGAACCACACTGCAAAGTGATTGTGATAATGTAGTTAACATTTCTTGTCTTGTGAACGTTTTTCTGTAAGTAAATAAGATATGAAACTTTAGAATGAGTGAAACTTTTTTCCTACTTTATGATGAGCTATCAGCAGTTACCCATCTATGTTCATGAAATAACCATTTGTCTCGTATAGCTTATTAATTAGATGTTTTTACAAATTATGTCGGGTAGCACGATTTTCAAGATGATACAAGGCATCTTCAAATTGTCTTAATCGTTTATAAGTACAGTTGCATTTTGTTATCATTATACACCATATGAATTTTATAGTGGCCTTTGCATGTCTTATAAGCTACTTGTGGAAGCCACTAGAAAATTTTGGTTGATGTTCATTGCTACACATATATTTCGATCATGATTGATGAATGACAACCTATTTTTACTGTTCATTTCTGATTCTCAAAGTTTCGTGTGAATGTGTTTGATCGTCTCTATTAGTAAAACGGGAGGAGAAAGAATAATTTTCTTTTTATCCCTACTAATTCTTTCACACAAACAAACAGTTTTTGAGTTTTTGATTCTTATTGAAATCTCTCCAACTCTTATTATTATTATTTATTTATTTATTTTTAAATCTTGTGTGCAACTGACTAGTATTATAACATTAGAATTGCTGCATCTACTAGGAACCTTCTTAGGCTAGCTAGACTGCCTTACCCCATTTGGTTTAAAATTTCAATCAATATTTTCTTCTAGCAGTTTTTCCTTTTCCCTTTGATAACCAAAACCCTTTAAATCAATGGCTGAATTAAATTTAGGCAACTTTGGACCATGTTTAATTTTAACTATGAGAAGACCAAATGGGAAAAAGAATAAAAAGTAAATCCCTATTTATATTTAAGACTGATAAAAGGTTCATATATTCAAGGTAGCACATCATATAGTCCACAACACCATTCTGAGTAATTAAAAGGAGGTTCTATCCACGACTATATCTGAAAGTCAGACTGATAGGAACACGATACTCCAGCCAGCATGAAGCCATGAAGCACTTAATTTATTCCCCTAGCGTCAGTTCATAAATTTATATATTTACACTAAGCATCAAACACTTGATTATTCTCAGCATGATCCCAACAGTTCTCAGCATGTTTAGAAAATAACAAGACTACATAATAGTTCACAAAACATTATAACAGAGCTAAATAATCACAAATTTTATTAGTTAGCTTTAAATCTTTTAATAAATTGTAGTCTATGCACTAATAAGTTGCTAGACAACTCTATATCAGGTTTGGACTAAGATAACAAATTTGTAATAAAGAAAAATGATATAAAGGGGGTAAAAAAGTATATACCAACAGGATTTGCAGCAATTAATTTCTCTCAAACACTCTTAACAACCTCAATAAGTGCCACAACCAAATTTGTAGGTGGCAATCTCTGTAACGAAATCACTGATCAAAGCAACTCTGTAGTGAATAAGAGTACTATGTAACAATTATTAAGAATCATGAATATGTTCAATCATTAAGACCCAAGAGTTGAGCAGATTCTAGAAGTTAATATTTGAGTTTAAGAGTAGCAGAAACAAATAAAACAAAGCAGCCTATTACCTGATTGTCCAGATTATAGAAATGGATAATGTTGGGAATCATTCAAACAGACTTATAAAAAGGACAAAACTTATCATATCTGTCACCACAGTGAAAATATACCAATAAAGTTAAAAAGAAATAACAAACACCAAGAATCAAAATAGCGTTAGTCTACTGAGAGATAAACTAGTAGAAATAACTTACGGAGTAATTGCATTATGAGCAAGATAGTCCTCCCTCAAAAGCTTTACAGTTTCTAAGGTAATTTTATCTGGTTCAGCTAAAGCATCCCTACCAACCAGCTGTACCTGTGTAAAATTTCCATGAGATTTAAAGAATTTTGGATATAAGTTTTGTGAGATCACAAAATGTCCCAAATTATACAAATTAAACAGTGTGGCCAAATATATGAACATGTATACACTATGTTAGATACTTCAACAATCATTAAGGTTTTATTTCAAAGTATCATATATATGAATTGAATTTCACTAACAAAAAAGTAGAACATCAAAACTACAAGTATAATGTAGTAGAGGAAAAATAGTTCCAAAAAAGAGAAACATTCAACAATGTATTGCTAGTTTATCATTTTATCATTCTTCCTCATCTTCATTTTCCTCACTATCACCCTCCTCCTCTTCGTCTTCGTCTTCAACTCCATTCTCATCTTCGTCTTCATCAACAATATGTTCAATCATTCGTCTTTTGGAACGAGAAGTATTAATTTGAGAATGTGTCTTCCGCCTACTTCCAAGTCTTTTTCGTCTATTTTCAACTAATTCAGCATCAACATCATTCCTAACCCAATTTATGTTTTCAATATCGACTTCTACAACTGGAGTAATGAAATCTTCATTAGAATTGGGTAACTCGTCACTATCAGAATCTACTTCAGCATCTTCACATAAATCTCTCGGTTTTGTTCGTATAACCACACGCCAATTGCTATCCCTTTGATCATCAACATAAAAGATTTGTTGAACCTGAGATGGCATTACAAAGGGCTCATCAGTCGAACCAAACTTTTGAGATTTTACAAGCGTGAAGCCATATTCATCAGTTTTGACCCCTCTATCACGTGCTAAACTGTCTTACCACTTACATTTGAATAGAACAACCTTGCCAGATCCATAATAATTCAATTCAATAACATCTTTCAAAATACCAAAGTATTCAACTATATCTTCCCTAGGATTTAGGTCTCTAGTAGAGGAATATCCACGAGTAGTTGCTACCACATATACCCCACTATTTTGTGTTCTCCTCTTAATCTCATAACTTGTAGTATGGAATCGATACCCATTTACCAAATAACCATATCCTCTCCTGCCTATCAAATTTGGGCCAAATGTAAGAGCTTTTACTTCCTTAGAAGCATCATTATTCACAGTTTCCATATACAAAAGCATCAATTCATTTTTAATAACCATTAAAAAAGTATCATGAAATTACATTCACATATTGAAGTACTTACATAATTCTTAAACCATTCAGGAAATTCATTTTTCTTAGCATTGTCAATTTCCCTTGGAGTCGGTTTTTGCTTACGCTTTCCACATCGTAACATATACGAATCTTGCTAAATACTACAAAAAAATTAAATTGTTTTGTTATAAATATATAACAAAAGTACTTAATATTTTGAACGATAAATTTCATTCTTCATTTACTCACCTTAGATATGGCTCAACTTCTGTACAATTAACTAGTACATACAGGTGTGCACTCTTGACATCATCGCCACATAGTGAACAATCTTTTGGGGTATTAAGAAATCGACCTATGTTTTTGAATACGGAGAGACTTGATTCACCTTGTTCGTATCTAGCTTCATTTCTTCCAACTTGATTCCATGTAGCACTATTCTGACTCAAATATCTTGAGCAAAATGTAACACATTATTTAGTAATATATCCTTCTATGATTGACCATTCTGGACGACTTCTGTTGCGAATATACCCTTTTAACTTGCCCATGTATCTTTTAAAAGCCCACATTTGTCGATATTTCACATTTCCGGCTATCATCACCTCTTCAGCAAGGTGGACACATAAATGTATCATTATATCAAAGAAAGTAGGAGGAAAGACCATCTCAAGCTTGCAAAGTATTAACGGGATTTTCTTGTTCAACCGTTCATAATCTTCCGATGTGTTAAAATTGGAACATAATTCTCTAAAGTAGTTACAAAGTTCAATTATCGTTGAGCAGATATGTCGAGGCAAGTTCGTACTTTGTATTACTACTAGAAGTAATTATTACATTAAAATATGGCAATCATGGCTTTTAAGACCTGAGATCTTATCCCCTTCAAATTGACACAACGTGAAATATTTGAAGCATATCCATCGGGTACCTTAATATTTTTCAACACTTGGAAGAAATCATGTCTTTCTTTTTTAGACATTGAGTAGCTTGCAGCTGGCAAAAAGGTACTTTGAATCGCTTGCATACACGGGCCTTCGATGGAATTCTCTTCTTATACCCATTTTCAGCAAGTCCAATCGTGCTTTTAAGTTATCTTTTGTCTTCCCTTTCACACTCAACAATGTCCCAATCAAGCTATCACAAATGTTATTGGCAATGTGCATTCCATCTAGATTGTGGCGCAACAAAAGTATCTTCCAATATGGCAATTTAAAGAAAATTAATTTCTTTCTCCAATTATGTTTCGAGTCATGGGGAATGGTCTTCGTACTAGTGGGTGTCTTTCCAAAAGTGATATTAATGGCATTAAATTGTTCAAGAATATTAGATCCTGATGGCATCACTAGAGCTTCACTATGGTCACATTCTCCGTTAAATCTCCGCGTATCAAACCTATAACTATAACCCGACTCCAACAAATAACGATGCCCGATATAACATTCCTTACTTTGCAGTCTACGAGAACGAGTGCTCATTTGACATGATGGACAAGCCAACTTACCTTTAGTGCTCCAACCAGACAATATAGCAAGAGCTGGAAAATCACTAATTGTCCACAACAGTGCATCACGTATTTGGAACTTCGTATCGGTACATGCATCATACGTTTCAACCCTATTACTCCATAGTATCTTCAACTCCTCAATTAAAGGTTGCATGTACACGTCAATATCATTACACGGAGAGTTTGGTCCAGGTATTAACAACGGCATGATAAAATACTCCTGCTTCATACACATCCATGGTGGTAAGTTATAGACAACAACCGTCATTGGCCATATACTATACGGTGACCCATGGGTAAAGGGGGACTCATGCCATCAGTGGACAATCCGAGCCTTACATTTCGATGTTCTTGAGCGAATGTAGGGTACATTGTATCAAAATGCTTCCAAGATGTAGAGTTAGCTGGATGACGATTCACTCTATCTTTCCGCCGCTTTACATGATGCCACGTCATGTATTTTGCAGTTTCTATAGACATAAATAGCCTCTGCAATCTTGGAATTAACTGCAAATAACGTAATTGTTTCACAGCTACTTTGCTCCTCTTAGCATTTGTATTTCTTTGTGCCTTCTCTGGTACAACCATCTCATTCTGCTTCCACCTCAATGATTTGCAAATTGTACAAGACTCTAATTTTTCATTCTTCTTCCAAAAAAGCATACAATCATTCTCGCATGCATCAATCTTCTCATAACCAAACCCCAAATTTCTAACCATTTTTTTCATTTCATAAAAATTATCAAGCAAGTTTGCAAATGCTAGAAATGATGACTTAAACTTACGGAGCAAACCATCAAAGGACACATCAGTCCATTTGCAAATATTTTTATGATTGAAAAGCCATACAATGAACGAAAGGACAGTCTCAGTTTCACATTCAGGATATAAAGGTTGATTGGCCTCTGACATGTACTTTTGATATTTTGTAGCTTCAGCCGACAATTCCATACCATGATCCCTAAATATATCATTTACCATCTCAGGCATTCGATGATCATTTTCGAATTGTGATGGTTCGTCGTGAACATCATCACTGCTCACATCCCTGACAATCTCATCTTCCCCTTGATGCACCCAATTCGTGTAGTCAAACATAAATCCATCACAAATCAAATGTTCACGAATAGTTGCTCGAATCTGGTATCGGCCATTCACACAATTCTTACATGGACAAGGAATTCTTCCCGTTACCATGCCCACTTTTTTGAAACCAAAGTCCAGAAATCTTTCTAGGCCTGCAAGATATTCTCTAGAATATCTTGGTAATTCCAACCACCTCTTATCCATAATATTATTTCCCTAATTCAAATTAAACAACCATATGAATGATATTAAACTAAGTGGAGATTGATTGTGGCTAGTGATTTTCATCACAATCTCATAAAATTTTGAAAACAAAATAAACTTTGGAATCTCACATCTTTCTCGAATTTGAAAATAATCAAGTAAATAAATAACAATAGCAGTAGGGTATAATCTATGGCAAACGATTTCACATTGATTTAAGGCACCATAAGTTTAAACTCAATTTATCTATGGCAAGAACTAGAATGAATTACTGTCATGCATGGTGCACAATATCAAGACAAATGTCATGGATATTGCACAATATCAAACCATATCCGAATCAAATCATTTGCAAAATATCAAACCGATGACCATCTGTAAAATAGAATAATAAGACTCTAATTGTACATCAATTCCCCCCCTTTTTTAATCGATCTCTTATTACATTTACAATATAGGCGGGTCATTCCCTGTTGATTAAAGCAGGGTTTTTGCCCTTTTGGGTTGGCTTGTCTAATTACTACATTTTTTTTGGGTTAATCTATTAAATATATTGACATGAGTTACGAACTTGCTATTACTGAAATTCTTTTGCTCTAAATTAAGTGTAGTTCTAATTGTCCGATATGTTGAACCAAAAACACAAATCTGCACCAAGCTCCTATGAATTTTGACTCATTAAAGTCAACTTGTGTAATCTTAAAAATTAAAATAATACGAATATATTTAAC
The DNA here is from genome assembly GCA_034770075.1 of Aralia elata. Lineage (NCBI taxonomy): Eukaryota > Viridiplantae > Streptophyta > Magnoliopsida > Apiales > Araliaceae > Aralia > Aralia elata. Next base: position 6,590,215 of record CM068380.1, read on the forward strand.
TTTTGAATAGACAAAGTTGGTAATAATACGTTCTAGTTTACAGTAGTAATAATTGTTTGTATTACAAATAAATAAATTTGTGTATATATTAAATTTGAAATGTTGTTAATTAATTTAAAAAATTAAAACGTCACTACTAGAAATTTGACCTATAGTGACGAGCTATAGCAACGGTCGGGACGAAAACGTCGCTATAGGCTATCTATAACGACGGCCAAAAGCTGACCGTCGGTATATTACTTTGAAGCTGACCGTCGGTATAGAGCTTTTATGGGCCGGTGCGTAGAATTCCCTCCCCTTTTTCGCCCAAAATTTATTTTTGGGGAAAATCACAAGCCTTCTCTCTCCTCTCCTCCTCATCCATTCTACGTCCTCACCCAAATCAACCTTCGAATCTGCGTCCTCACCCAAATCAGCCCTTTTTCAGTCACTTTCTCTCCTCTCCTCCTCATCCATTATGCGTCCTCACCCAAATCAGCCTTCGAATCTGCGTCCTCAGTCAAATCAACCTTCGAATATGTTCCTTTCTCTCTCCTTTATCACTCGTTCTCAATTGAATGTTCCCTTCTCGTCGAATTGGCCATCCGGTCGTTCGTTCTCATCCGGTCATGTTTACGCCGCCGATAAGAGCATCAGGTAGTGAATCGTACTAAACCTACATTCAATTTTTGTAGATGAAAAATATTAATAATTGTATAATTGTATTAATTTTTGTAGATTCAGTTCAATATTTATGTATATTTATATAGACAGAGAATATAGATTCACTTTTTCATTTAACCCAATCGAAGTAGACGAAGAAGCTTTATGATTACTGAATAAATGTATGAAAGTTGATTTTGCTTTTTATTTGTATATGCTACTCTTTCTAGAGCTTGATGAGTAGGTTTTATACCTACGAATTTGATACCATTTGATTGCACTATTGTTAATTTCCTTAAGTTATAGTTACTTTTCTTGTGTTGTTTTTGTGTTTTGTAGGCACTTTGCATTTGGAACCAAAGTGGTGGGGATGGAGTGTTGAAGCAGGAAAGTTTAGAAAATTTTGCAAGTTGCTGAGCACCTGCGCGGGCGCGCAGGATTTACATTGGGAGGCAGCGCGGGCGCGCTTGATGTCAGGTTGACTATCTGTGCTGGGGTGCTGCGCGAGCGCGCTGGGTTTGTACTGTGGCTTGGCGTGGGCGCGCTAGTGCGTGTTGACTGAGTTAATTGTTAGTGTTTTAAAACAGAGTTTGATGTGTAATTGGATTTGGTTCTCTTTAATTAATTAGGGTTTTTTATCAGATACTATAAGTAGGTGTTTTCTAGTTGGTAATGGAATTATCTATGATTAAGAAAACCCTAGTTTGGAGCAATTAGAGAAGACTTGAATCGAGTTGAGAACAAGGAAAAAAAAAGCAAGGAGGAGCAGGACAGAGATTGAAGGATTGCTTTCAGTGTTTCTTCTCTTTACTCTTTATTCTAAACTTTTTGATGTTATTAAACTTGTGGATGATGAATTCTAGTTTATTTATGAACTAAATTTCTTTTAAGGCTATAATGGATCTTAATGCATAGTTTTGAATAGCATGTTTCTTTGAATATTATGATTAGTTATTTCTGGATTGTCTATTATGGTTTGTGCTGAATTACTTAATTATCTGGCCAATAATTACCGGGTTATTCTATATGAATTTGAAAGATGAAGTATAGAAGTAGAACTGACCATAGTAGCATGTGATTGTGTCTTCTGCTGTCGATGGAATTCATAATTTGTGATTAGGATAGAGATATACTTATCACCGCATGTAATCAAAATAGGGAACTAGGGCTTTAAATCCTTTTTAATTGTAATTCACATAGAAATATAGTGAGTTAGTTATTTAGGATGATTAACTTGAATCTATCAATTGTGGATTTGAGTTAAGTTGTTTGTGAAACATTGAAAGATGATCATAAATAGTGATGAGTTCCTGGATAACAATCTAGAATATCTAGCATAATCTAAAGGGGAGCATGTTAAGTAAAATAAAGCATTAAGTGAAGTTGTAGTCTTAAGTCTTTAAAAATCTGTTCTCAAACTAGTGTTAGTAATTTAATTTAGAATTAATTAGTTAAATTCAAAACCTCAGAAATATAAAACCATTCGT